>OU611807.1:11881584-12503779 GCA_914767695.1 Ptilodon capucinus
TAAGTTAAGTTTTTGTGATATTTGACAATATTAATTCTTCGTCAATTGGAGATTAGTTCTTTTCTTCTTTGTTGGTCCCTTTGGGGGTAAGTTTGCGATCGTAATGTTTTTTGCTTGTGTTTGACATTGGTTAATTTATTTGCGATACATCCACTTTCCGGTCATATATTCAATACTTATGACAATTGAATGTGTCTTAATTATGAAACAAAAAGATTTGACATTTTGGTAAAAAAGACCCTTCTCTATTTGACCGTTCATTTTAAGTTTCTCTCCAAGTGTAGATTTAAATGTAATTAATGATAGGTTTCAATACGCCCGTATTGAAACCTATTATTAATCCAAGATCCAATCCAAGATTTATACGACTATACAAATTGCAATAATGTCTCTACAATAAATTCAAAATGAGCAAGGTTCGCCTCAAATTTGAATACCTCGCCGCGGTGTTTTCGCATCGGTTGGGGAAACTTTAATAACGGACAAGTATTAGTCTGGATTTGGCCGCCAGACTCGCCCGAAACGTTTAACTTTGATGCAACAAATAACTTCATATTGCAGCGTAGGTACGCGTCTTATGAACCGTCTGGATCTTTTGGTTCATATCATTCAGCGTTTCTAACATAGTATTTATGTAACAACTAGCTGTACCTAGGGAGTTTAGGGTAGTTTAAGAGGTTTAGGGAGCTTACACGGAAAAAAAATGTTATATAACCATCCCGCGGATCCTTAATATTTTTTCTAAAATAAAAGTAGCCTAAGTCACGCCTTGAAACATCAACTATCTGCCAGTAAAGGTCCCGTCAAAGTCGGTTCAGCCGTTTGGAAGTTTACCCGGAACAAATGTATAGACAGACAATTTTATTTAAATTTGCATTTTCGTTATACGTGTCGTATATACTTCCATATGCATTTGATATAAAGATGTTATTTTGATATTACAAACATTCACTCCAATTTTATTTATTTGTATACAGGGTGTATCAGAAGTCCGAAATAATACTTTAGGTGCATATACGGTAGCTCATATGTGGATGCTTAGTGAAGACAGTTTATACCTAACTATCATCGTTTCTGAGTTATAGACCTTTGAATATTGGTCACAGGTATCGTGTTCTGGCGTCTGTTACAAATCCATAACCGTACATCCATAACGCTATTCAGCAGTGAAGTACACCTATGAAGGGCTTCTACCAATATTCACAAAACAGAACATGCAAATTTTACATAGAATTCGAAATATTACGAGTGTTAGAAATTGACGACGAAAAAATTGTTGGAAAAACATGGTCAAATTTCGATAGAAAATTTATACCATTCATTTGTATACCCGATACTGATGCCAACGTCAAACAACCTGTAGATGTTAATAATCGTGCTCATTCCGTTGACACCTAATTAAACTACATTAAACTAAGCGTATTGCCGTCTCTGTTACGGCTGGAATGTATGAGCACGACAGCAACATTTTTAGTGCTGTCATGTGCAACAGAAGCCGACCAATGTCATTCCAATTTTTTTTATGAATTTTATTACTCTTATGCAAACTATACTGAATGCTAATAGTGTTCCGTCTTGTAATTTGTGGATACTTTATTTTTAAAATTATAAATCTTCAAGTACCTTAATCAACCGGTCGTCGTATAAAAGGAGAAAATAATTAGCACCCCGTAGTAAAAGCGAGAGGAACACACACGAGAATATGAATGAGATTGGAGTATATGTCAGTATGATGGTAAAGCGAGATGAAATGACAGAAAAAGTACACTACGTGGGACCCCAAATGATTGGAAAATTTAAGGTATACTCTACAACAGAATAATATCCGCAGGACTCCCGAAAACTTCATCCGGCGATGTGGTCTCCTTCCGCGGGTGGCCGTCCCTGCAGTGGGTCTCGACGGAGAAGCTGCCCCGTCCCCCCCGCGACTGGATCCCCCCTCCCCGCCCCGCCGACGACAGCCCGGTACACATTGAGCACACGTCAGCCGCCGACGGCTCCGCTATGGGTGTTATAGTCACCAGGTATGTGTACTTTAAGATCCCTTCACGCACTCCCTCTAGAACTGCTGATAAGACTTTATGCAGTGTCACGTTCTGCAGCCACTGGGGCGAGTGAATTAACTTGACTGTGCCAAGCGTACCGCAGCAATTCAATATTTATGACTGTATCAATATACAGTTCGTTTTGTTATTCGTAAAATATGGTTGCGTTGCATTTTGACGCGCCTCTAAGCGCAGAGCCTTTAGATGAGCTGATATGACTTGTAGAAATGCTTATAAACAAACATTTTGACTAAGGAATGCTGACTGCGATCCAGCAACTTTAAATCTATCTTTAAAAAGTTCGTCCGCAAGCACCTAGTTGCTTTAGAACGGAGGAACAACTTTGCAATGATGACTGCAATGCAATTGACATGAATTTAAGTAACGACGGCTAAAGTAAATAAAACCTGACTTTTGGCTCGCTAAAGATGCAAATTAGGTTTCAGAAAATAATATAAAATTTACAAGCCCACTGAGATTCTTTTCAGATCTTAACAGATGAGGTCGCACTTCGATCCGATAGTACCACCAAAGAATATAGGAAAAATAACGTAGGCCGTAGGCGTATAGCAAATTAATTTTGAATCTTGGATTTTCAATTGGGTGTCTATCAACATCCCTATTTAACTGAACGTCATCCATATGAATTTGATCACTTCTGCGTCATCCATCTTGAATATTACACTAGTTTCTTTATAAACCTGTTTCATATTAATTAATAATCCACAAAATCTGGGCCACACTGCACCCAAAAACAGAATAAATAAATGCGCACCGCACTTACGACGGTTGAATGGCTTTTCTTGAAAACTGGCTTCAGACCATCATTTGCATAGAATTTAAATTACAAATACCCCGAGTCGTGGTCGAGTTACGAAAACGCGAGTTAGTCATCTCTGTGACATTGTTCAATTGTAATTGCCTGCCTTATATTGAACTAGTAGGTACATTTTTGGAGCACTTAGCAATGAGTTTATTCAGAAATAATTTATTTTATGTATAAAATGACCCACACACAATTTTGTTGACTACTGGCCGTTACACACAACCTGGCCCCCGTAGACAAAAGGTTAACCCCTACCAACTGTCAGATTTATCGAGCAAATTACGTCACATCCAGCTTTATCTACCGGTGTTAGTATGACAATATTAGTCATCTCATGCAATCAATAAAATCGGTAGACACGCCAGCACCCACTTCGAGCTTTTTGTACTAGACGTGGCTCGGTGTGACGTCATTTTCTCGACGAATGTGACAGTTTAAAGAGATATAACTTATGTCTACACCGTCATGCTATGTCTACACCGTCATGCTAGGTTTAAGTTAGCGATAGACATTGTAGGAATAGGACAGGGTTTCGCAAAATGTAGCGTGTGATAAATCATAATGCTAAGAGTATTTAATCTCTTTTTGAACGCTGTAACTGTCAAAATAGTATTGAAGCAATACTGCTAAATAGGTTGTGGTTCCGCGAGCAGATTATGATGAGTGTTGTTTCTTCATTCGTTGTAATATTACTTTAATAGGTAGATAGTTTCATTATACATTGATAAAGTATTCGTATACACAAGTAAATTGTGTGTGCGCTCGCCTGCCTTCTTTGGAAGTCAGTACTCGTGTTGCGTCATCGCTGAATTGTCGCTCTGTTTTCCAAACAAATAGTTCAATATAAAATTACTCATCCCGTCTGTCCACAAAGTAAGCCAGATTATAAACTAGTTATAGGTCGAACTAACCATATTACGAGTATTATTCGCACGATTATTACGTACCAAATACCCTCAGCCTTTCCAATCAAAGTCCTAAGTCCTAGTAAATTAAGTCTCATTTTTAAGGCCCAAAGAAAACAACATCTTTTATCAATGATAGCTAGAATATGACTAGTCTAATGGCGGAAAATTAACAATGTCTATCTACCCAGGCCATATTCCAGCTTCGCGGTGCATGCCAAAGCGATCCCGTGGCGCCTCGATATAAGCGGAGAATGGTACACCGTCGATTTTTAGTATACGGCCTTCTTCCGGGGCTCCCACATAACCCAGCTACTTCCCCATAGGTGACAGAGCCAGGGTGGGTATCCATAAAGGATTTTCCGAAGTTAAAAAGACCATATTCCATCTGCCATTGATAAAATATGATGTATGAATCAAAATCTTTTTTTTTATTCGTGTAGGCCAAAAAGCACTTACAAATAGTCAGATTCTACAACCTTAACAATTCAAGTCATATCAGCTCCACAACGATTGTGCTAGTAGACGAATATTCATCGACTATCGGATACACAGAAATTGCACAAAAAATCCAACGGCGTATATTGAAAGCGTTCGTTACGTAACTCCATACTGATGGTATGATTCGAAACGCAAACAAACGAGGCGCGAGGTTTTGCGAAAAAAGGAGCAATATGTGGGTATTTACAAAGTGTCGCCGGCTACACGGCACGGGCCAATATCCGTCGTCCGCACTCGCAGCGGGCCAAATAAAAGCCAATAAAGTATAGCCGGGCAAAGTTACCGGCGGCGCGCCCGCCGTCAAACAATGCCATATAATATAATTGTAAACGTCCAACTTTCGTGTTGTCGTTTTAATTGGTCAATTAAACTTTTTTAATGTTGTATTTCTGGTCGCTATATCAAATATATCGCAAATCATAATTGTTTCATACACGTAACACCAATACTGGAGTATTGTTAATTTTTTCGCAAATTTAAGATAATTTTCACTCATTGCGTGACTACAGATAAATACGCGTGAAGACGCGTGCTGCCAATTTTATGTCAATTTATGTGTCTCTTAACCCAGGCTTTTTACCTCCAGGAGTTTAATCCTTATGTATACTGACATAGAGTTATTTTTGGTATTGGCAAGAGTCTTGCAGCGTGCGTCTTAAGGGGGTGATCCATTTGCGAGCTGATGAGCTAACGGTCTAAATCGTTGGCTCGTCGACTCACGTTGGTGATCCATTAGCGTACCAAACAGTCATTTCTCATCATTGGCGAAGTCATGGCGGTTTTTTTGTACCGCGGACTTAGAATTTCAAGCATGCACAAAGAGCAAGCGAGAAAGTCCGCCGGTTTTTAAGTCTGCAGACTTTTAAGTGCTCCATTGGCGGTTTAGACCTTTGGCTCGCGAGTTTTATTATATATATATATATATATATAATATTATACGCACCTATGGACCCGGGGCTTAATTGTTTTACCCTTAGATCCCGCTCTTTGTTATTATCGATTCATAACGGTCTCGTGCGTAGGGCGTCGATGCTGGCCCACTGCCGTATGGTGTCAGTGGCGTGTAACTACACCGAGGGCGAGCACATGGTGTGCGTGCTTGACTTCAAGCGCGAGACGGGCCTGTGGCACGCCGTGCTCGCGAGCGTGCTCAACGGTATGCACGTCATCTTCATACCGTACGCGCTCATGAAGGTCAGCCCCGCTTCCTGGATGCACATGATCACCAAGTACAGGTAAGGCTTCACCTAGCGAGGTATTATCTGTTGATATCATTTCTTTTTTTTATCCGGGCCCTAATTCGGCCCGGCCCGCGTGCTAACCTCTGATATGGGGGTCAGAGTCCATATATTATGCCTTATAATTAGTGTGTAAAATGAGATATCAAATATTAGTATCGAATAATATTTAATACTGATATCGAATATTGGTTTCTAATATCGATATTGAATATTTATTGTTATTCACTGGCTCTAAATATCGAAGCAAAGAACCACTATGAATGTGTACTTATACTTTATAAATTACTCCGGATCCCAAATGCTATATTTATTGACAAAACACGAGAACAAAATATAAACTTCAAACTATTTAAAGGTCCAATACACAAAGTAGTTTTGATTCTGAAAAATGTTTTGTTAAACCACTTGCAAAGTACTGTAATCTCTATAAAGGGAGTCAGTGTGTAGTGTCAATTAAAAAAGCATACGAATAGAATTGAGTACCTGCTCCTTTTTTTTTGAAGTTGGTTAAAAACGTAGCGCATAGATGAGTTATGAGTAACGAGTGCGTACAGCCCATAGAGTACCTGGAGAACCCAGTCCAATATGGACTCCGCCCTACATGGGGCAACTGCAATGGCGGATGTCGAATAAACGTCAAAAAATTGCCGCAGAGCCATACATTATATATCTCGATGGTACAGTCTGTTTAACTATTACCAGGGCATCGGTGGCGATAGTCAAGTCTCGCGACTTGCACTGGGGGCTGCTGGCGACCCGCGACCACAAGGAGATCTCGCTCGGCTCGCTGCGGATGCTGTTGGTCGCCGACGGCGCCAATCCGTGGTCGCTGTCCTCTTGCGACCAATTCCTCTCCGTGTTCCAGAGCAAGGGTACCGTAATATATCTATCTTGTCGTTTAATTTATAAGATAGAGTACTGTTTATTGTATACCTACAGAAAAAAAAAACGTGTGCGTCTCGGGACGCCCGACCGAAGTGATAACTTATACTAATCTACTGTGGGTTAGAGTGAGAGCGGAGGTGCCTGCATACCGCTGCCGTATGCGTGAGAGAAAGGGAAGCCAGACAGACTTGCGCCGTAACGCGTTCCGTAACGAAGTGATTTACCCTCCCATAAGAAGTTATCACTTTAAAATAAATAAAAAATACAGCATTTTAGGTCCTAAATACAGTATAATTGGGCGGTCTTATCGCTAAAAGCAATATGAGTATGTGTTGTCTGGTACTAATACTCAGCGTGTTATCCCAAATTAAGAGTGGCTTGTACTATAGTACCATACAATGCACTGGAGGCGATCTCAGTTACAACCAAACCAGGGCAAATACCGAAGAGACCATATTCGAAATTTGCAACTTCTCGGAATCGAACCCAAATGAAACGAGCGACCTACACCTTAAATAATTATTACAAGAAAACGTGCATCTAGAGTTATTTTAACTGTCAATAGTACTTTGACCTAATCGAATAATATTTGGCGCTTCCATCAAAATTTACCCTGACGCTCAAACGGCTTGATCAGTGTGTGTGGTTCTTGTGTAGGTGTACGTGGCGATGCAATATGCCCGTGTGCATGCAGCAGCGAGTCCCTGACGGTGTGCGTGCGGCGCGCGGGCAGGGGCGGAGCCTCCGCCGGCCGCGGGGTTCTATCCATGTCCGGCCTATCCTACGGTGTGGTGCGCGTCGACGCAGAGAACTCACTCACATCGCTCACCCTTCAAGACTGCGGCCAAGTGATGCCCTCCTGTGAGTACACGTAACATCGACGACCGATCCTCAAGCGTTATTTCCCCAATAGTGTGTGTTGCCTTACTAACGTACTATTATCTTCTCATTATTATTAAAAGCAGCTCTAAAGTCAACACACTGGAGCTATATGTACATGCGTATCGGATGGTGCAATGATTTCTTTTCAGTCTTTTTATTTGAAATAAAAGTCATAAAATATTTATTTCAAAATTAAAAACTGTAATTAAAAACGGGATACGTGTTAGAAATGTTCATATTTGGCGGGCTTTTTCAGTGGCATGTTTGAACATCAACAGGTGTGATAGTGGTCGTGAAGATGGAGGGTCCGTCGTATCTGTGCAAGACTGATGAGGTGGGCGAGATTTGCGTGCTGTCCGGGGCGACCGGCTCGGGGTACTGGGGACTTCCGGGACTCACTAACACGGTGTTCAGGGTCCGTCCTCTGGACTCGGACGGTGAACCGATTGGGGAGGAGCATTACGTAAGGAGTGGCCTCCTGGGATTCTTGGGACCTGGAGGTAACCATTTTATTTTTATACTCTAATGCCAAATTTTCCAACCACACAAGCAACTTTAACCATTAACCGATTTTTTTCTATATTGTTAGACATATCTTTTTTTACAGAATATACACAATAAGAACTTTTATTTTTATATATTTCACCTAATGAAATTGCAATATCGTACTCTATATCAGTCGTATCTTCCACCAGGTTTGGTGTTCGTGTGCGGTTCCCGCGATGGTTTGATGACGGTCACCGGTCGCAAGCACAACATGGACGATATCATAGCCACAGTGCTCGCTGTGGAGCCGATGAAGTTCATCTACCGCGGCCGCATCGCCGTCTTCTCCGTCCGAGTTCTTCGCGACGAGAGGATCTGCATCGTGGCCGAGCAGCGACCTGATTGTGGGGAAGAAGAGGTGAGCGAAACATAGATAGATAACTATTGTTTCTCCTCGTATAGTAATCCTTACTAATATTATAAATGCGAAAGTAACTCTCTCTGTGTGTTACGCAATCACGCCTAAACTGCTGAACCGATTTGAATGTTTGGTACAGAGATATTCTAGAGCCCGAGAAAGGGCATAGGCTACTTTTTAATTTGAAACAGGGTTGTTTGGGGTTGTAATAGGGGATAAAAGTTTTTGTGTGATGACGCCGGCAAACATGTCATGATTACTTTTGGTTGCGATAACCGACAACCACGCGGGTGAAGCCGCGCGCATGAGCTAGTAGTACCGTGTTTAGAATTCCAGCGACCGAAATGAACATACTGACAAATTTCGCTAACAGATGACACCGATTACAATCTCCGTAGTAGTTAAGAACAATATTCTCATCAAAATAACATATTCGTGTAGGCCAAAAAGGAATCACAAATAGTCAGATTCTAGCATCGGTTTGGAATGCTGCTCCCATTGTGAAGAGAATAATAAATATGCAAGTTTGTGAGTGTTATAAATTCTCAGGAGCAGCAACGCCACGTGAGCGGGCAGCACCTTTGCCTCAATACTGAAAAATTATTATACTCGAGCAGTTAGACTGCTCGAGTATAGTAGAGTATAGTCTCATATTAGGTACATATTTTGGCGTTACGATAAGAAAGCATGTACAGTGAGATGCGTCTACTGCCATCCACATTATCAAGATTATACTTAAACAGATGGCTATAGAAATCATTGCTTTAGTGTGATGCCTTTTAAACCATAGGTTTTTAAGAGGAAAATTGTTGGACTAGTCCTCGCAAGCAGCATCTGCGGACGACACTCAAGTGGCATAATAAGACTATCGACCTGTCCAGGGGTAGTCGTCTGGGGCATTTCACGAAAACCTCTCTATCCGACAGTCATTCCAGTGGATGTCCCGAGTCCTGCAAGCGGTGGACTCGATCCACCAGGTCGGCATCTACTGCCTCGCGCTCGTGCAGCCCAACTACCTGCCGAAGACCCCGCTCGGAGGCATACACCTCAGCGAGTGCAAGCGCAGGTTCCTGGAGGGTACACTGCATCCAGCGAACGTGCTGATGTGCCCGCACACCTGCGTCACCAACTTACCCAAACCCAGGGAGATACACTCTGGTAAGTTCATCTTCATCATCTTCCATTAGTCCTTACTAATATTATAAATGCGAAAGTAACTCTGTCTGTGTGTTAGGCAATCACGCCTAAACTACTGAACCGATTTCCATGAAATTTGGTACAGATATATTCTAGAGCCTAAGAAGGGACATAGGCTACTTTTTAATTCGAAACAGGTTTGTAAGGGGATGAAAGTTTTTGTGTGATGACGTCGGCAAAAATTTCATGAATACTTTTGGTCGCGATAACCAACAACCACGCGGGTGAAGCCGCGCGCATCAGCTAGTAATAAATAAATATCAGAATAAGATTTTTTTAAATCATGTTATACCAATACAGGCATTTATGAATCGTCAATAAATAATAATAATAGTATCTCTACCACCCATTCGGAATGCATTTCCTATGGAGAAGAATGGGCAAGAAACTCCATGGTTATGGTCCATGGTTATCGGCACACAACACATATTCGTCGTCTGATCCCAAACTAAGCAAAGCTATGCGCGCCGTGAAATGGACTGGGGGTGATCCCGGTCACAGTTAGACCAAGGCCCCAAGTTTCAATATCGTTTTGGAGTCGCTGTGATTGATTTTTTTAAAGCATTAAAACAACATCTATTATTAATGGTAGCCAGAATATGACTAGTTTTATAAGTAATGCTAGATATAAACCAATGGACCTATGTTGTTCGTAAATAAAGAATTTTAATTTAATGGCTTCAAGGTGACAATGTATAATGTCTACTCTAGCCATATTTTAGCTATCATTGATAAAATATGTTCTTGTCGGGTCTTACAAAATGATATCATAACAACTCCGCGTACTTGGAAAATTTTGAACATAACTTCACACGACCACTCGGTTCAGTGAGCCGGGCGGCCTACTCTCAAACCATTAGACAACGCTATCGTCATTACATTTCATTTACTATGTTTCCAAGGAGCTACTAGCGAAGTTATAAGGACTATAATGCAACTAATTACTTCCTCTAATACTAATACCCTAGTAGGGTGAGGAAAACATCGTGAGGAAACCTGCACGTCTATAGAAAGGCGTGTGAAGTTCACCAACCCGCACTGGGCTAGCGTGGTGGACTATGGCCCAAATCTCCCTCGTATTGAGGGGAATGTGCCCGGTATAATGGCAATAGGCTCACCCCCTATTACTTTGGAACCAAAATAGATCGGATAAGTGTAGGCGCACTACAGTGCACCTCTGCCTACCCCTTCGGGGCATACAGGCGTAATGATGTATATTGATGATGATGTAAATAGGGTAATATTTTTGTATGCTAACAACATCTTTGGGGCGACTACGTATCTATTAATACTGTCTGAATACAAATCTTAAACATGGTAGATTTTCTTTTTGCAACTGAATACCATAGTTCAGACCGCCGCCGCCAGATGACGTTGTTAGCAACAAAATTATTATTATTATTGTACTGATAATGAATAAATGTCACATAAAAATTTTCCAAACTAATATTATGTATTTTTAAAACTTGTGTGTTGTATATTGATTCGCGAACCTTTTAATGTGATATTCCTTGCGACTGTTTTATGTTTTACATTTTGGTTAAATATGGCTGGCTCCTTTATAATTTAAATAATAAATTATTCCTTCTAATGTCCTACTACTCGGCAACGGCCTCCTCATCTTAGGGATATCGGTTCTCCACACTAATTCAAATGCTGTTTGGTGGACTTCACACGTTTTTCGAGGACTGTTTAAGTTTCTTCGGAAGTCCAGATTTCTCCACGTAGTCGTCGTTTTAGCAAGTTTTAATCTCGGTTAATGATATGATATAAATAATTATAATCGACCATCATGCGTGTATTCCTCAATGGGGTAGGCAGACATTTCGTTGATGTATTTTGATCCCAATGTAATAGCCAATAGCGAATCTATTGGCTATTGAGGGGAACGCGCCCGGCGTTCCGCCGTTTATAATCTGCGCTGTTCAAGTGCGGGCTGGTGTACTTCATACTCTTTTTATTGTCGTGCAGGATTCCTCTTGATGTTTGCCTTCATCGTCCAGCAAGTGGGAATCATTTTTGAAAATGACATTTGCATATGACATCCGAAAATACCAGAGATACGAGCCGGGGGTTTAAAATTGTGCACTTTGCGTTTAAAGCAGACGTTTTATCAACTGCGCTACCGCTGGGATTTCAAATTAGAATCTTACATGAAATCTGTAAATTCCAGTGGTTCTTGACGGAGTTTTAATTAAATAAGCAAAATGCAAAGCGTGCGTTCGTTCCTTCAAGTTATTTAATAGCTGTTTGCTAATCATTCGAGTTTCTTGTTAAGTTCAAGTATCAATAATTCCATTCCATCAGCGAGCGTATAATATTGTGAAAGCTGTTGCTTTTAATCAATTTATAAAATGTGGCATCAAAAGCGATTTTTATTGTGTGTACGAATTAATTGGTGTAAATATTGTAATATAATTTATTATGTTCAGTGATTCGTATTGCATTTAAACTCAAAATTATAAAAAAAACATAGGTGTCAAAATGAAAACCTCTTTCTTTTTGAAGTCGGTTTATAAATCCATGTACAAACGACTTACAACAGCGTTTTTCATTAACAAAGAATATCACAGTGCCGATGTATATTTATCATAAGTTTTTATAATATTTAGGCTGTTAATAGTATATCTACATGTCTCGCGATGTGAACATGTTTTTGTAAAAAATAAAATGTAATTGTGTGTGATTTGTCCACCTCCAGATGTGGGCCCGGCGTCCGTGATAGTGGGAAACCTTGTGCAAGGCAATAGGCTTGCGTCCGCGCAGGGCCGCGACATGGGCTACAGCGACGACTCTGACGCCGCTAGAAAAGTAAGTTTTAAGTACACTTATACACCGCTATTTAATACCCAAAGTTATTAGTGACACTAATGTTTATTTCTTTGTTTCCAGTATCAATTTATATCACAAATACTCAGGTGGCGAGCGCAAAGCACCTCCGACCACGTTATCTTCACGTTGCTCAACTCGAAGGGCGCTGTCGCTAAGCTACTCACGTGCGCAGAACTGCACAAGAAGGCCGAGAGGATAGGCAACCTACTCCTCGAGAAGGGGCGAGTTAACACCGGCGACCACGTCGCGCTTATCTTCCCACCCGGCCTCGATCTGATCTGCGCCTTTTACGGGTGCCTCTACGTAGGCGCCGTCCCCGTCACCATCCGTCCCCCGCACCCCCAGAACCTCCACACCACCCTACCCACCGTCAGAATGATCGTCGACGTCAGCAAGGCCACCCTAGTCCTCTCCAACCAATCTGTGATAAAACTACTCCGCTCCAAGGAGGCCAGCAATGTACTCGACAGCAAGTCCTGGCCCCTCACGCTTGACACCGACGATATGCCCAAGAAGAAGCTGCCGATACTGTACCGAGCGCCCACTGCGGAAATGCTCGCGTATTTGGACTTCAGTGTGTCCACTACGGGCATGCTCGCCGGAATTAAAATGTCCCACGCGGCGGTCACCTCTCTCTGTCGCTCGATGAAGATAGCCTGCGAGCTGTACCCCTCGAGACACATCGCCCTGTGCCTTGACCCCTACTGTGGCCTTGGATTCGCTCTGTGGTGCCTCAGCAGCATTTACTCCGGACACCATTCCATCCTGATACCGCCATCCGAGGTCGAGATCAATCCTGGATTGTGGTTGAGCGCCGTCTCACAGTACAAGGTGCGTGACACTTTCTGCTCGTACGGTGTGATGGAACTGTGCACCAAGGGGCTCGGCAGCTCTGTCAACCAGCTCAAGGCCAAAGGAATCAGCCTCGCCTGCGTCAGGACGTGTGTAGTAGTCGCCGAGGAGCGCCCGCGAATCAACTTGACAAATTCCTTCTCCAAACTGTTCTCCGCTCTCGGCTTGAGTCCCAGAGCCGTTTCGACGTCGTTCGGCTGCCGCGTGAACATCGCCATTTGCCTTCAAGGCGCTTCAAGTCCGGAGCCCTCCACCGTGTACGTAGACCTTCGCGCGCTGCGGAACGACCGCGTCTCGCTCGTAGAACGGGGCAGTCCGCACTCCCTGTGCCTCATGGAATCAGGAAAACTCCTTCCCGGTGTGAAAGTGATCACTGCCAATCCAGAAACCAAAGGTCAATGCGGAGATTCACATTTGGGCGAGATATGGGTGCAGTCGCCGCACAACGCCAGCGGTTATTTCACGATTTACGGGGACGAGAGCGACTACGCTGACCATTTCAGCGCTCAGCTGGTGACGGGGAATACGGGCGAGGTGTACGCGAGGACCGGGTACCTGGGATTCTTGCGCAGGACGGAGATTAGTACTACGAGTGCGTCGGATGATACGTCGTTGATGGTGCGCGACAGTGACACGGAGTCGCTGGCTTCGGCGTGCGGGAGCGTGAGCCTGGTGAGCGCAGACACGCACGATACCCACGACGCCGTGTTCGTGGTGGGTGCGCTCGACGAAACGATCATGCTCCGCGGCATGCGATACCATCCCATAGACATTGAAAACTCGGTGATGAGATGCCACAAGAAAATCGCCGAATGGTGAGCATTCTTTTTCAGTATTTCAAATTAGCTTCACACTTTGAATACGTGCGCTCTGCTGATACCTGTTGACTATGCAAAATTAAAAAATTCTACTACTACTAGTAAAGCCCTATTAACGTCCCACTGCTGGGCACGGGCCTCCCCTCAATGTGAGGGGGATTCAGGCCATAGTCCACCACGCTGGCCCAGTGCGGGTTGGCAGACTTCACACATCTATCGAAAACTAGTTAAGTTCCCTCAGACGTGCAGGTTTCCTCACAATGTTTTCCTTCACCGTTTCATAGCAAATGATTCGCACATAAATCCCAAAAGTGCGAGCCAGGGTCCCGGGCCTGCAAACTTCGATTGCAAGGCGTGCGTTCTACTATTCCTTAAATAATGTGTGATACAGTACAACCAAACAGACGTAAGGTTGATCTAATAAGTTGATTAGGCGAACCTTGAGCTTTCTTCTTATAAAAATTACCAAGTTCATAAGTACTTTATTTAGAAACTTTTTTTAAAGATAGTTACAATCTCATGACATTACTTGCAGTCCCGTTAGCTCCTACAGCTAAGCTGAATGTTTTTGTACACAAGACCAATCGTGGCTATTGTTGGAAACGTGATAATCTCCACCATTTAACCATCCATTCGCGTAGTACGTGCGGTTGCTGACGCCGACGCACGTAGCCTGTCTCATTGCATTGATGCAAGAGTAGCTTATAACATGTTGCTGTTCACTTCAAGGGCTGTGTCTTGCTATATGACTGGTAGCCCAATATTTAACCTCTAGATTAGACGCTAATAACATAATATAGGGGGAATGTACTCGGTAAAATGGCAATAGGCTCGCTTTCTATCACATTGGAGCTAAAAAGCCTCCTACCCCTACAGGGAGTGCAGCCGCGATGATGTAGATATTTATATATAAAATATTTTATTCCAGCGCCGTTTTCACCTGGACAAATCTTCTGGTGGTCGTGGTGGAGTTGGACGGCAATGACAGCGAGGCCTTGAACCTGGTCCCGCTCGTCACCAACACAGTCCTTGAAGAGCACCACCTCATCGTCGGCGTGGTGGTCGTCGTCGACCCAGGGGTCGTGCCGATCAACTCTCGGGGCGAGAAGCAGCGCATGCACCTACGCGACGGTTTCCTATCCGATCAGATTGACGCTATATACATCGCTTACAACATGTAAAAGATCACTCTCAATGTCGTTTAAGACACTACGCGTCACAGCCTTTTAACTATGCAATCCAAAATATTCACAAGTTGTAGGATTTACGCTCGCAATCGAAACATAATACATAGATAATGTTTTGCTAACGAACTGTGTATAATGTATTGACACATAGGAATTATTCGCTCGCGCTGTCACCGTCATTTCGTTGTAGAATGAACTTTTTCTATGTGTCAATACAGTTGTTTTTGCTATCGCAAAGATAAATTTTACGTGCGAGCGTTGACGCGACCCAGTTTTTTGTTGTTGGACATCGTTGCGCAGTCGCATCGTGTACGCGCATCGATCACTAAATGTTATTTTCTCGAGTCAGTCCCAATTTCCCTTCGTAAATAATAAAACGGATCGGAAGAAGGCTGCTGTCCGCGAATACTTATTTCTAAGCTGCTGCGATTTATTTTAACGATTGCTTCGACCCACCAGGGCCCATGGTCCCCTAGTACTAACTTTTTGGGAGTTGCTGACTTCATTTCTTAAGGCATAAAAACAACATCTTTTGTCAATGGTGACTAGAATATGAATGTATAATTATTACACTGCTCATATTTTAGCTGCCGTTGATAAAATATGTTGTTTTCAAGCATAAAGCCCCACACGGGAGCGTCTAAATATTGGCCAGTGCCAAAACGGACTCTGTCATAATATTAATAAAGATTGAATTTCTATGGAGGCTCACATGACGCATCTTTAAAAGTATAGAGACCTAACTCAAAAATAATGTTGTTGAAAAGTGGTCATTAGAACGACCCTTTAAGATTTATAGTGGAAATCCTAAAATTTCAAAATGGGTCTCTTTACTTTTAAAGATGCGATGCATTTCGTAGGAAAATGAACTTTTATATGAGTTAACACAGTTCTTGATAGTGTAAGGGGACTTGGGGTCCAGGTCGGAACAAGACTGATAATGGCTCCACCATTATGTGTTGACAATCACGATTTTAGAAATCTTTTTTTTTTCTTTTTCCGATGAATCCGATGACATATCCGTTTGACCGCGAATATTATTATCTGATTTCATTGATAAATAATCTAGAGTTTGCTTCTATGTTGAGTTAACAGTGTCATATTATTTTTCTATGTTGATTTGTATACATTTATTGATCATTTCCGATATAAGATATTGTACCTTAATTCTTAGGATTTAAGGTTGGAAACGAGTGTGTTTTGTTGATTGATGAACTACAGCAGCTATCCTCAGTAGTCATTGCTAATTCTAATCACTGTTTGTTAAATGTGTTTCGTTCCACGCACACGTCCGCTTGATTATGACTCGTAGTTGGTTACCCGTATAATAATTGTTGTATAATTCTGGCAGCAATCGTATAATTCCTGCGTCTGATTAGTTTTTGCGTTTGGAATTCGGGAGATGAAGCGTGGATTCTCAGTTCGTTATAAAAGAGTCCACTTTAATTCTGAAAACGCGTTTTGATATGTTGAGGCGAAAAGACGCGTGCTGCGATATATTTGCCAAAACTAAAACGAACTCTGTTAACTCATAGATAAAGCTCATACGTCATTGGCGACGCGAGCGAATTTGGCGTCGTGGTTCGCTTGGCTTTTACCACAGAAATTCAATCGTTATGTATACTGACACATAGTTCGTTTTGGTGGTGCGATCAATTTTGCAGCTCGCGTATTGTCCTGAGGCTTAAGTGTAGAAAAAAAAAACAAAGATACTGTTGTATCTTATCGGGTAACGGCTGTTGGTCGACTGACCACTGTGTTGTAAACCACGCAGGCGCGACCACGATGAACAGGAAATACGCTAATACGCAACGAGTTGGAGACGCCACGTAGGCACGTGCAGCGGTGAAGATTATACGTGTCGGCACTTCTTGTGAATTTATCCGATTGTTGATTGACCTGCGCGATGCAAAACCCAATACGGGGACGAGGCCGCTTCAATGTGGCATACTATTAACGGTGAGAGGCGGCTAGCGAAGCGTCGTAAGTCGCCGTCGCTGGAAGCGCCACCTTAGCGTCTCCAACCCGTCTCCAACCCGTCTCCAACCCGCCTCCATCCCGTCTCGTATACAGGACAAAACGAACTCTGGGTCAATATGTATAAAGATTAAATTTCTGTCGTAAAAGCATCGACCCACGCGTCAAAACTCGCTCGCGCTGTCAGTGCCATTTAGTTGAAGAATTAACTATTTTATGAGTCAATACAGTTTGTTTTAGAATCGTTAGTATTTTTTTCCGATCAACGCGGACGCATAACGCGTCGCGTCAGAGTGGCTCACGACTAAGTGTATCTCGACTCATATAATTTGTATCGTTAGCATGTATGTAAAACGTATAACTTAGTGTTAGCCATTATTGATACGGCAAATAAAAATGTATTGCATTTAATGTGTTTACGTAAGTATATCGATTAGTTCGAGATCTTTTTTAAATGTTGACGGTTAGTGTTTTTGACGGGTGTTGCCTGTTAAATGGGGTCCGGACGATTTGGCACATAAAGTTTTTAATGTGACAACATATTAATGTTATTCCGACCTCATGGAATAGTTCCGATATGTTCACTTGATTACGATGGCCTGTTGAAATGATAACTGAAAATTACGTTTGTTAGGTACATACTTATGTAATAAAAAGAATATAGAATATTAATAAATGGTGTTTGTATTAAAAAATATCAGCGCTGTTTAACCGACTATGGTATGCATCGATTGTTTGTGAATCTTTATAATCTCTGTGTGCAGCTATCATACTGATGTCTATGGATGTGTGAAGTACGTTTTCTCAATGTTCTATCTGTGTAGTTTCAGTGTCAATCAAAGTTGTATTAAATGATATCGCCCACGAAGTCGTCTCTGCCTGATCTCAAAAACTAGGCATTTTTTTCTAAATAAAAGTGACGCACTATAATCTATGTGTAGCCTTTGACAGATTTCAGAAATTAATTGAACTATTCTTTATTCCATTCCAGTTCTGAATGTATGTTCAACATGAAAAAAGAGAAAAAAAAAGTATCACCTATAGAGCTAGATTGCATTATTTACTTCTATTACCTATTATTTTGTAATTATTTATTGCTAAAATTGTAAATATATTTTTGTTATTTAATTTTACGTTAAATGATTTCCTTATTCGTAGCTTCTAAATGTTATTTTGAATGAGATATCGACGATTTAATTATTATTATTATAACTACATTAAAAAGAAATTGTATCGAACAATTATTTCGCGTAGCCGTACGTACGTATTTTAGGTAAATAAATCAGAATATTCCTATAATTTTGTTTATTAAAAATATATTTTTTATGTTTATTAAGAAGTGTAGTCATCTTTGATAAGTATACAAGTAGAATAATCTGTGTTTTATGAACAAACAGTAATTGTGTTGATTGTAATCGTTTTTGTATGTAAGCGTGCGACGGAAGCGCGGCGCGCGCGCACCTTAGCCACATTATAAACCTAGACTAAGTAAGAAAGAGTATTCACCGGCTCAGTTATTGCACTCACTTGCATTTAGTTCTCATTGTTCATTCACCCCCATATCGTATCGTTCCCGTGTCGTCGCATCTAACGTTTCTTTGTTAAGGTGGCATTTGGCAAACTGAGACAAGGGAGTTGGGCGTCTTGTTGTAAAAAGCATTTAAAAAATGGGTCGCTTGGTCAGTAACCACTCGTCCTTACGGGGGATCTACGGCGAGTGGGTTGGAAACCAGAATGTTGGAGTACTTTTTTACTCCACATTGCATACTGCTACTATCGACACTGGTGCAAATTTTGTTGGCATGAAAAACTATACTAAGCGAGTATTGCCGTCCTTCTCCACAGTCGTTATGTATGAGCAAGACAGCAATATATTTTTAGTGCCGTTTCTGTGTAACAAAATTAGCATCACAATTGTCCCTGTTGGCTACGGTCTTGGTCCTAACTCTAGATATCTTGTCTCGGGCGCACTTTTTCAAATGTTGCCAATCTATTAAGTATAATAAGTACGCACAAAAATTCGAATACCTTTGGACGATTTACACGCCTATAATTCATTACAATTCCTTCGAATTTTTGTACTAATCGCCAAATTAATTGAAACTTTGTAATAGCTTTTACAATGTGATTATTTACCTTGAATATTTGAATTAATAAACGTGCATTCTGGTTTGAAACCTTAGGATGTGTTTTCTTTTACTCCACAAATAATATTTTTCCTCATTTAATTAATTAACCCGTGTAAGCAATCTTTTAAGTATAGTACCAAGACATTAAATATTATGCGCTTTGGACATCGAGTTGTCGTCTGGTAAAATTTCGTAAGCAATAAACGGCTTGACCAGAAGTGACACGATTTCTAACAGAATGTCGTTCCACACCATCTCCCGTGGCCCGTGACGCAATAATTGTGACAAAAATCGATGGGAATAAGATAGGCTTGAAGTGTTAAATAAAGGCGCATAGAGTCAGCTTCCAACATGCATACGGCGCTAAATATCTACTCTTTCCCAGTAAATGTAGACAAAAACTGCTGTGTAAAACTGCAACATAACTTTGCGAAAGCCAAATTCCAATTAAGTATTGCACATTTTTTATTTGGTTTTTAAATCATGAATGTCGGATAATATCCGTATACATTGTTAATGTTTGTTGACTGGTAAGTACTCAAAAAGTGTAACTCTCAACTACAGAATCCACGCCGCATTGTTGTAAACAGTCATCTACTCTTTAATTTTGTATAAAATAAAAGTACAAAATGCTTAGACTAAAAGACCAGTGTTCAAAGTAAATTCATGGGTGATTTTTTAAGATGGCAACTCATTATATATGGAACGTCATAAACTGTCATCTGTGGCGCGCTCGGAAAATTTGATAGTGATGGACAAATATGTTTTATACGATATAACAATCGATTGTCACCTATTAGACCAATTGATTCAATTTATAAGTCTTAATAACGTAAAAGTGTTTTGCCAAATTACCATTTGCTAGTAAAAAAATGAATTTAAAGAAGAAGAAATGAAAGCGATTAACATTTGAATGTATGATAATTTCTAATGAGTCGTTTGTATTTTAAATAAAACGTTATTTATTGAATACAGTTACCGTTTAGTGACGCATCAGTTTTTTAATTCTTTTATTTATCATAAATAACATATTTTTCTTCTTCTTTTTATGCAAAATGAATGAAATTAATACATACAAAAAAAAACAACATTTTAACTTCACACCCTTGTATGGCTGGTATTGCAAAGCCTATAACGAATCGCGACGATAAGAGTCATTATGTAAGACATTTTTATCGATTCAATTGTTACGAACAAAGGATTAGTGTAATCGATACTTGGACTCTTAAAACAACACTTGCGAATAATAAAAAAATCATACCACAAAATTATGCTCTGTGAACATAATAAAAAAGTTTACTTAGGTACATAACAAAGTTTACGTCGGACGTTTAGTGACTGTACTGTGCGGTATAAGTTTTAGTACGAATGTTTCTATAGCTGATGTCTTTGTTACTGCTACATAAGATATGTCTCTATAAGTGTGTCGTTCAATTATTTGGGTCAAAGTTGTACAAGTTGTGTATATTTCATGAGTCACTCTCCGTTTATGTTTGTGTTACACAGATATCAGCTATAACAATGTTATCATTAGGTTCTAAATAGTGGTTAGTGATAGCGGCCTCGTGTGACACAAACTGATGGATTCGCCACCGATCCCCAAGCCCAGGAGTGCGGTTCTGCCGCATAACGAGCCCCTGAATCGACCAGTGCCACTTCCACGCACAAAACTGCCCTCAAACAACGACCGAGTCTCCGCAACCGACATTCTAAAGTCGATAGGTACAGTGTCTAAACAAATAACGGAGGATGTGGCGATAAGAGTGAGCAATTCGGCCAAATCAGCCAACGAAAAGTTTGAAAAGTCTATACAGGATGGATCCAGGTTCGCTAAAGGTACTCTCGAAAAAACGCTTACAACATCACGGGCAGTGCGAGACTCCGTTGCCAAGACTGTGATAGAGGGCACGAGGACTGCTGGCATGCGACTTAGGAGATCAAAGAGATCGGACAATACTGACGAAACAGATGCCCAACGGTGTGTTTCAATGCCAGCCGTTGACATGAGCCTATTTGACAATATACAATTTAATTCTCCTCTTCGTGAGCAACGCAAGCTTATGAATGAAGTAGACACCATGCAGAGAAACAAAGATCATCCAAACATGCAGTTAAACACTTCGCAATTTGACAGTTTGTCTGTGTTCTCAAACAATTCAGACTCTAACACGGACTCTGTGAGTAACATTTCATTTGACAGCAGAGAATTTGAACACAACGTACCAGACAATGAACAGTTGACTTACGATACTCCCAAACCTTCAAGAGCAAACAGCATGGTGAGTTCTCTGTCGTTTAGTTCATACCCTGAAGTACCTGAACGTAGAAAAAACAGAGAAAGTAACATGGAAGTCATAAAACAGAATTCCATGTATGAAAACTGGACACTTCCGTTCTCTTCAAAGCCTAAAGAGGACATCCCTAGGCCTAGCAAGAGTACTATATACGAATTCGATCCACTGCAAACAAGTACACCACCGAAGAAATATCAAGGGATCAGCAATGAGCTGATTCTGCTCGAATCATTTCTAATAGGTGACACATACGGTACGATTGTGTCTAACGACAATAACGAGGAAACTTTTGAGTTTGCTGAGACTGATTACTTTAACCCTCCCACACCGCCAGAGAGATTTGACAGCCTTTTCAATGAAAGCAAACCAGATTTCGAAAAGGATAGGAATTCTAATTGGTTTGTCTCAACAAGTGATAATAAGTCTGTCACAGAAGAGGAAACGAAACCGACAAACTCTGTTATGCAAAAGTTTTCTCATATTCTCAAGTTAGATGGCCGTAGTAAAGTTAAGCAGTTGAGTCAAAAAGCAGAATTGGTGGAACGTCCACCAGTAAACACACTTCCCGTTCCATACTTCACCGGTATTCTGATGAAGACAGTGACAGGGGCTGTTGAAGACCTGTTCAGGAACTCCCACTCTCGGTACTGCGTGCTATCGGATCAGAAACTGATGTGTTACTCTGACCCTACTAACTCAGTTTTAAAAGAGGCATATGTATTGGACAGTTTCTACTCTGTGCAGATTGTATTGCCTTTGTCATCAAGGTAAGTTAACTTAAAGTTATTACCAAGTTCTGCTGTTGTAGCATGTGCGCCAAGACTACACTTATGTCACGGAATATCTTGGATGTTGTCTGTTTCTCTCGTATGAAATTAGACAGAGAGCGAGCGAGCGAATCCTTGACAAAGGTCTTGTCTTGACATGCGTGCTAACCCCACTGAATTGTTATTTATAGTTTAAACCGACCGTTGAGGCAGATACACGCGCCAAGATAAGCCATAAGCTATCCCATAAGTCAAAACTCGCGCGTATTTTTTTTTTAAAACGGACTCTATTTCATTATGCTTACAGATTTAATTTCTGTGGTAAAATCAACACTGCACGAGTCAAAATTCGCTCGCCCGGTCACAGTCATTTCGTTCAAGAATGTACTTTATCTATCTAGCTTTAACGCCCCGGTGTGTTCGAGGCCTGATGTCATAAAATGAGTCAGTGTTGTCTTGTTGTATCTTATAAAATATGGGAGTGAGCAAACAACTGCATGCAACATGATCCGTGACTTATGTTTTGTCTTGACACACATGTTAGGACTGCAGACTTATATTGGGTTTATATTTATTTTCTAATACTGTTAACAAAGGTTGCTTGTCCATTTGAAGATATGCCTCATAATAATGAAGTATAGAAAACAATTTTCAATTATAATCACAACTTGCTGAACAGTAAATAAAAACATCGTGAGGAAACCTGCATGTCCATAGAAAGGCGTGTGAAGTTCAACAACCCGCACTCCGCACTGGGCCAGCGTGGTGGACTATGGCCCAAAATCTCCCTCGTATTGAGGGAGAATGAGCCCGGTATAATGGCAATAGGTTCGGAGGGAGAATGGCAATAGGCTCGCCCCTTATTACATTGGGACCAAAAATACATCGGCGAAGTGTGGGCGCACTGCAGTGGACCTGTACCTACCCCTTCGGGGATTACACACGTGATGATGTATTATTATAGAACACATTAAATGTGAATTAATGTGATCCATCCAATCCTATGATGGATGATCCTACATAGTTATTTTTATTTCGTTTACACATATAAATAAAATACACTTATTTGCTGTGTAAAATGTAATAAATACATTTGTACCGTAGTATGTAATATTACCATCCAATAAGTTTTTGTAGGTATGAAACTCTGCGAAAATAGGCGCGTCAAACAAAACGCACGCTACCAATTTTTTGCTTACAATAAAATAAACTGTATTAACACACAGAAGAAGCGCATTTTTTAATGAAATTTCATGCCTCGTAATCGCGTAGCTTTTGCTGCAGAAGTTCAATCTTAATGAATATTGGCACAGAGTATGTTTTACAATATAGTTAATAGGACACTCCAGTATGTTGTGCCAATAAACAATCCTATCGACATTGGAAAGCATAAACGTCGTAACTGACACATATCACATGTGTCTGTTACGACGTTTACGTCGATATAATTAATTTATGTTTAGTAAGCTAAATATAAATTATAAAATAAATATAATTTGTATATTAAACAGAATTTCATGATGATGCTAAACTATTTTGCCTTTTCTAATATATCCTCACGAGTCCCAAGAGGCGCACTTCAGTGCACCCATAATACCCATATACCCTATCGATAGATAGGTACCTCTTTATTAATCCACCTCTTAGAGCAGTGGTGGGCAAACTTCCCTAAAAGAAAGAAAGTTAATGAAATTTCAGAGTACAAGAATTATAGCAAAAATTCATTTTGTGTTGAACTGTACTAAGTAGAATCTACTTAATACTTCTGGACCGTCAGAATATAATTATCGCGGGCCATATACTATTCATGTCGAAGGACCGTCGGTGGGCCGGATTAAATACTTTCGCGGGCCGGAGCTGGCCCGCGGGCCGTAATTTGCCCAGAACTGTCTTAGAGGAATACAAACTATAATACGTCATCATTTGCCTTACCTTATCCCATTATTTGGGGTCGGCGCAGTATGTCCTTTTCTTCCATTCGTCTCGCTTTTCCGTCATACCGACATCGACTCCGATCTCAATCATATCACTTTTAACACACTCCATCCATCTTTTCTATGGTCTTCCTCTCGCTATGTATCCATCCACATTCATACTCATCACTCTTTTAGTCGCATGCTTCTCATCTCTTCTCATCACATGCCCAAACCATTCTAGTCTCTTACTTCTCACTTTTTCTGTTATGGGTGCTACTTGTATACTACCTCTAATATGTACATTCCTCACCTTATCCATTCGCGTCACTCCACACATCCATCTCAACATTCGCATCTCGGCAGAGTGGAGACGTTTCTCTTCACGCACTTTAGCCGCCCAGCATTCCGAGCCGTACATAATTACTGGTCTGATGATACGTATCAAACTATAATACGTATACGATGTAAATTAAAAGTGTTACAATGGGCGGCCTTCTCAGTAAATTTTAGTCAATAACAAAACGTTTTGGTCAGTCACATAACGTTTTAATTTGTTTTTTACAGTTTTAACTTATTTGATAAAAGGCAAGCCCCCGTCCGTCCGTCAAAATTTACTCGCTGTGACAATGTAATATCGTTGACAAATTAACTGAATGGTAAAAAAAATTATGGATTCATCCGCCATCTTTATCACTGTCATCATTCATTTTTATTTATTACGTGTATTTAGGACTTGGCTTTTACACGTGGTGTTGGCAAGTACTTTTGGCGTATATTTTTTTTAATTTAATACTGTTGAGAATTCAGATATACCTGTTTGTGTTGTTATTTGTGTTTTTATTGTGTATTGTCCTTGTACTTATAATTGTAGTGGTTGTGGCTTCCATAATATGCCTGTAATGGGCTTAAAAGATAAACCCCCAGATGGGGGTACGCAACCCGACAAGCCTGTCGATGTTGAAATGACTGAGTCGAGTCAAGCGGGATCTTCAGAGCGCAAATCTCTGAAACGCTCGGCAGAAACACAGGCTGTTAACAACGACGCCAAAAAAACGTCTTCCCCGAGTGACTCAATTCAGTCAACATATACATGTGCAGGATATACCATAGACTCTGACTGGAAATACAATGACTGGGACTGTGCTCCGTACACTGTCCATGTTGTCAGATCCGAACCGGACCTGTCAGCTGGATTCTCTATTCGTGTTCTGCGTTTTGCACAATTTATTTTCAAAAATAACATAACCGGCATTATGGACGACGGCATCCGTGCTCTAGGTAGGAACCGAATATCAGTAGATTTTAAATCTGCATCGGAGGCAAATAAATTCGTCAG
The DNA here is from genome assembly GCA_914767695.1 of Ptilodon capucinus. Lineage (NCBI taxonomy): Eukaryota > Metazoa > Arthropoda > Insecta > Lepidoptera > Notodontidae > Ptilodon > Ptilodon capucinus. The sequence continues at coordinate 11,907,079 of OU611807.1, forward strand.
TAACCCTCTACTGCTAGCTAACAAATATAACGCCAGTGTTTCCAAGTTTCAGCTGTCCAGAATGGGAGTTGTCCGCAACATTCCCTCAGATTGGACCCTCGAGGAACTGGTAGCAGGTATAAAAACCCCGAATGGCTCCAAGGTTATTAAAGCGAGGCGATTAAACGTGAAACAAAATAAAGATGGTGTCACCTCGTGGGTTCCGTCCTCAGCGGTCGTATTGACTTTTCTAGGCCAAACTCTTCCTGAAAAAGTGTTTTGCTTTAGTTCCTCTCTACCAATATCTACTTATCAGCTTCCATCTATTCAGTGCCACAATTGTTGTCGATTTGGCCATGTCCGCTCCCAGTGCAGGTCGATGCCACGCTGCTACCGTTGCGCTCAACCTCATACCGGAGATACCTGTAACGTTCCCGACGAGAACTCCACCTGCCTTCTGTGCAGGGGTGGCTCTCACAAAGCTACCGACCCCCGTTGTCCCGAGCACGCTAGACAAAAGTCTATTAAAACGCTTATGTCGTCAGAAAACTTAAGCTATTCTGAGGCTTCCCTTCGTTTTCCCTCAGAGAGGCAATCTTACGCCCAGTCCTTATCAACATCCCCCACCCAACTCCCCTCCTCGCAACCATTGTTCTCTCAACTTCCTCAGTCCCAATCCCAGATGCGTGATACACAATCTCCTCAGTTATCCTCATCATTTTCGTCTCCAACAAATTCTTCTTATACGAAGACCGTTTTTAAAGTTCCCCGTCCCAGACCCCAATTGGGTAAGTCGTACGATGTTCATGCTCATAATGATATCATCAGAGATCCTGCTCCTTCTTCGCCAAATGGGGCTTGCACTCACAAAAATAACCCGCCTCTCATAGATGCTACTCCTATAGTCACTCCAAATGACAATCTAATTGAAATCCTCACCATTTGTTTAATCAATATCCTATCCAAATTCAGTGATTGTTTACCGAACAATGTCTTAACCCTAGTTCAGCAACTCCTATCTACCTTTGTTTCAAAAAATGCATCATAATCTTCAGTGGAATTGTAGAAGCATACGTCCTAAAAAACATGACCTTATTCACCTGATAAATAGTTATAAGCCCATCTGCTTTGCCATTTCGGAGACGTGGCTGCTGCCCGGCTCACCCTTTAGGGTCCCGGGGTATGCATGTCTCCGGGATGACAGGGCGGATGGTTACGCTGGATGCCTTCTTCTTATCAAAAGAAACTTAACTTTTTCTCAACTCCCAATCCCAGCTCATAGCCCTGATTTGCACATCGTTGCCGTTAGAGTTTATGACACATCCTATGTTTCAGTTTATATCCCCCATCCTAGCCAATCCGTTATCACCGAGTTAAACTCTATTCTTTCTTCAATCCCTAACCCTATGATTGTGATGGGGGACTTTAACTGCCATCACACTCTCTGGGGTTCTTCTTCTGTGGATCACGTATCATCCTTTTTATTGGACCTATTAGAAGATCATAATTTGTGCGTTATGAATGATGGTTCATCCACGCGTAGAGTATCTCCATTACAAAACCCCAGTGCTCCCGACCTAACTCTTGCCTCTCCCTCCAAAGTTCCAACAATGCAATGGTCAGTTCTCCCCAATAGTTTTGGAAGCGATCACCTCCCTATTTTAGTATCGACCATTGTAAGTTTTTCTCCTCCCTCTTCCCCTAGTCCACTCCTCAGGTTTAAGGTATCCCAAGCAGATTGGGAGAAATACTCTCGGATTCTAAATGAAAACACCTCGCTTCTCCCGCACCCGGACTCGGATAATTGTCTCTCAATCTATGAAATGTTTGTCACATGCATTAACTCGGCTGCTGAAGCAAGTATTCCACTAAAAAAGACACCGCGGGATCTGATAAGGTCTCCACCATGGTGGGATCCAGATTGCACTAGCATCGTTCGAAAGCGTAATGAGGCTGAAAATAAGTTTGTTCAGAGTATAAATATAGATTCATTTTTAGAATACAAAAAAATATTGGCACAATCTAAAAGACAATTATATAAAAAGAAAACATTAGGATGGCGCAAGTTTTGCGAGTCTTTGTCCCCCCGCTCTTCCATTTCGGTCGTCTGGAAAAAAATAAATGCATTTCGTCGAAATTATTCTGCCCCTAATATTTCGTCTCACAACAATAACAGCTGGTTGGAAGACTTTGTAAATAAATTAGCCCCTCCTTTTGTCCCATCTCATGAATCCTTTCCATCCTCGTTCACTCGTCAAGATATTGACTTATCCGATAAAATGAACAATAGTTTCTCTTTCGCAGAGTTCCTTTGCGCTCTAGATCATCTTCGGGATTCCTCTCCAGGAGTAGATGGCATCCCATATTCATTCATCTGCAAATGTTCAAGAGACTCCAAATTAGTTCTACTAAGTATTATTAATACCTTCCTGCTTACTGGTTCTGTACCTCAATCTTGGAAGACACAAATAATTATCCCCATTTTAAAACCAGGCAAAGATTCTAGGGAAGCTACTTCGTATCGGCCCATTGCCTTGTCCTCTACGCTGGCCAAAATCACAGAACATTTGATTAAAAATAGACTGGAATGGATTATAGAAAGCAGAAGCCTATTAGCTAAAAGTCAATTTGGATTCCGAAGAGGCTCCGGCACTACAGATAGTTTAGGTATACTCACCTCTGAAGTACGTCTAGCTTTCTCTCGCGATGAAAGTCTTATAGGGGTTTTCCTTGACATTAGCTCAGCTTATGACAACGTCCAACTTCCACTACTCAGGCAAAAATTGCTCCAGCTGAGTATCCCCGCGAGGCTGGTGAACCTTATCTATAATCTTCTTTCTTGTCGCGTCATCACTGTTCGCACCCAAGGTGCTTCCCAACCATCTCGACTCGTCTGGATGGGTCTCCCCCAAGGGTCAGTACTAAGCCCTCTTCTATATAATATCTACACTTATGATCTAGAACTATCTGTTACATCGTTCTGTAAAATTCTCCAATATGCAGATGACATTGCGCTATATTGGCACTCGCAATCCTTTATAGAATGCGAGTCTCGCCTCAACTCCGCTCTTAACTACCTAAGTGATTGGTTGAGTGACCACGGGCTGAGCCTTTCTGTTCCCAAGTGTAGTGCGGTAGTGTTCACTAGGAAAAGATCCATTCCAATGTTAAGGCTTGAAGTTAATCACGAATCTATAAACGTAAAACCACATGTTAAATTTCTCGGTATTTTTCTGGATTCCAAAATGACGGGTACCCGTCATCTTGACTATATTGTTGATAAGTGTCAGAAAAGTGTCAATGTCATGCGAGCGGTGTCTGGAGTCCACTGGGGCTCACATCCGTATAACCAGAAACTTTTGTATAATGCATTGGTCAGGAGTCATTTCGATTATGCTGGGTTCCTACTGGAACCATGTAATAAGCAATCGCTTAGTAAAATCGATAAAATTCAATCGCAATGCCTGCGTATTATTACCGGAGCTATGAAGTCGTCACCAATTAATGCCCTTCAAGTGGAATGCATGGAACCTCCTCTGCGTCTGCGGAGGCAATTTTTAAGTGACCGCTTCCTAATCAATATTTCCCAATACCCAATGCACCCTCTTATGTCGATTCTGCCTCAGCTTGTGGAATCTGTAAGGAGAGACAAATATTGGTACCATAAGGATCCTACTCCTCTAATTAAAAGTTTTATCTTCTTAAAAGAATTGAATCTCCATGTTACCCATTATAACTCTAATCCGATATTTGAAACTGATTTTGACTCTTTGACCTTTTTACCAGAGATATACCCTAATCTAGGTATTTCCAAATTTACTCCGGACTCGGATAATCTGCTCAGAAGTATAATCGGAAGCGACTGGATAGATTGGCTGATTATTTACACAGACGCCTCAAAAATGGATGAAAATCAGAGTGTAGGATTAGCAGTGTGGATTCCTAAATACAAAATTATTCTACAATTCAAATGCCCCTCTCAGTGCTCCATATTCACAGCAGAGGCTATAGCTCTGCTAGAAGCGGTCTCATATGTGGAATCTCACCAATTAAATAAATCCTTAATCTTATCAGACTCATTAAGTTGCTTAATGGACCTTCAGAAACTTCCATTCCATTCCAGGGTCAACTCTGGAGTCACCCTTAAAGTTAAACAGGCCTTATACAGATGTCACCGCTCTAATATTAGGGTCGCTTTGGCCTGGATCCCGAGTCATTCGGGTATTGCAGGTAATGAGATGGCTGACCACTTAGCCAAAGATGCTGTTCATACTGGTCTAGTTTCTCCCGTTACATTATGCGCACGAGATCTTCGTCCCATTGCTAAAACAAGAATGGAAAATTCATGGAACAGATTATGGCAGCTATCTCGACAAACCAAAGGGAAATTTTACGGTAATTTACAACCGGACTTACCAGCTAAACCATGGTTCAATAAGTTTAAAGGTAATAAGTGGGTTACTTCCGTGATTATTCGCCTCCGTCTCGGTCATGTTTGTACACCCGTGTTTTTGGCTAAATTAAGAATACGTGATCACTCTTTGTGTGAATGTGGCCTGGGAGAAGGTACTTTGGAACACATTTTCTTTAATTGCCCAAATTTAATCATATCCCTGTACGATTTACTTCCTAATGATATCCCTCGCCCTGTTAACATTGCTTACTTACTAACTCTGTCCCAGTATTCGTCCATTAAAACATTATTTAAATTTATCTCCATAAATAATATCAAACTTTGAATTAAACTGGCAGGTAGTTTTGTAATATAAAATACCTACCTAATGATTCCCGGTTTCCCCTCTAGATCAGCGAATTTGACAGGTCTGTCATTTAAATTTTTTTTATTTATGTACATTCTACGTTCCATTTGACGTAATAATAACCAAATGTTGTATTCTGTCTGTCTCGTTTGCTCCTTTACTAATATGCCTATCTATATTTCCCACCGAAATTCTGTTTGCTCAACCGTACCATATCTCAAAATCGTTAGTCCTCTTTTTATTATACTTTTATAAGCCTCACCGTCCAAGTCTCTGGCAAACTCAGTTGTTGGCAAAATCATCGACAAATTGACGATGGAAGCCAAACACTTGTAAAAAAGAAGAAGAAGAAGTACGTGTATTTATTGAATTTGTCCTTGCTATTAATTACTTGACATTGGCGAAATACCCGCGCTAGTCGCAGGTGAAGCCATTCCTCATCTTATTCCATTAAATATCATCATTTCGGTCATTTCGTAAAAAATAATAATAATAATAAAAATTTATCGAAATTTGACAATGCTTTCTTGACCTTTTTTTTTGTCGTCAATAACTCTTAACTAATCATATTTCGAGTCCTATTTAAATTTTTCCTGTTCTGTTTTGTAAATACTGGTAGTTACCTCTCATAAGTGTCATTTAGACTGAAGAATGGGGTTATGGATGTACCCAAAGGCCAGAACACAATTCCTGTGAAAAATATTCAAAGGTGTATAGTATAACTCGGGAACTATGATAGTTGCGTATAATCTGTCTTCACTAAGCATCCACATATGAGCTACCGTATACCCAAAGTATTATCGGACTTCTGATATATTTTGTTTAAATTTAATGTCCTTACAGCACGACGAACAACACGTACTGCTTCGAGGTGTCGGTGTCCTCTGGTGGTATGCGCAGCACGCCGCGCAAGGTCCTCTTCAGCTGTGGCAGTGCCCCCGAGCGGCGCAGCTGGGCGCAGAAGCTGGCGGAGCATCTCACCTGCGGCTTCCCCACAATATACACCGCCGAGTACACGAGATGCGGCTGGTGTTACTTAAAGGTCAGTGGACATAACCTAAAGCCAACCACGCACAATGGTGCGTCAAAAAGAACTTTGTGTCAATATACGTAAAGTTTGAATTTCTGTGGTAGAAGCTACGACCCCACGCGTCATATTCGCTCACGCTGAGAATGTGATTTTGTTGAAGAATGAACTTTATTCATGAGTCAATACAGTTTTTGGTATTGGCAAAAATATCGCGTCCTGAAGCATCATTGTGCTTTAGATTCGTCATGTTTAAGATACAATAATTTTATACTTTTCTTGATGACTAAAGCCAGAGGTGGTCAATACGCGGCCTTCTTCCCTTTGCAGGCCGCGATTGTTTCGTAACTATACCTAACTAAATACTTACGTTATGTGGGTGCATATTTTCAGCGAGCGAGCATTCGTAGTGCTGAGCGCGTGCGTCATTAGCCTGGCGATTTGATAGTTTTTCGTGTTTCTTAATATCACCTTTATTAGATGCATTATCAAAATTATGACCAGATACGGCCTGTCTCTGTCTCATGTCACTATGTGGCACTTGCCAGCTGAAATGTTTCCGACCCCTGCATTAGACTAATGCCATGCGGAAAACTAAATGATACACGTTTTATCTGCTTTTCAAGGGTTATAGCTACAATTTTGTTTACGAAATTGAGTACTTTTTTTAAATCTTCAACACAATATAACCGAATCCTAATAACTTTGTCACGTTGATAGAAATAATATTGGCTATATCGAGGGATTACGAATCGTAAAGATTGATGCAAAGACTAACTTTGGTATGAGGATTGAAAGGTTATAATGCGTCTCCGATATATTACACAGGGTGTATCAGAAGTATGAAATAATACTTTGAAGTTTGCATCAGTATCGGGTATACAACTGAATGGTATACAAATTTGATCGAAATTCGAACATGTGTTTCCAAATTTATTTTCGTTGTCAATTTCTATAACTCCTGCTTTGTGAATATTGGTAGTCGCCCCTCATATGTGTTGTTTACACTGCTTATTAAGGTTATAGATGTACCCAAAGGCCAGAATATGATACCTGTGGTAAATATTCAGAGGTCTGTAACCCAGAAACTATGATAGTTATATATTATCTACCGTCATTATGTATCTACATATGAGCTGCCGTATATGTACGTAAATTATTATTTCGGACTTCTGATACACCTGTATAGGGTTGATTATTTATTTTTAAAGCAGTGGTAGCCTAGTAGGCAAGAACGCCCGCCTTGAACTTAAGGGGTGCAAGTTCAAATCCCGGGCCCGCACCTCTGAGATAATTTTCATGTGTGAAAGTCATTTTTAACAATGATTAACACTTGCTCAACGGTGAAGGAAAACATCGAGAGGAAACCTGCACATCTATATGAAGGCGTGTGTAGTTCACCAACCGGCACTGGGCCAGCGTGGTGGACTATGGCCCAAATATTATTCGTATTGAGGGAGAATGTGCCCGGTATAATGGCAATAGGCTCGCCCCCTATTACATTGGGACCAAATATACGTCGGCGAAGTTTTGGCGCCCCTCTGCCCACCCCTTCGGGGAATACAGGCGTGATGATGTATTATTTATTAGTAATCTGTGTCAACCCTCGACACTTATAAACACATGGTGCAGTGTGATATTTGATATCGTTTATTTATTTGTATGTCCCTACAAGCACACTGGAGCGCCAAGACGCGCGCTACATATTTTTTGCCAAAATGAACTGTATCGACTAATAGAAAGAGCTCATTCTTCAACGACATGTCACAGACGGTAATATAATTTCACAGCGTGGTCCCGTGACTTCTACCACGGAAATTCAATCTTTATGTGTAGTGACGCAGAGTTCGTTTTGGTGTTGGTAAATATTATGCAGACCGCGTTTTGACGCCCCGATGTGCCCAACGCTTAATGTGCGTAATTAACGCGCGCATATGTCGTACAGATGCATGCGTGTCTGACGTATAAAGATATTTTCCAAAAGAGAGACAAACAAACTTAATTACTTCTTGTTTTTTAAACGAAATGAATGAAATTATAAATGATAAAATTAATGGTTAAAAAAACTTTTTAAAAACAAGCTTTTATTTAATTGCCCTTCGTTTTCGTGTTCTCCTCAGCAAGACCTTTCATTTGATACCCATACTGTGGTAGTGCAGAAAAAATAACTATTCCGCCATCTTGGATGATCTTCCGCCATATTGGAATTAGAATGACGTCACATAGCTAAGCATGCATTGTCATCCAAAATGAGCGTGTATACCAAATTTCAGCTCAATCAGTTAAAGATAACTGATTTAAAATTCAGTTGCAAGATTCCACCCGGACATACATACATTGCAAATTAATATAAAGCTTGTAAAATGGCTGCGGTTTGCGAGTATTTCGGCCAGTCCATTTCGAGCCCACGCTGCGGTATTTTATTCTGGTTTATCTGACTCCGCCATTGTCGTTTTCCCATATAGTTGCCGTATACTACAGGTACATGTGATAACAACAATGGCGGAAAAATCGCCGCAGAGTTATCGAAGAGTGTAGTCGTTATGGGTGCTCTAGATACCCTATGGGTATAAATAATAATAAATGTCAATGTCAAACACTGACATCCCATCATCGTCACAATTGCCCAGTGCCCTTATTTTTTAATCGTGCTGTGTTATCAACTCTATTTATTTATGACGGAATACTTTACAATGACGTCACTTGCAACATTAGTCATTGTAAACTGTATTATAATATTATTTCATTGCTGTTACTAGTCAGTAGTCACATTATTATCAAGGGCCTTACCACATAGATTATCTAGAGTACTCATAACGACTCCACTCTTCGTGTAGCACTGCGGCGATTTGTCCGCCATTGTTGTTATCACATGTACCTGTAGTATACGGCAACTATATGGGAAAACAACAATGGCGGAGTCAGATAAATCAGAAAAAAATACCGCAGCGTGGGCTTAAAATGCCTCGGAATGCCATCTGCACCGAGTGAAATAACTTGACTTTTGTTTTGTTTTAAAAATGCACGTTGTGTCTATCTATACTAATATATAAAGTGGAAAGGTCTGTATTTTTGTATGTAACGAATTAACTTAAAAACTACTAGACCGATTTCAAAAAATATTTTGCCTTTAGAAAGCTACATTATCACTGAGTAACATAGGCTATATTATAAACCCATGCAAAGCCGGAACGGACCGCTAGTTATACATAAAGATTGAATTTCTGTGGTAAAAGCCACGCGAGCACTCGTCACAATTCTAATATACAGAATATTGCGTCTGGACAGACAAACAGATACACAGACAGACAACGAAGTGATCCTTAAAGGGTTCCCTTTTTCCTTTTAAGGTACGGTACCTTAAAAAGAAGAGTTCAGTACACTCCTTTCCACGTTAGTCATATTTACTACAATCAAACTTGTGGTTCATAAACATTAGGTTTCAATTGCCAATGACATTAAACTACACTAAACTAATGCGTATATTGTCGTCCTTGTTACGGCCGTATTGTATGAGCAGGCCGGCAATATTATTTATACTCCATTTGTTATAGCATTAGAAAGAAGTTAAAAAAGGTTCTTTTTAATGTACACTTTGTAACAAAAAACAATTAACATATTACAGTTACGATTGACGCCCAATTTATTATAATATATTTTTAAACCAGCAGTCTCACTGTAACTAATCATTTTCACTATTTATTTTATTAAATTAAATGGCTTTCATTTAGTTTTTTTTCCAATTCAAAATAACAGTGTCGATACAAAAAACCTAAATAAGCAGGGATGAATTATACCGGGAACGTTTTTCGTTTCACTATAATCCTACCAAATCTAAAATGTTACCTAATCCCTTCATCCGTTGTGACAACAGGATCTTTCTTATTTTGCCGGTTTATGTTGGCAGTCAAGTTGACGCAAACAATGTTCTGTGATTGTCATTCACATATGAATACTTCTGAATGCTACGCCTTGTTTGTTGATATTACCGAATTTTAGTTATTTTGTTGTTATTTGTTACTGTTTTTCCATTGTTATAGGTTTATTTTTGAAATAAAATGCCTTGCACTCCTGCTTCTACGAGCCTCTTATTTCTAATGTTACAACAAATGGAGTATAGTGTAAACAGAATTCGTAGGATCGTAGCAGATTGTCTCCAGGAAGATCAATCATCATTTAAACGGTTTTTTATCACTCATCGACAGTGTAGCGTATCCGGACCTATAACTAGAATAGTTTTACCTCGTGATCCCCTCTCGTCCGTCAAAGACCTGCACCCACAGGCGCGTCAAAACTAGCACAACTAAGCATTTTGACAATTGTTAAACTAAATGTATTAACTTCTTTCTTGAATGGAATAAGATAAGGCATGGCTCCACCTGCGATTAGCGGGTGTTTCAGCCAGTGTCAAGTAATTAATAGAGATACCAACCTCAATAAATACGTACACATTAAAATACCTCCCGCACACTGAGGCGTGGACACGCGTGCATATTTTTTTTTGCCATACCAATACAAACTGTATTGACGCATAGAAACAGTTTACTCTTCAACTGAGTGACACTGAGATCGCGAGCGAATTTCGACGCGTGTGGGCGTGGCTAGTACCACAGAAATTCAATCTTTATGCACATTGACACAAAGTTCGTTTAGGTACTGGCAAGAATTTTTACGCGCGAACGCTGACGCTCCAGTAGGCTAAGCATGACTGCGTAGACATAAGTTTTATCTCTTCTGTCAGATTTGTCGAGAACGTCATACCGAGCCAAAGAGCTCGAAGCGACGCCATTTTCTCGACAAATCTGACAGTTGAAGGAGATAAAACTTATGTCTATACGCTCATGCTAAGCCTACTGTATTCATAAAAATACATCTCAATTCGCTCGCCCATGTATGTGCAGGACAATCATTGTTTCAAGTCCATCAAGAGCCTGCTTCAGATGAGGCGAATTTCGATTTTTCGACGAAGCAATTATGGTCCATTGCTGTGGCTCCAATTTGCTTGTCAATTTACAAATTGACGATTCGGTTAAGGTCGCGTTCGTTCGGTGACAAGCGGTAGCTGCGCGGGATTCGATCATTGTTGTAATGTGAACGCACTTGAACCCATTCTTTCTATAGACGGGCAGGTTTCCTCACGATGTTTTCCTTCCCCGTTCAGCAAGTGGTAATCATTGTTGAAAATGACATGCGCACATGAAAATTATCTCAGAGGTGCGGGCCCGGGATTTGAACTTGCACCCCTTACGTTCAAGGCGGACGTTCTTGCCCACGAGGCTACCACTGCTTTTAAATAATAAAGTTTGAATATCTGCTTCTTTATGAAATAACCTGAGAAATGGCAGCACCTGCAATTAGCGGGTAGGTATTCTGACAAATTAATTGCAAGCACAAATTCAATAAATAAATATTATAAATAAAAATGGGAATCTAATAATGATGGCGGATGAATCTAAAATTGAACGCTATCATAAAAGCTAAGCCGAGATTGAAATCTGCCACAAAACTGGAGTTTTGATGAGCGAGTTGGAGGCGATTCTACAGGCTATATCAGAAGTCCGAAATAATACTTTGACGTTGGCATCAGTATCGGGTATACAATTGAATGGTATACATTCGACCATGTTTTTTCAATATTTTTTTTCGTTGTCAATTTCTATACCTCGCAATATCTCAGGTCCTATGCAAATTTACATGTTCCGTTTTGTGAATATTGGTAGTCGCCCCAAATAAGTGTTGTTAACACTGCTGAATAGGGTTATGGATGTACCCAAAGGCCAGAACACGATACCTGTGTAGATGTAAACCTAACATCGCGCCGTGGTCAAACCGCTCCCATACGCGTATTATCTTTGTGATCGATTCGCGGAGATAACGCAATTCGTTGATAAGCACGATAAATTGATAATGGCCGCCTTAATTCAATTACATGTCATTTCGACGACATCACAGCGTAATCTTGTGTGATGCCGCCACAGTTTTACGCCCTGGAAGCACCGGGGCGAGCGAATTCGCTTGAATTTTATTTGAAAATTATCTTTATTCTGATGTACGTAAAGATTGAATCTCTGTGGCAGAAGCATACGGGACCACGCGACTAAATTCGCGATCCGCCATCTTTATCACATTCAGCACCCATTTTTTATTTATAATGTGTATTTATTTAATTTGCTCTTGCTATTACTACTTAATTTTTAGGGTTCCGTACCCAAAGGGTAAAACGGGAACCCTATTGGTGAGACTTCGCTGTCCGTCCGTCCGTCCTTCCGTCCGTCCGTCTGTCACCAGGCTGTATCTCATGAACCGTGATAGTTAGAGAGCTAAAATTTTCACAGATGATGTATTTCTGTTGCCGCTATAACAACAAATACTAATAAACAGAATAAAATAATTATTTAAGGGGGCTCCCATACAACAAACGTGATTTTTTGCCGTTTTTATAGATAATGGTACGGAACCCTTCGTGCGCGAGTCCTACTCGCACTTGCCCGGTTTTTATTACTTTAACTTTATTAATTACAGTCTATTCTTCATCTTATTACATTGAAGTTTTAGTATTTCGTAATGGAATTGGAGTACCTAGAAGATTAAATTATCGTGAGTGAATGTGCGTCGTCTTTTACCATCACTGTAGGCGAGCGAATTAACAAGCCTTTCTCTGTTTTTTAATTAGCTTTTGTGGCAAAAGTCACGCGATTCTGATTCAGATACTGATTCGTTGGAAAATGTGCTTCTTCCATTAGTTAATAAAGTTCGTTTTGGTATACGCAAAAAGTTGATTACGTGCTCCTTTCACGCGGCTATTTGCGCCCGGCTTTAGTGGATGACATGATTACCTCCTGTTATTTTCCCATTAAATATATTGCAGCACCTGGGTGGTCCCATACCCAATGCCAGTCGTCTCCCGATATGTTCCCCTACGGAACTATCAATCAACTGTCATTATTTGTATTCACTGGAGTGCATGACACTGCCATGTGTCCATTGCGCATTTGATTAATGACTATAACATCTACACGCGATGAGTTTGCGAAGTATTTCGCTCGACTATAGTTCACGTTTCTTCTGATTATATGTTCATCTTAATATCTTCTACAATTTGGAGAGATTCTCGTGTGACGGAAACAGACGGATACGGTTAATGTCACTATCCATTTATTGTGCTTGCGCGTTTCATTATGTTGTTTGACTGCAATTAGTTGGGGGGGAAGGATATACGTTTCACGAGAACCAAGGAATTCGGATAGGGTCGGTATAAACCTATTATTTGTATTCACCGGTGTTGCCGATAAACAGCTACTTAGTACCCTGAACCGTAGTATTGAACTAACACTTCGCTAGTAGACGCTCCGTACCCAAAGGGTAAAACGGGAACCCGGGGAAATTACTAAAACTTCGCTGTCCGTCCGTCTATCCGTCCATCTGTCACTAGGCTGAGATACTCATGAACCGTGATAGTTAGAGAGTTGAAATTTTCACAGATGATGTATTTCTGTTGCCGCTATAATAAGAAATACTAAAAAACTGAATAAAATATTTTTTTGAACGGGCTCCCATACAACAAACATGATTTTTTTGCCGTTTTTATAGATAATGCCACGGAACCCTTCGTGCGCAAGTCCGACTCGAACTTGGCCGGTTTTTTTAAATATATCATGATTTCCGCTTTCAATGGCAGGCAAAATCCCTGACATTTCCCCCACTTTCCATAAGCACTTTACTAAATTTAACATCCAATTTTCCCCGACTTTTCGACTGACCTGATGTTTTTCCCTGACTATCCCTGACCATCCCTGAACACCTTGTGCTTAGGAAAGCACAACGTGTCCAGCGATGAAACTCAGGGGATCAGGGGAAAAATCAGGGGATTTTCTGGAAAGTGAACACCCTGATAAGAACAGCCGAGCAGTTTGTACGTCTTTGTACTAAGCAATTGGTTTACAAAGCCACATAATAAAAGATACTGTCCCCATTTTCCTTTACATTACACTGTAATATACTATCTCATATTCTTTGAGGAAAAAGTTAATTTTCCTCAGTATGAATAGGTAAAATGTTAGTATCATCAGTGAACGTCTTTCAGCTGATAAGGAGACGGTGATATGTATTAATTTTTCAGAAGTCCGAAAGAATACTTTCACATCTTATAGGCGCATAATTAGCCGTTATTTAATCTTTTTTTTTCTTTTTAATAATAATTTGTCCTATGTCAAATCTCTAGTCCTTTGCGTAAGTAAATAGTATAATAATAGTAGTATCTCTACCACCCATTCGGAATGCATTTCCTATGGAGAAGAATGGGCAAGAAACTCCATGGTTGCTTTTTTCAAATAAGGATTTACATTTTTGTGTTTTTCTTAATTAACAATTATACAATATAAAGTTAATGAGGCTATACATTCTCAAAACACAATTAAATCACTAAACAATCTACATGTTGGACAAGATTTAAAGGTAGGAAGGAGGAGGAAAACGGGAAAAATAGCTAAAATCCCTTAAACGAGTTCCTGTGGAGCCGGACCAGCACAATAACAATAATAGTGGAAAGAGGCCATTATCACAAAAAAAAAACAATGATAGCTATGTATAATGTCGCTCGTACACTGGGCCGTGCATTTTTTTTGCCATAGCAAAACGAACGTTATCGACACATATAAAAAGTTCATTCTACAATGAAACGTCAATGACAGCGCGAGCAAGTTTTGGCGCGTAGGGTCGTGGCTTTTACGACAGAACTTTAATCTTTATTCATATTGGCAGAGTTTGTTATGTTATTGGCAAACATTTGGACGCGCGATCGTTGACGCCCCACTCTGTTTCACAAGCTCATATCTTCTTTATATATGTATATATACCTATATCTACTCTACGTGTGTATGTCACTGAACTCCTCCTAAACGGCTGGACCGATTTGGATGATTTTTTTTTTGTTTGGGTGGCACCCTGGACGGTTTAGATTGACAATTGGACCCGTTAAGTGGCGCTGCAGTCGGTATCTGGGTCTAAGGCGGCACAAAGTTCGCCGGGACAGCTACTAAATATATTACATATCAGCTTCCGTATCTATTTAAAACATTCAGACGACTGATACACTCCGTAAATGTCTGTTTACACTGTAACACTTAGAATTATTCCGCGAAATTCTCACAGATAACCCGAATATGGTAGTAGGGTCGTGTCATTGCAATGAATACGCCTATTATTATGAGGCAGGCAGGTCATACTGGTGGTGAATCATAATGTATGAATAATCTCTTTCATAATTACCTACTCAAACGTACAGTCAATGTATAGTGGGTAACGGGGTAACTACAGTGAACAATGTTCCCATTTATATCGACTGATAAGTGACTGACCTTTAAGACCCCGTACACTGAGTATAGAGTAGACTGACCATAGAGTATCTAGAGTACCCATAACGACTCCACTCTTCGTACAGCTCTGCGGCGATTTTTTCGCCATTGTTGGGTTGTAATGCCATCTGCAGCGCGGGCACGAAATGCCATCTCCATTATAATATCCCCATGGACTCATATAAAAAAGTTCTTTCATTGTAAAGGCATGAAGACGTAATGAGCGCGAGGCGTGGCATTTACTACACAAATTTAATCTTTATGTTTATTGGCACAGAGTTTATTGTGGTATTGGCAGAAATTTAAATTAGCGACTTTTCACGCCTCAGCGTGCGGGAGGCTAGAACTATCCCAAGAACTACAGTATAATTAATTTTAATTCTGAATACCAATGCTTGTATTCCGCATATACGTATCATCACGCCTGTGTTTCTTGAAGGGAATAGGCACAGGCACACTGCAGTGCATCTATACTTTGACGATGAGTTTTTGGTCTCAATTAGGGTCTTAATCCGAACATATTGCCATTAACACCGGACAGCTACTGGTACATAACTTTGCATTTTTAACCGACGAAAAAAAAAAGGAGGAGGTTCTCAATTCGACGCGTATATTTTTTTTTAATGTATTTAAACAAATAATTAAGAAAATTAAATAACGTTTAAAAAATCCCAATATAACTGAAATCTACATGTTTTTTGTATTTTTAAAATTAATAGCAGTGGTAGCCGAGTGGTCGAACGCACGCTTTGCAATCAAAGTGCGCAGGTTCTATCCCCGGCTCGCACCTCTGGGTTCCATGTGCGATACTCATTTTCATCTGAGATTATCACTTGCTAAGAAACGGTGACGGAAAACATCGTGAGGAAACCTGTATGCCGGGAATAATGGCAATAGGCTCGCCCCCTATTACATTGGGACCAAAATACATCGGCGAAGTGTGGGCGCACTGCAGTGCACCTCTGCCTACCCCTTCGGGGAATACAGGCGTGATGATGTATTTTTATTATGTATTAAAATTAATCTGTAAATTTAATCCAAAAATTCCGGAAGTACGATCCCGGGGTTCGAACGTGGACCCCATGCTTCATAGTTGGGCGACCAGCTACTAAGTTACCATTGCCTGATTAGCACCTTTAAATGCTTTGTTGGTAGTTTTAAATTCAAATGACACATAACTTTGTATGAATTTATTTAAAGTGAATTTAAAAAACTACGAAACCCGACACTGGCACCGTGTCCAAATGTATAGTTTAGATAGTTGCCACTAGATGGCGCTGTGCGGTTTTGAGTTGTTTCTGCATCTCAGTGGGATTGTGTCCGCCCGAGGTCTATAGCTGTTTTAATGTTTCTAAACTATGCAATCAATCTCGGCATAGCACTAGTTACCTAATATACTAGATGTAAAAGTAAAAGTGGTTTCACTTATGGGAATCCCAAGGGGGATCATCCGAACACACCGTTTCAAATAGGTATAACTCGACTCTCAAAATTGAAGAGTTACTTTCTCCTCGCTGTTCGCAAACGGTAATGGCTTTTATTATTGGTGTTTAAGGTTCATTATTGTACTGCGATTGACCAAGCGATTGTTATTGTTCCGTTATCCGTCATTGGTTTGTTTTGCAAATGTCTGCTTGTGAGCTGAATGCGATTTCATTTTTTTGCCGAGTGTCGTGAATTGGTACACAAAATGCTTGGACGGCGATATTCATCTTGTTAGACTATTTCATTGGTTATCATCATCACGCCTGTATACCCCAAAGGCGTAGGCAGTGGTGCACTTCAGCGCACCCACATTTCGTCGATGCATTTTGGTGTAGTAGTAGGCGAGCATATTCCCCGTCAGTAAGAGAGATTTGGGTCATAGTCCACCACGCTAGCAGTGCAGTGCGACTTGGTGAAGTTCACACATATTTTTATAGACATACAGGTTTCCTCACGATGCATGCCATCACCGTTCAGCAAGCGGTAATCATTGTTGGAAAAGACGTTTGAACCGAGATTCGAACTTGTATCCCTACGTTCGAGGCTGGCGTTCTACTCACCAGGCTTGTTGGCGAAATTATTAATTGTTGCAATCTCAATGCGAGAGCGTATTAATAAGAACTTATCCACTTTTGATGGTAACTAGCAGTGCTTTAGTGAACTTAAATTTACGTGGTAGGGTTCCGTACCCAAAGGGTAAAATCGGAACCCTCTTACTAAGACTTCGCTGTCCGTCCGTCCGTCTGTCTGTCACCAGGCTGTATCTCATGAACCGTGATAGTTAGAGAGTTGAAATTTTCACAGATGATGTTTTTCTATTGCCGCTATAACAACAAATACTAAAAATTAGAATAAAATTAACATTTAAGGGGGCTTCCATACAACAAACGCGATTTTTTGCCGTTTTTATAGATAATGGTACGGAACCCTTCGTGCGCGAATCTGACTCGCACTTGGCCGGTTTATAGATAATATTACGGAACCCTCCGTGCGCGAGTCTGACACGCACTTGGCCGGTTTTTTAGAATATTGCTAGTTGCCTGCATAATTCAATAGATTATTAAAATCAAAGACCTTGAATTTATAGGGTTTTTTATTGATGTTACTCGTGATTTCTTGATGAAGGAGCGTTAATATAAGCGTGCGTAAAATTTGTTGCCCAGTCCAAAACGAACTCTGTTACGCCTGTACATAAAGATTCAATTGCTATTGTAAAAGTCACGCGACCACTAGTCATCGTTGACTTTCCGTTGAAAAATTAGTTTTTTCTATGAATTAACTCATTCGCTGCGTACTTCCGGCTGAGTCATGAGGTTATATTGACTCATAAACCACTTTATGAGCGCTGAGCACTGGATGAACGTTCGCCATGAGCCAATATGACCTCACAACGCAGCTAATATGATAATATAGTTCGTTTTGCTATAGGTGGAATGTTACGCTATCATCAATCTCGTGTTCCAGGAGGGGGTGACAGGGGAGTGGCGCGGCGCGTGGGTGATGCTGATTCGACGCGTAATGGTGTATTATACCACCAAAGATCCCACTGTCTGCACTATCGACCTCAGAAAGGCCCGATGTGTTGGTGAGTTATCTATCGGTCTACCTGACAATGGTTGGCTGGTAAAAATGTGCTGATTGGACTTTTAATTTTGATACTTAGGAATGTTGAAGTATTGCTTCGTTGGCCGGTTGAGGTCAGCCGTACACTGCAGCGTTGACAGTCTACTACTACAGCCCTTTTAACGTCCCACTCCTGGGCACGGGCCTCCCCTCAATGCGAGGGGGATTCGGGCCATAGTCCACCACGCTGGCTCAGTGCGGGTTGGCAGACTTAACACATCTATCGAGAACTAGACAAATTCCCTCAGACGTGCAGGTTTCCTCACGACTTCACCGTTTCATAGCAAGTGATAATTTCGGATTAAAATGAGATTCGCACATAAATCCCAGAGGTGCGAGCCGGGGTTTGAACCTGCACACATTGATTTGCAAGGCGTGCGTTCTACCAGTCGGCGATCACTGCGCGCGTCAATATTTTTGCCAATACTAAAACGAACCGTATTGACACACAAAAAAAAATCAATCTACAATGAAATGACACTGACGGCTCGAGCGAATAGCTTTCGAGTGGCATTTACTAAAGTGATCTTTATGCATATTGATACAGGGTTCGTTATAATGTTGGCAAACATTTTGATGGCGTGTGTGTCAACGCCCCAGTGTGCGGGAGGTTTAAATGTTGCAACTTAGGAATATTGAAGTATCGTTTTGTTGGCCGGTTAATTCCGACACGCGCCGGGTTGACGTTTTAAGTTGTTGTTGAGCGAATTTAATGGTCAATAAATGCGAAGCGCGCAAAACGGAAGCGTCAGTTGGGTTTCATTACTATTATTATATCCGAACAAACACACACATATATGCAAATAGATAAAATGGAAGTGTCATTTTACTAAATTTATATCGACGTATATCCGGTACCCACTTATAATAAAAAATTTATTTATTGTTTAACACGTTGACAGCGGCAATAGTTTTTGTATTCTTTTCATTTCTGCAATACGGGGCGTTTGAGACCTCGTTTGAAAACTATCATTATGGCGGTATTGGGCTTATTTAAGTAGATACACCACTGCACTCTGTTTTAATAGAGCATCTTAGATATATATTCATCTCTTTCCTAAACTAAATCAAATTTAAGTTACGGCCTCCACACGGCAGCGAAGGCAATTTTTTTGACCAGATTAGTAAGACACATACGAGGCGTATTACACCTCGTTCCGCAATGAACGTGTTAAATTTTTTGTCTGCCTGCTTGTTCCGGGTTAACTCCGTAACGGCTGTACCGATTGTGACAGGACTTTCACTGGCATTTAGGGATGTTATCAAGTGTAAATTTGATTACTTCTATGTACTGAAAAAACTTCTGTTTTCATTAAATTCCACGCACACATCAGCAACTTCTATTCTAAAATCTTCACTGGAGAATGTGTTCGATGAAGTTTGTTCATGGTTCGGTTAAGGCGTGTCGGCGGCTTTTTATCAATGTTATGTTTTTGTCCAGTGACGCAGGAAGTGGATGAGGACACAAAAGCAGTGTGTCCTACCGACGGCAGTGCCAACTTACTGCTGGACTGCCCGCACGTCACCCTATACTTAAGGTTTCCACACGAACGGGAACTCAAAGTAAGTAAATACCGCCAATCAACACATACTCATCGTATGATCCCAAACTAAGCTAGTACTATAGCTACCAGTATTGGGCAAAATGTAATCTAATTACTGATTAATTACTACGACTAGGTACATAAAGTAATTAGTAATCATAACTACAAACTACATAAAAAAATCGAAAAATGTTGTTAAAAAATTTGACTACTAACTAACTACTAACAATTAGTATAATTGTAGTTGCAATCACTATTACTTGATAGCTTTTTATAACTACAGATTTAAAATGATTTTGCGTCATTAAAATAGAAAACATATAGTCGTTCGACGACTATCGCGCGTGTTTCGACTTGTCGTTTGGTAGGTAGTTAGAGCATAGAACATAAATAATCAGTAATTATAACTACTAGATTGCAGCAATCAAATTAACAACTACTTAATGTAGTTTGATTACTGTAGTTAAGTTACATGTAATCATAACTACATGTAGTTAACTACTTTTAATCGTAATTCTTCTTCTCATTCGGACACTCGTGTCAGAGTGGTCGTGGCTATGGAGTTTCTATCTTGTTTTTGGATGTGGCCGCTGTTTTAGTAATACATTTCCAGGCTTCCCGGTCCACGGCGTTGCGAAAACATTGTGCTATTGGGCATCTTGTAACCAGATTACAAAATTGTAGTTAACTACGCCCTACAATGATAGCTACTATACAATGGACTGGGGGCGATCCCAGTTACATTGACACCAGAGCAAATTCAAAAGTCATTCTCGAAATTTGACGCTGAATGGAATAGAGCTTGACTGATAGTTGTACTGGTGCAAGCAAATATCGACTTTAAAGAGACGAACCTTGTTTAATACCGACTGTACCTA
Organism: Ptilodon capucinus; assembly: GCA_914767695.1. NCBI lineage: Eukaryota > Metazoa > Arthropoda > Insecta > Lepidoptera > Notodontidae > Ptilodon > Ptilodon capucinus. The sequence continues at coordinate 11,927,728 of OU611807.1, forward strand.
TGTAGCTGTATCCTCGTCGGTAGAACGTCCGCTTCAAACGTAAGGGGTGCAAGTTCAAATCCCGGGCCCGCACCACTGAGATAATTTTCACGTGTGAATGTAATTTTCAACAATGATTACCACTTGCTGAACGCTGAAGGAAAACATCGTGAGGAAACTTGCGCGTCTATAGAAAGGCGTGTGAAGTTCACCAACCCGCACTGGGCCAGCATGGTGGACTATGGCCCAAATCTCCCTCGTAATGATGGGGAATGTGCCCGGTATAATGGCAATAGGCTCGCCCCCTATTACATTGGGACCAAAATACACCGGCAAAATGTGACCAAAATTCTTCGAGGAATACAGGCGTGATGATGTATATTGTATTATATATTGAACGTATGCAGGGCTGGCGTTACATGATCAAGTTGGCGGCTCACAACAACGGTATGCATCTCCATCACCAGCAGCTGACCCGCGAGGACGTGCCCGTAGTCGTCGACAAGTGCATCAGCTTCATATACGCACACGGTAATACAAATACCACCACCACTTCCATTTATACGATTCCTATATTCAACAAACGTCGCGTTATCAGGCCGGATATCCGGCTACCGGATATTCGACCCTTTATTACATGACGCTTAAAAATACATCACGAATCGATCACAATCACGACCCATACGGTGTTCAGTTAATTTGCAGCAGTTGCGGTACCCGCAGTTGTCAAGGTATGCTAGAATTTATTTTTCAGCACCTGGCGTAGCGTTTACAGTGAAAGGCTATTTTCAGAAGGTGGTCTGGTATACGAAGCCAAGCGGAGTCGCCTCTTACCAAAATATACCGAAAATTTTGGTATTTATTCACGACAGTTTGCCAATTGTTAATTTTGAACACTAAACGAATTAATAGAGCAAATGTTTTTAACGTGCGGTCATAAAAAGAAACGGTGTCCATAACCTATTGTGTATGAATTGATGATATGAAAAATTGCATTATTTTACACAAGGAATGTTTTAAGTATTACTATCCGGTATCCGGCCGGATAGTGAAAACAAGGCCGGATACCGGATAGTTACCGGATATTCGTTTCATCTCTACTTCTAAGTAACGTCATGGACATTCCCAGTTCTTTTCGTTTTGGCCATAAACAATACTGCGTTTTTGGCGCCATCTGTTAACTTTTTATAAATTCTAATGATTCGAATGATGGAGGGTAGAACATAAGGAGTGTCATCTGTGTATTGACTTATTCCAGGGGGGTGTTGATATACATAAATATATATTTACTTTTTCATTATTCAAATTTTAAATTTTAGCTTTAACTTAATTTTTAGTTTAGTTTCAACTTAATTTGCTCCTTTTTTAAATGTTTAAGTCTCACGTCGGTAAAAGTTGTACACGCCTGTCATTGGTGTACCTATCAGACCAGTTTTTTATTTAATATTTTACTTACCCAATTGTTAATAGGAGGTATACCGTTGGTGTGTCGTTCTTAAATAAATAAAATAAATATACCATTAATCGACACCAGCGCCATTGTGGAAGTTTTTTGAACCATTCATTATTGCATTTCAACGGACACTTTTAAATTTTTTTCCCCATAGGAGATTGCCCTCCTTTAGTTCTACCCTCCGTAGTTCGGATTCAAAATACCATAGACAAAGATATGATTCTATAATTATTTTTTATTGAAATCACCGTTATTTGCCTGTGCCCTTGTGTTTAAAGGTTTCCCTGCCGCGGTGGTTACAGGTAGTCTCACGGAAGGGGTGTATCGTCGCGCTGGCAGCGGGTCCGTGTTATCCGAGCTGCTGGCGCGGTTCCGCCGCGACGCCTGGTCTGTCCAGCTCACAGCTACCCAACATTCAGAGCACGACGTCGCTGGTGTACTGAAACGGTATGGCATTAATACATATTGCATGGTATTATAGCAGTGTTAGCCGAGTGGTAGAACGCACGACTTTCAATCAATGTATGCAGGTTCAAACTCCTCCCACCTCTGGGTTTCTCAATTTCATTTTCATCCGAGATTACCACTTGCTGTGAAACGGTGAAGGAAAACATCGTGAGAAAACATTTACGTCTGAGGGAACTTGACTAGTTCTTGATAGATGTGCGAAGTCTGCCAACCCGCACCGGACTATGGCCTGAATCCCCCTCGCAATGAGGAGAGGCCCGTGCCCAGCAGTGGGACGTTAAAAGGGCTATAGTATTAAGTATTATATGATATTATAAGAAACACTTAAATGTTAAGCACATGTAAATAAATAAATAATAATACAACATCACGCCTGTATTCCCCGAAGGGGTAAGCAGAGGCGCACTACAGTACACCCATACTTCGACAATGCATTTTGGTCCCAATGTAATAGGAGGTGAGCCTATTGCCATTATAGCAGGCACAATCCTCCTCAAAACGAGGGAGATTTAGGCCATAGTCCACCACGCTGGCCGAGTGCGGGTTGGTGAACTTCACTCGCCCTTCTATAGACGTGCAGGTTTCCTCACGATCGCCAGACAAACACATACGTTTCCAATAATGATTACCAGTAGCTGAACTGTGAAGGAAAAAGTGTGATGATATCAAGGCCTAATTAATATATTAATAAACACACTAAATAGCAGTGGTAGTCGAGTGGTCGAACGCACGTCTTGCAAATCAAAGTGTGCAGGTTCAAACCCCGGCTCTCGCACCTCTGGGATTTATGTGCGAATCTCATTTTCATCCGAGATTATCACTTGCTATGAAACGGTGAAGGAAAACATCGTGAGGAAACCTGCACGTCTGGGGGAACTTGTCTAGTTCTCGATAGATGTGTGAAGTCTGCCAACCCGCACTAGGCCAGCGTGGTGGACTGTGGCCTGAATCCCCCTCGCATTGAGGGGAGGCCCGTGCCCAGCAGTGGGAAGTTAAAAAGGGCTGAAGTAGTAGTAGTAGTAAACACACTAAATTAGTTAGGTACACTAAATTAGTACACTGTAGGTAACCTACACTTGGGCAGTACGTATACAAGGCAAATTTATACAACCAATGATAAGCACGCAATAAAATTATTGCGAGCATTCAAAGTTAGGTATATAACTTACAAAAGTAAATAAGTAGGTAGGCAGTTATATACTTATTGCACAACAAATGACAACAGCGTATGTATGGGTACCTACAGACAATAGAAGGATAAATACAAAATTAAGAAACCTTATTAAAAAAAATGATCTATCCTAAACTTAAATAGTGGGTAGAAAGCTTGCAAGAAGCAACGGGTGCAGGTTTGAAGATTTAACCGCGGATTAGCACCTCAACTGACTGGACTCGACTGACTTTTTACAAGCTTTATATTAACTTGCAATGTATGTCCGGGTGGAATCTTGCAACCGAATTTTAAATCAGTTATCCGTTTGAGCTGAAATTTGGTATACACGCTTATTTTGGATGACAATGCATGCTTAGCTATGTGACGTCATTCTAATTTCAATATGGCTGATCATCCAAGATGGCGGAATAGTTATTTTTTCTGCACTACCACAGTATGGGTATCAAATGTAAGGGCTTGCTGAGGAGAACACGAAAACTAAGATCAATTAAACAAAAGCTTGTTTATAAAAAGATTTTTTTACCATTTTTTTTTATCTTTATAATTACATTTCAAAGCTATTAAAGCCTTTGATTATAGTGAAACTGGAGGTAATCTCGTTCCAGATTCTTCCGTGACCTGCCGGTGTCTCTGGTGCCACAAGAGAAGCATGGGGATCTGATAGAGGCATTACGTACGTTCACATTCAAACCCTTTGTCAATTGCCCCACTGGGGCGTCGATCGTCAAAGTGCGCCAATATCAAAACAAACCATGTGATAATATGCATGAAGTTTAAATTTCTGTACGCGTCAAAATAAGCTCGCGCTGTCAGTGTCATTTTGTTGAAGAATGAACGTTTTCTATGAGTCAATAAAGTTTGTTTTGGTATGGCAAAAACATTTATCGACGGCCCAGTGCGGGGGGCTTTACTCTGTTCCATACTATGTTCAGAGCGCTCAAATTTTGCTACAATGTTAATATATATATTTTTACTGTACGTGTGTATGTCACTAAACTCCTCTTAAATGGCTGGACCGATTTGGGTGAAATTTTGTGTGTATAATTCAATGGGTTCCTAGATAGTTTAGATTCACAATTGGAGCCGGTAAGTGGCGCTGCATTCGTATGCTACTAATTCTAAGGCGGTACGAAGTTCGCCCGGGCAAAATATATATATTTTACGATAAAAACGAATTTGCTTGCATATCTCGATGGAATCCGCCAATTTTACTCCGTCTTTTGTGCTGTGGTTCCTGCAAAGTTATCGAAAATGGCGCTTTGTTTTATTACTAGCTGTGTTATCAATAATACCCTGCTGTTTTATTTATTGATTGGTTTCCAGGATTGGACGACGAGCTGGCAAGGCACGCGGCGTACCGCAGCGTGATGTGTTCCCTGCCGACGGTGGCTAGGAACACGGCGCGCAAGCTATTCGCCCACCTGCACTTCCTCCACACAATGGCCCACGCCAACAAGATGGGCGCTGAGAATCTGGCATCAGTGTGGGCGCCCACCATCATGCCAGCTGCCGTGGTTAGTAACACAGTCCTCAATTCCAGTTTATAAAGATATACAGGGTGTATCAGAAGTCCGAAATAATAATTTAGGTACATATACGGTAGCTAATATGTAGATACATAGTGGAGGTAGATTATACCTAACGATCATAGTTTCTGAGTTGCAGACCTTTGAATATTAACGGTAGCGCCACAACTGGCTTTAGGGCATATCCATAATCGTATTTAACAGCGCCAACAACATCAACAAGAGGGGCCTTGTAATATTAAAAAAAACTGAATTTGAAAATTTCGCCGAGCATTGGAGATATTTTAAGTTTCTAAAATTGACGGCGAAAGAACCATTTTTATACCATTCTGTTGTATACCCGATACTCATTGAAACGGCCAAGTATTATTTCGGACTTCTGAAACATCCTGTAGAGCAACTAGCTTTTACTCGCGACTTCGTTCGGGAAGATTTCAATTATTCAATATCGTTATAAATTATAGCATATATGTTATTCTGATAGCAGTCCGTCTTGAAAGCAAGGTGTGCAAGATCAAATCCCGTAACCGCACCTCTGAGATTTTCATGTGCGAATGTCATTTTTTATATTGTGATTACCATTTGCTGAACGGTAAAGGAAACCTTCGTGAAGAAACCTGCACGTGTATAGAAAGGCGTGTGAAGTTCACACACTCACAGAATCTGAATCAGAATATTTTTTATTCAAACAATAATAGGATTTCTACCATCCGTTCGGAATGTATTTCCTATGGAGAAGAATAGGCAAGGAACTCCATGGTTGCTCTTTTCCAATAAGAATTTTGATTTTTGTGTATTTTTCCTAATGGGCACTGGGCCAGTGTGGTGGAATATAGCCCAAAATTGCCCTCTTCCTCGTCAGAATGTACAATTTTCAATTCAAAATTCTTGTTTATGTATTTCCAGACTACCAGTACGCTACAAGTCGCGTGGTCTTCCAAGGAAGTGTTTGTTGTTCGTGACCTGATCGCCAATTACGAGGCGGTTTGGGAGCCTACCGAGGCAGAGAGGCGTCGGGAGGCGGCCGTGAGACGTATTATCACACGAGTGCTTAGCAACACGGTGCCTACGTCCCCGAAGGCAGCTGGTGATCTGAAGGCGTGGGTTTATGTCCACGATAAATCCACTTGCTATCAAGTTACGGTACGACTTTCTATCTTATATCTACTACTACTAAAGCCCTTATAACGTCCCACTGCTGGGCACGGGCCTCTCCTCAATGCGAGGGGGATTCGGGATTCCACCACGCTGGCCCAAAGCGGGTTGGCAGACTGTGAATGAAAGATGTGTGAACATCTATCGAAAACTAGTCAAGTTCCTTCAGACGTGCAGGTTTCCTCGCGGTGTTTTCCTTCACCGTTTCATAGCAAGTGATAATCTCGGATCAAAATGAGATTCGCACATAAATCTCAGAGGATCTTATATAGGTATAATTCAAATTTACAACAACTATTTACAATTTAAAAAGTCAGAAATTTAATAGAAGCTTAAAGTATAAATGAATAAAAAAAGATGGCTGCATTTCCTCGTTGAATAGCGAGCCCTATTCGTTGAGCGAGGAAAGAGTCTGCCCTCTTATCACCTGTGGAGGCAATTCATTTTGGGTTTATTGTTTTTAGTATTTTTTTAGTGCTTTAAGATATAAGATAATTCAAATTAAGAAGGCTCTTTGTAATGTCAAAATAATAGCTTTTACTAAATATGTTCAAAGTCAAAGTCAAAGTCAAATCATTTATTTTGTATAGCCACTTACAAATTGTCAAGTTTACATATTTTTCTTATATACTACAATACTACCACCGGATCGAAACGCGACCTCAACTGAGAAGATCCGGCAAGAAACTCAGTGGGCTGATAATTTTTTTAAATCGCCTAATCTTATTACAAAATAAACAGGTAAATATAGCTCCAGTGTGTTGCCTTTAGATCTACTTTTAATAATAAACACTTATAGTACCAGTTATCTGTTAGTGAAAGTCGTCAAAATGTATTTGACTGTTTGAGAGTGATCTCGTCCCAGAAAAAAAGGGATTTATGTTCTTTCCGCGGATTAACAGCTATTTGCCAGTGCAAGTCTTATCAAAATCGGTTTAGCCGTTTGGGAGTTTTCCCGGATTTTTTTTTAAAATAATCCTTTTGTTTTCCCTATAGGTTCTCTAATGTATGTATGTTCATATTATGAATTTAGTTTAAAGTTGGTCTTTTATCACCTACGGATATGTCTAGGTTATTTATTTTTAAAAATGTCGATAACAATATAAAGGTATGAAACTGGCATTTACTCGTGACTTCGTCTGCAGTGCCCCTCTGCATACTAGTTCGGGGAATACAGGCGTGATGATGATGATGTATATATATATATTCGCCTGCATGGATTTTTATCTTCTAAATTACAGTGTGAATGTTATTCCGATGTGTAGTCAAAGATAAAGTCAAATCGTTTATTTTGTATAGGCGTATGGGGGCACTTACAGATTGTCAAGTGTAGATCTACCGGATCGAAACTCGACTTCAACTGAGAAGATCTGGCAAGAAAGTCAGTGAGCAGATCATTTTTTAAATCGCTAAAACTTATAATAAATGCACATGTACGTTTAGCTCCAGGATGTTTCAAGGCAAGGCTACACTTTAACATGATGGGCAATATTTTGATTTTTGTTTTGGACCTGAGTTGTACAATCCCAAGCTGTTATATCATCCAAATAATCCGTTATTTTGTAATAGTTCAATTCAGTGTAAACAATAATACTATAAAGTGTGAAGAGTAAAACATCCATTCTCATTAACTTTCACATTTAATAATATTAGTACGGTTATAACGATGTGGTATTTTGAGTTATGGGATGTTTATACTGGGGCCCCGTATGCCACCACGGATCGCACGACCCCCGAATAGAGGCGGCGAACTTCCTCGATCGGTCCCCCGAGATTGGGTAGCAGCCGGTGCAAGGCACCCACTACCCTCTCGACCCGGGGGACCAGGCGCCCGAAGTGCTCCTCGAAGCCCCAACGGCCGTCCAGGGTGAGGCCCAGGTACTTCATGTACCGCCCCACCCGGACTGGCGAGTCACCCACGCGAACCCACGAGTCGGGCGGTTCCCTGCTCCTAGGCAGTCCGTGGAACCATAGCGCCTCGGTCCTGTGAGGCGCCATCCGAAGGCCCAACTCGCGGATCTTATCGACGACGATTGCCACCCCAAGCTCGGCGAGCCTCTTGGTCCTCTCGAAGTCCTCCCCGCCGGCAATGAGCAATGTGTCGTCCGCGTAGCAGACGACACTCACTCCGGCGGGGAGTTCGACACGCAGAACTGCGTCGTATGCGATGTTCCATAATAGGGGCCCAAGCACGGACCCCTGCGGAACACCGCACACGACCTCCCTCCGGTGCAACGCACCATCCTCTCCCATGTACGAGATGTACCTGTCGCGCAAAGAGCCCTCGACGATTATGGCTTGCAGAAGGAATAAATTACATAATAAAATCAGCTTGGAATTCTAAACTCAAGTTCAAAACAAAAATCAAAATATTGTCTGTATAACGAATGTTGCCTTACTGACGTATTATTATTCAATTATTAAATTCAACAATAAAGGCAACACACTGAGACTATATCTACCTGTGTATTATAAAGTTTCGACGATTTAAAAAAAATCAGCCCACTAACTTTCTTTACGCATCTTCACAGTTGAAGTCGCCTTACGATCCGATAGTGGCATAATAACATATAAAAAAAATATAATCTAGGCAATTTATAAGTGCCCCCATAGGCCTACACAAATAAATGATTTGACTTTGAATCTGCTCTAACCTCTGGAATTGCCCCCAATAAATTGTACGGTACCCATAGCTTAAACCTTACTTAATTTAACATTATACAATGAACATGTATTATCTAATTATATATTTAATAATTTAAAATGCATAAAAAAGTACAAACGCTACACATAATAAAACACCTTTTTTATTGCATTTAATGCAACTGTCACTGGTAGATAGCTGATGTTATAAGAAATAATTTAAATAAGAAATAATTTAAGCTACTTTAATTTTACAATGAAATTCTCTACTGTACAACTATAAAAACAATTTCTTCCGCATAATTCCGACACTGACAGACAGATTTCAACGGAACTATCGCTGGCACATAGCTGATGTTATGAGGTGTAATTTAGGCTGATACCCATACTGTGGTAGTACATAAAAAATTACTATTCCGCCATATTGGAATTAGAATGACGTCATATAGCAAAACATGCATTGTCATCCAAAATAAGCGGGTATACCAAATTTCAGCTCAATCGGTTAAAGATAACTGATATAAAATTCAGTTGCAAAATTCCACCCGGACATACATACATTGCAAGTTAATATAAAGCTTGTAATAATAATAAAATGGCGTATTTCACAGCTGACACCGAACAAAACTAGCTCGGACATGTGCACCGAGTTGTGTGAGAAGGCGGCGCTGGACTCGCATCTGCTGATGCTGGAGGAGGTGGTCTGCGGGGAAGCGCTGCGCCGGATAGTTCATCTCGACGAGGTCGTACTCGACGTGGTACTACGCTGGGGATACTGGGACGAAGGCGATAGGTAATTGTATTATTATGTGTAGTATTAATAGTAGTAGTAAAGGACCCTGTTCCAGATGCCGGTGGGGAACTGTTTTTTATATTTTTAAATGTATTTTTTATATTTATATTTAAAAATGTACTAAATAAGAAAAATGAGAAATAAAGGAATAGTGGTAGTAGTAATGTAGTGACAGTAACAGTGAAGAGATAGAAATAGTAGTAGTAGTAGTGGTATAGTAGTAATAGCGTAGTGGTAGTATTAGTATTGTGGTCGTAATAGTGTAGTGGATTTGAACTTACATCCCTAACGTTCAAGGCGCGCATTGTACCAACTAGGCTACCACTGCTTTTGTGTAAAATTAGCTAAGTCATAGTAATAGTAATAGCGGTAGTATTAGTGTAATAGTGGTAATAGTGTAGTGGTAGTGTAGTGTAAAGATAGTAGTAGTGGTAGTAGTAGTATTGTGGCCGTAATAATATAATGGTGGTCTTAGTAGTAGTGTTGAGGTAGTATTAGTGTAGTGGTAGGAGCGTAGTGGATTTGAACTGGCACCTCTTAGTAGGTAGTAGTATTAGTAGTAATGGTACAATTGGCACAGTGATAGTAGTAATGTAGTCGTAGTATAAGTGTTGCGGTAGTAGTAGTGTAATGGTGGTAATAGCGTAGCTGTAGTAGTCGTAGCGTAGTGGATGTAGAAATAGTGTAGTGTTAGTGGTAATAATAAAAGTAGTAGCGGTGGTAGAAATTGTGTAGTCATACTAATAGTGTAGAGGTAGTAGTAGTTATTTTTTTAAATGTAATTTCCATGACATAATACATTATTAATGTTTGGTTTACAGGAAAGATAACTACTTGCTCGTGAAAGAGAACAAGTTACTGTATGATTTGAACGCGATGAAGCACACCGCGTCCGCGTGTGGGGAGCTAAAGCTGGCCACAGACGCTAACAAGTCCTTCAAACTCCACATGTTCGAACTGCAGAATGGGTCGCTGTGCTATTTTAAAGACAAACAGGTGATTTAATTATAAGCCCCCATCTTTATCACGTCCATCACTCATTTTTATTTTATTTTATAGTACAGTGTGTTTCAGAAGTCCGAAATAATAAATTTAATAAAATGAGTATCGAGTATACAACTGAATGGTATATTTTTTTTGTATAATCTACTTAATATATATAATTCTACTGTACGTGTGTATGTCACTGAACTCCTAAACGGGTGGACCGATTTGAATGATATTTTTGTATGCGTTTCGGTGGCGCTCTGAATGGTTTAGATTCACAATTGGACCCGGTAGGTGGCGCTGCTTTCATATGTAATTCTAAGGCGGTACGAAGTTCGCCGGGATAGCTAGTATTAGTATAGAAATGAATGAAATTATAACTGAATAAGATGAGGAAAACACCACCCTGCGCTCCATTACTCGCATCGCTGACGTGGGGGTAAAATCCGCAAAGTTAAAGTGGGAGTGTGCTGGTCACGTGTCACGTATGGACCCGCAAAGGTGGGCAAACATCATTACAAATTGGACCCCAAGCAACGGCCACCGCAGCCGGGGCAGACCAAAACGACGATGGCAAGACGATCTAGTCACCTTTGCGGGTAATACTTGGTCACAAACAACACAAGAACGCAGTGTGTGGAGGATTAAAGGAGAGGCCTTTGCTCAGGAGTGGGACACAAAATAGGCTTTAAAAAAACAAAAGACGAGGAATGGCTCCACCTGTGATTAGTGGTATTAATGTCTTTGAGTAATTAATAGTTATATTATTATGTTGTGTGGTTCCAGGGCTCTCACAAGGTTGAAGAGTGGAAGGTGAAGGATATCCTGTGGTACGTAGGCCACGAGCCCAAGCGGAACCCGCAGTCGAGATGGGCCATCACTTTTATAAATAGAAATAAACAAAAACGGTATGTTTTAACTATTTGACATTATTATATATACATCATCATCACGCCTGTATTCCCCGAAGGGGTAGGCAGAGGTGCACTGCAGTGCGCCCACACTTCGCCGATGTATTTTGGTCCCAATGTAATAGGGGGCGAGCCTATTGCCATTATACCGGGCACACAGGTTTCCTCACGATGTTTTCCGTCACCGTTTCTTAGCAAGTGATAATCTCAGATGAAAATGAGATTCGCACATGGAACCCAGAGGTGCGAGCCGGGGATAGAACCTGCGCACTTTGATTGCAAAGCGTGCGTTCGACCACTCGGCTACCACTGCTATTATTATAATTACGTCATATAGCAGTGGTAGCCGAGTGGGTGAGACAATTTTCCGTCTAGCCCCCTTCCGCAACGCGCGATAAGGAACTACGTTCCAATAAAATACATCATCACGCCTGTATTCCCCGAAGGGGTAGCCAGAGGTGCACTGCAGTCCACCCACTCTTCGCCGATGTATTTTGGTCCCAATGTAGTAGGGGGCGAGCCTATTGCCATTATACCGGACACATTCTCCCTCAATACGAGAGAGATTTTTGGGCTATAGTCCGGTCAGTGCGGTTTGGTGAACTTCACACGCCTTGCTATAGACGTGCAGGTTTCTTCACGATGTTTTCACCGTTTCATAGATAATGATAATCTCGGATGAAAATAAGATTCGCACATAAATCCCAGAGGTGCGAGCCGGGATTTGAACCTGCACACTTTGATTGCAAGGCGTGCGTTCGACCACTCGGCTACCACTGCTTATATTGACATATAGGTCTTTAATTTATAACGATATTGACTAAGCGAAATCGCGATTAGAAGCTAGTACATACATAGTGATTGTTTCTTTGTCCGCAGTGCCAAAGATCGGCCGTGGTTCGGCAACACTATAGCGGGCGCCGTCACAGAGGAACAGCTCAAGTGGATGGCCGCCTTTATATTTGCCGAGCATACGAACATACTGCCGACGCCTAGACTTGTCATCACGTAACAACAGAACACACTCTCCGCTCATCTACAATATGTTACAGAAGTCCGAAATAATACTTTGACGTTTGCATCAAGTATCGAGACTTGGTACCCAAAGGGTGTACCCTGTAAATACAATTTAAGTGCATGTTTCTCAAGTCAGAATAACAGCTGCCCCCTTACCACCACCGAGGGGGCAATTCCCGTATGTACGAATTCGACTAAGGCAGTTGTCCCACCGCCGGCGAAAAAACGACTAACTATCGCCTATTTTCTCGCTCAAGAAACGTACAATAGATATACATTCCGTGTAAACAAAAGAGATGCATATACAAATAGTTGATCGCTGACTGTTCACACTGCCGGCGAGGACTCGCTTCACTAGTTTGTCGCTGGTCGACAAGAGCCAGGAAAGATACACAGTACTTACGCTGAGAGAGCAACCAGCGGTCATTTCTCTATATGCGAGTAATCGCTCGTCTCACTCGCTTATTGCCGAGCTACACCACTATCGGAACTACGCACTCGCTCCCAGCGTCACGCCGACTCGATTCTACATTCTAGCTCTGCTCGCTACTCGTTCATCGTTTCCGGTGGACAACTGGACAACTGCCTTAGGCGAAAAAAAAACATAATTTGTCATTTTGTTTCGATATTATGTGTTGAATTAGAGATAATGTAGAGAATTGCTCCCCTGTCTTGCAGCATAGTATTTATTCAGTCTTTACGAAATGGGATTTGTTGAATTTGCACTTGCTATTAATTATTTGACACTGGCTGAAATACCCGCTAACCGCAGGTGGAGCCATTCTTCATCTTATTCCATTAAATTTGGTCATTACTTATCATTTCGTAAAAGAATATCTACTATTACTACTGCCCTTTTAACGTCCCACTGCTGGGCACAGGCCTTCCCGCAATGCGTGGGGATTCGGGCCATAGTCCACCTCGCTGGCCCAGTGGCAGACTTCACACATCGAAATCGAAAACTAGTTCCATCAAACGTGTTTCCTCACGATGTTTTCCTTCACCGTTTCATAGCAAGTGATAATCTCAGATGTAAGTGAGATTCGCACATAAATCGCAGAGGTGCGAGCCGGGGTTTGAACCTGCACACTTCGATTCGAAGGCGTGCGTTCGACCGGCTACCACTGCTATTGCTATAGTAAAGAATATCAAGTGCTGAAAGTAGTGGCAGATCATAGATTATGTACAAATTTATTTTTATATTATATACAATACTAAATAATATTTTGTGGTACACTCTGATTTATTGTCTTCTATCATTAGTTAGTAGTGTTTGTACAAATGCCCAGACGGTGTTATATGTACATATTTTTATTTTGTAAATAAGTAAAATATTTTGTATGAAATACACAATCCCTTATATTTAGTGGGAAGATTTTTTTATATATATATTTTATAAAATATAACGTTACCATGTTATGAAGTGATATAGTAATACATAAAATAGATTATGTGCAAATATTTCTTAATTAACTTTGTGCAAAACATTTACACAGCGTGAATTACGGCAATTGCGATGCAGTTACATAGAATTTGCTTCAAAATGGATATTTTTAAATAAATACATCATCACGCCTGTATTCCCGTAGGGATAGGCAGAGGTGCACTGTACTGCGCCCACACTTCGCCGCTGTATTTTGGTCCCAATGTAATAGGGGGCGAGCGTATTGCCATTATGCTATTTTCATTGGATTTTTTACATGTTAAATTGTCCTTAAAACTTGTTTAAACACAGCTCTACAATCAGCGGTTACTCCTTAAATCCCTTTGAACTAAAGATTATCACAGCAGAAGGGACAAGCATAGAGTATCTAAAGTACCCATAACGACCACTCTTCGTATAGCTGTGCGGCGATTTTTCCGCCATTTTTGTTATCTCATGTACACGGGTATACGGCAACTATATGGGAAAACAAAGATGGCGGAGTCACCAGAAAAAAATACCGCAGCGCGAGCTCGAAATGCCATCTCCGTTATAATATCTCCATGGGGACAAGCAACCTTGCTGGCAAACTGGCTTGACAAAGCATAGAAAAAAAAGTAGTTTTCTATATTCTGTCTTCATAACATTACTTCACGGTCGAGTCATCCGCCATCTTTATCACTGTCATTATCCATTTTTATTTATAATGTGTATTTATTGAATTTGTCCTTGCTATTAATTACTTGACATTGGCGAAATACTCGCGCTAGTCGCAGGTGATGCCATTCCTCATCTTATTCCATTAAATATCATCATTTCGCTCATTTCGCTAAAAAAAAAAAAAAAAAATTACTTCACATACTGTACATAACAAAAGCAGGCTTCATGTACACATTTTGAACCAAACTGTACAATAATTGTTTATTATTAGTATAATATATTTTTATATGCATTAATTTAACTACTCAAACTATGTTAGTTAAACTTTATGAAGGGCCGGTGATGCGTGAAATATTTACGGCCATAAGGTCTGTGCGATCTAAATCTAAAATACGTCTTATGCATGATAAAACTTGCCTCAGATACTGTAAACTTTATAGTTATAATCTATACACAAAGAAGTAAAATTGAAATGTCTTTTAATTTCCTCACTAACAGATTTTTACTAAATTCGATACTTCGTCTGCCTCCCTCGACCCAAGTTCCTTAAAACTACTACTACTACTACGGCCCTTTTAACGTCCCACTGCTGGGTACGGGCCTCCCCTCAATGCCAGGGGGATTTGGGCCATAGACCACCACGCTGGCCCAGTGCGGGTTGGCAGACTTCACACATCTATCGAGAACTAGCCAAGTTCCCTCAGACGTGCAGGTTTCCTCACGATGTTTTCCTTCACCGTTTCTTAGCAAGTGATAATCTCGGATGAAAATGAGATTTGCACATAAATCCCAGAGGTGCGAGCCGTGGTTTGAACCCGCACACTTTGATTGCAAGGCGTGCGTTCAACCACTCGGCTACCACTGCGGCTACAAATACTATCGTTGTGGTACTATCGAAGTTGCAGGTAACAGCTAGTAAGAGAATAAGGGAGGCCTATAAGCCAATAAATATTGTTAGTACAATTATATTACGAAATGACTAAGTACCTAACTTTAAATCAGATCTTCAGGCTCTTTCCGATTTAACCATATATCACGGTGTTACCTAAACAAGTAGCAGTCAACTTAGGCGTCGCCTAGTCTCAGAGGAGGTATCTGAAACAGCATACAGGTTTAAAGAAATATTAATACTTAGTAGATAGATAACTCTTTATTGTTACACCTTTAAAAGTAATAGAAATGACATAAACGATATAAAATTGTCTTACAATTTGCTGATGGCTTGGTCTATTGGTTTGGCGTAGGCTGGCTCGGCTCAATGTACCAGGTCGTAGAGGGTTCAATTCCCGCCGGTGGAGTTTCAGAGACGGCTGTTTGTCATGATCAGCAATTCTCGCAGTATCGACATCACGTCTAATTCGATATATCTCCAAACAAAACGAAAGAATAATTGGCGGAAAAGGGAAGATTTTCCTGCCAGGCATACCACCCGCCTGGTGGTATGCCTGGCTGGGTCCGCTACGCCCCGGTGATGTTGTCGGGGAATTTGTATATATAGTTCAGATCGTTGGACACACCAGTACCGCGAGCTAGGATTTTCATAGTACTTTGTATGGCGGATAATTTCTTGAACGCGTAGAATTGCGGACGACGGCAATCACTATAATTACTTGTTAAATAAAACTTAAAGACTTAAAGCATCTCAGAAGTATTGTATGCACTTTCTTATCAATCTCCATCGTGTCTTCGCTACAACGTTAGCATTGCCAGAATCACATTGGGCCTGACTCAATGGAAAGAGGACATTAAATATATATATAAACTTGGATATTTGGTAAGCATGATTACAAGGGATGGTAAATGTGATAGGTAGTTATATTGAGAGGAGAGTGACTGCTGGGAATAGAGTAAATGGTGCTTTGCATGCTGTTGGCGCAACTGCAGCGCCATCTCGCGACCTGAGGCGGAGGAGCCTGCGCCACCTACCGGATCGTGGCAGCGATAAAAATACCGTTATGGCCAAGAAACCCTATATAAACGCGGGAGAGGCTTCCCGCATGACATTATTGCTCACATTATTATTTACATTATTACTCGCATTCGTACACCCTTTTTTATACGTTTTACATGTACATGTTCTATATGTAATTTAATTTAAAAATAAACGTTCTACAACTGCAACCAATAAAGAATAATCATTGAAGGAGAACCCGAAGACCCCCGTTGACGCAACACATGCCGTTGTGAGTAGCCAGGCTGTCTCAAAAAAGGCTCGTCTGGCGGTTCACAATGGTGTTTTGGTACCTACTCTTATGTATGGTAGTGAATGTTGGGTCTGGCAAAAAAGGCATGAGAGTAGGATGAATGTGGTGGAAATGCGTTCCTTACGGAGTATGTGTGGTGTCACCATTGCTGACCGGTTGAGGAATAGCAAGATACGAGATGAATGTAAGCTGAAGGATGATGTGGTGACTAAGATTGAGAAAAGTATGTTGAGGTGGTTTGGCCATGTAGAGAGGATGAATGAAAGTAGACTGACTAAAGAAATATACCAGGCAAACGTGAGTGGAAATGTCGGAAGAGAGTGCCCGAGGAGGACCTTTCACGACCAGATTAACGGTCTCTTCCAGAAAGGTCAAGTCCGTAGCACCCTTAACCTACGGAAGTGCATTAAAAGATGTATGTAATGACTGTGGATGAAGCGAAAGAGGTATGTCAGGATCGTAGCGTGTGGCAAACGGTAGTCTCTGCCTACCCCATGGGATACAGAGTATATGTTTGTACGTTTACAAATAAATTTTTACTTTACTTTACCATTATACATTAAAGGAACTATGACTAATTTACATTTTCCAGGTCTAAATAGTATAGTTTTCAGAGAGTAGGCACTTATTTAGTTTCAAGCAAAGTGCAGGTATCTACAAGAAGGAAAGTCTGCATTTCAGTATAATATTTATGGTGTATTAATGAAATATAATATTTTCGTAAAAAATAAGTAAGTGACGTAGATTTTTACAAAATGTACGATTATTATTTTGTACTTACAATATGGTTTCTGGAAAACATTATATTAAGCAGTAGCAGTAACTTAAGGAGCTATGAAACAGATTTTAGACGGTGTAAAATTAGTTATTACGATATACTACATTTTCGCTTTCCACTGTCGATATATACATTTGGGAAACGTAGTCTATAAAATTAAGTTATTAGCAGCCGAATCGACTTTTACATATTGATCTCCTCATCTCTCTCCGGCGAGGTACATACCTACAGAGCGAGTCTTCATAAAATGCACGCGTAGGTATGTATTACTGTGACGAGATAAGAGGAAAAACAAAATATAAACTTATTTTTCAAATACCTACTTAGTTGCATAAGTACCGTCTTTTACAATTTTTCGATAGGCCAAAGGATCAATATAAATAAAGGACAAAGATAGGGCTTTAAATCCTAAAACGGGTAACAGTTGCAAATAATATTACGTACCGTCGGTATCATTGGCTCTAACTTCACAAAATTTTGTGCACTTTACTGTCTCACACTGTGCCAACATTAAGAAAGATTCTCAACGTGTTTTATAAACACAGGTAGTCGAGTTGATCGGAGTCACTCATACATAACTTACTCATTTACTTACCTATAAAAATATGATGGTACTCCATAGAATAATAACAATATGAGTATCGTAACATACCCTGGAAAAACCAAATTAACCTTACATCTAGTTTTGATGTTCAATTGAGAACCATACACTATACACTAACTCTGTTTCGACATGAGATTTCTATCAGTAGGTATGACTAGTAACATCCGTATTTTTCGAAGAAATTAGTGTTTTCGCTTCTAAAAGATTAACTGGATACAAAAACAAATAATTTGCGACGAACGCTAACATTAATATAATGAAATTAACAAAACACCCGTCGATCGCTTCATCGTCTGACGCACGCAGAGGATTAATACATCATCACACCTGTATTCCCCGAAGGGGTAGGCAGAGGTGCACTGCAGTGCGCCCACACTTCGCCGATGTATTTTGGTCCCAATGTAATAGGGGGCGAGCCTATTGCCATTATACCGGGCACACAGGTTTCCTCACGATGTTTTCCGTCACCGTTTCTTAGCAAGTGATAATCTCAGATGAAAATGAGATTCGCACATGGAACCCAGAGGTGCGAGCCGGGGATAGAACCTGCGCACTTTGATTGCAAAGCGTGCGTTCGACCACTCGGCTACCACTGCTATAAGAGGAGAGCTGCAGAGGATTAACTCATTCGGCAAAATGATTCTTTAGACGGACCCGCGTGAACGTTTCGGCGCGCGACACCACGCGACTTGGCGACCGGATGCAACGCGCGTCGGATAACCTCATCCGGTACATTACAATGGAACGGCTCGTCGAGACGGAGGTCGGAGGGATCCGCTCAGAAGCCGGGCGGCAGCCGCAGCGACGTAGCCGGCATGCGGAACTTCGGCGCCGCCGCGTTCAGCGGCATGGGCGGCATCGGAGCCATCGGAGCCGCCACGCCACCGGGGGCCACAGCAGCGGGACCTTGAACGCGGGGTTCCGACTACGGCTCGGGCTTGGACTTCGGCTCGGGCTGGGACTCCGGCTCGGGGTCGGACGCGAGGTCGGGCTCGGAGTAGGGGTCGGGCGGCGGCGTGTCGACGGGCACGTGGCGCCGGTACGCCTCGACGTAGTCGAGCTCGATGCCGTCGCGCAGGTACGCGTGGATCTCGGCGAAGTTGGGCGTCTCGCCGCTCTCGAGCGCCTCGAACGTCGGGTACAGGAAGGCCTCCCCCGTCTGCAAGAGACGAGCGGCGTTAGCGCGCGTCGCTAAATACTTTAATATTATAATAAATCAGCGTAAAATCCCCAAAAACGGTTATACAATTTTTACGTCTGAACTATTTCTATCACTCGATAAGCCGGAGTCGCGAGCGCGCCGCCGCACCTCTGCTCTGATTATCGATTAATTGTATAGAGGAGCGCCGTAAGATTTATTCCTCGGAATCCAGAGCCAGTCAATGAATGTTTATATAAACTTCGGAAATGTGTTTTAATAGTTAATTTTTTTTAATTAATTTTTTTTAAAATGTTAAATTTTTCTATATATAATTAAAAATACATTTACAAAGTTTATATAAGGATTTATTGACTGGCCCTGGACTCCGAGATTTTTCAATTTTATCCTCCACTACTAGGACTAGTATGAATTCCGAATTTTATCATCTAAATCTAAAATTCGCGCGCCTCGTCCGCGTCCCATACGGCGAGGCGGCGAGGCGCGCGCCCCACCAGCTACGAGGCGGACGGCGACACGTCGCTCTCGCCGTCCGCGCTGCCGCCACTCACCGCCGGCGCGCGCCGCTCGTCCGCGTGCCCGGTGCCGATCATCAGCTCCGTCATGCTGGCGTCCGTGGCGCCCGACGTGTCGATCAGCAGCACCTCCACCGACCCCTCCTGCCGAACGGACGACGATCGATACGGTGCGCTTCGAGCGACAGACGCGAACGCGCGGCCGGCTCGGCGCGGGGTACCTGGAGGTCTCGCGAGACCACGCTGGCGAAGAGGCGGATGTCGGACACCAGCTCCAGGAAGTTGTGCGCGGAGGCGCGCGGCCAGCGGCGGCCGGCGGCGGGCGGGCGGACGCCGGCCAGCCGCGCGCGCACGGCCTGCGCGCGCATCCCCGCCCAGCACCGCCGCAGCGGCTTCAGCTCGCCGCGCCGCACCGTCTCCACCGTACCGTAGTCCACGTGCCGCACCTGCACACGTCCCGCACCATGTCACACACATTTCTCAGGCGCGATTGCGCGACGACGCACAGTGTCGTCTCGCCGTCGCTCGAAACGCCCCTCTACGAGTGTCGATCTAACGGTACGATGAGCGTGCGCGGGCGCACCCTACCTTGACGGTGTCGCTGTCGACGATCTTGACGATGATGGAGCGGTGCCAGTCGCCCTCGAACACGGAGCTGCAGTAGTGGCCCACGCGCACCGCGCCGCACGCCAGCCAGCGCCCGCGGCCCTCGTCCGAACTGTAGTACTGCCTGCACACACGCGCGCACTCGTCACGTCGGACCTGCCTACGTTTCCACTCTCACGAGTCTACATAAGGTGGCTTTGAATTAAAAGTGAATCTCAACTTTGAAATTGAGTTAACTGATATTTGTGTAAGGGTGCCAAATAATGAAATAATCCAAGGGGTATATATCCTCACGTCATTTCGTCCATCATGTCCTCCATGGCGATGCTGTGGTCCTCGCCGTAGCGGATGAGCCAGAAGTGCGAGGGCGAGTAGACCTCCCCGACGATGACCTTGATGCAGGCGCCGGGCTGGAAGTCGTCCAGCTCCGCGGGCGGCACGCTCTCCATGTACTCCACGCAGTCCGCCGGGAATACGTCCGGGTCCTGCGAACGCGCAACACCTCACATCAGAGAAATCGACAAACTTTTCCCCAATGGAACTATACTTCTGCAAAAGCTACAACTATACAGGATGTATCAGAAGTCCGAAATAATACTTTGGGTACATATACGGTAGCTCATATGTGGATGCTTGTGAAGACAGTTTATACCTAACTATCGTTGTTTCCGACTTGTAGACTTTTGAATATTTTTTTCACAGGTATCGTGTTCTGGCTTTCGGGTACAACCATGACCCTATTCACCAGTGTAAACTACATTTAAAATGGGCGGTTACCAATAATCACAAAACAGAACATGAAAACTTTACATAGGGCTCGGCAGATTACGAATTATAGAAATTGCCAGCGAAAAAATTTGGAAAAACATGGTCGATCAAATTTTTATACTATTCAGTGGTGTCAGCACGCATGTAAGACAAGACCTCCGTCACTGATTGGCTCAGTCGCTCGCTGTCTTATTTCATACGAGAGAAAGAGGTACGATCAACATGTTCTGTCTGTGACATAAGTCTAGTGTTGGCGCACATGTCACAACTACAGGTGTAAACCCGATCCTGACGGAAACGTCAAAGTTTTATTTCGGACTTTTGAAACACCTGTACATATATGCTAACTTGCGATCGCTAAAATGTTGGTATGCTCGAATATGAAACTATTGTGTTCGCGATAATTAAATACAGAAATTAAACTAGAAAGATGTAACCAGTAAAAGCAGTACTGACGAAGTCGACTCCTGGCAGCGCGTCGTCGGGGTCGGCGCGCGGCGGGCGGGGCGTGCGGGGCGGGCGACGCGGGCGCTCTGGGCGGGCGGGCGGCGCGCGCGCGGCGTCGGCCAGCAGCCAGTCACCCGTGACCACGGGCCGCGACACCAGCACGCGCGCCTCCAGCGCCAGCACGAGGCTGATCAGGCTCGTGTACCCCAGCCGCGTGTAGTTCAACTCGCGACCGAACCGCTCCCTGACGTCAACGTATCTTACTTTATTCTCTCTCCGTACCCATCATCGGGGGTCGCTAACTTGTCCATCTCATTTGTGGGAGAGATGTTTATCTGGCACTGAGACCATAGCCACACTTCACATGTAACGTTTTTGAACATTAACACAATATTAGTAGTTGAGTTCTAAATTTCAAATGGCAATGCTGACCTGTACAGCCCGATAAGGTTGGTGCACCATACGCCATTGGGTGCGTCGGAAATTATCTCCATTAACTCAGACTTGATCATATCCAACCGAAGTCGTTGGGTGCTGCTGCTGCCTGATAACAATGACACATTTCATATTATAAGCCACTGTCAAATATATACATGATTCTACTTGCACGCTGAGCTAAGACTTACCAGATGACGCTTGTTTTCCAGAAGAACCCTCTTTGGAGGATATGCCATCCTTATCAGGTATTGGGTCCTCGTCGTTCTTTACAGCATTTTTGTTTTCTGGGTCTCTGATAGTCTCTGTGTTTCCATTGTTCCATTGCTTAATGTCAGGGGCCTTTGTTGCCTTGTTTGGGCCTTGTTGTTTGAAGGGGGATTTGGTTTTGACTTTGAAAACCATAAAGTCAGCAAGGGGCACAAGGGGTGCGCGGCTGGGTGCTGACGATGATGGCTTCACCACTGCCTCGGGTATACTTCTTCTTTTACCCTTACTGTTAATACGATGCAAATGGGTAAATATAATACCAAAGTATAGCACATAAAAATATCCAATACAATTAAAGTGTTGTTTCATTTCATTTCAATTAAGTCTGTGTGCAGGCAGATGTTATCAATAATAGATAGTACACATTCCCCCAGCTTTATAAATCTTCCAATCTCTTTACAAAGCACTTTTGGTTGGAATGTAAATTTACCCAAAAAAAAAAAAAAATTATTGTCAGAATACTTACAATTTGTTATCAGAAGTAGACTTTTGTTTTTGCACAAAGTGATCAATGTGCTTCAGTGTGTTTGGCAAGATGAGTGTCAAAGATGGATTAGTGGTGGGACCTGTGAACTGTCACACAAAACACACATCAACAGCTGTTTGTAAAGTTAAGTTTGTAACTGTACCTACCTATATATACCCACTATTATAAGTAAATTGTTTTACTACACCACTAGACCAGTCTATAGATGTGGCTACCAGTATGGCATAGTTAAGTTGACAATTACTTTATTTATTATTAATATAATTTTAAGATAATATTCCATGTAGGAGTGGTAACTCAAATATTATGATAAATATTTCTTGTTAACACAATTAATACTTTTTAATATACCTTTAGATTGGCTTTTGTACAAAAACACTTATGTAACTATACTATAAATTTAGTAATGAATAGTTTGTTATTTTGGAGGTAAAAATATATGTATGCTGTTGTGATGATTTTTTTAAAATAACCATGATACTAACAACAAAGCAGTCACTGCACTGCTCCTTCAGGAACACTACTAGATCTTTGTAGCCATACTTCAAGTGAGGGATGGCTCTACCCATCAGCCGCCGGTAGTCTTTGCTCAGGCTCCTCACATCCATCTGAGTGGGACAAGACACCACCACGCACCTCAACTCCGACTTCAACCCGCTCAAGTCACCCATCTCCTGCTTCTGACTATACACTAATTCTGAAAATATGTCAATAACAAATTTACGTACAACTTTATTGCAAAAGGTTACTAATCAGTCATATCGATGTATACTTACTACAATAATCGCTTACCCGTAAAGTAAGTGAGGATAGCAATTAAAACGTTCGGTTTAAAGATCTTTAACACTTACATGAGAATATTAATATTAAAGTAAAACTAATAATTTTGACCTGATATGGGTAGTTTGACGTAATTAAATTATCAAGCTCAGTAAGGAGCGACTTCTTGGCCATTACTTGGTTCTTCTTCTTCTTCTTCTTGCGGGTTTTTTCCACAAATCGACGACCGTTGCGCCTGTTTTGTGTGACGGAGGGTGAGCTGGTTACTCCAGCCATCCAAGTTCTGCCAGGAAGTTCCCCAGCTTTTTGACGTCGCCAAAGACTTCCTGGAGACTACCCGGTGAGCCCAGGTAGCGTGCCCGGTAGGTGGCCACCCCGTTGCATTCCAGCAAGATATGGGCGGCTGTTTCTTCAGCCTCCATGCATTGCCGTGACCAGTCAGAGCACTTGTTATAATGCGTAAGCGAGGTCTACTTAGCTGTAATAGGGCCTTCGTGAGTCGGCGGTTGGTCGTCCTGAGGACGAGCTTGGTTTGTCCGTCAGGCTGTTCCAGTGCACCACATGTAGTTTCGCGGTGCGTTAATGCATTTGTCGTCTGAACCAGCTGTTAGGGAGTGGTACAATCGGCTCTGGGCCTATTGGTTCCAGGTCTGAACCTCTCCTTGCTAGTTCGTCGGCAGCGTCGTTGCAGCGTGCTCCACTGTGTCCCTTTATCCATTGTAGGGTGATTTGGTTTGCCTGATTACCTACCTCATTTAAGGCTTGGTGACATTCGTATATCAGGCTGGAGGTTATGACTTTGCTGTTAAGCGCTTGTAGTACCGACCGACTGTCCAAGAGTATCCTAATCGAATGCTCCCTTACTTCTCTGATGGCGACCGCTTTGGCTGCTAGTAGTATCCCCGTGCACTCAGCTTGGAAGACTGTATTGTACTTACGTAATGGTGTTGATATGTGTATGTTCAGGTCATCCGAGAAGACCGTGGTGCCTGTACCTAAGTTAGTTTTTGAGCCGTGTGTAGATGTCTAGCTCGTTATGAATGGATCTTGCATCGCTACACTCTGTTAAGTGGATCCTGTATTTCTTGTCAAAGACAAAGGTGGTCTCCATTTTGTCAATGGCTGCATCTATGGTTGGTTGTGGTCTAAGTTAAAAGAGTGATTCGTTGCTAAGTATATGGGTAGATATTTTTTTTTTTAATATCCAGGTAAGTCGTTCCTTTTACATGTTCTGGAAGGTTGTTGTATAATTGTGCTCCCCCATAGGTGATATTTTTTTCCCATAATTTGTTCTAATACTAGGCATTACAAGGTGATTTGCTCGCCACGATACATATTTTTGTGTTTTTCTCTTTGTCGTAAAAATAATATTGATGTGTATAATTTTAAGTATTATTTTATATATAGTATGCAAGTATTATATATATAAAGTTATTTGATATTCATAAGATTTGTTTCTTTGTATATAGTCTAATGGTGTTAGGTAGTTGTAGTGATGCAGAATTTTTATTAGTTTGTTTTGAAGAGTTTGGATTGGTTTTAAATTAGTCTTAGCTGCATTGCCCCATATCTCAACGAGATAAAGAAGGTGAGGTTTTACCAGAGCATTGTAGATCAAGAGGCGAGCCTTTTGAGGTATACATCTAACAATGTTGTGTAGTGATCCCATTAGTGATGAGAGTTTCTTTCTAATGCGCTGTATGTGCGCATTCCAAGTCAAATGCTTATCAAGAATCAGTCCTGGGTATTTTGCTTCACGTACGAGTTGGCCATTAATATTCAAATCTTTATTTTTTACTAGTTTTTTGTTTTTGGCCCAAAAAATTATGTATGAGGTTTAAGAAGCATTAATTATAAGGAGATTATATTGAAACCATTGTTCTAGAATAATGAGGTCGTCCTGAGCCTGTTGAATACATTGGTCAAGATTATGACCATAATAAAATAAGCACGTGTCGTCCGCATAGAGACCAAGTTGCTGAGTTTACATGTCTTGAAAACATTTTCAGTGTACAATAACACCAGCCAGTATCTTACAATAACAGATAAGTATTAAAAATAATACTACTTAATTATTACTTACACATTTAAATGAAGTTTCAAATTAGTCCAATTGCACGGAGAATAGGGATGTTCGATATACATCGATGCATCGAAAACATCGATGTTTACAATGCGATACATCGAATCGATCTGATGTTTTGAAATGTTATCGATATACTCGATGTATCGATGTTTTTTCAGTTTTTAGTAGCAAAACATCGAACCGATTATAACCAATAAATTTCAAACAAATTCAAGTTTGGCCACTAAAATTTTTAGACCCTGAAAGTAGCAGACATCCGACGAAAAATTATTATAGCTAGGGATATTTAGGGTAATAATAAAGTTAACATTTGAACATTTGAAATTTGCCACTTGTTCATTGGCTCAAAATCTTTAAGTAGTACATTTTTTTTTATAGAAAAGTTTTTATGATGAAAAATAATTTTGAGATGGCTCTCCAAGAATTACAAATTATTAAAAATATTTTTTTATTCATTAATCTTAGACTATTTACGATGATTTAAATGTGGTCTCTGTAAAATTTTTGAAATTGCTTTTAGAATTTTTGGCTAAGAATATCCGTCTCAAAAATCGAAGATTGCAGATTTTTAAATAATCTACATGCGGAGTTTTTTCTTTTTTTTTATTTGTTTAACCAGTCGTCGGTGTCAAAAAAATTAATCCTTAGTTTTTGTTGTTAGAACGGCAACAGACTTACAAAATCTGTAAAAATTTCAACTGCCTAAATATCATGGTTCATGAGATACAGCCTGGAGACAGACGGACAGCGAAATCTTAGTAATAGGGTTCCGTTTATACCCTTTGGGTACGAAACCCTAAAAAAGTACTCGATGCATACAAAAAATCGATGTTTTCACCCGATATATCGAAAGACATCGATGTGCAATTCCGATATATCGAATCGAAAAAAACATCGATGTTTTTTCAAAGTGTCACCCCTAACGGAGAAACTTTCACGGAGTTGCACGTGAGTTACAGTGTGACCAACTTAGGGATGGACGATATACATCGATGTTTTAAAAACACTCGATGTAAAATATCAATACATCGAATCAATCCGATGTATTATACGTCAACATCGAGTAAACATCGATGATTTTTAATCGAAGAGGCAAACCTGCTAGGAAACCATAGCTTTCGCATAAGCGCCGCTTAACGTGTAGTCATCGAACCGAAAAGACAAATTTGGATTATTAACCGTAATTCATAAAAATGTATTTTCTTGCCATTTTTGTAGGTGGAGCCACAATATATAAATTATTTTGAACTTAAATATATATGAAATAACCATTTAAAATAAAGCATAGACATACATTTATGTATTATAAATAAAACTATTTTTAAATAAAAAAATGTTATTTAAATAATAATCAACTGTCTCAGTTAAATTAACTTAGTATAGAGATCGGTGAAAGTATATAAATCTATGGAGAAAGTAAATATATATTGTGTTTTTTTGAGAACGACAACAACAACAATACCCACCCACGAGTACAAGCAATATGTACATGTTTTGTTTTTTATGATACTGAAAATAGCCAACATCTAATATTTTTTTTAATTTTTTTATAAACGATATGTTAGAAAAGAATTTGAAGAAATTGCCACTAAAATTTTATTAATTTTCTGCAGGTGCTATTTTTTTTATAACATGCTTAAAACAACAAAAATTGTTAACTATCTGCTAACTTCAGGGTCATTTTTTATATACACCACATTCATATGTAATTTGTTAGAAAAAAGAAAAACAATCGATGTATGGAAAACATCGATGTATTTTTGGATGTATCGATGTAACATCGATGCCACTATGCGATGCATTAGACACATAGAAAAAACATCGATGTTATTTTTCAACGTCCATCACTAACGTGTGTTACTTTTTTTTTTTTGCTCATATAAGTGAGCAGGCTAAAGTCATTGAAACCATACCGCCTCGTCTTACGTTTTTCTTCTCTTAGTTGGGATAAAATAAGGTTAAATTTCATTCGTATACGTCATATATGTGAATTGAATTCAGATCCAGTCTGATTCTGAAATGTTTTCCAGTTAGAAATTCATAAGTTTTTGTTTATTTACTGTCACATCCTTGTTTATCTGCATTTCTCTGTCGGTAACACAGGTCGGTTACCGTATTTAGTGTTGTAATGTCAATGTTTATGTTTTATTACACTTAAAAGTTTTAATTTTACACGAAAATTATGTCTTGTGTGGGTACGAAGGCGGCACCACCATCACCACGAGCTCTACGCATGAAGCGCCTCACCTGAATTACGTTTTTGGAGCTGCCGATTAGTGAAAAGATCTGTTTATTTGACATATCGACGGGAACCGAGGTAAGCACCCCGGTAACTTCCGTGTCACCAGCTGGTATGGCTGCTTTGAGCGACAATTGTTCTAAGAGCTTTTTATTTTTGAGGAACATATTGGCGTTATTTGGCAGGTCAAAAGTTATGCCCACCATAAATTTGTTTATCGACTTTAAATGCATGACACCAGAAACTCCATGCTCCCTCAACCCTTTAGATAGAGCCATACGGTCTCTATCACTGAAAGGACTGTCATCAACAGTATGTGATGAGAATACAATAAACTCAGTTTTAGTTGAGTCCTTAGGATATTTTCTTGAACAGGGTATTCAACACCTTATAAATAGTGTACTTCTCTGTTTTATTTTTCGCAGGGATTTCGGGCAACGCCGACTTCAATGACTCCGTATCCGAGGAGTTAGTACCAGTGGTCGTCGGCTGCTGCAGATCCGGGGGTGGCGAATCATCCTTCCGCCGTCTTTTCTTCCCCATCGTGGGGAATTTCCTTATGCCTAACCAATAATTGTTTTATAGATACAATAACTTGAATAAAAATATATACAAAATTTACGAGAAAAACTATTTTTCGAAAATCGCGCCTTTCCCCTTTCAGTTCCCGCCCTTTTTTCACAACTGTAGTACTCAGTTTGACAGTAATTCAGTGTTGCAAGTACAATTAAAAGCATTAGTTCACAAAACATTATTTCCATGACTTTCTTGACAGACTGTACATCACTGAAATCTATAATATAATAACTAAAATATATTATTAAAAGGAGCCCCTTTAGGCAAGGTTCGGCAAATACTGGCAGCGTTCCCCCTTTGAATAGGTAGCTAATTGACATTGACGAATCAATTGTCATCAAAATTGGATGAATAGTTTAGGCGCTATGGAAGAACATACGTAAATACAAACAAAAATACGTAGACTGCTAATATCGTAACTATTCCTTTTGGCTTCGCAGG
Source organism: Ptilodon capucinus (assembly GCA_914767695.1). Classification (NCBI taxonomy): domain Eukaryota; kingdom Metazoa; phylum Arthropoda; class Insecta; order Lepidoptera; family Notodontidae; genus Ptilodon; species Ptilodon capucinus. The sequence goes on from OU611807.1 coordinate 11,956,312, forward strand.
CCTTTAAGCCTCCCGCACACTGAGGTGTCAAAATGTTTGTCAGTATCAAAACCAAATCTTTGTCAATGTGCAAAATGATTGATTTTTTTTTAATATTACTCCATCGCTTCGGATTGCGATGATTTCGCCACCGACAAGATTGATTTAATTTTTAGGGTTCCTTACCCAGAGGGTAAAACGGGAACCCTATTACTGAGATTTCGCTGTCCGTCCGTCCGTCCATCCGTCCACCCGTCCGTCCGTCCGTCCGTCTGTCACCAGGCTGTATCTCATGAACCGTGATAGTTAGAGAGTTGAAATTTTCACAGATGATGTATTTATGTTACCGCTATAACAACAATTACTAAAAAACAGAATAAAATAAGTATTTAAGGGGGCTCACATACAACAAACGTGTTTTTTTTTTCATTTTTGCTCGATATTGATAACGGCAACAGGCAGACGCTTGAAATATTCACAGAATATTTAGTTATATGTTCACTCAAAAAATAAATTATTATTATAATATTTATATATTAATAATTATTATATATTTAAAAAAATCTAACAAAAATCAAAAACCGACTTCAAAAACCTAGGTTCACTAAAAAGCTAAAAATAACCTTATAATTCATTACTTTTGGAGTAGGTGCCAATCGACGTCAGACTAGGCAATTAAACACATTAATTGGCTTGACAAATACACACATGAATTGGATTATTTGTGGCAATAATCGTTGGAAATATGCAAGTATTATCACCTCATAACAACCCTAAAAAAGTATTTACAGCAAAAAAAATAATCTGGCCAAGTGCGAGTCGGACACGCGCACGAAGGGTTCCGTACCATTATCTATAAAAATCGGCAAAAGCCCTAATGCGTATCTTAAAATTAAATAAAAACAATGAAATAAAAATATTTCAGTCCTACAAGTGGTGCCCCCCTGTGTCAGAAAGCGGAACTAACTCGTCTCCAGTAACGGCGATCCTCTGCGTGACTAAGTAGTCCAGCTATTTGGCGCTAGGTGGCGCCAGTTGTCGTTTAGGGCACGCTAAATTAAATATTCAAGTTACGGGTGTGTTTTCGGTTTGAGTTAAAAGCTTTTAGTTTGTACATATACACCAAAACTTTAGTCCTAATTTATGAAAATTATTTATGCACTATATCAATGGTCAATTTAGAATTTAAAAAACATAAAAATAAAAACACACTTTATAAAAATGTTGAACCCTAAAAACTAAAAACGAGCAAAAAAATCACGTTTGTTATGTGGGAACGCCCTTAAATATTTATTTTATTCTGTTTTGTAGTATTTGTTGTTATAGCGGCAACAGAAATACACAATCTGTGAAAATTTAAACTCTCTAACTATCACGGTTGATGAGATACAGCCTGGTGACAGACGGACGAACGGACGGACGGACGGACAGCGAAGTCTTAGTATTAGGGTTCCCGTTTTACCCTTTGGGTACGGAACCCTAAAAACACCACCTTCACACTCCCCCTTTCCACTCCTTTGGGGGTAAGTTTCGATTTTTGTTAACAATCCGTATTAAACAAAAAATAATAATCAACCTAAATGAAAACTCCTAAAAAAGTCGTACAAAAACTATAAGTTACATAATCCACGTAAACAAAAATGTTCATAATAAATATAAAAATGTGCATAAAATGCAAACTGCTTGGCCAAACTATGTAAAATTTTTATGAGACCAAATGGCATCTATTTCGCATCAAACTAAAGAAGAATCACGTAAATCGGATAATAAATCTCATCGTAATCACACATAAAAAAATATGTACCAATCGAATTGAGAACCTCCTCCTTTTGGAAGTCGGTTAAAAACGTTGTTTGGTTTCTAACGAAAAATTGATAGCAGTGAAAATAACATGATAGCCTAGCTGAAGTAATGTTACTTGTGTTACATGGTATTTAAAATACCAGTAAGTAGGTACTCTCAGAGCGACATCGGTGACATCGGTGCCGCGCGTGACACACGCGACCTCCGCTGCGCCGAGCCGAGCCGACCCAAGCTAAATTACTTTTAACATTAATAAACCATATTCCTCTAATTCACTTTTACTTTTACCTCCTTTTAATAAGCCCTTGGAAAAAACTCACCGGTAATGTATACCAGTTGTTTTTTACGTCGCCTTCACGGCGGGTGGACTTTTTTGTGCATTTTTTTTTCTTATAGTGCAGTTAGAAAATGGCTGCCGACGACAGGAACCAGGCGATGATGTTGGCCGAGGAGGAGATCAGCAGGGTAAGTGGCGCATGTGTGTGCGTGCCGTGAGCCCGCCGGCACGCACCTGCGTGTCTACGCCTTTATATCCTGCTACACATACTTCAGAAAGTATGGAAAGTTTCGAACGACGCCATAAAACGTTTAATTTCAGCCGTTCCCTTGATATGTTTCCTTGGAATGTTTTCTTCTTCTTGCACGAAATTATGAAATATTATGCAATAAGATGGGGAATGGGTCTACATGCATTTGGCGGGTGTTATGCCAGTGTTAAGTCAACAACGAATGCAATAAATACACATTGCATCTGCCATCTTTATCACAGTCATCATTCATTTTTTATTTCTGATGTGTATTCATTGAATTTACCCTTGCTATTAATTACTTGACACTGGCTGAAATATCCGCTATCCGCCTGGTGAAGCCATTCATCTTATTATTCCATTGAAAAAAAACATAATTTCACTCATTTCGTAAAAAAGAAGAAGAATAAATACACATTTTAATGTAAATTTTTGACAGATTTTGTCCTTTTTTTTTTGTTGACGAGGAGGAAATCTTCAGAAAGATTCCCAGTCTTCTGTGTGGGAGATAACTGGGATATGTGGGATTCTTACCCACTAAAACCTCCCCGGTGGCCGTCTTCGACACGTTAGAGGGACTCCGGAATCTCCTACCGAAACGCACCGGTGTCCCTCTGTGCCTCGCTCCCGAGCTTTGTGCCCAGGAGAACGTCTCGGGGGGAGCAGATGTTTGCTCCCCCTGCACCCTCGCAGTGCATACGGCGGCGAGAGCCACCCCTCGCCGCCGTCCTCCTCAGAGTCGTCGTCTACTTAAGAGCGTGCGGGGCCCACACCCCAGACGCTCACGACCCCAAGGGTAGCCCGTTGTTTTGGGCCCCGGGCATCAGGGCCAGACAGATTTTGTCCTGAGTCAACAGTCAATAACTGAAAGTAATATTAAAAACATTGCTGATTCATCCGCCATCGTCATCACTGTCATCACTCATTTTTAGGGTTCCGTGCCCAAAGGGTAAAACTGGAACCCTATTACTAAGACTTCGCTGTCCGTCCATCCGTCTATCTGTCACCAGGCTGTATCATATGAACCGTGATAGTTAGACAGTTGAAATTTTCATAGATTATGTATTTCTATTGCTGCTATAACAACAAATAAAAAACAGAATAAAGTAAATATTTAAGGGGGCTCCCATACAACAAACGTGATTTTTTTGCCGTTTTTTAGATAATAATTATTTACGACGGCGCCATCTATTGAGATTAATAGCAACACCTATCGACGCGACGAGGGCTAAGCAAGCAGTGATCGATTACTACCACATGGTACTCTGTCGTGTCGATAGATGTCGTATTATAAATCTTCTAACGAAGCATTCTGTTTCACCAATGTTCATAAAATATTTTGGCGTTATGTTTATAAAATATATAATATATTTTATATCATAAAAATAAATATTTTATATAGTATTTTATACAATTAAATATATTAAAGGCGTCTTGTTCCATCGTCCATCTTAGTATATACGTATATACTTGGTGTACCAAGACGGACAATGAAACAAGACGTCTTTAATTGGACCTGCGACACCCCGACAGAAATAAACCCTGAAATCCTAAGTAGACGTACAGCTTAACAATAATGGTACGGAACCCTTCGTGTGCGAGTCGGACTCGCAATTTGCCGGTTTTGTATTTATAGTTTGTATTTATTGAATTTGCCCTTGCTATTAATTACTTGACACTGGCTGAAATACCCGCTTAACGCAGGTGGAGCCATTCTTCATCTTATTTCGTTAAATATTATCACTTCATTGTTTTCGTAAAAAAGAATAGAAAACATTGCTGCTAGACCAGTAGTGGTAAGAGGCTAGTCATATTCCAGCTATCACTGATTTTAGCTGAATAAGTAGTAAACTTTCAGCCTAACAGCTGAATAATTTGTGCAAAATCCGGCAATTCCTTATCAGTCCGACATGTCCGTTTCATGTATATAAATTTAATTTAAGGCCGGCAACGCACTTGCGATGACCCTGGTGTTGCAGGTGTCCATGGGCGGCGTTGATCACTTACCATCAGGTGAAACGTATGCTCGTTTGCCTCCCTATCTCTTAAAAAAAATCGTCATTTTAATGTACATAATATTGATTCATTCATTCATATCTCGAGGGGAGAAAGGCTATTTCACTCGACGCAGAAAAAAGTTTCAGAAGTCCGAAATCATACGTTGACGTTTGCATCAGTATCGGGTATACAACTGAATGGTCTAAAAAAATATCGAATTTCGACCATGTTTTTCCAACTTTTTTTTCGGCGCTGATTTCTATATCTCGAGACCTATTAAAATTTTTCATGTTCTGTTTTGTGAATATTGGTAGTCACCCCACACAAGTGTAGCTTACACTGCTGAATAGTGTTATGGATGTACCCAAAGGACAGAACACGATACCTGTGACAAATATTCAAAGGTCTATAACTCAGAAACTATGATGAAACTGTCTTCACTAAGCATCCACATATGAGCTACCGTATATGTACGCAAATTATTATGTCGGACTAATGATACACCATGTTTATGTCAATATCGACCAAAATGTTGCTTAAGTTAAATAGGCTTTCACCCCTCGCAGCTTGCGATAAGACCGCCCAATGTACACTACTATTTGTTCCTTGTTTTGTCAATATATTTTGTGTAATATCCATTTGGTGTACACTAAAGAGTTTTCTATTCTATTCTAAATTGATTCATTCATTAATATTATAGTTATATATTATATATATATTAATATATTATAGTATTTTAAAGTAAAACACATAATATTGACTTATATACATATTTGGAATTAGCATTTTCTGCCTCAAATGTGTATGCTCTTTTGTAAAGTTAAAAATGTCACTAAAGTGGAATAGCCTTTCATGCCTCGATACAATTTATGAAAATAGATAGTACCTATAGCATGATAAAAAGGAATACACTAATTCTGTGGGTCACATCAACTTACGAGGGACATACATACCCAGTCATGTTTACACCTAGCCGAATAGACACGTTGATAGAGGGCAATTACACTGAGTTCGCTCCACCCATCCAACCCTCTGTTTGGTCAATATTTTTACACCTTCATTGGTTTTACTACCCATATCAACACGGGGCTACGCATTGTAACCTTACTTTGAACTTTATATGGGCTGTAAATCATATTGGTACTGTTAAGTGTTGGATAATGAAGAGATTGAGTGCATTAGAGAAAGCTGAAGCGAGGGAACAATTTGAAAATCAGTTGAAATACGCATTCGTGAAATACGAGCAGGTTGAGGAGGATGAAGAACAGTCAGAGGTAAATAGATATTAAATCCTTACATCGGAATGTACCAAACGTATATAGTAGAATTCATTTCACTGTAAATTAAATTGTGTTTTATAGCCGACTAAGCCGGAGGGTTATGATTTTAAATGGCATGTATTTGAAATGAAATCACGTGCGGTGTCACCATTGCTGACCGGTTGAGGATAGCAAAATACGAGATGAATGTAACCTGAATGAGGATGTGGTGACTAAGATTGAGAAAAGTATGTTGAGGTGGTTTGGCCATGTAGAGAGGATGAATGAAAGTAGACTGAAGAAAGAAATATACCAGGCGAACGTGAGGTGGAAGTGTCGGAAGAGGGCGCCCGAGGAGGACCTTTCACGACCAGATTAACGGTCTCTTCCAGAAAGGTGAAGTCCGTAGCACCCTCAACAGACGGAATCCCGTATTCCATGGATGGTATCCCATGGGGTAGTCGCTGCCTACCCCATGGGATACAGGCGTGAGTATATTTATGTATGTATGTCAAATCATTTTGTATAGACCTACGGCACTTAAAAATTGTCAAGTTATTTTTTTATTAATAGAGGCTACTACCTCCGGAACGACTCGTGAATTCAACTGAAAAGATCAGGCTCAGTGAGCTAGGCATCTGTTACCTCATAATTTCTAAACTACTTGTCATAATTTGACATATCAGGTATTATTGAAAGCATTTTGTTATGAATTGAAAAATAACTTTTTTAATTTATTTTTTTCCTGTATAGAACTACTACATTTATATATATTCTTAGCGCCAAAAACACACGAGAGAGTTTTCAAAGATTTTTATAAAAAACAACGTTACTATCTTCTTCTTGTTTTACGGAATGAAACAATTGATGAAATTTATGTTTGCCAATACTAAAAAGAAGTTAATTCTTCAACGAAATGTTATTGATAGCGCTAGAAAATTATGAAGTGTGGTCGCATGGCTTTTATAATACTATTCAAATAAGAATAGGAATGTCAATAACCTCTATTTGTCAAATGTCACTTGAAAAATATGGTTTGAAAAAATCTTATTTGCATATCAATTATAATAGTCTTACATCAAATTTAAATACAAAGATTTAAATTAGTAGTAAATTATCTTAATATAATATTAAATTATTTAAAGTCATAATTCGTTTTTTAAAACCATACAATAACCTTTATTATTTTCATTTTTGGCGCAAAGGCCCAGAAGCCATGCCAAAATTATTAAAGAAAAGAAAATAAGGACGTCAGTCGCCAATTTGTTGTTGATAATGTGCTTCGTCGTGCGACTGAGCGCATTTTTCACTCAACCTTTGCAAATAAATTTTATTTAAAAAATATCTTGTTTTGCTCACCCTACCTAACTGGTTAGAATTGACAGCTATGACGTCACAATATGTCGCAAAGTTGATCCTATTCTCATTTGAATCGCATAGTACAAGAGAAATTCACACACACACACACACACCCTGGTGCGTCCAAAGTCGCGCGTTAAAATATTGACTAACACCAAAACGATCTCTTGTGTCTATTCTATAAACACAAAGATAGAATCTCTTTGGTAAAATCCAAGTGTCAAGAAGAAATAACTTTTTCTATGAGTTAATAAAGTTCGTTTTGGTCTTAGCAAAATAATTGACGCACGTGTTTTGACGCCCTCGCTTACGGTGGATTTATTTACTACATAGGTACGCAACGAAATGTTGTAGCTAGTCCATCTATCGTGCAGTCATTTATGAACGACCAACTCGACCTCCTAGCCAGCGGAGTACACGCGAGTCGAACTATGCGAATACGTAAAATATCGTATGCCAATAAAAAACTGCTGATCCAGAGACACGCGACCGTTATGATGCAAATCTGCCTTTTGTATGAGCCTAGCCTCAAGACATGTGGCGTGAACCCACAATTCACTCAAAATACTGTTTGGTCTCTTGATACGCACGCTACTAATCGGAATTTCCCTGTCCTCCCTCGTGTTTTTTCATCGCATTACGCATTAGTAAAGTGAACTGTGACCATGGATTTCTTGGAGTCGGAGGATGACATCGAGGATGCCATACAGGTACATGACTAGTGACTGTGACTAAAAATCATGTAGGTAGGTAGTTGACTGAACATCAAGTATTAGAAATTGTCCTTCGGGTATTCTACTCTTGCATTTGGGATGTTATGCGATTTAATCAATAGAACCACGATGTCACTTGTTTGGGTCAAAAAGGCAGGTGGTAAGAGGGCTGCCCCTTACCATCACCTGTCTTGCAGCAGTTTTTTTAATGGCCTCTTTCCATTGAGTCTGGCCCAATGAAATTCTGCACTTTTTCAACGAACGTGTCTTCACGATGGAGATTGATTAAGCGGTTAAATTACTGCAGCTGTTTTTTGTTGAGATTGACCGGTTATAGATTGAGGTACCTAAAACAACAAAATATCAACAATAAGCAGTAAGTAATAGCAGTGATTTTAATATTACTTGGCTTCATCCGCCATCTTCATCACTGTCATCATCAATTTTTATTTATTGTGTATTTATTGAATTTGCCCGTGCCATTAATTACTGGACACTGGCTGAAATACCCGCTAAACGCAGGTGGTGCCATTCCTCATCTTATTCCATTAAATATCATCATTTCGTAAAAAAGAAGAAGAATATTACCAGTCAAACGTGAGTGGAAATGTCGGAAGAGGGCGCCCGAGGAGGACCTTTCACGACCAGATTAACGGTCTGTTCCAGGAAGGTAAAGTCCGTAGCACCCTAAACCGACGGAAGTGCATGAAAAGATGTATGACTGGGTATGAAGCGAAATAGGTATGTCGGGATCGTAGCGTGTGGCAAACGGTAGTCTCTGCCTACCCCCATGGGATACAGGCGTGAGTATATGTATCTAAGAATTATTACTTTCAGTTTTTGACAGTAACCTCAGTACACAATCTGTCAAAAATTTACAGTTATAGAAACAAAAATACTTTAAGAGGTGGTAGAAAGGCCCTAGTACTAGGATCTCATAAGTCAAAGGAACTATTCGCTATCAAACTTTTGATACCTTTTACAAGTACTTTCTGAAGGTTGAAACATCGCTTTTCAATGGAATTTTAAATCTTAGGTCTGATTTAGTATGGAGGAAAAATGCCTTAGAATGCTTTTCCTATGGAGAGGAATAAGCAAGAAACTCCACGGTTACTCTTTTTAACCGACTTCAAAAAGGAGGAGGTTCTCAATTCGACCCGTATGTTTTTTTTTTTTTTTTTTTTTTTATGTATGTTACCGCATATCTCCGGCGTCTGTCGACCGATTTCGAAATTTTTTTTTAGATTTGCTAGGGAATTTTTTAAGGTTGGTCCCATTTTCAAAATATTGTCAGAAATCTAACCCCTTGGGGGTGTAATGGGGGGTTGAAGGTCACATAATTTCAAAAATATTTTTTGAACGACTTGAAACTTTGTATATATATTTAACATACAAAATAAAAAAAAATGCTTTCAGGAATTTTGAAAGAAAAAATATGTAGGGGGTGAAATGGGGGTCCAATCCGGAATACAGCATATCTCCGGCGTTAGTGAACCGATTTCGAAAAATCTTTTTTTGTTTAATACGGATTGTTAACAAAGATCGAAACCCACCCCGAAAGGGGTGGAAAGGGGGGGTGAGTGGGGGTGATTTTTTTTTGGCTGTAAATTTTTACTTTTTTAGGGCTGTTATAAGGTGATAATATTTGCAAATTTTCAACGATTATTGACACTAAAAATCGTGAAAAAAAATTATTTTTAACAAAAAACAAAAACCGACTTCAAAAACCTAGGTGCACTAAAAAGCTACAAATAACCTTACAATTCATTACATTTGGAGTCGGTGCCAATTCATGTGTGTATTTGCCTTGTCCGACGTTGATTGGCACCTACTCCAAATGTAATGAATTGTAAGGTTATTTGTAGCTTTTTAGTGCACCTAGGTTTTTGAAGTCGGTTTTTGTTTTTTGTTATCCAAAGGGATTAATATAACAAAAAACCAAAAAGATTTCAAAAACCTAGGTCTTTTTTTCACGCTTTTAGTGTCAATAATCGTTGGAACTATGCAAGTATTATCACCTCATAACAACCCTAAAAACTCAGAAACTATAATAGTTAGATATAATCTGTCTTCACTTAGCATCCACTATGGAGGGTAGAATGGAAGGAGTGCAATGTCCTATGGGAAAAAAATTAAAGAGTGTCCGTCGAAAAGCAATAATTACTAGTTCAAAAAACGGCGAATTAATATAGCAATTGTATACTCAGCATACTTCAGTTCATCCACGATTGCTATATTCATACCATACACTGTCGACACCAGCGCCATTGTAGAAGTTTTACCTGTATTGTAGTTAGAACGACCGCGCGAACGTATTTTCAATAATGAATCCCATTGGTTGTTCGGTGAAGGCAAACCTCGCGAGGAAACTTGCACGTCTATAAATAAGGCGTGCGCAGTTCACCAACGTGCACTCGGCCAGCGTGGTGGACTATGGGCCAAATCTTCATTGTGCTCGGTTTAATGGCAATTAGTACGCCCCCTACTGAATTGGGATTATTATTATTATTGGGTATTATCATAACTGTACATAACATATTTAATTTTGTATTTGACTTACACTGAAAAAGTCAAGCTGGTTTTGCGATGAACGCAATAGATGTCGCTAGACGAATTATGAACTCGGTATCGGAATGTTTACACTATAAAGGCTGTGGTTATTCTTTTGTTCCTATTATTGAAATATTATTTAAACCAAAATTTTGAATCTAGTGTTTTAGCTTTAGGGCTTAATTATCATTTGAATTAATGACTAGTAGGTACGTGTGTATTTGACTTGTCCTTGTCATGGGGTCTTTAATCTTAAGCTTATGTTAATTATATTACGAGCATGTTTGATTAGTATGGTGGGATATGATAGATACTATCAAGTACCTACAAATCAATGGTTCTTATTAGCTCTCCACTACCATTATTTCCTTCAGGAACTTCGCTTTTTAATATTTTTACGAAATGATTACAATTTACTGAAAAAAAAAACAAGTAATTAGACCAGTAACCAGTAGACCAGTAACAACCTCAGATTAGCGGTTATTTTAGCCAGTGTCAAGTAATTAATAGCAGGTACACGAAACATAACGATTTTTTTTTGGATTTGTCAAATCAGGAATGCGGTATTTGAATTGAATTGTAATGTTATTAATGTGGAAGTGATTAGTGATAGAGGATATCAATAGAAATTAATAAATAGGAATATCTCATACTAGCGGCCCGTCCCGGCTTCGCACGGGTGGATGTTTTTTACATTTTGTAATAAATAAATACAGCCTATGTTACTCAGTGATAATGTAGCTTACTAACGGAAAAATAATTTTTGAAATCGGTCCAGTAGTTTTTAAGCTTATTCGTTACATACAAAAATACAAATCTTTTCTCTTTATAATATTAGTTTGAAGAAATAAACATTAGAGATGAAACGGATTGTGGTTTGGCCGGATACCGGAATTCCGGCACGCTACCAGGCCGGAGCGCCGGAGCTCTTTATCGCATTACATGACGCTTCTTAAAGACAGCTCGAATCGATCATACTCACGACCCATACATATAGTGGACAGCTAATTTGCATAGCGTTTACAGCGAAATACTATTTTCAGAAGCTGGTCTGGTATATGAAACCCAGCGAAGTCGCCTCTTACCAACAAATGCGGAAAATATGGTATAAATTCACCATAGTTTGAGTACTAAACTAATTAATAAAACAAATGTTTTTGACGCGCGGTTATATAAACATTAACGGTATCCATAACCTATTCTGGTTTGAGTTGCCTTGTGTATTTTTAAAATGTGAATTTTTAGAATTTTGCTATCCGGTATCCGGCCGGATACTGAATTACTGAATTAATTACTATCTGGTATCCGGATAGGCCGGATTACCGGATATCATATCGTCTAAATAAACATCATTCATCATGACCAAGTAACTTAGCTAAAGCAAATTTTACATAATGTTCATCCCCTTCGGTAAAGCTGTAAAGGCCACTCTAGGCCAACAGCGTAGTCAATCATAAAAAAAAAACAATTTTCACGAACATTTTTATATAAAATTCCGTACCTAAAGGGTAAAACGGGAACCCTATTACTAAGACTTCGCTGTCCGTCCGTCCGTCCGTCTGTCACCAGGCTGTATCTCATTAACCGTTATAGTTAGACAGTTGAAATTTTCACAGATGATGTATTTCTGTTGCCGCTATAACAACAAATTCTAAAAAACAGAATAATATAAATATTAAAGGGGGCTCCCATATAACAAATGTGATTTATTTGCTCGTATTTATACGGAACCCTTCGTGCGCGAGTCCAGCTCGCACTTGTCTATGAGTTAATACGGTTCATTTTGCTATTGGCAAAAATTGGCTTGTGGACTGAGCGTCTAACACGTCTGAAATGCTTGATCTTTACCATCTCCTCTTAATAGTCTTAGTGTTTTAATATTAAACGACAATTTTGTCAGGGGTCTTACCACCATCTCTTCAAGTATTGTGTACAGATTTTGTAGTGAGTATAGGTACTGTTGAGAACTAAAAAAAAATGAGCCGTCGCGGGACGCCTGGCAGATGTGAAACAAAACATTAACGGCGTAGCGGCGAGTGAGCGGAGTCAGCCAGTGGGCGTAATCTAAGCGGCGGAAAGAACCGAGGAGCCGAGGACTACGATACGTGGCCGCATGTAAAACCATACTTTATGAATTAAGTAATAAGGTTGATTTCATTTTGTTGTGGCGTAGCGCTCGCCACACCAAAAACCAGGTTTACCCCTCGCCTGTAGATATTTCACATTGTTAAGAGTATCCGTGAAGTGTTTGGACTCTTAAAAACGTGTGAAACTAACAACCTGTGAAAGCATCGGACTATGCCCCATGGATGTGAACGATTAGGCGACAACACGAGCTCGTGAAATCCTGACGATCTACATTGCGACTCCCAGCCCTGGATGCGCAGGGCAGTGGAAGGTACGGCAGGTATGACCAGGTCTATTCGACTCCTGCACACACAGCAATTATTATTAATAACATTGCTCCAAGACAGATGGTGGTAGGAAGCAGATTTTGTACTAAGGCTCCAGTAACAAAATGTATTTACTCAAGGAGGACGCATACTTTACAAATTTCACAACATATGTCGTCGATGATGCGAGCGAGTTTTGACGCGTGGTTTTTACCACAAAACATCTATCCATATTGATATTACCACAGACTAGATACATTTTAAAAACAAATTAAACTAATTCGCTCGGCGAAGTGTGTGCAGGGAGTAGTATTTCACCTGTGAGGGTCGGCGCCACCGCCCGCCCTCCAACTAACAATAGATACCATCAAACTTTTTGAATTATGACTTTCGTGAGTCCATACAGTATTTCTAGCAACACGATCCCTATAGCATTCGACATATGCGGGCATAAAAAATTTGAATATAATATATACCTTAACATGCTGTATATAATGGTCATAAGTCTGTGTTTAGTCTTGGGGTTTCTTTCGCACGTGTCTAACGGTTATATTCCCCTAGTATTTCGTGGAAACTAGTTGGCATTTTAATAATCTACGCTATAACTAAGTGATGTTATTAACTCATGGTGCCCTGGTAGCTTGGAGCATTACCATAACCTAGGTGGATTATAAAATATGAAGTTTTAGATGATTGTGGATGGTGCCTTTAGTTAGGTGGTATTTAAAGGTAATTTAAGAATCACCAAGATGGATATGACATTACTTGGAAAAGCTATCAGTAACTTTGTGAGTACCTTATCCAGCACATAATGCATACTTAGCACTCCCAAAACATGAAAGGTCGGCTTCAGAAAATCTCATTATACCTTTATTTTTGAGCCAATTTACATATTAACAAATATTTACTTAAAATTATCTCAGAGGTGGGACCCGGGATTTGAACTTGCACCTCTTACGTTCAAGGCGGGCGTTCTTGCCCGCGAGGCTACCACTGCTATACGTCGTTAAGATATTGCCGACAAATTAGTCGCACCTGTTTGCGCAGGTATATACTACCTACAAATTTGTAGAAAGTTATTTATTTATGTATTACTTACTAGCTTTGCTCGCGGTTTCACCCGCGTTTATGGTTACTATGTCGTAGCGTGATGTTAGTCTTTAACATTCCTTAATAAATAGGCTATACAGTGCTAAAAGATTTTTTGAAATCGGACTCGTAGTTCCAGAGCTTCCTGCGTTCAACCAAACAAACAAACTCCTGAGCTTTATAATATTAAAATAATTAATAAAAAATGTAGATATTTATCCATTTATAGTGGCGTTTTAGAACACTTTTGTCTTGAAAATTGTTATTGTAGGAGGTTTGTTGGTAGTTTGTAATGCTTGCATTGTTATCATGGCTAGAAAGAAATAGGTATGTTGGATCTAAATCTACATGATGCTAGTAACATAAAAACCGGCCAAGTGCGAGTCGGACTCGCGCACGAAGGGTTCGGTACTATTATCTATAAAAACTGCAAAAAAATCGTGTCTGTTGTATGGGAACCCCCTTAAATATTTATTTTATTCTGTTTTTTAGTATTTGTTGTTATAGCGCGAGCGGCAACAGAAATACATTATCGGTGATAATTTCAACTGTCTAATTATCACGGTTCATGAGATACAGCCTGGTGTCAGACGGACGGACAGATAGACAGACAGACGGACAGCGAAGTCTTAGTAATAGGGTACCGTTTTACCCTTTGGGTACGAAACCCTAAGCATAATCCTAAAAAGAACAAAAAAACTTCCTTTTTTAACCGACTTCCATAAGGAGGAGGTTTCTCAATTCGACCGTATATATATATATTTTTAAACAAATAATTGTCTTGTTTTATTTTTATTTTACCGTAACCAAAATTACCCAACCCTAATTAACCTAATTTAACATCTATAAAAGATTTTACCGATTAGATCATACCCCGTTTTAGCTCATAAATGGAGACAATTTCGTAATCGTCGCTTTCCTTTGCTAGTGAAACAATGAAAGCCATTTAAACCATTTGCGTGTTTAGGACAGAACTAGAAGCAAGTACGCCGCCGTGCCACCAGTCGCCCCTCACCCCCCACCCTTCCCCCTGCCCTTAATGACACCCATAATATCAGTTCATTAATTTGCATTTCACAATTTAAGTCATTGTACCTCCTAGTTCGAAATAGACCGCTAACAGAAACCGACATAGAAGGCGCCAAACTGACAAATTTTCCACCAAAACTAGTTAAAAGGACAAAAAACTTGTATAAAAGGGCTGAAACACGCGAATGTGTCGAAGTTTTCAGTAATAGCCGTGACCAGTTAGACTGAAGTTAAAAATTCAGTCGCAAAATATCTGGAGGTCTTGATTATATCTTGATCTGATTTTAATTTAATAAGAATGTTTGTGTGTGGTATAAAACCGGGTTCTAGCGAGGAAGAGGAGGAGGAAGACGTAATGGACATTCTCCAGGTCTGATCCATCGAGAATCCAATATTCAACAGAAACTCCAACGCATTCTTGTTACAACGTTTCACATATCAAAGAAATGAGCTCTTTTCCTTTAAATGTGTTGAAAAACCCATGTTGTAAAAATGTTAAGATTCTCCAAATACTTTCTTCATACACTGACCAGACGTTTGCTGTCTGCAAAACATAGCTCGTCCTTGTGAAAGCTCTAGCTGCATGGGCTTAATAGGTAAATTTCAAAAATCATCGATGAGTTATTTGTGGTAACTGTTTATAGAAAAGGCGAGAAGAATGCGAGCGAAAAGCGAGAAGAGGGGAGATGGATCCCCGGCTGGAGTTCACCTTCCAGCTGCTCATCGATGGAACTGGTCTGCCGCGACACGCCATCATGGATCATGTCTTCGAGGGGAATATGGTAGGTACACCCCAGCCTCTTCAGAACCAGGTGTAATCAGCCTGTAGAATTACATTTTATGGAGGGTTCCATGTACTTAAGTTCAATCTATTATATGGTGCAATGGCAAAGTAGGGAAAGTATGTTTGACAATTTTATATCCATATTTTTTGTGTACTGGAAATTGAGGGTAAACTGACATTAAATGAAAGTTATTTACATCCGGCAGCTGGATGACATCAACCAGTTGTTTCTACCGCATATGAGGAACAAGCTACTCTGGTATTATCAGGATGTGGAGGAAATCGAACAGCGTCCGATACCAGAAGGAACCAAGCCCCGGCAGCAAGGCCAGGGCAAGCAGCCGCCTCCGCAAGTGACGTGGAAGAAGAAACTGTTCCTATCCGACGGATGGGATGTCAGGTTCACCGGTGTTTGCATCTATATGTTCCGGATTAATGTCAGCAAGCAATTACCAGAAGAAGGATTTCATAAGGATCTGTAAGTCATGAGAAAACAACCCACGAATAGTGAAATTATGTATTCAATAAAAAGTTACCAGGCATAGTAAGTCCAAATATTGCTTGGTATGTTCTGAAATCTACAGCCTCCCAATTTACGTTTCGCCCGCGACTTCGTTCGTCTATTATTTAGAAACCTTAATTATTTACCCAAAATCAAAGTAGCCTAAATTACTCCTAATAACATCGGCTGTCTGTCTGCCAGTGAAATGTACTACCTTAATCGATTTTCTAAATTATTCTAAGTAAGTACCTCTCTTTATACGCAGATATATATAATACGTGAGAAGCAGATTTTTTTATATCCCAGGTGACCATATGGACCTACCAATTTATATATAGTTTACCCACTTTCATATTTAATGGCTACCATCAATAAAAACTATTGATTCATTTACAATAGTTATCGGAACTGTGCTAGGATCGCATAAATGCAGGAACTGTAAGCTAATAAACTTTGATAGCTTCTACTAGTACTTGTGTACTTCCTGAAAGTTTATGGGAGCAGCAAGTTCCAGCGAAGAGTACCAACCTAATTACAAACGTGAAGGAACTTGCCACCAATGAACTGTATGTTTTACTTAATTGACAAATAGGTCGTAATTCGAGACGTATCTTTTTATATATGAGGAAAGAAAAGAGAAATGCTCATCGTATGCTCCCAAACTAAGAACAGCTTATACTATGGGGGCTGGGGATCTGATCTCAGCTATATCCAGACCAAAGCGAATTTCAAAAAGGCCATACCTGAAATTTGCCTCTGGTGCGCAACCACCAGGTTCAAGGAGCAGAGCGGCCTACGCACAGACCACTAGACTAAGACGTCGTCCTATATTTTATCTAGATATTCCTTTCGCCACAGGTTCTGCGGTATCTTAAATGCCGCGCATGTGGGCCTGGTGACCGCTATAGAGCGCGTGATGGAACACGTATACATGAACGCGCTGGCTCATCCAAGCAGCGACGGAGACGAAGATGAAACCAGGTTCCCTATCGTGAAGAACCAGCTGCTCCCAGGATTGAGATCATTTTGCAGCGCTCTGAAAGGTACTCGCGTTAATTTCGTATGAAATATCTGGCAAGCCAAATGTGCCGTGCTGATGGCAAACTTTTAAATTGTATCCATGGAGGAAAAACAACACGAAAAAACTATAAGAAAAACTATAAGAAATTGGTCCAAGCGGCAGCGTACCTTTTTAGGTACGCTGCCGCGTTAGCTGCATTGCCTCGTTGAATGGCTAGTGTCACTCGTTGAGCGAGGAAATAGCCTTCTTTTGGGCCGCAATTTTTTTTGAGGATCGTGAGGCGAAATGGCACAATAAAATTATTTTCACAGTTTGCGAAGACGTTTGCAACCAGGTCAATCTGTTCGACGATGGCCAAGCGCACATGGGAAATCTTCAGGACCACACCCAGCTGAAGGAAATGGCTAAAACTCCCACCACAATAACCATGCTTGAGGATAGGGTCAACGAATGGATCAAGAAAGTTATGGAGGTGGAATCTTACTCGTCAGTTTCGGAATTCATGGGTCTTAAGATGTCACAGATGACTAATCAAGGTCTTCTTTACAGATTCTGAGTGAGAGCGAGCAATTACGTCGTGAAGTCGACTCCAGTGGTCCTCAAGATGAACTCGAGTATTGGAAGAAGCGAGGTGCACAATTTTCACAGTTAGTCTCGTATCTTCAGGTAAGAAATCAGTATAAACTAATAAATCATTGCGACTAGTAAGCACGGGCTTAATATAAACTAGCTGTTGTGAGTTGTGAAAATGGTCACAACTCACATGGTCGTGACCATTATCCATATGGAATTTTGAAAAAAAGGAGCCTAAGTTATGAAGCTTCCAGCGTAAGTCCCATCGGTTCAGCCGGAGCAGTCAGGCAGACCGATAAACAAAATTTAGATTTGTTTTTTTTTTAAGTACCATCCTTATAATAATAAATAAATATACATAATCACACCTGTATTCAACGAAGGGGTAAGCAGACGTGCACTGTAGTGCGCCCACACTTCGCCGATGTGTTTTGGTCCCAATGTAATTGCCATTATACCGGGCACATTCCACCTCAATACGATGGAGATTTGGGCCATAGTCCACCACGCTGGTTGGTGAACCCAGTGCGGGTTGGTGAACTTCACACGCCTTTATAGAGACATGCAGGTTTCCTCACGATGTTTTCCTTCACCGTCCAGGAAGTGGTAATCATTGTTGAAAATTACATTCGCACATGGAAATTATCTCAGAGGTGCGGGCCTGGGATTTGAACTTGCACTACTTATACTACTATCGTACTTATATTTATATTAATTTCTATGTATAGACTAAGATTTCTTTCAATTCTGCCTATTCTCTTTTACTGGTATAGGACAATGAAGTTCAATTGACACTAACATGCCTCCAATTAGCGAATTCAAAAGTGATCAAAATTTGGCGAGACACGGACCACAAAATTACCTTTTGCTACAACGAAGCAAAGGACAATGCCAAGTTCATACAAGCGATGGAGAAATGTTGCCATTCGTTGTATCTGGACGATCCTGTGAAGATTAAGGACTCGATACTAAGTTTGCTTCAAACAGTGAGGCTGATTCATAGCGTGTCGCAGTTCTATAACACGTCGGAGCGGATATCGTCATTAATGGTCAAGGTGGGGTATTATAAGAGAAAAAAATACCTGTATATGAAATTATTTTTATAGCGAGGAAAAAGCTATAAAAACAAAAAATCTAAACTATAAATTTTTTTCACCATCATCTTTTTCTCAAAATGTTTTTATTTTATTTAATGGAATAAGGTAAGGAAAGGATTCATTAATTAAATTATCACACCAGTTCGCACTTGGCAGTGTATTGTTTGTTACATGAATGTATTAATGAGAGTAAATCTGTGACTTTTTCTAACATTTGATGAATCTTGTGTTTGATAAGTCTCATTCTTTCTTTTTTTACAAAATGAATGAAGTGATTATATTTAATGGAATATGATGAGGAAGGGCTCCACGCGTTTAGCGGGTATTTCAGCCAGTGTCAAGTAATTAATAGCAAGGACAAATTCAATAAACACACATTATAAATACAAATTTGTGATGACAGTGATAAAGATGGCAGATGAATAGTCAGACACGATACGGAGCTTGTCTACGTCAAGACTAGGGTCGTGGCGTCAATGATACCTATTTCAGTCAATTTTTTTGTAACATTCAGATATCTGTACTTTCTAATGTCATTGGTGAAAAATGTTCGGATGTCGGTATCTGAAATTAAATCAGATTACTCTTGCAGATTACAAATCAAATGATAGAAACATGCAAGCAGTATATAACCTGTCGTTTCAAGGAGACAATATGGTCCCAAGAGCGGTCTCTTGTGAGGGACAAACTAATACATTGCATCAACCTAAACAAGACGTACAGGGAGACATATCTCTTCGTAAAAAAACAGCCCTTCTTGCCAAACACCGAGCAGTTTAGCTTTTCAGAGAATTATGTCTTTGGCAAATTCGACACCTTTTGCAAGAGGCTGAACAAGATTATTTCGATCTTCGACTTGATGGATGATTATAATCATCTATTTCAGAAGAGGATGGAAGGACTGTTGTTGGGCGAAGGTATGGGTAGCATGACACAAGAACAGCCAGATTATTGTATTGTAACCCTTGTTTTACACGCGATGATTGTTATATAGATTTGGAAGACGCAATGCACACGTTCGAAGAAGCTAAAAAAGCTGTAACAACTTGCCAGTACGATTACTTGGACTACAGGAATAACGAATTCGATAAGGATTATCGCATTTTTGAAGACAAAACAAATGCCCTGCGGGAATCCATTGGCAACACTATTGAAGCTAACTTTTCTAGTGTATGGGAAACACCGCAGGGTATTAAGTTTTTAACCAGATTTGAGAAGGTATTTATGTCTGCCTAATGTGGGAGTAGAAGCGTTATAGATTTGGAAGTTATTTTGCTTTAAAACATGGCCAGCGTTGCCAGACGTCCTGATTTTTAAATCAAAATTAAATGTCTCGCGCGGGTGAGGCTCAGTCCCGCTTTTCGGAGATAACACTGTTGCGTCAACGGGGGTCTTCGGGTTCTCCTTCAATGATTATTCTTTATTGGTTGCAGTTGTAGAACGTTTATTTTTAAATTAAATTACATATAGAACATGTACATGTAAAACGTATAAAAAAGGGTGTACGAATGCGAGTAATAATGTAAATAATAATGTGAGCAATAATGTCATGCGGGAAGCCTCTCCCGCGTTTATATAGGGTTTCTTGGCCATAACGGTATTTTTATCGCTGCCACGATCCGGTAGGTGGCGCAGGCTCCTCCGCCTCAGGTCGCGAGATGGCGCTGCAGTTGCGCCAACATGCCCGCGGCCTTGGAAGCTCCGTCTTCCAACCTTCAGCCGGATCTGGTTTCGTCGTTCTGATGTCCCTGCTGCAATGGTAGAGGGCAGATTTTGGAGAACGCCCTTCGGATGACGCCAGTCTCCGTACGTATATCGGCGACTCGAGAAACTCCGTCTGTACCTGGGAACAGTTTTATAATGCGTCCCAGACGCCATTTAAGAGGCGGCGCGTTATCCTCCTTGATTAAGACCAGACTGTCCAGCGCGATGTCGTCTTTATGCGTCTTCCACTTGGTCCGCTGCTGAAGTTCAGACACATACTCCTTGGACCAGCGCTGCCAGAAGTGCTGGCGTAATTGCTCCACACGGTGATAGCGGTCCAATAGTGTTGTCCTCTCGGCAGACATGTCTTCACCGGCAGGAGCAGTCAACGGCCGGCCAACGAGGAAATGACCAGGGGTTAGTGGAATGAAATCGCTAGGATCTGTGGACATAGGGGACATGGGACGGGAATTGAGGACTGCTTCGATTTGTGTCAAAACTGTGCTCAATTCCTCATACGTTAATTTTGCGTTACCTACGACTCGACGTAGGTGATGTTTACATGACCTTATCCCGCTCTCCCATAGGCCTCCAAAATGCGGAGAGTAGGGGGGAATAAAATGAAATTTAATACCGTTATTTACGGCATAATCGAATATTATCTGAGAATTATTGTTTAAAAATGTCGAAAATTCCTTCTCAGCGCCTACAAAGTTTCTCCCATTATCAGAAAAGATAGCATCAGGTTTGCCTCTTCTACTTATGAAACGTTTAAGTGCTAGAATGTAATCGTTAGTGGAAAGACTAGTAACAAGTTCCAAGTGAACAGCTCGCGTAACAAAACAAACAAATAAACATACATACGCTTTTGTAAGTCGAGCTCCTCTGCCTTTACGATTCAAAATATTAATTGGCCCGGCATAATCCACTCCAGTACGTATGAATGGAAATCCAGGATCCAAACGTTCAGATGGTAAGTTTCCCATTAACGGCGTCAACGATTTTACTTTAAATCTTGAACAATTCACACAGTTCCGAACCACTTTCCTAACCAGGCATCTTGCACTCAATAGCCACCAAGATTCACGTATACTAGAAAGGACAAGTTGTGGACCGGCATGGAGTAAACGAATGTGTTCATGTCGTACCAATAAGACTGTAAAAGGGTGCTTGCTACACAACAATATCGGAGGTTTCTTTTTATAGTCGAAACTGGTAGAATTTGACAGTCTACCACCTACTCGAATTACTTTGTGATCGTCCATAAATGCGTTTAGTCCCAAAACACGATTATATTGCTTATTGATATTATTTAACAAATCGTTGTACACGTAAGGAAACGATTGAATTTGCACTAATCTGACGAGCACTAACTGCGACGCGTTCAACTCGGCCATTGATAAGGAACCGGTTTCGCCTGTTGAAATATGACGGCGAGCACGAGCGATGAATCGCAATACATACGCGCCTATGCGTATAAGTTTGCTAAATGATGAATATCTATCGAATTGAAATATGTCGCTAATTAAAATGCAAGTAAAATTTAGAGATTGCGATTTTAATTCGGGAAGATTATCCGTATTTATAGAATCATTACACGAAATATTATTTGAACAATTATAATTATTATTTTGTAAATAAGACGGTCCGTTCCACCATAAGTCGCAATTTATTAACGAATTGAGATTAACCCCTCGGGTTAGCAAGTCGGCGGGATTCTCTTTCCCACTGACATGCAACCAGTTCGAGTCCCGGGTAAGGTTGTTTATTTCAGTGACACGGTTTTGTACGAAGGTTTTTAACTGATGCGGAGACATACGCAACCAGCCAATAACAATGGTCGAATCAGTCCAGAAGTATACTTTTGTAAATTGTAATCGTATCGTATCCGTTATGTTTTTATAAAGCCTAGCGCCGATTAAGGCGCCGCAAAGCTCTAACCGAGGAATACTTATGGATTTCAAAGGGGCGACTTTGCTTTTCGCACACAGGAGCGTCCCTCTGACTTCTGAATCATCACTGTAGGTTCGTATATAAGCGCATGCTCCATATGCACTTTGTGACGCGTCCGTAAATATATGAAGCTCCGTGTGCTGTACGTTTTCACTCATTGCGTAACGGGGAATTCTTAATTCGTGTAAGCACTGCAACGTACATATTAAGCTGTTCCACATTACTGCTATGTCGTGAGGCACAGGAGTGTCCCAATCAAGCTTACATAACCACAATTTCTGCAATAAGATTTTTGACATGATTACAGCGGGTGAGAGAAGTCCTAATGGGTCATATATTTGCGAAATTACGGATAACATTATTCGTTTAGTTAATTTTGAAGCTATTATATTATTTTCAATTTTAGTCGTATAGTACAACTCATCACTATCGTTGTGCCAACCTATGCCGAGAGTTTTATTTTGTGTATGCTCGCCCACGAACATATCCGGTGACGTACTGCTTGTTACGTCACAATTAAATGTCCACTTACGAAGGGGGAAGCAACCAGATTGCAATATTTGCGATATATTTTCGCATGTGGTCAGTAGTGTCTGATGATCGTCATCGCCAGTAATTAGGTCATCGACAAACATGTCTTCCAAAATGATGCGAGATATGACGTCATCTTCACACTCCAGAGCCAACTGCCGTATACAGCGCATACTTAGGTACGGCGCCGACGCAGTGCCGTATGTTACCGTGTTGAGCTCATAGACAGCCATGGGATCAACAGGTTTCTCTCGCCATAGGATGAGTTGTAAAGATCTTTGATCTGGTTGGATTAAGACTTGCCTAAACATTTTTTCTATATCGGCGCATGCTACGTATTTGTACCGCCTAAAACGCAAGAGTATAGAAAAAATATCATTTTGTAGCGCTGGACCAGGTAGCTGGATATCGTTTAACGACCGTTGGTTACTGGTGGCAGCGCTGGCGTTGAAAACTACGCGTAATTTAGTAGTTGTACCACTCTCACGCCATACGCCGTGATGCGGTAAAATATAGTTAGGGGTTTCGTAATTATTGATACGAGTCATGTGACCTAAGCGTTCGTATTCACGCATAAACTCACAATACATACGTTTATAATCAGGTGATCTTTCAAGTTTACGTTCTAACGATAGAAACATATTCTTGGCACACGTATAAGAATCACCTAACCTGTCAGCTGATTCTCTCAACGGAATCCGTACCGAGAATCGGCCGTCAGTTTCGCGTTTGGTCGTATTAATGAATAGATCCTCACACGCTCGCTCGTCGTTAGTGAGAACACTATCCAACTGAGGCAGATCTTCGATCTCCCAAAAACGTTTAAGTTGATCGTCTAGAGTTTGAGTAAAATTACACGACACTTGATTAATGCGCAAGCCATTCGTGTAAATAGGTCCGGAGATTAACCAACCTAACCTTGAACTCTGTAGATACGGTCCGTTTGGTAATCGAATTCTATTATCTCCTAGGAGATCCCAAAACAGATCCGCTCCAATCAATATATCAACGGCTGATGCAACGTGAAACGAGGGATCAGCGAGTTGAATATCGTTTGGTACACGTATTAGCTCGAGATTATAACTTGTCGAGGGCAAGCTGGATGCTATGCGCTTCAAGACAAGACATTTCATCTTCGTGCTATAATCGTTTAATTTAGATCGCATAGTTATTTCGCATAAATGATTTGACTGGGTTACGGACTGTGAAACTCCAGAAATCTGAATAGTGGACTGTATAGATGTCGCATTTAAACGTTTTCTTAAATCATCCGAGATAATGCAGTGTTGACTACCGCTGTCCAACAGCGCTCGGGCTGTATGGAATCGATTATTACTGTCCGCTACCTCGACCAACGCGGTGCATATCAATACCGGTTGCAATGCACTACGTGACTCCCGTTCGTCGCCGGCGCATCCATTCGTATCTATACCTGTATGATAGGTACCGTCTAATGACGAATGCAGCGCCGTGGACGAAGCGGCCGCACTGCGATCAGCTGTGCGCTCGCTGCGCGCACTTATATCTATGTTGCTATCGTAATCGGATAGATGAAGTAAACTATTATGTTTTCGCTGACACCGCTTGCACGGACCAAATACGCAGTCGGCAAGCAGGTGTCCTGGACGTAAACAATTGCGACATAACTGTTTATCATCCACCAACTTTAACCTATCTTTGACGGATGAGTTTAAAAAGTGAATACACGTATAAAGAGCGTGATCGCCGCTACATGAAGGACAATTTTTACGAATGCGTTGATTATCAACGGTTTTCTTTTTAGTATTGGCGGTATTCGTCGCGACGTAGCTTTGTACTTGAGCATTATTTTTGTTTTGACAACCCTTATATTCGTTTATATTCGGTTTTGCTTGTGGTTTGCTAATGTTCGCAGTTATCATTTCCAACATATCCGCTTTGTTGCGTAGACATGTAAACAAATCTGATAACTTAAATTTATTGCTAGAATCGGAATTTAAAGAACCTTTATATTTCTCCCACTCTCGCTGAGCGGAAGGATCAAGTTTCGATGCTATTAAATAAATAATTAACGTGTCCCAATGCTCGGTGGGTTCGTCTAACGTTTTTAAAGCACGTAAATTTCGCATGACGGTATCTATTAATTTCCTAATCTGCACAGGGGATTCCTGTTTTATCGATGGTAGTGAAAATAGTGATTTCAAGTGGTTGTGTACAAGTAGCCTAGAATTATGAAAGCGATTCTCGAGTAGCTCCCACGCGTGATGATAGTTGGAAGCCGTGAATTCCAAAGCACTGATGACTGATAATGCACTACCACTTAGTGACGAGCGTAAATAGTGAAACTTTTGGATTGCATCTAAATCTAAACGTTGGTGGATCATAGTGATGTACGAGTTCTTATACTCGAGCCAATGATCATATGCTCCATCAAATAACGGCAGTTTTATTTCGGGTAGTTTTACTTTCGCGCGCGTTGTATCAATGTCGTTAGACTTCAACTTGCAACTATCTCCAATCTCCTCACCTTCGATCAAACATTCAGCTATTGCTAATGCACTAAAATATAACGTTTCAAGTGATTCAACGTATTCAGCGTTAGAAGAAATGTCTGATTCGGGGGAAATTAATTCTATTTCACCCTCTAAATTGTTGAACGTATTATAAACCTCTTGGGCGGCTTGCATTCGAAATTTTATTTCTTTAGTTTGAAATTTGGAAGGACGGTTATCTTTAAACGATTCTAAATATTTTTTGAATTGCGTTAATCTACTTTTAAGATTACCGCTTTGCTTTCTGAGGTCAGAAAGGTCGGTTTTAGAACGCTTTTTGGTGGGAGAAACTGAGGAAGCGGTTGAAGGCACAACTAATTTATCTTCTCCGCCCATTTTAAAGACCTAAGTTTAAGGATAAGATAATGTACTCACGTTTTTTCTCCGAGTGGGTAGGTACGTCGCGCGCGGTAATCGCGCGGTAAAACACGCTTCTGTAAAGCACAAATTACACAGTTTTAACACAAATCGTATAAGGAAGGAGTAGACGGGATCAAAGACCTGACCGTTGAACTGCTGATGATGAAGACGATGTTCAGACGTCTTGATGAGGTTTCCGCTATTGTCAGGCAAGGCGTGGCTTGTAGACCCAGGGAAGCGTCGACTCGTAGCTCAGGGTTTTGATGTCGTCAGAAGTTCTTTTCCGGTTTGAAGGTCCATATGTTGCGTCAACGGGGGTCTTCGGGTTCTCCTTCAATGATTATTCTTTATTGGTTGCAGTTGTAGAACGTTTATTTTTAAATTAAATTACATATAGAACATGTACATGTAAAACGTATAAAAAAGGGTGTACGAATGCGAGTAATAATGTAAATAATAATGTGAGCAATAATGTCATGCGGGAAGCCTCTCCCGCGTTTATATAGGGTTTCTTGGCCATAACGGTATTTTTATCGCTGCCACGATCCGGTAGGTGGCGCAGGCTCCTCCGCCTCAGGTCGCGAGATGGCGCTGCAGTTGCGCCAACAAACACTACCATGCACGCAGTGCGCTGAGGAAGCGTGGGTGGGTGGCACAGACAAGTGTGTACTGGGTACTGGCCACCCGCCTGGCGCGTAATGAAGATAAGTGGTCACACGCAATTGGTGCGTGTGACCGCGACAGCTTCTCTTTCTTTATCGCTCTTTTCTTATTCTCATTTGTTATATATTTCGCACAACACACGATTAAGTACGAAGGAATAACGAATACCATTTGTTTTTGTACTTGGAAAGCAGTGACCAAACAGCGAGTTACGTTGCGTGCGAAATTTAGTTAGCAAACAACAGTTTAAGTTTTCTACGTGTTTTTGTTCGTAAATTACTAGAGTTTACTTATTAGAATCGTTTAAAGATGAATGAAACCGATAGTGATGTTTTGGATTGCTCGGAACCAGAAAACATCACACCAAGAAGACTCAACTATTTAACGATAGGGTCAATCTGATTTAAAATATTATATTTTTATTCAAATAAAAAGATAAACATTTGAAAACTAATGATTATATACGTGTTTTTTTACTATGTCCCGCTTTCGACAAAAAATCCCGCTGTTTTCACTCAAAAAGTTCCGAAATCCCGACTTGGTAAAAAAAACTGGCAATGCTGTTACTCATTGTATGGTCAAAGTCTTGTATTTTGTCTTTTTATTTTTTTGTTAAATTCTATTGTTTTTTTTTCCCCTGTATTTATATTTTGCCTTGTAAAGTACATTAGCGAAATGTGTTTTATCTTGCTAATTAGTTGATGTTCAGGTCAGTCAAAAGATACAAATTACGAAGCTGAGCGAGAAATATGATAGAGTGTTGAGGTACTGTGAGAAAGAAGTGGACAAGATAACTAAGATGTTTAAAAGACAAAGGGACGACCCACCGCTTCCGAGGAACTATTCGCCTGTAGCAGGTACATCTATACATACATACATACATACAAATAAATAAAATTGGAGTGTCTGTTTGTAATATCAAAATAACACTTTTTTACCAAATGCGTATGAAATATACGATACGATACCTATAACGAAAACGCAATTTTAATTTTTTTTGTCTGTCTGTCTGTCTGTCTGTCAGTCTGTCTGTTTGTTTGTTTGAGGTAAACTTCTAAACGGCTGAACCGATTTCAATGGGACTTTCACTGACAGATAGCTGACGTTCCAAGGCGTAACTTAGGCTACTTTAATTTTAGAAAAAACATTAGGGTTCCGCGGGAAAAACATAATACCCATATTTCCGGGTAATCTCCCTAAAGTCCACGCGGGCGAAGTCGCGGGCACAGCTAGTAATAAAATAAGGTAGCATATAGATAATTTGAAAAACTGACACCAGTATCTATGGATTAACTCACAGGCTCACTGGGGCGTCAACACTCGCGCGTATGGCATTTTTTTTGCCATACCAAAACAAATTTTATTGACTCACAGAAAAACTTCATTCTTTAACTACGTGACACTGACAGCGCGAGCGAATTTTAACGGGTGGGGGCGTGGCTATTACCACAGAAAATCAATCTTTACTCATATTGACACAGAGTTTGTTTTGGTATTGGCGAATATTTTGTGGCGCGACTCTTGACACAATAATGTGTCCGGGACTTTAATAACTCCCTTTTTGGCGACAATCTCGAGCTTCTTGCTGAAGAATTTCTGCACTAGGTTTATAGAAGTTGTATTCGTTGTATCAGGTCGTATAAAATGGTCGCGATGTTTGATGTACAACATGACGGAAACTGTGGAGAGCGTGTGCGCGCATCCGGTGCTGAAGGCGCTGCCGGCGTCCGCTGACATGATGCGCAAGTACAGCAACACCAGGTCCCTGATACACCACTACGAGGAGACCATGAAAGCGGTGTGGATGAACCAAAATGTGAGTATGGGGACTTGTTTTCAGTGAGAAAATGTCAAAGGATACACGATATTCATGCCAATATCATAATATATCATTATAATTTTCCCTTTTTGTTTTGCTTAACTACCTTGTTTCGATTACAGGCTCACGTAGCGTACAGACCATAAACCATAGGCCATAGCATAGACTATGCTGACCGAGAATGAATGACCATAATGGCCAGTTATTTCTAGTAGTACGTTTCGTTATCACAAACTCCAATGACGTTGACTATTTCCAGCTGTGGGACGTTGACGATAGTTTAAACAACACGCTGCTTCGGATCGACGAGTCCGGGTGCGTGGTGGTGAACCTGGATCACACGGTCCGGTTGCTGATCCGAGAATCAGATTGTCTCGTGAAGATGGGGGTCGACCTGCCTATTGTGTGCCACTCTTTGTACGCCAAGAAGAACTATTTTACGCTTGTCAATGACTCCTTACAGGTAAACTAGTTAAGCTCCCGTAGATATAGGTATGTAATCACGTTTCACCAATAATGTCATAACCATTTGTAGGAGACAAATATTCTAAGAAATAACTTTGCAGTAAGCAGCAGTGGTTTCCAGAACAACTAAATTCTTATCAATATACTTCACGCCAAGTCAATGTTTGTATTCTTACAGTTTCTCCTCGAAGACTATCTTAGCACTGTGCGTCGCGTGATGCTTGAAGTGCGCCCTCTCTTCCTCCCCCAAGTGGTAAGGCTATCTTCCCTCCTGCTCCCTGGCCTTCGGTCAGTGTGCTGGACCAGTGACGACTGGCGGGAGTTCATTGACCGCGCTAACGCTGCCATCAAGAGCTTTGATGTCCTGGTCACAAGAGTGCACGACATTTACACAAATAGGATCATTTATATGCTATCAGGCATGCAGGAAGTCACACTGATTACTTTACCTGGTGAGTGAAGAAAAAATAATAACGCCAGACCACACATACATAAGATCTTCAAATAAAGCAACGATGTACTATGAATACCATACAAAGGATCGGGGGCGATCCCACTTACACCTAAACCAGGGCAAACACTGAAAAGTCCTTTTCCAAAATTTGCCCCCGGCGGGAATCGACCCCGTTAACACCTGGTGCAGTTAGCCGAGTGACCTACGCCCAGACCAATAGACCAAAAGTCGTAAAAAAAAAAATACGAAATTTCCTCGATGAATTTATTTGCGTTATTTTTGCTATAAAAATTCCATGTTTATATATTTAGCAGATCAGTCCCTGAAACTGAAAATCTAATTCTATCTTACAGAAGAAATCCCATGGTCTGTCGAAGAATTCATTGAAAATGTAGAAACCGGATGTCGGTAAGTGTATTACGTTTTCATGATATTAAGTGAACTCATTAATTGAATGGCAAAGAATCAGTTATAAAACCGGCCAAGTGCGTGTCGGACTCGCGCACGAAGGGTTCCGTACCACTATCTATAAAAACGGCAAAAAAATCACGTTTGTTGTATGGGAGCCCCCTTAAATAATTATTCTGTTTTTTAGTATTTGTTGTTATAGCGGCAACAGAAATACATCATCTGTGAAAATTTCAACTCTCTAACTATCACAGTTCATGAGATACAGCCTGGTGACAGACGGACGGACGGACGGTCAGCGAAGTCTCAGTAATAGGGTTCCCGTTTTACCCTTTGGGTACGGAAACCTAATAAATGCATCACGCCTATACCCTATTACTTCCCTACCCTGCTAGGGTAGGGAAATAATACAGGGCCTTACCACTACCTCTTAAAGTATTGCTATGTCAATAGTTATCGATTTTTGACAGATTCTGCCTTGACCGGGTTAACTGTCAAAAACTGAAAGTAACATTTAAAACATTCTAGCAAGACTACAGT
Source organism: Ptilodon capucinus (assembly GCA_914767695.1). Classification (NCBI taxonomy): domain Eukaryota; kingdom Metazoa; phylum Arthropoda; class Insecta; order Lepidoptera; family Notodontidae; genus Ptilodon; species Ptilodon capucinus. The sequence continues at coordinate 11,986,416 of OU611807.1, forward strand.
GGTAAGTGTTACGATATCAAAATCTTTTTTGCACTATATAGCCTATTTATTGGGTTATATACTTTTTAACAGGGGTTCTTATACTTTAAAGATTACGGAACACTAAATAAATGGTAGCCTCGTGGGCAAGAACGCCCGCCTTGTACGTAAGGGGAGTAAGTTCAAATCCCAGGCCCGCACCTCTGAGATAATTTCATGTGCGAATGTCATTTCATCAATGATTACCACTTGCTGAACGATGAAGGAAAACATCGTGAGGAAACCTGCAAGGCGTGTGAAGTTCACCAACCCGCACTGGGTCACCGTGGTGGACTATGGCCCAAATCTCCCTCGTATTGGGGGGGAATGTGCCCAGTATAATGGCAATAGGCTCGCCCCCTATTACATTGGGACCAAAAATACATCGGCGAAGTGTGGGCGCACTGCACTGCACCTCTGCCTACCCCTTCGGGGAATACAGGCGTGATGATGTATTTTAATTAAATCCTTTTTATGGAACCCCATATCAAATGATTTTTTAAGAAATTTGTGATATTAATTGAAACACATTATTCTTAACATAAAGTTTTAATTAAAGGAATGAAATTGTTTTATAGTTCGGTATTATGTCCGGCAATTGTATGTGTATATAATATTGGCGGAACCCTGATGACTATTCTACGGAACCCCTAGGTTCCGTGGAACCCAGTTTGGGAATCCCAGGTTTATAATACTAGTAGGATAGCTATATTTTGCAAAATTAATTATCATGTCTAGCAACGCTTGCGTGGAACTGAACCGCAAGAGCCTGATGGTGGAGGAAGCAGTCGAGGAGGTGCTGGACCTGGTGAAGAAGGCTGCCCAGCAGATCAAGCCCACGGAAATCAACCCTGACTTCGAATTTCTCATTGCTGAAGGTAAGTAATGGCACGGGCACACTGGGGCGTTGAATATCGCGTGCAATTTTTTTTTGCCATAACAAAACGAACGGTACTTGACATTGGCATACCCGCTAATCGCAGATGTAGCCATTCCTCATCTTCTTCCATTACAATTTCATCATTTTCTTCAATTCCAACAAAAGAAGATGAAGAAATGTTTTATTTAAAACTGGCGATTACCCAGCGTGTGCTACTACGATGAATGGACCGAATGTTCTTGATGCATTGTTCCAGTGATCTACAACCATCTTCGCATTATTACCTTTCTAATGACACCAGTTTGGGCCACATCGGTTGGGTGGTTTCAAATTCTATAGCAGACATATTTATGTAGGAAATTTTTTTGTGTTTTTAACAAGACTGGATAAGAGCTAGTTGCAAGCAAACATTATTCTTCTTTCATTTGGTTATTGCCACTGTATATACATATAAAGATTACTATATGTACCTATTGTGATTTCATCAGATGATCACCACAGCGCGAGTGCCGCGGCGTCCTCAGGCAACGAGTCCAACTCTAGTGGACAGCAGGACTGGTCGGCAGTGTGGGAGTGCTTCGAGAGCCCCCACAGGCTCCTGTCCATGCCCGCTGGTGGTCTGTCCAAAAGCATGCAGGTACACACAACAATATCTACCTACGAACCAATTTCAAATGGTACTAGGCCTCCCAGCACACTGGTGCCTCGACCCGAGGGACGCGAGCGTGTCAATTGTTTGCAACAGCTAAAAAAGCTGTATTGAGTCCTAAAAAAGTCAGAACTTTAACTGAATCGCACTGACAGCGCGAGCGAATGACGCTTGGGGTCGGGGATTTTTCCACAGCAATGCAATCTTTATGTAAATTGATACAGAGCTCATTTATAATAGCCCCTAGCAGTCCCCATCTTGTTCTTGATTTACGAACATATACAGGATGTATCAGAAGTCCGAAATAATACTTTGGGTACAAATGCGGTAGCTCATATGTGGATGCTTAGTGAAGACAGATTATACCTAACAATCATAGTTTCTGAGTTATTATAGACCTTTGAGTATTTGTCACAGGTATCGTGTTCTGGCCTTTGGGTACATCGATAACCCTATTCAGCAGTGTTAACTACACTTATGAGGGGCGACTACCAATATTCACGAAACAAAACATGCAAATTTCACATAGGTCTCGAGATATGGCGAGTTATAGAAATTGACGACGAAAGAAAAAAATGGTCGAATTTCGATAAAAAAATTATACCATTTAGTTGTATACCCGCTACTGATGCAAACGTCAAAGTATTATTTGGGACTTCTGAAACACCCTGTATATTTTTACATAATTTAAGCATTCTGGCCATCATTGGATCGCAGATAGGGACGTACCCACTGAGCCACGAACCCTCGAAGGATACGAAGTGTTCACTGGGGCAAACAGTTCTTTTGACTATATTTGAAAATGTACTCTGTTTTAATATACATAGAGATTGAATGTCCGTGGCAAAATAAATTCGCCCCAGTTATCGATGACATTTTTTTGAAAAATATGCTTATTCTATGAGTTAATAAAGTTCGTTTTGGCAAATAATTGGGTTAGGTAATGCTAGTATGTTTACCCTCGCAATTTTAGGAGATGGTGAAGAATGCAGTGAGCGAAATGAGGAGATACTACAGCAGGAAGGTGGTGGATGTGCTGATCAGGGTCACCAGGAGGACCCTAGACCTTGTCATCAAGCAATTCACCGGAGACGTTTACGTGAACGATAGTATGTAAAACGTGTCTGATACTCTTATAAATAAATCATGCTTATATTATTATTATGTATGCCCATAATTTATTTTAGCAAGCCATCAACATAATATTTATTCCATACGGATCGAATATTTTGAAATCAACACACGCATTATAAAATTTTCCGCTATGAAGTTTCAGACTTTGTGATTTCAACCTCTTTGCATGTCATGATTGCCTAGTACTTTGATATTCCATTTACTTTTTTCGTGCCACCGTTGTCCTCGTAGTTCACTCACTCAGGGTCAGTTATACGCATGCGCGAGGCTTGAAGCCGCGTGAAGTTCGGCAGAATGGGCGTCTGGGGGCAAGACACGTATTACGGTGTTGAGTACGGAGCTCACTGAGGGTGTAGTACCCATCTTCCTTCTCTATCTACTTTTCCATCAATTTTGGGTTATGATAGCTTTTCTCGTTTATGCTATCTTAGTACTTGAGCGGCATAAAACCCGTCGAATTTGACAAATCCGTATTCCAAATTACCAAAGTTGTTTTGCGGGTGGGTGCGCTGTGTTGCAATTATGCAAAAAGTGACCGAAAACAGTACTATATTTTATTTCCGTCATCGCTTGGATTGGCTTGGCTTTCTTATATTTTGATAACAAACACATCGTCATACGTCGGAAAATATTCCGAAATTTTGCCAATGTATTTTTAGGTAGAGGGAAACCCTGATCGCATTATATCGGGAACACTCCCCCTCAATGCAATATAAATTGGGACCATAGTCATCCGATGGCCCAGTGCGGGTTCGTGAACTTCACAAGTCTTTCGATAGACGTGTAGGTTCCCAGTTCCCAATGGCGTTTGCTTTCAATTGTAATCATTATTGAAAAGGACATTCACACATGATATTCGAAAATCCCGGAGGTGCGAGCCCAGGGTTTGAACCTGCACCCAATGCGGGCGTTTTTACGAAGTTTCTACGAATTAGGCTACCACTGTTTTTAACCGACTTCCAAAAAGGAGGAGGTTCTCAATTCGGTCGATATGTTTTTTTATGTATGTACACCGATTACGCTGCGAGTTATGATCCGATTTACGTGATTCTTTTTTTGTTTGATGCGGAATAGATGCCATTTGGTCCCATAAAAAAATAAAATTGTACGGCCAAGCAGTTTTCATTTTATGAACATTTTTATGTTTATTATGATAATTATTTACGTGGATGATGTAGTTGTATACGGCTTTTTAAGGAGTTTTCATTTAGGTTGATTATTAGTTTTGGTTTAATACGGATTATTAACAAACATCGAAACTTACCCCCAAAGGAGTGGAAAAGGGGGTATGGGGGGGGATTTTTTTTTGGCTGTAAATATTTACTTTTTTAGGGTTGTTATGAAGTGATAATAATTGCATATTTTCAAAGATTATTGACATTAAAAGCGTGAAAAAAATATTTTTTTAATAAATAACAAAAACCGACTTCAAAAACCTAGGTGCACTAAAAACCTAGAAATAACCTTATAATTCATTACATTTGAAGTCGGTGCCAATTCATGTGTGTAATTGCCTGACGTAGGTTGGCACCTACTCCAAATGTAATGAATTATAAGGTTATTTCTAGCTTTTTAGTGCACCTATGTTTTTATGGTCGGTTTATGTTTTTTGTTATTTTTTTTTTACATTTTGATGTTGGTTAAATAATTAAGTCAATTAATCCCTTAGCTCTGGTGAGCCTGTAAAGTCAATTGCTCGATAGTACGTTCATCCCTTAATTATCTGTGGACAGAGCTTTAACTATATAAGTAGGTACATATTGTATGAATTGCAACCAAAATTTATTTTCGTTATTTTAAATAGCTAATAAAACACTTATCAAATATTGCAATTAATTGAGTCTCTGAGTTAGATAACATACTGACAGGAACAATTTTATAAGACCATTTTCTGTATCCTCACGATTAGAAGCAAAAATAAGTCATAAATATTCGCAAGATTTTGGATCGATTCTAACGTGTTTGTACAGGCATCACTGGCGAAAATTTATCATTTCAAGAGGAGTTCCAACTTTCGCAACAGCAATTTAAAATTGTACGACAGGACGTTACTTCCTCGCGTTCATGTAAACCTAGTACATTGCATCGTTTACTTCCTTGTGAATGTAAAATGCACATGCGCACTGCATGTCAGTCAGTGTACACGTGAAATCCAGTCATTAATGAAATTCCCTATTTCTATTTGTTTTATTATATTATAGCCAGTAATATATGAAAAATAAGGTTTATATGTTGGGTCAAGGTTTAGTGATGGGGAAATGATGTAAGGTCCATGGGCGGTTTCGTCCCCACCCATCATCAAAAATGAAATGTAGCTCAATTGACATATCTTGGGCAGATGATATTTAATTACAAGCTTTTTATTATTATGTGTTGGTAAGATATTTATCTTCTCTCCGAAGAGGTAAATGGTGGCACGGGCCGTAGCCAAGTGCATATTATTTTTATTTATATATTATGGTCCTGTCAATGAGAGGAATTTCCGAACTATGCGGCAAGTATTTAGGATGACTGCTTTTTGGGCTAGTGCAAGTGTGGATGGATGCATCTCCAGGGTTGTGAGACTGGTGTGGAGTGTATTGGGTATGACGCCTGTAGACGATAGGATAATAGGTACAGTTTTAACAGTACTAACTTGCCACTGTGTCTTTAATTCGATTGAGAGGTCGGTGTATTTGGCAATCTTTTCAGTGTGTGTGGTAAGTAGATTGTGTGTATTACATATGGCTATGTCAATTAAATATACGGTTTTCCTATTCTTATCTAAAAATGTTATGTCCGGTCTATTGCTTCGTATGGTTTTGTCTGTTATTATAGTTCTGTCCCAGTAAATTTTGTAAGTAGAATTTTCTAAAACTGCGTTCGGTTGATATTTATAATATGGTACTTTCTCTAGTATAAAATTATATTTGTGTGCTAGGTTTTGATGAATGATGGCGGCTACTTGATCGTGTCTGTGTTTGTAATCGGTTTGGGCTATTGATTTACAGGCGCCAGTGATATGTTGGATTGTTTCTGAGCTACTGTGGCAATGTCTACACATATCTGTTGGTAAGTTAGGCGAGCGTATGATGAATTTTTGATAATTTCTAGTATCCATGATCTGGTCTTGGATTGCAATCATGAAAGCTTCTGTCTCCGGGAAGAGGTCACCCCTCCGCAGCCATTCGTTCGATGCATTTTTATCGACGTGCGGCTGTTGGAGGTCATGGCGATGTCTTCCATGCAACGACTTCCGCTCCCATGCTGCAATCTTGTCTTTGTCTTTTGTAATATGTTCATTGCGTTGAGCATTCTGATCATGCAGGTTAAGAGGCGTATACTGTTTATCGGCAGATGAGACTATATTGTGTAATGTAGACTGATGTGCTCGTTGGTGGAAATAATTGCGTAGAGATTTTATCTGTTTGTTATGTAAATTGGTAATATCTATTATTCCTCTTCCTCCTTCTATTCTAGGCAGCGTTAATCTTTGTACACAGGATCGTGGGTGATGTTTACGTTGCGCTGTCATTGTGGTATTTATTATACGTTGTAGGTTTATGAGATCTGTTTGCGGCCAACCGATGATGCCAAAAGTGTATGTGAGTACTGGGATTGCGAATGTGTTTACAGCTTTAATTAAATTGCGAGAATTCAATTTTGATTTTAATAGTATATTTAATCTGTGTCTAAACTTCTTTTTTATGTCTATCTTGGTCTGTTTTTGGTGTATCTGACGAGCTTGTTGAAAACCTAAATATTTATATGATTCATTTTGATTAAGAGATTCTATACAGTATCCAGATTCTAAGACATAGTCGTTGGGAATTGTCTTTCCTGCATGAACTGTAAATGTTTTGCACTTATCAATTCCGAATTCCATTTGTATGTCCTGTGAAAATGCTTGAGTGATGTCTGCAAGAGAGTGGAGTGCTTGTGATGTGTGACTATAGAGCTTAATGTCATCCATATACATGAGGTGAGTGAGTGTTGTGTGATTATGTTCTGAGGTGATAATGAATCCTTGATTAGAATCATTTAGCATATTTGAGAGGGGGTTTAGGGCAAGACAGAACCATAAGGGGCTTAGAGCATCACCTTGAAAAATTCCCCGTCTTATTGCAATTTCTGATGTTTCAAAATTATTGGTGGCTCCTAAGACTTTAAGCTTGGTTTTCCAATGCTGCATAGCTTCTTCTAAAAAGTTAATGATTTGTGGGTGGATTTTATAGCGTTGTAATATAAAAACAAGCCAGCTATGAGGTACGGAATCGAAGGCTTTACGATAATCGATATACATAGTGCTGATGTCTTTCTTTTCTTTGTATGCCTGTAACATTGCAACGGAGTCTATTATAAGCTGTTCTTTGCATCCTTGGCTACGTTTTCGACAGCCTTTTTGTTCTTCTGCTAGTATATTGTTAGATGTGATGTGTACGTGAATAAGTTCTGCTATGCATGATGTGAGAATTTTGTAAATAGTCTGCAAGCAAGTGATGGGTCTGTATTTTGCTGGATTATGGTAATCTGTGTCTTTAGGTATCATATATGTTACTCCCTGTGTAATATATTGCGGCATTGTAGACGGATTTTGGATGAATTCATTAATATGTTTGTGTAAGATAGGATGAGCAGCAGTAAATTTTTTGTACCAATAGTTATGTAGATGGTCTGTCCCTGGCGCTTTCCAGTTGTGGCATCTATTCAAAACAGCTACAAATGTATCCTGAGAAATATGGTCAAATTCCATAACGTTTATTCTGTCGGAGTCGGAGTCCATATTTAACCATTCGGCATTGCGGTTGTGTAAAACTGGGTTGGCCCATATATTAGACCAAAATCGATGCATTTCAGCTGGTTCGGGTGCAGTAGTAGGTTGATGAGTGCTTGTTTGCGTATTTTGTGTACTTAATGTGAGAGCTCTATAAAACTGTTTTTCGTTGTTGATAAATTTAATGTTCTGTTCCTTTCTATGTGTGCAATTCATGTATCTTCGCAACCTACTAGCAGCTGCATTTAGTTTCTGTTTGAGTGTGTCTAGGTATTGAGTGTCAGTTAGATTAGGCTCTTCATGCTGGGAATGTATTCTATGCTTATGTTTAATATTTTCCACATAATCTGTTAGTTTTCTATTCCTATTACCTTGTATATATTGCGTCATTCTCCCTATATCTTTTCTAAGTGTCTCTATTTTGTTTTTTAATCTTCTTTGCCATGCTGGGATTCTATTGGAGTTTCGTTGTAGCGTGTTTTGATTGTCTTTAATTTTAGTGCCGTTACAGGTAGCTGCTGTGTATGCTGCGGAGTATATTATGGTCTGTGTAGTAACAAAGTCATGTTCATTTGAAAGAGATTCTGGGAGGATGTGTGTATTTATGACGCAAATGATTTGGCTAAGCTTTTTAGATGTTTTTTGTTTAGGTATATAAGGTCTTGTGGTAGGATCTGTATCCATAAATATTCGTAGCACTTCGTGAAACCTATCTTTGATATTTTCTTCATTAGTTTGATTAGTGTTATTTCTATGTTGGTTTCTTTGGCTAGTTGTGTGTGAGTGTGTGTGGGCGTGGGTGTGTGAATGGGTTTGTGAGTTGGTTATGGTTTCTGTATTAGAAATGGATATGTGCGGCTGTGTGGATGCATGGAAATTGTGTGGTTGTGTACATTCTTGAGACTGTATGGTAATTCGTTCTTCTGGTTCATTCTGTTCTACATTTGTATGTGTGCTGGTACATTGAGTTGTTAGGTTAAGAGTACGTTCAACTTGTCTTCTAATCTCTTGTAGTCTAGTACTATTTATGTATCGGTTGTTCATTATAGCTCTTCTTTGATCAGATATACGCTGTTCTGAGAGATGTGAAAGGTGTGGGTATAGTGCTATGAAACTCACTCTTACTTTTTTCCTATTAGCTGTCATGTTTCTCTCAAGTTCTGTTTCTTCATAATAACATTTTATAAGAGCTTCATTTAAATCGTCAGTCCATTTCATTCTGGTTCGTGAATCTGTGCTCTGAGTTGTTTGTGTGATAGAGTCGTGAGGAGTGGGTGCGAGTGCAGTCTGTTGTAATTCTATTTCTACTTCTGTTTTAATTGTGTCTAAAGTTTCTTGTGTTAACAAATTATTTCTTAATATTGCCCTCCGTTGGTCTCCGATTCGTTGTTTTGATGCCTGCATAGTTGGGAATTTCTGAACAAATTTTTCATGTAATGGTCCTAAAAAGGTTCTGTTGTTAATTGTTTCTAGATTGGTAAGAATTAAATATGTACGCCAAATGAATACATTCATGTCATGTGACCATTTTCTCCGCGTACGTTTAGCATCAGCAGTGGGCTCAGGGATTAAGGCGGCTGCCTCCTGCGCAACATCTACTGATGTGGGAGTTATTAAAGATGATCGGGGTGAAATGTTGTTAAATGAATGAGGAGATGAGCTGGGTGATTGGAACAAACTATGGGTGGATGAAATGGGAGATGATGGTGATGTGTCGGCTGTAGCATTATTTTCGGTGGAGACCCGCCTGTTCAATCCCCTACCGCCGATGGATCGCATGCTGAGACACCCAGCATCGGCTCCAGGTGCGCCCCGGCGATCGCCCCCGGGCTGCGGCCCTTTAATAATTACTCTAGAACGTAGCTCCATATTGAATGGGTTACCATTGCCTTGTTAGCCGTGTAAGTTTCAATAGTACACGTGTCCGCCCCCCACGTGACCTGGTGTTCGGTCTGGACGAAAGGTTGGATTTAAGGGGGCTTATTATTATTATTATTGTTTTTTTTTAATGTGTTTTTTTATGTTTTTTTATATATTAACATGCAATGTTATCAGTTATCTTTAACCGATTGAGCTGAAATTTGGTATACCTACATGCTTATTATGGATGACAATGCATGCTTAGCTATATGACGTCATTCTAATTCCAATATGGCGGATCATCGAAGATGGCGGAATAGTTATTTTTTCTGCACTACCACAGTATGGGTATCAAATGAAAGGGCTTGTTGTGGAGAACACGAAAACTAATGGCCATTAAATAGAAGCTCGTTTTTAGGGTTCCGTACCCAAAGGGTAAAACGGCAACCCTATTACTGAGACTTCGCTGTCCGTCCGTCCGTCCGTCCGTCCGTCCGTCTGTCACCAAGCTGTATCTTATAAACCATGATAGCTAAAGTTGAAATTTTCACAGATGATGTATTTCTGTTGCCGCTATAACAACAAATACTAAAATACAGAATAAAATAAATGTTTAAAGGGGCTCCCATACAACAAACGTGATTTTTTGTCCGCTTTTATAGATAATGGTACGGAACCCTTTGTGCGCGAGTCTGACTCGCACTTAGCCGGTTTTTAAAAAGTTTTTAACATTTTTTTTTCTATGGCGACGTTGCCCAAATGCATGGAGTTCTCATGGTAGGTATTTAACGTTTATACAAATATTTCGTTTACGTTTTGTTGACGAGTAATTGTAAAATACCTACTCATTATTAAATTCATTAGTGCACAGCGGCGGCGTTTGAAGAGTATGTATCCACTAAGAAAGGCTTCTTCGAAATTATATCCCGAACAGGGTGAAGTGGGGGGTTGAATGTTATGTGTTTTTTTTGTGTGATTTTTTTGTTGTTGTTTATTTTATGTAATTTTTTTGTGTGTTTATTTCACGTATTTTATTACTAAATCGTTTGTATGTCCTACTGTAATATAACCCTAATGTTAAACTGAGTTACAAGAGTAAAATGAAAATATACGTTAAGTAATCAGTACAAATTGTTTTTGCCATACCCCGTCCCTCATATCGAGCCTCACGTGATTAATGGATGGCCCCTAAGCGCGTGGACGCTTGTACGAGCGGCTAAAGGCGCGACTGGACGCGGCTACGATCATTCCAAAAACTACCTTAAACCCTCGTATTAAACGCCAGTCGGAAAAGGCTATTGAGCTTTGTTTATGGTTTTAGGATCCGTAAAACTTATCTCTTTTACCGTCCCTTTTAATTTCTAATATGTACTTATTGAATTTGCCCTTGCTATTAATTACTTGACACTGGCTGAAATACCTGTTAACCGCCGATGGAGCCATTATTCATCTTAATCCATTAAATTTCATCCATTTCGTAAAAAAATATTGTTAAACGCTTCTGGTTTTGCAATGACTTCGATAGATGTCACTATGCGAAAAATGTACGCGGTATCAAAGTTTTCGAACGTGCAATTATATAGTTTTGGTCTGCCACAGGGGTGGTTGTTATTTATACATCAACCACCCCTTATGAATTATATATATAAGGATTCCGTTTATTCCATTTTACGTACGGAACCTTAAAAATATATAATGTTGTTCCTGGTAGTGAGGTAAACGTAGATAGTTTTTCAGTCACTCTAATCAACACTAATATCTGGGGCCTTACCTACTATCAATCACCTCCTAAAGCAGGGCTTCCCTAACTGTACGTCGCGACGCCCTGGGGCGCCGTGGTATTATCCCAGGGGAGTCGTGAGTCGTGAGGCGATACAAATAGGCTGGCTGTCTGTGTCGATGCGACCGAGTCGAGAAACTATGCTCAGAAAAGCAAGCACATCCTTCTCATTAATACCAATCGAAAAGAGATATAAGAGTGTGCTTGCATTTTATCTTTTTTGTTTGCTTTCATTTTTGTTTTGTTCTTTATTTTCTAGTAAAAAAATTAGATACTATTTGGAGTTTATCTAACAATTTTTATTAGGCTAGAACTACAACTAATAAGTAAGAAGGCAGGGCGTCGCAAAAATTTGGCAACTTCACAAGGGCGTCACAGTTAAAAAAAAATCTGGAAGTAATATATAAAACACTGCTGCAAGACACGTGGTGGTAAGGGGGCTTATAGCAAATTGAATAAAGAATTGTATATTTACTATCTTCTATCTATCTATCAGCCAGGGACGTCCACTGCTGGACATAGGTCTCCCCCATAGATCGCCACAAATTACGTTCTTGGGCTTTATGCGCCCATCGACTCCCGGCGACCCTGGTGAGGTCGTCCGTCCATCTGGTCGGGGGTTGTTACACATTCCGCTTACCTGTTCGTGGCCGCCACTCTAGGACTTTGATGCCCCAACGGCCATCCGTTCTCCGGGCAATGTGTCCGGCCCATTGCCACTTCAAACGTGCAACCCTTCAAGCTATGTCTGTAACCTTGGTTCTTCTGCGGATGTCCTCATTTCTGATTCTATCGCTATCTATTTACTATCTTAATATATATATTTCTACTGTACGTGTGTATGACACTGAACTCCTCCTAAACGGCTGGACAGATTTGGATGAAATTTTGTTTGGATATTTCAATGGGGTCCTGGATCGTTAAGATTCACAATTGGACCCGGTAGGTGGCGCTGCTTTCATATGTCACTAATTCTAAGGCGGTACGAAGTTCGCCCGGTCAACTAGTAATGTATATTTTTACGTATATTTATTTATTTATTTAAGTAAATTATGAAGGCTTTAATTTTTCAGGTCCACAAAAGCAACCAATATTTTTACTGCATGCTGCTTTGATGATTCCGAACGTGTCCGTAACGCCCACCCTTGAGGAGATCCAAGAGGTGCTGGTGATTGCCGGTAAACACATTTCTGGCCTTTCCAAGGGCGTAGCTCAATGGACTGGAGGGAAAACAGTGAGGGTATGCCTTCTGATGAAAAATAATTATCATAAGTGTATAAATCAACAGGTTGATTGGATCCTTTCAATCTCAGTAAGCGAGGTTTTGATACTTAAACTCGAATTTTTTTTGTGTAAAGATTACGTAATATACATTATTAGTAGTTCCGTTACCCCCTTCAACTTAGAACAATGCTTGAGCGAGGGCGGGAACGCTACTATTAAGCCGGTGGTGGAAAGAACTGGTGGTTACATGATCATTTTTTACTTGTTGATGATAATTATAGCGATAAGATAACACTTAACAGGAAGGAGGCGGAATGACAGTTTTTTATTACTCGTTATAATTGGTTTCTGTTTTCTATCTTGTGATGTTAATTGTTTTGTGTCGTTAATACCTGCACTGGACACTTGTGTGAAATTGACTGTGTACTCGTCTGGCCCTTTACGCTTTGCATTTTCCTTGATAACTAAACTCACCGGCCGTTACAAAATAATGTATACGCACCCGAAATTATTTTTTCAAAATTGTATATCCTCAACAACTTAATAACGATCCCATTGCAATTGCGATTTGAATCCCAATAACGCCCAATACCTGCTGACACTCGATGTGGCTTCCTCGTGCCCTCTGCTTCGCTCGTGTGTGCTTGCATGTGATCAGGTTAGCTGGAAGAAAGTTGCTGGTCCACAGTCCAATCAGCTGTTAGACGTAGTCACGAAGCTTGACGAACAGGTGCAATCGGTTTCGGCATCAATTAACCCGGCGCAGAAGACCATGAAGATGATGGACGTGGCCAAGGTGAAAAGGAAGCGTCACTATAGACTGGAGTCGGAGGAGAAACCTCAATTCCCGCTCCAGCAGAAGAACTTCTACAGTCACGTTATGGAGAATAAAGAAATAATAAAGACGTTAACGCTGCTATCAATGTGCACGCAGAATGTAAAGACGGTTAGTATTTAGTCTTATTAACGAGCACTTATTGAATTCGTATCCAGTTTTACGTAAACCACAGTGTTTTTTTTATTAGAACAAGGGTCAATATTATCTAGGTTTGAAGTTTTATGATCTAGGAATATACTTTGTCAGGAACTGAACACGCTGGTCAAACGCTGGCGACCGTATCATTACTTGTGGAAGTGTGAGAAGACGCTCCGCCAGCTGTTATTGTGGAATCTGAACGACTTCGAGTTGGCGCTCAAAAGGCACAGTGAGCTGGAGGCCAAACTGTCAACGGAGCCCGATGTCCTCATCATTGGCAACTGTTTAGCTGTTTCTACTGAAAAACTGAAGCTAGGACTTATTACTGAATTAAAAAGTAAGTTATATTTACCAACATTTTAGGAGAAGTCTCATTTCAGTATCAACTAACTGACACTTTTCACATATTTTGTCGAGAATATTGGCCATGATCGAATTCATAATCTTTTAAGTTTTAGTTGATCTAGTTTCACGTGGTGCGCAATTGGCAGCTTTCTTTGGCAACTCGCAATGTGAAATCTATGTTTATTGAAAAGGCATTTTGAAATGTCACCAGATGGCACACACAGAATAAGTCAGGCGATGCGAAAGAAGTACAAACGAGAGATGGATTATGTGTACGCTATAATGAATGATTTAGAGCGCAAGTTGGAGAGACCAATAAGGGACCTGGATGATGTTAGAACTGTGATGGAAACTCTTAAGAAGATTAGAGAGCAGGAGGTCGACATGGAGCTAAGGATTGACCCTGTTGAAGTAAGTATGTTGTAATTTTTATCGCCTAGTTAGACTCTTGTGTGCATTTAAACCTCGGTGAATTCTACCAAACACATTGCTAGGGTCTTACTCAATAGTAACTGAAAATTTTTGACAGATTTTGTGCTAAGTTAGTCAGAAACTAAAGTCATACCACAAAAATTGCTTCAAGACAGTGTTGGTAAAGGAGTCGGTATTCCCAAAGTACTAATTAAATCGGAAATTCTTTTTACAGGAAGCTTTTAATGTCATTACGCGATACGAGCTTCCAGTAAGCAAAGAAGACTTAGAGCAAGTAGACAATCTACGGTATACATGGCAGCAGCTCCAGGCTACTGCGCTAGCTTCCCATGTCCAGCTATTGAGGATGCAGCCACAGTTCGAAGATGACCTTAAAAATAATCTAGATCGATTCAGAGAGGACAATTCTGAGTATTGTCATGAGTACAGGCACGCCGGGCCCATGCAGGCAGGGCTGAGCCCACGGGAAGCGTCTGATCGACTGATATTGTTCCAGGTTTGATACTTACTGTTAAGTTGAGTTTTATAGTATCACTTTATGTCGGTATTTAACAACTAAAACATACAAATATTTCAATTCCTATTAGAATCGCTTTGATGGCATGTGGCGTAAACTGCAAACGTATCAAAACGGCGAGGAGTTGTTTGGTCTTCCACACACGGAATACCCCGAATTGGCGCAGATCAGGAAGGAGTTGAACCTGCTCCAGAAACTTTACAAGCTATATAATGACGTCATCGATCGAGTCAGCAGCTACTACGACATACCCTGGGGAGAGGTCAACATTGAGGAGATTAATAATGAGCTTATGGAATTCCAGAATAGATGCAGGAAGTTGCCTAAAGGGTAATAACCATTTTCACGGACACTTTTAACTTCTTATTTTCATCCGAGATTATCAGTTGATATGAAACGGTGAACGAAAACATCGTGAGGAAACCTGCACGTCTATAGAAAGGCATGTGAAGCTCACCAACCCGCACTGGGCCAGCGTGTTGGACTATGGCCCAAAAATCTCCCTTGTATTGAGGGAGAATATGCCCGATATAATGTCAATACGCTAGTCCCTATTACATTTATTAATGTTTAGGTACCTAGTGAAAGCAATTTAAGCAATTTTGTTTAATGTCACATTTATGTTAACAACATTTTATTGTTGTTTTTAATTATATTCGACATGTTTTTTTATGTTAACAGCCTTAAAGAATGGCCAGCATTCTTCGCTCTTAAGAAGACAATAGATGACTTCAACGACATGTGCCCACTTCTCGAACTGATGGCAAACAAGGCGATGAAGCCTCGACATTGGCAGCGGATCATGGAGGTCACCAAGTACAACTTTGAGCTGGACAACGAGGATTTCT
Organism: Ptilodon capucinus; assembly: GCA_914767695.1. Taxonomy (NCBI): domain Eukaryota; kingdom Metazoa; phylum Arthropoda; class Insecta; order Lepidoptera; family Notodontidae; genus Ptilodon; species Ptilodon capucinus. The sequence continues at coordinate 12,001,832 of OU611807.1, forward strand.
GCCTAAAGAACATTCTGGAAGCGCCGCTGTTACCGAACAAGGAAGACATAGAGGTATTTTGTTCCGGAAATTATAGTTTATGTTGTGTACTTGTACTCTGTGTAAATAATGAAACTATTATTAAGATTACAATCTTAATAATAGTTTCATATCAGTGGGCATAAAACCACGCGACCTCGCGATTGAACGCAATCGCGTCATCAATGATATCTTCTTAAAATTTGGAAAAAAAAATTGCACGCGGTCTTGACGCGTCTGTAGGCGAAGCGATGCTTTAAGTTAGTAATTATTTTACTAAGTATGTTATTATTTTCTCTGAGTAATCTGATAACGTTAGGGGTAATCCAAGTAAATAATAGGATTGATCGATGGTTTGATTATCATAATCAAAGATTTTCTTGTCTATGCTTCAGGTTAGTCTATAAAGGATTCCTCTCTTCTGCCGTCATTGCCGTTTTCGCATTCCATTTTGACAGTAACGGAGCATGCGTAATTTGTATTGTTTTAGCGCCAATTCCTGACAGTTGGCGTAGAACGTTGTATTTATACTCTTGCGTTTTATGAGATCCTAGTATAGAATTTTATTTCGGTGCACGGGTTTATAACCTTTAAGTTTAAAATTCACTTTAAAACGATGGCCCAAGCATGACATGTATAATATCCAAAATTCTTGCCATAAACTTAAAAAAAATATGAAATAACTCCTGTTGCAATTTTTTCCAAAAAACAACTTACAAGTTCTTATCTGTTACAAGTTCTTATCTAAATCGTACCTATGTGAAACACGAAGTTCAAAATTAACCTCTTTGTATACATTGTCTCGTTGCCACATTCGCTTGCCCATATTACTAGAAGCGCAGAGCTGCATAGGAAGTGCATTGAATAATAATAGATATACTATTATGAATAGACGTTTGAGAGTTGACGCTCGGCTTACCGCATCAGATCAGTTTAAGCTTAGATCGCTCGGCTAACCGCATCAGATGGTTACGGGTTCGAATCCCTGAAGCAGCAAACTGTAAGCCGCGGTAGCACTCATAGTAAGCTTTGCTTATTTTGGGATCGTACGATGAGTATTGTGCTATCTGGTGATATATTTTGTATATTTATCCCTTGAATAACGCGAAAGTCAAAACCAAACATGGTACGCTCATAAAAGTATCATAAAATTAATAATTTAATCGCACAAATAATGTTCATTCGACATTCTCATTCGCCTTTGATTCAAGTTGGGGCAGTTCATTCGCCAAATTTGCGCCTTATCACTAGAAGCGCAGAGGTGCACAGGAGGTGCATTTAACGATGGATGGATGTATCACAAACATAGTACCTACAAAATTAAATAATAACGTAAAGTTCCCCCTTTCCACTGTTAATACAGGGTGTATCAGAAGTCCGAAATAATAATTGAACCTGTATATCGCTATAAGGAGTGGAGCTATATGGCCCAGACATTAAGTTAAAATTCTTAACTTTTTTCTTTCATACAAAACTAGGAAATTCATTTTTTAAACAATTTTCGGTCGGCCCTTCGCAAAACGTGAACCAGCTGTTTATTTAAAGGTCAATGCTTCACACCCATTGTGACAAACCCCGCCCACAGCGGGTACTAGTACTCTTAACACACGAGCCGCGCGGGGGTGGGGTACAGGGGTGAAGCGGCGGCGGCACGCGGCCGGCCGGCGCGCGGCGGCGCGGTGTCTTTGAGCGGCTTTGATTGTGTCGGTCGCCCGTTGCCAACTCGCCCACAGCGGTCTCCTTCGCACTCGCGCCTCTCTTTCGCACTCGTCGGTCATTGTAATTGACAGAAATTTTGATATTCCTAGGTAGGTATGAGAATGACCAAAACATTGGTAATAAAATTACTGTAAAATTTAACCGCCGAGAACCAAGCTTCCTTTAATGAAGGTAAATAAGTAAGTAGGTAGGTATCGAGACACTTTTTGTAAAACGCATTCATACATTTTATTTTTTGTTGCTAAATAGTAAACATTATTAAATCTTTTGTGGTTTGGTAGGTAGCTTTCTATCAAAATGAACCTGGTAGCTGTTTTATTTTTGATAATGACTACGCTGTTGGCCGTGAGCGGCCTTTACAGCTTTACCGTACGGGGTTTGTGCTATTGAAACTTGGGTTAGTGTGTAGGTATCTATCTAGGATCCCAGACGGCCTACCTACCATACAAACACTATTTAGGTACTAATGAATAAGATGTATGACTTCTTTTTACAACAGTTGTCTAGGTATCTACCTAATTACATAACTACCTCCTTAAGAAGTAGGTTGGTACGGTTATTAAAATTGTAAATTAGAAGGTACCTACGTAAGTTTTCATTTAACAGATTTTCTTCACTAATTGTAATAGTAAGTAGGTATCTGGGTAGCGACTAGCGACCTTATCGAAGTTTTTAGTTGGTAGGTAGGTACGTAAGTTTTCATTTAAGAGATTTTCTTCACTAATTTTAATAGTAAGTAGGTATCTGGGTAACCACTTACTTAATTAAATGACCTAATCGTCCGACTAAAAACTGCTATGAAATAAAGATAATAATAGTAGGTAAGTATTTACCCGTGGCCATGTGTGCAGTGTATCAATCCATGGGTTTAATTGGAATTTATTCACTTCTCACATATCACAAAGAGCTAAGTAGGTACCTACCCACCTGCACACTTGAGTAAATATTACTTTCACGTTTTTTAGAGGACACAAAAGAAATCACAAAACTGTTACCGGTATTCCCTTTAGTCGCACCAATGCACAAAATCATCTCACAGTTTTCCGAGTTTGAAAACACTTCACTATTACGCGGAGAGCGAGACATTTTTCGGAACACAAGTTAACGCCTTGACGGATTGCAAGGAACTAAATATTTTGATTTACGTTATTATTACTGAATAAAAATATCAAAGGACCGCTCCGACATTGCACGAAGGCACAGTGTTTTACCGCGCTGCAACGCTGGGCCAATCACCGCTGATGCAATATGGCCGATGATTTGTCATTGGACGAAAATTGTCCTTGTGTGTGATATCTCCGCCCGCTAATGTTCACTACATTGACATATTCGCGGCCATGATTATTAGAGTAATCATAGATTAAAGTCTTTCAGATATGCCAGACCAATTCTAATAATTGTCTACATCATTAGGTACCTACTTGTAGTGATGTAGTGATGGTTCTGAGAATTGTAGTGATTATGATAAAGACAAACAATAATAATAAAATAATATTTTTTTTCTTTTAATCAACTCTCACTAAGTTTCAGTTTAAAAAGAAATCCGTTCACGAAAACTAAAACGAAAATGGATTATTTGCTCGTGTAGAAGTTTTACTTTACATCGATTTTAATGAAGTATGATTTTTTGTCATAGTTAGGTAACTACAGTGACCGATTTTTATTTCTGTATTGAACTATGCTCGTAGGTAAAAACCTTGTGTCATATCTATCACTCCCTCATCATTTTAAAGCGAGTTCATTCGCCTCATCAGCTGATTTTTAGGGTCGCGGTGCGTAAGTTTTGACACCAACTTTGGACACAAATTGCTCAGAAACTAAATTAGTTACGTATATTTTGCTTGAACGTGTTGATTGCTTATCATCTGTCCTATATGGCCCCCAAGTATTATTTCGGACTTCTGATACACTCTGTATAGGCACAGAACTGTAAGGCATGCAACACACGCTCAATTTGGTGTCAATATTATAAAATTATATTTGAGTTTAGTAAGAATTCTTTGTATCTGTGTAATACAAAAGAACATACGGGTCGAATTGAGACCCTCCTTTTTGAAGTCGGTAAAAATAAAATTTATTTATTTATTCCGTAATTTATTTTACAAGATTTATATTAACTTGCAATGTATGTCCAGGTGGAATCTTGCAACTGAATTTTAAATCAATTATCTTTAACCGATTGAGCTAAAATATGGTATACACGCTTATTTTGGATGACAATGCATGCTTAGCTATGTGACGTCATTCTGATTCCAATATGGCGGATCATCCAAGATGGTGGAATAGTTATTTTTTCTGCACTACCACAGTATGGGTATCAAATGAAAGGGCTTGCTGAGGAGAACACGAAAACTAAGGGCAATTAAATAAAAGCTTGTTTTTAAAAAGTTTTTTTTTACCATTATTTTTTTATTATAACATATACTTAATATTTACATAATAAAGAAAATATTTACTTAGTTAACTGTCTAATGAGTATGCTATCCTGTAAAGTTGAAAAAATGTCGCTTATGTTAAATAGGCTTTCACCAATAATCTTCAGAGCAACAGATTCTTAATTATTCCTACACAAAATGCGTTAATTAAGTTATTTAAATTTAAAACCTGACTTAAAAACCTTAGACAGGCGCACGAAAAATGTACATTAACTAACTTAGAAATATATTACACGTGGTCATCATACCAGCCGTTTGTGCTATTAAATCGTTACGTCTGTGGATAACATTAGGGGTGGAGCATAGGGGTGGATGGGGCTTAGAGGGGTGTGGCCTAGTCGCAGAATCAATACCTCGACACCTTAGCTAGGAACGCATAAATTCGAGGAGCTATATTTTGAAACTTTTCACCTTCGCAACTCATTTTATTTAACTAGCTGCTGTACCCACGACTTCGTACGCGACGAATTAAACAAACCTGAATATTTTTTTGAAATTAAGGAGCCTAGGTTACTTCTTGTTACATCAGCTATCTGGCAATGAAAGTTCTGTCAAAATCAGTTCAGCCGTTTATGAGATTACCAGGAATAAATAATATTTATGTTCTTCCCGCGGAACCTTACGGAGCTCTAATGACGTACCTGGCTGCAATCAATAAAAAATATTGATTATTTCCAATAATTAGCGGAACTGTACTAGGATCGCATAAATCCGAGGAACTATTCGCTATCAAACTTTAATAAGCGTGTAATGAAATATATACGGGCGCGGCAGGATTCAGAGTGGAGTACCAACCGAACAGAAAACTTTACGGATGTTGCTGCTATACCAATATACATATATATTATCACATTGTTTTCTTATATTTACGCGAATACTATACATTGAAATAAAACTATTACTAATACTAACAACTAAATATGAGGGTACCCAGTTATTAACTATGACATCAGGACGTCTAACACTTCAGTCCCCCCGTGACCTTGGTTGCTGTAAAGCAGCCGCAACGTCGGGAAAATAAAATAGTAAATAAACGCGATAAAATCCGTGAAATAGTTTTATTTCAATGTATAGTATATTATCCTTAAGAGATAGACATAATAATCGCGGACTTTCCTGTAGACCTATATAAGATACACAATTGCACCATACATCATTTTATTATATCTAAGGGTTTAGGCAGCGTTTTCGTTGTAAGCTCCCAGACGGCTTATTTTGTCGAGGTGTCGACAAAATAAGCCGTCTAACAGATATCACAGATATCTCTAACAGATATCATTCTATTTTAGCCAATGTATACAAAATCTTGACAAATTATATACTAAAACCTTTCTCTTGAATCATTCTATCTATTAAACAAACCGGCCAAGTGCGAGTCTAGTCGTACCATTATCTATAAAAACGGCAAAAAAATCACGTTTGTTGTATGGGAGCCCCCTTAAATATTTATTTTATTCTGATTTTTAGTAGTTGTTGTTATAGCGGCAACAGAAATACATTTGTGAAAATTTCAACTCTCTATCACGGTTCATGAGATACAGCCTGGGGTCAGACGGAAGGACGGACGGACAGCGAAGTCTCAGTAATAGGGTTCCCGTTTTACCCCTTGGGTACGGAACCCTAAAAAACCGCATCAAAATCCGATGTGTAGTTTTAAAGATCTAATTATAGACAGACAGACAGCGGGAAGCGACTTGTAGTGATAAGTGTCAATAGAAACTATTCCTTTATGTCAAATAACTATCCGAACAGTACCAGGATCGCATAAATTCGTGGAACTATTCGCTGTCAAACTTTGAAAACTTTTGTACAAGTATGTGCATCCTGAAAGTTTATGTGCGCAGAAGGTTCAATACCAACTTCATTAAAAACGGTATGCAACTTACCGCAATATCACGGTGTTGTAATTTTAATGTCTTCAAAAAGCAGTTGATGATTCGACCCGCATTTATCCATTGTATGACAATGCCAATAAAAAAGAGGAAAAACACGAATAACTGTTCCATTTCAACTATTTCAAAAACAATTCATGATCTATTGAGATAAAGTATATTTTTCATACCAACTCGTAGTGTAGATACAAAATTATTATGGATTGCATATTATTAAATACGTAGATAACTAACCTACCTAGTGGAAGGAAAAAGTATCGGGCATAACAAACTTCAAGCTTTTTAGTAAATCTTTCGTTAGTTTAAATTATGTGTGTGTAGTTTTCTGCCGTCGAACACGTCAGTCAATAATAATTTATTCTATAATCAAAACTTGGAAATAAAATATGCCATTTATTTATTTCACATCAATTTAAACTCACGTTAATTTTAATTAAGACAATAATAAACAATTTGTCTCCTTTCGTTTGGTTTGTAATATGACGGATGACGGAGAGAAAATCGTTTTCGGGACGTCTAGAGCAATGCGAATGTTTGTTATCCGCACGAGTACTAGGATATCATAATTTGAAGGTGGTTATCGATCCGATAATGCCGCGTAACATCGGTCCAGTCCTAGTCCAGTCTCCGTATGCTTTACCTACAGACTTTGGATGCTGATACATGCATGATGCCTCCGAGAAGGGCAGATTGAGACACACCAGTGGTCTTGCTTTTTCGTATAACTCGGTCTCTCACTGAACAGGCCGTTTAGAAAAATAAAACTGTACTGCGCATGTGCTTGCAGCACGTCGGGTAGCAACAGGTCACATAGGGCACGAAATGTGACTAGGGTACCCGAACTGCGAGGATATTGTGGGATACATGATAATAATATTCAGTCTAGACCGATAACGAACGGATTTTCCATGAGGTTATTCAGTCAGTCGATCAGTGTGCTTTCATAGTGACATCGGTTTGGCTGGAAATCAAGAATAAGTTGTGTCTTGTTTTGTTGTGGTGAATATTTTTTGTGACAATTGCTCTTTACTCGTAAAACGGTGAAATGTGGACTATTAGTGCAATATAAATGTGAGTATATGAAGGAAAATTAGAGGCTTGGTTTATTTTTGGTTTGCGGATACATAAGAGTTGTTGTTTTTGCTATCTCCGACCAACAATGTTTCATACCCTAAACTTTAAAACATAACCTAGAATGCCTGTTGTTAAAAGTGCGAATGCAAACTTTTTATTTCACAAAGAGTGTGTTAAATGCATTAAAATAAAATATGTTTTCCAACCCCTTATTTCCTCCTTTGAAGGGTTGACTTGTTTATTTTTGCATTGAGGCCAATTCGAATTTCCCTTCTAATAAAGAATTCACACCTCTTATTAAATTAGGTTATGAGATAGTGATAATAACTAAACCAAAGAATGGCGCCGAATTTAGAAAAGCTAAGGAAAGTCATTTTTAGGGTTCCGTACCTAAAAAGGAAAACGGAACGCCTATTAACCGACTTCAAGGAGGAGGAGGCGGTTCTCAATTCGACCCGTATGTTTTCTTTTATATATTTTTTTTATGTATGTTACCGCATATCTCCGGCGTCTGTCGACCGATTTTTTTAAGGTTTGCTAGGGAATTCTTCAAGGTTGGTCCCATTTCCAAAATATTATCAGAAATCTGACCCCTTGGGGGGGAGGGTTGAAGGTCACATAATTTCAAAAATATTTTTTGATTGACTTGAAACTTTGTATATGTATTTTACATACAAAATAAAGAAACACGTCTTTCGGGAATTTTGAAAGAAAAAATATGTATGGGGTGATATGGGGGTCCATTTGGAGTCGGTGCCAATTCATGTGTGTATTTGCCTTGTCTGACGTTGATTGGCACTTACTCAAAATGTAATGAATTGTAAGGTTATTTGTAGCTTATTAGTGCACCTAGGTTTTTGAAGTCGGTATGAAGCTGTTTGAGAGATTTCCAGAAAATATGGGTTTTACGTTCTTACCGCGGAACCCTAATGCTTTTAAAAAAAAGGAGCCCAAGTTACTCCTTTTAATATCAGCTATCTACCAGTGAAAGTCCAGTCAAAATCGGTTTAGCTGTTTGAGAGATTTCCCTAAAATATGGGTTTTACACACTTTCCGCGGAACACTTATGCTTTTTCAAAAAAAAAAATAGCCTAAGTTACGCCTTGGACCATCAGCTATCCACCAGTGGAAGTCCCGTCAAAATCTGTTCAGCCGTTCGGAAGTTTACTCGGAACAAACAGACAGACAGACAGACAGACAAAAAATTTAAAAATTGCATTTTCGTTTTAGGTATCGTGTATACTATCATATGCATTAGTATCATGATTATTTCTAGGTCAACGGGAAGTACCCTTTAGGTTTTTGATTCCCGTGCAAATGTACTGAAAAGGCAAAATAAACCGCCGTATCGTTTGATTGCGTTAACTTAGAAGTTTGTTTTTTTAGCGCACGTAGTAGGGACCGCAGACTAGTCTCTGTTATAAAAAGCCGCGCGTAAATCTTTTTCTCAGTAGAAAAACTAACCATATTGGCTCATGCAAAAAGTTCATTTTGTAACGAAATGACATTGACAGCCGGAGCGATAATTGACGCGTGAGGGTTTTACCACCGAAATAAAATTTTCACGTGTATTGACCCATAATTCGTTTTGGAATTGGCAAACATTTTGACCCGCAGCTTGGTATAACTAAACACCGTATTTTTTTATAGATTTTCTATGTCCCACTCTTGGGCAAAAGCCTTACTTCTCCAAACATCTCGGTCCTGGCCTATTATTTGACTTGCCATAGATGTGTAAAGGTTTTTAAATTTAAGGGGGTTTGGACCATTTATCTACCACGCTGGTCCAATGCGGGTTGGTGAATGTTTCGTCAGAACCTCGTTTGTTATTCGGTAGGGTGTACCACGGGCAGGTGAGGTTTATATGGATCCATAGATGGTAATTGGACCCCGTAATAGTTAAATTAAAACATGAAACTGTAATTTCTTGTCTCTTTTTAGGATATATGTATATCAGCAATGAAAGAGAAGGACATCGAGGCGAAGCTAAGGCAGGTGACCAACGAGTGGTCGGTCCACGAACTCACATTCCAGACCTTCAACAACCGCGGCGAGCTGCTCCTCCGCGGAGACACCACGGCGGAAACCATCGGTCAGCTGGAGGACAGCCTCATGATATTGGGCTCACTCTTGTCCAATCGGTAAGACACCTTTTCACATTTTAAAGTCTCCAATACCAAAACGAACTGTATTGAGTCACACTAAAAGTTCATTTTTCAAAGTAATAATATTGACAGCGCGAGCGTGGTAAAAACCATGTGCGAGCGGGGTATGGCTTTTATCACAGTAATTAAATCTTTATGCAAATAGACACATAGCTCGTTTTGGTAATTGCAAACATTTTGTAACGTAACTTTTTACGCAACAGTGTGTGTACTCGGGGCTGAGTTCACTAACTCGCACTGGGCCAGCGTAGTGGGTTATGGCCCAAAACTTCATTTTAATGAGGGATAATGTGCCCGGTATACTTACTTACTTACATCAGGACTACAGTATTAGTGCACTGCAGTGTATCTCTGCCTATCCCTTCGAGGAATATGGGCGTGATGATGTATCTTGGGTGAAGCGACAAAATGTTAATGTCTTTGAACCCCGTTTTCTTCATGTCGGCAGCTACAACGCACCGTTCCGAAAACAAATTCAGCAATGGCTCTACGACCTGCAAAGCACAAACGAGATCTTAGAAAGGTGGCTGCTCGTCCAGAACATGTGGGTGTACCTGGAAGCCGTGTTCGTTGGCGGCGATATCGCCAAACAGCTACCGAAAGAAGCCAAACGTTTTTCCAAAATCGACAAGTCCTGGCAGAAGATCATGCAAAGGGCACACGAAACACCAGGCGTGGTGTCTTGCTGCGTAGGAGACGATCTCCTCAGACAACTGCTCCCACATCTTCAGGAACAACTGGAGCTATGCCAAAAGAGTCTCAGTGGTTATCTAGAGAGAAAAAGGACGATGTTTCCGAGGTTCTTCTTCGTGTCGGATCCGGCGCTGTTAGAGATTCTAGGACAGGCATCCGATTCGCACACAATCCAGAATCATTTGCTCTCCATATTTGATAACATAAGATACGTCAAATTTCATGATATTGGTGAGATTTTATAGTTTTATTACTAACACTATCTCCCTCCTCTTCGTGATATTTGAGGGATGTGTTTTCATCTTTTTTTTTGTTCTACAGAATCCCCATAGACTAAGTCGCTCTTCATGATATTTGAGGAATATGTTTTGGTAATTTAGGCACCATAAAATGGATTGAGAACAAGTTCTCTCAACATCCTCTAGCTTTAAGACTAATTTAATTCAAGGCAAGATCTACCTAGCATAACAAAACATACTCATCGTATTATCTCCAACTGATCAAATCTTGTATTGGTATCATACAGTAGACATGAGAGTGATCCTAGTCAAACCCAGACCACGGCAAATTTTATTAGTGTAATTTCTAAAATTTGCTGCTGACCAGGGAATACAACTCGTAGGCACTCATATTTAATTTCAATTGCAGAATACAACAAAATGATAGCAATTGTCTCATCTGAGGGCGAGGAGATCAAACTCGAGCGCCCAGTTCGAGCTGAGGGGTCAGTAGAGACGTGGCTCACGTCACTGCTCCAGTCGGCGCAGGGCAGTCTCCACTCCATCATCAGGAACGCTGTGTCAGTCATCAACGACCCCACCTTCAACCTGTTGTTGTTCCTAGACAAGATGCCAGCACAGGTAACTTCAAATAAACATACAAATATATCGTCACGCCTGTATTCCCCGACGGGGTAGGAAGAGTGTACTGCGGTGCACCTACACTTCACCGATGTATTTTAGTTCAAAGGCAAACGACCCGGGCAAACTTCAAAGGTCATTTCCGAAACTTGCCGCTGGCGGGAATCAAACTCGGTGCCGTAAGCCCAACAGCCCACGCCCAGACCACTGATCCAAGCCATTGTCATTATTAAACTCTGGGTTGGACAACTTGGGTTCTTATGGTATTTAACGTTTATACAAATATTTCGTTTACGTATTGTTGACGAGTAATTGTAAAATACCTACTCATTATTATATTCATTAGTGAACAGCGGTGGCGTGTAAAGAGTACTTATGTATCCAATTAGAAAGGGATTTACGAAATTCCACCCCTAATAACCCTATTTCATTTATTTCACCCGAAATGGGGGGGTTGAAATATCTTTGATATGTTTTATTGTCTGGGTCGACATCGGCGCATGCACATAAAAATAAGAGGTCACAAAATATCCAGGCCACCCACTCCCGCTCCTGCGCTCGTGTCCTTATCAGCAGGCATGTAATCGCCCGAACCTTGGTCACAGTCAGTTCGCTGCAGGCTGCAGTGTACGTTAACGTGTTTGATTACTAAATCGTTTGTACTGTTATGTAACCCTAATGTTAAACTGACTTACAAGTGTAAAATGAAAAAATACGATTGTTAAAAAATTTAAATCGTTTTTTTATCTATACAATACATACATATATACAAATAAATAAAATTGGAGTGTCTGTTTGTAATATCAAAATAACATATTCTTACTAAATACATATGAAAGTATACCTATACGATACCTACAACGGAAATGCAATTTAATTATTTTTTTCTGTCTGTCTGTTTGTTACGGGTAAACTTCCAAACGGCTGAACAGATTTCGACGGGACTTCCATTGGTAGATAGCTGATGGTCCAAGGCGTAACTTAGGCTACTTTTATAATCCCATGTTTTTCGGACAATTTCCCAAACGGTTAAACCTATTTGGACGGGAAGTATTTAGAAGAAAAAAAAGTATTTTTCACATTTTATATTTTTATTGCCTTAAAAACGTAGTTTTGTGTGCTTTTTTAGTACATGCTAACAATTTTTTGCAATATATAAATGTTTCAATGCTTGTTTGACAATCAAAATCACCACCACACACCACACCACATCTGAGTGTGTGTGTGTGTGTCTAGTAATTATAAATAGTTTCCATCATCAGTTTTCACTTATGTGTACCGTTAAAAAGTTAAGTACCCATAATGAGTGTTTTGTTTTACGCATCTCAGTAAAGGTTGGAAATAAAGTATTTTCACATACAAAGTATGTGAAAATAGTATGCAAAAGTATAATTACTAAAAATAAAGTAGAATACTTTATTATAAAGTATGGTTGGGAACCCTAGGTCCACGAAACAACGATTTTTTTTTAGATTTGACAAATCAAGAATGCGGTATTTGAATTGAATTTTAATGTTATTAATGTGGAAGTGATTTACTAATCACTTCCACATTAAAACATTATATCTATCACTATAGAGAGAGGGTATCAAAAGAATTAAAAACAATTTTTTTAACAAAAAACAAAAACCGACTTCAAAATCCTAGGTGCACTAAAAAGCTGCAAATAACCTTACAATTCATTACATTTGGAGTAGGTGCCAATCAACGACAGACAAGGCAAATACACTCATAAATTGGCACCGACTCAAAATGTAATGAATTGTAAGGTTATTTGTAGCTATTATACCTAGGTTTTTGAAGTCGGTTTTTGTTTTTTGTTAATTTATCATAAATTTTATTTTCTATCTGTGAAAGCTCATAATTGACCGTATTTTAAGTATATTTTCATACGTATCACAACTGTACTAGCTGTAAGCTTTCCTAAACAATAAAATAAAATAAATAAATAAATAACCCATTTAATTTTATAATTCGCAGATAGGTCTACTGGGTATCCAAATAATCTGGACGCGAGACGCTGAATTAGCGCTGATGCAAGCCCGCCAGGATAAGAAGATAATGATGGAGACGAACAACAAGTTTTTGGAGCTGCTGAACACGCTCATCGACCAGACTACCAGGGACCTGCTTAAGATCGAGAGGATCAAGTTTGAGACCCTGATTACTATACACGTGCATCAGAGGGATATTTTTGATATGTTGGTAAGCATAGTAGTGGCAGCCTAGTTATTAAAACGCCCACCCTGTACCGAAGGGGTGCAAGTTCAAACCGAGGTGCTTCTAAGATTTGCATGTGCGAATGTAGTTATCAATAATGATCCCCACTTGGTAGAAAGGAACGCAAACATTGTGAAGAAACCTTCACGCTTATACAAAGGAGTGTGAAGTTCACCAACGCGCACTGGGCCAGCGGGGTGGACTACGGCCCAAATCTCCCTCGTATTGAGGGGAATGTGCGCGGTATAATGGCAATACGCTCACCCCCTATTCCATTGGGACCAAAATACATCGGCGAAGTGTGGGTTGTACTGTGAATACAAGGGTTTCTGATGTTTCATTTATTTAAATCTAGTGTCGTTTGAATGTCCGGTCAGCGAGCGACTTTGAGTGGCTGAAGCAGTGCCGCTTCTACTTCAAGGAGGACGCTGACAAGACTTGGATATCCGTCACTGACGTCACCTTCACCTACCAAAACGAATACCTGGGCTGCACCGAGAGACTGGTCATCACGCCTTTGACAGACAGGCAAGTTTGAACTTAATTATTTTGTTGAATCAGTGTTTTAATGAAAAACATATTTTCCGGGTTATCTTTCAAACGGCTCAACCGATCTGTACGAGACTTTCACTATCAGATAGCTGATGTTCCGAAGAGGCTACTTTAGAAAAAGTTAGGCAAGACAAGGATTATTTTAGAAAAAGTATTAGGGTACTTTAATTTTGGCAAATAAAGTAGGGTTTCTCAGCTACTCTAGCTCAGCGATGATGAATAAGATTATATTATGCTACTTGATGTAAGGTAGTAATCTTCTCCAGGTGTTATATAACCCTCGCTCAGGCGCTTGCTATGAGTATGGGTGGCGCACCCTGTGGTCCTGCTGGTACCGGCAAAACGGAGACTGTCAAGGACATGGGCAAGACCCTGGCAAAATACGTCGTGGTCTTCAACTGTTCCGATCAAATGGACTACAGGTCAGCTTAGAACCTGCCCATTTACTGATTTTCGTTTTCTTTACCGCTCAGAGACGCGTAAACCTGACGTCTTAATATCAAGCAAGAGACAGATTCAGTGGTACTAGTAGGTATCAACTTAAGACGTAGTATTTTGGTCCCAATGGGGGCGAGCCTTTTGCCATTATACCGGGCATCAATGCGAGCGAGATTTGTGTCATAGTCCACCACACTAGTCCAGTTTGAGTTGGTCAACTTCGCACGCCTTTATATAGACGTGCAGGTTTCCTCGCGATGTTTTCTTTCGCCATACAGCAAGTGGTAATCATTATTGAAAATGACATTCGTACATGAAAATCTCAGAGATGCCGGGGCCCGGGATCTGTACTTGCACACCTTACGTTCAAGACGGGGGTTCTAAAATGTAGGCTACCACAGCTCATTGTCTGACTGATTACTACTAACGTTTTCAAGTGTCAGTTAAAAAGGGCATAAAGCGCCTTCGTTTTTAATGATGTTATTAAAGCGTTTATACAGATTGCTAAGCTCATTGTTGAAATCAGGCGTAAGATAGCGGAAATACTATCCTACTAATATGATAAATGTAAAATTTTGTGATCATTTTGTGAAAATTTTGGGTGGATGGATGTTTGTTACTCTTTCCCGCAAAAACTACTGAACGGATTTTAATGAAACTTTTTTGTACATCAGTATAACATATGGGCTACACTTTGTAACGATACTAAAGAATCTAAGTCTACGCGGACGAAGTTGCAGGTAGAAGCTAGTTCAAAATAAACAAAACTGTTTACTCGACTAACGTTTCAGAGGCTTAGGTCGTATCTACAAAGGGCTGGCGCAGTCCGGCTCGTGGGGCTGCTTCGACGAATTCAACCGCATTGAGCTGCCGGTGCTGTCAGTAGCGGCCCAGCAGGTGGCAGTTGTGCTGGCAGCCAAAAAGGAGAAGAAGAAAAACTTCATCTTCACCGACGGAGACATGTCAGATATGTGCCCTGAATTCGGAATATTCATCACTATGGTATCCACCTTAAATTTATTTTATGTCTGTTTGTAATATGAAATACACCATTACGCCTGTAGTCCTCGTAGGCACAGGTTCACTGCAGTGCACCCTCACTTCACCGATACGGGGCGAATCCATTACTCCTCAAAACGAAGGAGTTTTGAGCCATTGTTCTCCACGCTGACCCAATGTGGATTGATTAACTACAAACGCCTTTCACTAGATGTGCAGGTTTCCTCGCAATGTTTTCCTTCACCGTTCAGGAAGTGATAATCATTATTGAGAATGACACTCGCGCATGAAAATCACAGAGGATCGAGCACAGGATTCAAACTTGCACCCATTACGTTCAAGGTCATTCGTGCATACGTGGACATTCTATAAGCTGGGATTCATTGGTTGGCCTACAACTGCTTCGTTACTTGTTGAAAGCTTAAAATTAAATTAAAAGCTTTTATTTAATGCATTATGCTCCTTTCTACCACCTGACTTAATACTTCTCTGAAAGGCTGTTTGACTTGAACGAATTCTTTTGGCGATATTCACTTATGCAGGGTGTTTCAGAAGTCCAAAATAATACATGTTTTGTGAATATTAGTAGTTGACTTTCGTTGATGATTTGTGCACTGTTGAATAGGCTTCTGGATGTACCCTAAGGCCACAACACGATACCTGTGACAAATATTCAAAGGTCTGTAACTCGAAAACAATGATAGTTAGATATAACCTACCTTCACTATGCTTCTACATGTTAGCTACTGTATATGATCCCAAGGTATTATTTCGGACTTTTGATACACATAAATATTTGGAATCAACGATTTTTTCTGCGTCGAATGAATATGCTATTATGTAAAGTTAAAAATATCGCTTTAGTCAAATAGCCTTCTACTCCTCGACACTAGTTTCAGTGGCTAACAGTTACTATTGAAATATCAATACTTTAATCTATCTATCTATCTATCAGCCAGGGACGTCCACTGCTGAACATAGGCCTCCCCCATAGATCGCCACAAATTACGTTCTTGGGCTTTATGCGCCCATCGACTCCCGGCGACCCTGGTGAGCTCGTCCGTCCATCTGGTCGGGGGTCGTCCCACATTCCGCTTACCTGTTCTTGGCCGCCACTCTAGGACTTTGATGCCCCAACGGCCATCCGTTCTCCAATACTATAATAGGTGGTGGTAAAGCCCTGATATTTTTTTTGTGACTGTGTGCATAGAACCCAGGGTATGCTGGCCGGAAGGAGCTGCCGGAGAACTTGAAGATCCAGTTCCGGACGGTCGCCATGATGGTTCCGGACAGGCAGATCATCATCAGGGTGAAGTTGGCCTCGTGCGGTTTTCTTGAGAACATCACCCTCGCGAGGAAGTTCTACACACTGTACAAATTGTGCGAGGAACAACTCACTAAACAGGTATATAATATAATCGTTTGTGTCGATACTGTCCCCTTACCGACACCTGGGATCCAAGTCTGCGTACACTATCGTCGTGGAGTTGCTATGACCCCATTTTTTAAGGCATGAAAGTTACATCTTGTATCAATGGTAACTAGAATATAACTAGTCAAAAAGGTTAGTCGACATCACAGGAGACCGAAGAGCTGGCAGCTACCTCGGACAAAGAATTAGTCTAGTTATTCAAAGAGGAAACGCTGCCAGTATCTTTGCCTAAAGGGACTCCTTTTAATAATATATTTTAGTTCTTATATTATATTATATATGGTATTTAGTTTTAGGTTCATTTTTCTTTTAGTAGGTAAAATAGTTTCAATAAACAGAAAAAAAATCTAGTCAAATGGCATCAAGGTGACAATATCTAATGTCTACACTGCTCATAACATAGCCTCATGGCTAGCATTGAAAAAAGTTGTTGTTTTGAGGACTTAAATTTTTTTTTTTTTAATTATGTGACTATCAACCCACCATTTCACCGCCTTGGGATATTTCCGTTCCAACAAAAAAAGAGTCATCAAAATCGGTTCATAAACCAAAAAGTTATCCACGAACACACAAAAAAAATACACGGTTGAATTGAGAAACCTCCTCCTTTTGGAAGTCGGTTAAAAATGGAGTCAGCAACTCCACGACGATAGTGTTAGCAGACTTGGGGCCCTGGAGCCTGATCAAAACCTCTTAAAGTATTGCTGTTCTAATTGTAACTGCCAATTTATCACAGATACTGCCAATTTATCACAGATACTGCCAATTTATCACAGATACTGCCAATTTATCACAGATATTGCCAATTTATCACAGATACTGCCAATTTATCACAGATACTGCCAATCTACCACAGATACTGCCAATTTATCACAGATACTGCCAATTTATCACAGATACTGCCAATTTATCACAGATACTGCTAATTTATCACAGATATTGCCAATTTATCACAGATACTGCCAATTTATCACAGATACTGCCAATTTATCACAGATACTGCCAATTTATCACAGATACTGCCAATTTATCACATATACTGCCAATTTATCACAGATACTGCCAATTTATCACAGATACTGCCAATTTATCACAGATACTGCCAATTTATCACAGATACTGCCAATTTATCACAGATACTGACAAAAATTTACAGAAATATTAAAAACATTTCTGCAAGACAGGTGGTGGTAAGGGAACTCTATTTATAATGTGTTTAATTGATTAACACTGGCTGTAATACCCGCTAATTGTAGGAGCCAGTTCTTCCCATTTTATTTCATTTACTTGGTATAAACAAGAAGATTGTCGATCATCAAAAAAGCCTCTTATAACTTCCAGGTCCACTATGACTTTGGTCTCCGCAACATCCTCTCGGTACTGCGGACCCTCGGCGCAGTCAAGCGCGTAAACTCAAAAGACAATGAGAGCACAATCGTCATGAGGGTCCTAAGGGACATGAACCTCTCGAAGCTGATCGACGAGGACGAACCACTGTTCATATCTCTGGTGGCAGATTTGTTCCCCAACCAAGCGTTGGAGAAAACTACGTATAATGAACTTGAAGAGGCCATTAAAAAGCAGGTTGACCAGTCCGGCTTGATCAACCATCCGCCATGGTTGCTGAAAATTATACAGGTAAAAAAAATACTCGTAAAATTGATAATCTCCTGCTTGTTTTGTAGTCGAAATCTGAGTTAAATGTAAAGTGCTAATTTTTATTGACAGGCAAATATTAAGCCCCGCTCAAAACCAGCCCTTAAGATCAAAACGAACTGTATTGACCCATAGCAAATAACGGGAGCTAATTTTGCAGCGTGCTCGCCTGACTTTTAGCACATAAATTCAATCTTTATGTATATTGACACAGTTTGTTTTGGCACTTTTGGTATTGATTCAAATTTTCGTGCATCTTCTCGGGGCTTCAATTCGGCAGTTTACTATGAATGTTTAATCATCACGCTAAGGGTCTCCCACAGTAAGTAGAAATGGGCAATAGTTAGCGATTAAGAGCGTTTACAGACTGGTTTTTTTCCTCATCTTATTCCATTAAATTTCATCATTTCACTGATTTCTTAAAAAAGAAAGAAACGATAGTTGGAAAAGGCCATAACTAGGACTGGTAAATAGTTAAAATAGCCTCAATTATTATAATGAACTTTGATTATGGTTAAGGATGTGGCTATGATGGGATAAGATAGATACTACTAACTACTTACAAATCAATAGTTCTTGCTAGATCTCCACTACCATTATTTCCTTCAGGAACTTCGCCTTATTCTTTTTTTACAAAATGATTACAATTTAATGGAATAAAATAAGCAATAGATCCACCCACAATTAGCGGTTATTTCAGCCAGTATCAAGTAATTAAGAGCAAATTCAATGAATACATAGAATGGAAGTGTATATAACACTTTCTTACTGAATGTATATGTATATGTATATGTATTATATAAATAATATTTTTAAAATGTTGCCTGTCTATTTATCCCGAGTAATGTCCCTAACGGCTGGACCGATTTTGACGGGATTTTCTCTGTCAGATAGCTGATGTTACAAGTAACTGAGGCTACTTTAATTTTGGGAAAATAATTAGGGTTCCTTCAAAAAACTTAAGATTATGTTCAGTGCCGGATTAAGGTAACTTGATGCCCTAAGCAAACTTCCTTTGTGGACCCCCTGATCCTTAGTGAACTACAAATAATTAATTGAAAAAAAAATGTGAATACGCATCGTAGGTAGAATATGTAGGTATGTGTTGTTCTTTCTGCCCTTATCCAATGCTAGGTGGGGTAGGCACAACAGGATTTCACATGTCGTCCTGATAGTCGGCTATAGTTTTACGACCGACCGCCTACCTGACGTGAACATTTGACTATGGGTGGAAATGAAAAAACACCCCCCGGCAGGGTAACTACCAACTACGCCAACAGGCGTCCCCCATCTCGTTTGTTTTGCTCGGCCGTCTCTGGTGCCCCTCTAGACAGGCCCTAAGCAATTGTTTAAATAGCTTATAGGGTAACCCAGGACTGTTTGTTTAGTTGTACGAGACGCAGCGTGTGCGACATGGTATCATGACCCTGGGCCCGCCGGGAGCTGGCAAGACCACCTGCATTCACACACTGATGAATGCACTCTCTGACATAGAGGAACCACATAGGTATCTACCGAATGATGGAAAATCGAATTGACTCAAGCGCCATTTTGGTAACTTTGCACGAAAACAAGCTCAAAAGGCGGAGAAAAAATTGCTGATTCTAAGGATATATTGTAGGTATACCTCAATATCTCCCAAGATGGCGCTTGTCACTTCGCCCTTTACCAGTCGAAATATTTTTTTTACCTAATATTGAGTTATTAAGATATTGATTTATATATCGTTGAAATCAGAATTTTTTCCTCGTCTATGATCTCAAAAGATAACTCATTATCTTAGTTACTTAATATATTAGCACACACTTAATTTTATTATAATTTTGCCCGAAATCCAGATGGGTTTCGTGCAAAATAATCAAAATGGCGCTCGAGTCGATTCGCGTTTTTATAGTCGATAAAAAATCGTCCTTTAAAAAATATATACATAGTATATGTATATATTTTTTGTTCAGCCTGTATGGCCCCACTGTTGGGCAAAGGCCTTCTTTTCCTTCCAATTGACTTAGAATACAATAGTTTGTAGTTTAACTTAGAAGCAATTACGAAGTTTAGCTTAGAATCAACTTCGAGTACAACAATTTGCTGTGTAGCTTAGAATACAATAATTTGACGATTTCAGGGAAATGCGTATGAATCCGAAGGCGATAACTGCAGCGCAGATGTTCGGACGTCTCGACGTGGCCACCAACGACTGGACCGACGGCATCTTCTCAGCGCTCTGGCGGAAAACACTCAAGATCAAGACAGGGGAGAACATCTGGCTCGTCCTCGACGGCCCGGTCGACAGCATATGGATCGAGAACCTGAACTCCGTACTCGATGACAACAAGACATTGACTCTCGCAAACGGCGATCGCCTCACAATGGCGCCGACCTCCAAAATCATATTCGAACCCGAGAACATAGACAACGCGTCCCCGGCTACTGTGTCCAGAAATGGCATGGTCTATATGAGCTCCTCGGGATTGGACTGGGATCCCGGTGAGTTGTCCATAGATCTTCCGATTCCTCAAGGGCTTGGTGACTTGGCTTGGCATTGGTGACCGAGTTGTAAGCCCACCTGGTTCGGTGTATAAAATCAATTTGTAATAAATTTCGACAGGGGTTAGGGAAGTATATAAAACTTTTATTAGAATGGATACAATTTGTTTTAGTGAGCTGAAATAGAAAACAATTAAATTCATTATGTTATGGTTGAACATTCTGCTGGTGTGGTAATTATTTTTGTGATAGTTTTTTTCTTTTCAGTCCTCCGCGCGTGGCTCAATAGTCGATCAGCCCGGGAAGTGGAAGTGTTTACATCTCTATTTGAGCAAACATTCCCTATCATCTACACTTGGTGCACCCAGAATCTGATATTCAGCATGAAAGTACTCCAAAGCAACATCATATTACAAATGCTGAGCCTCTTAGAGGGATTAGTGCCGCCCCAAATCGTGGAAACCGAGGACCAATCCGCCAGCAAATCGGTCAATGGTGACATAGACGAAGAAGAAGAAAAAGAGAAGGGAGAGGAAATCGTACTCTTCACACACGAACACTTGCAAAAAATCTACGTATTCTCTCTTATTTGGGGATTCGGAACTTTGCTCGAAACCGATGACAGGATCCGCTTCGATAATTATCTGAAGAAAAAATTCCCGGATGTCCTAGATTTTCCGAAGCATCCCAATAACAAACCGTCGATAATTTTCGACTTTTATGTGAAACATCCCGGCAAGTGGGAGCTCTGGGACGATCTGATGATGCATTACCAGTACCCAGACACCGCTAGTCCTGATTATTCTAGTATTCTCGTACCTATTGTGGATAATGTAAGAATTAACTACCTGATACACTGCATAGCTAAACAGGGCAGGGCAGTTTTGTTACTAGGAGAACAGGGGTCGGCGAAGACGGTCATGATGAAGGCGTACATGAAGAACGCTAATCCGGAACAATTCATGGGTCGCTCCTTCAATTTCTCTTCAGCAACAAGCCCTTATCAATTCCAGAAGACTATAGAAAGTTACGTGGAAAAGCGTAGTGGTATGACATTTGGGCCACCCGGTGGTAAGAAGATGCTGGTGTTCATTGATGACATAAATCTGCCACAGATCAATGAGTGGGGTGATCAGATCACCAACGAGGTTGTGAGGCAAACCATGAGTATGGGAGGGTTCTACAGTTTGGAAAAACCTGGGGATTTCACGACAATCGTTGACATACAGATTTTGGCTGCTATGGGGCAGCCTGGTACGTAAACACGTTAACAATATATATAATATACTTTATACAACGCTCTTGCCGGTGGAATTTTTTCAGTCTTTATTTCTTTCTGCTAACTCTTTTGTCTCCCGGTAAGTTTTGACATTATATTTTCCTTTATCTGGTCTAAATTGCTTGTCCTTGGACTTCCTCTGTTCCCTTCTATATTTTATATTATATAACATGTTGTTAATCAAAATGTCGCTATGTAGTTTTTAAAAGGGTATTCTGATTATTTTTTTGTTTACAGGCGGTGGGAGAAACGATATTCCAGCTCGACTGAAACGGCAATTCTCAATATTTAATTGTCCCCTGCCAAATAATGACTCCATTGATAAAATATTCAAGGTGATCGGCGAGGGCCACTATAACGCCAAACGCGGCTTTACGGCTGATGTAAGATCCCTTATAAAGAAGATTATACCGTTGACTAGACAGCTATGGGCGCGAACGAGAGCCAAATTGCTGCCCACTCCGGCCAAATTCCACTATGTTTTCTCGCTTAGAGACCTTTCAAGGGTCTGGCAAGGCATGGTAGGGACATTACCTACTGTGATTGAGTCGGAAAAGTGTCTGATGCTGCTGTGGAAACATGAGTGTTCAAGGGTTTTCTCGGATCGGTTCACGCATCAAATTGACAAGGATTGGTTTAACCAAGCCTTGTGCGACATCACTGTGGAAGTTCTGGGAGCGGAATACAAGAAAATGATGGAGAAGGAGCCGGTGTTTGTGGATTTTATGAGGTAATTTTAATTTCTATTAACACAGTAGCTGCTAAATTAGGTTTTAAAAGCCTTGTGAGTATTTTTCTGCATGTGCGGTTGCCGAAATCGTACTATTTCACTCATCATCACGCCATCACCATCGAAAATACTGCCACTGGGTCTAATAAACTTGGCTGCGCAGTTTGGACGTACTTGAAGAATGGCCTAGTAGTTAAACATAAAAACTATATCGAGAGGTGGAAGGCAATTGATTGAAGGTGAATGAGATTTTATAGTCAATTGACTAAAGCGACACTTTTGGGCGATATTGACGAATGAGTATGCTCTCCTGTAAAGCTAAAAAAGTGTTGCTTAAGTTAAATAGCCTTTCACCCCTCGATATGATCCATTTGTAGTAGTATTGAAGAACACCGGTGTACTGAAAAATGTAACCGTTGTAGACAGAATTCCTATAAATGTATGGGAAAGTTGGAAAACTACCTAGATACAAAATGAGGCATTTTGACTTCTAAACAATGTTTTGTTAATTGTACCAGTGGCATCAGTAATCAATTATAGAAATAGTTCATTTTGATACCAATCTTACTATCTACAGTAGGTTAGAATAATACAATAATTGTCGTTAATGTAGAGATGCACCGGAACCCACTGGTGAGGAAGGTGAAGACGCGGACATGGAGTTGCCCAAAGTTTACGAGCCTGTATTTGATTACGCAGAACTGCGCGAGCGCTTAGACATGTTCCTATCCCAGTTCAACGAAATGGTCCGAGGATCTGGCATGGACCTGGTATTCTTCCCAGACGCCATGCTGCATTTAGTCAAAATATCCAGGGTCATCAGGCATCCCAGAGGTAATGTAATGCTGGTAGGGGTGGGAGGATCCGGCAAACAGTCTTTGACTAAATTGTCTACCTTCATAGCGGGATACAGGTCTTTCCAAATAGCTTTGACGAGATCCTACAATGTTGGCAACTTCCTCGAAGACCTGAAATTATTGTATAGATCGTGTGGTGTCCAGGGAAAAGGAACCACGTTCATATTCACAGATTTGGATATCAAAGAGGAGGGTTTCTTAGAATACTTGAATAATATTCTGTCGTCCGGTGTTATATCTAATCTGTTCACGAAAGATGAGCAGCAAGAGATTATAACGGAGTTGACGCCGATAATGAAACGCGAGAACCAGAAGCGAACGTTGACCAACGAATTGGTGATGGAGTATTTCCTGAACAGAACCTGTCAAAATCTTCATGTTGTATTGTGTTTCTCACCGGTGAGTTCTAAGATTACCTAGTTTACATATAAGCAGTAGTAGCCTAGGTGGTAGTACGCTGGCCTTGTATGTAAAATACGCTGGTTCAAATCCCGGGCTTGCACTTCTGTGATTTCAGGATTTCGTACGCACCTTTTACTTACAATACACTTTACCACTTGCTGTACAGTGAAGGCAGAAATCATGAGGAAACAAAAATACATGTGTCAAGTTTACTAGTCCGCACTCGGCCACCTTGGGTGACTATGATGCATTGAAGGGTTATGTGCATGGTATAATGACAATTGGGACCAAAACTAAATCGACGAACTGTGGTAGCACTGCAGGTCATCTCTGCCTACCACTTCGCGGAATACAGGCGTGATAATGTATTATTATTATTTATAGTTACATTTTCAATTTACAACTTATTTTCAGGTAAGTGAAGCATTCAGGTACAGAGCCCTAAGGTTTCCAGCTCTCATATCAGGCTGTACGATTGACTGGTTTCAACCGTGGCCTAAAGACGCTCTCGTTTCAGTCGCCGATCATTTCTTAGCAGAATTTGAGATAGAATGCACGAAGGAAGTAAAAAAAGAGCTAGTAACAGTACTGGGAACGATTCAAGACGTGGTATCTAAGGTGTCAGGAGAATATTTTCAGAGGTTCAGAAGATCATCGCACGTAACACCAAAATCCTATTTAAGTTTTATCGGTGGCTACAAAACAATATACCAGATGAAACAGAAGGAGTTGGGCGATGGTGCGCTTCGAATGGACACGGGATTGGAAAAGCTTCGAGAAGCATCTATATCTGTTGAAGTACTCAAGAAAGACTTGGCGGTTATGGAACAGGACTTAGCACTGGCTTCCGAAAAAGCTGATCGCGTATTAACTGAAGTGACTGAGAGAGCTATGCAAGCGGAGATAGTCAAAAACCAAGTACAAATCGTCAAAGAGAAAGCAGAGGCATTGGTGGCGTTTATTGCTGAAGAAAAGGAAAAGGCTGAGATTAAATTGGAAGCTGCTAAGCCTGCTTTAGAAGAAGCTGAAGCAGCACTCAATACCATCAAGCCAGCTCACATAGCTACGGTCAGGAAGCTGGGTAGGCCGCCACATTTGATCATGAGGATTATGGATTGTGTGCTTATCCTGTTCCAAAGAAGGCTGCATTCAGTTATATCTGATACGGCTGCGCCGTGCCCTAAGCCGTCGTGGGCAGAGTCTTTAAAGGTAGTCCTGGATTTTTATTATATTTTTTTCAGTGCGTTCATGTGACGCCCACGTGGTGGATAAAGTTCTGCGCACACGCGGCTGTATTTTTACCAAAACGAACTGTATGAACTCATAGAAGAAGCACATTTCTCAACGAATCGAATGACATCGATGAGGCGTAGTCGCGTGACTGTTACCACAGAAATTTCATGCTTACGTATATTAATACAGAGTACATTTTCTAATAAAGGAATATGTTAATTAGTAATATGGAAAAGAAATACAACTGTGTGTGGATCACATATGTATCTTCTACTAGAACACATACTATTGCCAAAATTTAAATGAAATTGCGGTTTTCAGATGATGGCTAGCACAACTTTTCTTCTGCAACTGCAGAACTATCCTAAAGATATCATCAACAACGAGATGGTGGAACATCTGTTCCCTTACTTTGAAATGGAAGATTACAACATGGACACGGCTAAACGTGTCTGCGGCGACGTCGCTGGGCTGCTATCTTGGACTAAAGCCATGGCTTTTTTCCATAGCGTTAATAAGGAAGTGTTGCCTTTGAAAGCTAGCCTGATGCTGCAAGAAGCTAGATTGAAGGTACGTACTAAAGAATATTAGCTTTCGATGCTTCAATATGTTTTTTATATTTTTCTACCTGTACTCATTTCAGCTAGCCATGGACGATCTAGCATCAGCCGAGCGACAACTGGAGGAACGAGAAATGTCCTTACGGAAGGTTAAAGAACAATACGAGTCTGCTGTGTCTGAAAAACAGCAACTGACAGACGCCGCAAACGTGTGCTTGCGAAAGATGACAGCTGCCACAGCACTCATCAACGGTCTAGGAGGCGAGAAGATCAGGTGGACACAGCAGAGCAAGGAATTCAAGGAACAGCTTGGGAGACTGGTAGGAGACGTAGTATTAGCAACAGGTTTTCTGTCATACTGTGGCCCATACAATCAGGAATTCAGAAACAGCCTACTCGATACATGGATGGGAATACTGAAAAACAAACAGATTCCTGTAACCGATGACCTGAACATCACTAATATGCTTGTCGAAAATGCCACGATTTCCGAGTGGACATTGCAAGGTTTGCCTAACGATGATTTGTCTGTGCAAAACGCCTTAATCGTCACAAAATCGAGGTCTTATCCTTTGTTAGTAGACCCACAGAGTCAGGGTAAGAATTGGATCAAAAACAAAGAGAGTACGAACGAATTGCAGATCACTTCATTGAATCACAAATATTTCAGAACTCATTTAGAGGACAGCTTATCTCTTGGCAGACCGCTGCTAATAGAAGATGTTGGAGTAGAATTAGATCCGGTCATAGACAATGTTTTAGAAAAGAATTTCATTAAATCCGGATCTATTGAAAAAGTCATTGTGGGTGACAAAGAATGTGACGTAATGCCTGGTTTTATGTTATATATTACTACAAAACTACCAAACCCACCGTACTCGCCAGAAATCAGTGCAAAGACATCAATAATTGACTTCACTGTCACAATGCAAGGTCTAGAGGATCAGTTGTTAGGCAGAGTAATATTGATGGAGAAATCCGACTTGGAAGAAGAAAGAGTAGCGTTATTTGAGTCTGTAATGAAGAACCAAAGGAGTATGAAAGAGCTAGAAAGCAATCTACTTTGTCGTTTAACATCATCTGAAGGGTCTTTGGTAGATGACGAAGCGTTGATTCAGGTACTACAGATTACTAAAACAACTGCAGAAGAAGTGAATGAGAAGCTCAAAGTGGCCGAGGTTACAGAGAAAAAGATTGTAAAAGCTAGAGAAGAGTTCAGAGCAGTAGCCGCTAGAGGCTCAATCCTATACTTCTTAATTGTAGAAATGAGCAACGTAAACATAATGTATCAGAATTCTTTGAAACAGTTTTTGAATATATTCGATAGTTCTATAACTAAATCGACAAAAAGCAACGTAACAGAGGAACGAATAAATATTATTTTGAAGTACTTGACTCATGAAGTATGGGCTTTTACATTGCGTAGTTTGTACGAGCGGCACAAGGCACTCTTCACTTTGATGCTTGCAATGAAGATTGATTATCAAAGGGAATTGATATCGCATGACGAGTTTATGGCGTTCATAAAAGGTGGTGCTTCATTGGACTTGAATGCTGTCACTCCGAAGCCTTTTAGATGGATTTTGGATATAACGTGGTTAAATTTGGTGGAAATCAGCAAATTGAAGACGTTTGATGACGTTCTTAGTCGGGTATGTATTTAATTTTAATTCGTTATGTTGCAGTATTATATGGTGATCGAAATGCCGTTCACGCTATATCACAAAATCAGTCAGGATAATACAATATTGTCATAAAAAATAATAATACCTAACGTATACCTTTTTATATCTCTGATCTTTTCAAAAGTATTGTTTTATTATTACATAGATATTTTAATGGTTTACGTAGTATTTAGCGACATCTATCTCGCCACATACGAACTAAATCCTGCATCGCGATATAAAAGCGATCCGAGCGATTGCACATATATACAAGAACCCGACAACAACCGTCGGGCAGTAGCCCACCAGACACAACACCCGTCTGATTGGAGGATCCTCCCTTTATCCCCCAAAGGTATAAAATCAGTAAATAATTCTCGGCAATATTAAAATAACATTACTTTAAGAGGTGGTGGTTAAAGTCCTGATCCCAGTGCTGTCCCCGGATATTGTTGTGATGGCAATTTTGGGAGCCCACATTACAGGTGGCTTGTCACCGCCTGCCCAATACTAAGTTGATGCTGATTCTGAAAATGTATTTACCACAATTTTCCTTATCTGCTAAGGCTATGCCTCTAGATATGACTCATAATTAGACGTAGTTAATAAAAAAAGGACCCAATCCACAAAATTGACAAATATGAGGTAGTAGTAAGTAACATCATTCATTTCGTAAAAAAAACGATGTGCCGTTATTGCCTCAACAAATCTGATTGATAGTAGAGATACTCTGTATGTCTACATGTTCCTGCTGAGCCTATCAGGTATAGTTTATGTGGAATAGACTTAGGTATACTTAAAGGTAAGTTCGTTGCATTTTCAGATAACAACAAATGAAAAAGAATGGCGTTTTTGGTACGAGAAAGCAAAACCTGAAGAAGAACCATTCCCGAGCGGCTATCACGATAGCCTCGACGTATTCCGTAAGCTGCTTCTCATCAGGTCCTGGAGCCCTGATCGGACTTTGTCGCAAGCTAGGAAATATATTGTTGGTGAGTATTCATATCCGTCTTGCTATGCTATTTCATTATACTTTAGTGGACATAGGTGGAGTCAAATCTATTGCCATTGCGATGAGAAGGAGACTGATCTTACGCCAGCAGTTGATTATCAGTTAAAACCGTCTGCGAACTGTGTTTTCAGATTCCCTCGGTGCGGAATACGGTGAAGGTCGTATCCTAAACTTGGAGACTACGTGGGAAGAGTCAGAACCGCGTTCTCCACTTATTTGCATCCTCTCTATTGGCTCTGATCCCTCCGCACAGATCGCTGCTCTGGCCAAGAGTACAGAAACTGGTAAGAACGTATTTCATTATTATGAACATTTTCCATCCAAGAGTCGTGACGCTACCTGTATAATGCGTGACGACATTAACTTTAATGCGTGGCGTCGCTCTCTATAAAGCGTCACGACGCTAACTATAAAAGGTAATGACGCTCATTTTAATGCGACGCTACGCTCATTATAAGGCGCCTAGACGCGCATTATTAAGCGTCGCGACGCTCATGATGAGTCGTCATATTCGTATACGACCTAAAAAATATCGAACAGCCAGAAGCGTCGAATATTTTGCAAGCCTTACTTGTATACTTACTATCCGGCCAGCTAACATTTTTATGTTCCACACACATCCAACAAATAAATGTCGCAAATCTCATTTGCAGTGCTCAAAGCTGTATCCATGGGACAAGGCCAAGAAATCGTAGCACGTAAAATGATATCTGACTCAATGAACGAAGGCGGTTGGGTGCTGCTGCAAAACATACATCTCTCCTTACCCTTCTGCATAGAAGCCATGGACGCGCTGATCGAAACCGAACACATTCAAGAGTCTTTTCGACTCTGGCTGACCACAGAAGTACACACCGACTTCCCCATAGGCCTACTCCAAATGGCCATCAAGTTTACCAACGAACCTCCTCAAGGTATCAGAGCGAGCATGAAAAGAACCTACCAGAACATCACTCAAGACACATTAGATTATTCGTCGTTAACCCAATGGCCGCCGCTTTTATACGCAGTTGCGTTTCTTCACACCATCGTTCAAGAACGACGGAAATTCGGACCTTTAGGCTGGAATATACCCTATGAGTTCAACCAAGCAGATTACGCAGCGAGCGTCCAGTTTATCCAGAACCATTTGGACGAAATCGATCCTAAAAAAGGCATATCGTGGCCGACGATATGTTACATGCTCGGTGAGGTCCAGTACGGTGGTCGTGTGACAGATGACTTCGATAAACGTCTCCTCACCACATTTACCAACGTTTGGTTCTGTGATGTGCTGCTCCGTCCTGGATTTGAGTTTTATAAAGGATACAAGGTACCACAAACGAGGAATCTTCAAGGGTATGTGGACTACATTAATCAGCTACCTTTGACCGATACTCCTGAAGTGTTCGGTCTTCATGGCAATGCTGATATAACTTATCAGATTAATAGCGCTAAGGATATTCTGGATACGATCTTGAGCGTGCAGCCTAAGGAGGGTGGCAGTCAGGGTGGAGAGACCAGGGAGAGCATTGTGTATCGGTTAGCGGAAGACATGTTGGAGAAGTTGCCCAAGCAGTATGTTAGTTTCGAAGTCAGGGAGGCCTTACAAAAGATGGGCGCGTTCCTACCAATGAACATATTTTTAAGGTGCGATATTAATGCCTGGGGTCTTACCACCACCTATTAAAGTATCGTTGTTTCCATACCAACTGTAAATTCTTGACAGATTTTGTACTAAAATTGTAATCATCATATGTCATCTTAGTGGCCGTCCATCAATCACGTGATGTTTTTTTAGCATTTTTAATCCCTTGGTGTGATACGTGGTGATGTTTTAAACTAAAAAAAATCACGTGTATTTTAAGTACCTGCAAAGAATCTTAATTTTTTAGAATAATATAATCTTTAAATACAGTTATAAAGTATGATCCAATTTTATTCTGCAATTAATTACGTTGCCTGGCAACGGCAAGTCAAGGTCACACTACACGCCGCTTTCCGGTTTGAAATCGTGCGTTTGACGAAAAAATAAATACATCACGTGTATCTCAGTACAGCCCCCTTGTGATAATTCGTGATTTTTAACAAACCCCCTTCCCCCCTTTCGAGCCTCACGTGATTAATGGACGACCCCTTAGACAATAAATTATCTCATTCCTACACTGAACCAAATTGAAGTGACGACATTCGCACAACCGAGGAGTTAATGTTTTTCTTAGTCGCACCACAAGTTAGACACGGACCGGGGGTTTTTGACCCGGTAACGCACTCAATATGATAACTACAAGCTTGGTATTTACAGACAGGAGATCGATAGGATCCAAAGGGTGATCAAAACGGTTCAGTCCACCCTGTGCGATCTTAAGCTGGCCATAGACGGCACGATCATCATGAGCCAAGGCCTCAGGGAGTCCCTGGACGCTATGTATGACGCGAGGATACCACAAGAATGGTTGAAAGTTAGTAACGTACATCACGCCTGTATTCTAAGAAGCAGTAGGCAGAGATGCACTGAAATGAAACCCCACATCGTCGATGTATTTTTGCCTCAATGTTATAAGGTGGCGAGCTTATTTCCGTCATACCGGGCTCATTCCCAGCACAAGCATATAACTCAGTTGTTGGAGCTAACGGGATTACGCACATTGTTAGTAGTCTTGAGAAGAATCGTAAAGAACTTTTAGATATATAGTTAAGTTATTATAAATTGCAATCTAAAACGAGTATTATATGTAAGCGAATTGAGACACTTAAAAGACCAAGTAAGGTAGTAAATTGAGTCTTTGATGAAGGTGTCATGGGAATCAGCGACGCTGGGTTTCTGGTATACCGAGCTGTTGGAGCGCGAGCAGCAGTACAAGGTATGGCTTCGCAACGGCAGGCCACTCACCTTCTGGATGACGGGATTCTTCAATCCTCAAGGCTTCCTTACAGCTATGAGACAGGTTTGTATTATCCACACCAAAACACCAAAATATATTTTTAAAATCATTAAGTTTTAATAATGCCTTGTTTATATTGGGACTTTCTTCTTCTTTGACGAAATTTAATGGAATAAGATGGGAGAGCCATATTCTTGGTACTTACAAATTGAATTTAGTCCTCAGCATATATTTAGTCTTCATATTTTATAAATTTCAGGAAGTGACGCGGAGTCATAAAGGTTGGGCTCTGGACTCCGTGGTGCTTCAGAACCACATCACCAAGATGAACAGGGAAGAGGTACACGAAGGGCCAGCAGAGGGCGTATACGTCTTCGGACTGTTTTTGGAAGGTATATAGACACGCTTCGCTACTCTCCATACCACTGCTAATGCAACTCAAATTATGAATCAGCTTACGCTTAATGCGAAGTAAGTGGTAGCCGAGTTATCGAACGCACGCCTTGCAATCAAAGTGTGCAGGTTCAAACCCCGGCTCGCACATCTGGGTTTATGTGCAAATCTCATTTTCATCCGAGATTATCACTTGCTATGAAACGGTGAAGGAAAACATCGTGAGGAAACCTGCACGTCTGAGGGAACTTGACTAGTTCTCGATAGATGTATGAAGTCTGCCAACCCGCACTGGGCCAGCGTGGTGGACTATGGCCTGTATGCCCCTCGCATTGAGGGGAGGCCCGTGCCCAGCAGTGGGACGTTAAAAGGGCTGTAGTTGATGCGACGCACAATAAGTGCACCGGTCATGGGGTAGGCAGAGATGCACTGCAGTGCACCCAAACCTCGCCTACAGTACTGGCTAGTCTTTTACTGATAATGAAGAGTTTTTGTTTTGAGACTTATTGCATCCAAAATCCATTGGAAGGTTCATCATCAATGCATCTCTGCCTTACCACTTTAGAGAATACAGGCGCGATAATGATGATGTATTGCATCTAGGGGCATCTTTGGATAGAAAATCCGGGAAGCTTATCGAGTCGAAGCCCAAGGTGTTATATGAACAAATGCCGGTTATCTACATCTTCGCAATCAACACTACTGCTGGAAAGGACCCGCGACTCTACGAATGCCCTATTTATAGAAAACCACAGCGTACTGATGCGAAATATGTGGGATCCATCGACTTCGAGACGGACAGCAACCCCAGACACTGGACCCTGAGAGGCGTGGCCCTCCTGTGTGATATAAAATAAATAAATGTTGAAAAATCACTTGAATTGTGAAAACGGAAAGTTTATTTTAAATTGGGTGTAAAATATAATCTGTTTTTGTTATTATTTCTTTCTTTCATTTTAAAGTTTCTAATGGATGACTTCTAACCTTGCTTGCTTGTTAGAATCATAGAGTTAGAGGATGGCTATAGACTAAGTAAATAAGTCGATGTAGCCCAAGTTTTAGAGGCACGTCTCAAATTTTAAGGCAAGTTTATAGGCAAGAACCAAGTTTTCAGGCATGGCTCAAGTTCTTAACTGAACTTTAAGAAGCACTAAATGCCTTAGGAGTTTATACTCCTCTAGGCTCCTCGAAAGGCCGAAAAGGAAGTACCAAGGTTTGGGGATAAGGCTGTCCATCAGTAGACCTTTCTCACTAAAATGTATCTTTGTTACTATGAGCAGAATAAGTATTATGTGGTGACCACAATATGCAAGACCACAATATGCAATATGCAGAATTTCAAAACGCTAATCTTTACCAGGATAGGTCAGAATACGAAGTCCAATCAAGGTGTGAAATCCTCATGTGTAGCGACAAAATGTACCTACTGACCTAATTGCTCATATTCAAACGCCCGTGATGTGACTTGAAAGTTACAGATTGTGAAATTCTTTTCGTATTTTCATTTTCGTTGGTATATCTTTGATTGGATTTTTGTCCTGCAAGCCCAGCATAGGAATCAATAGTACCTATCTGTAATACTTATTGTACACCTTATGACGATGAATACATAGGTAGTTTGGTACTTATGCATTTTTTACGATGTAGCGTAAGTTTACACGAATAACAAACATTATTTTAACAAATTTTATAAATTTTTACAGTTTAGTATAAAGGTATATAAGGTTCACTTTGAAATACCAGCATAAAAACTTTTTGACAAAAAAATAAACCGCCGAAATAATTAAAAGCAAAAAATTATAAACCTCTTTTATTTAACCTTAATAACTAAGTTCTTAAACTAATGTAAGTATACCTAAGTATTTTTTTGTTAAAAAGAGTTAATTTTAAATTTTTTTTGGGTAAAAGTTTTTATTTTATAATTTTTGTGGCTAAAATACTACTTACTACATGCTTATTTTTTTTGTAATACACAACTCAGCATTAAAATCTGTTAGGCAACAATAAATTACCCCCTATTTTTCCACCCTTAGGGTAGGATTTCTTTTGCAATTTTTTGTGTAAATTATCGTTGAAAAGATGCAAATTAGGCCCTCATAACTGCCCTAACAAAGGAAATATTTACATATTACATTTATATTTATTTGGACGAGACTTTCACTGGCAGATAGCTGATGTTTCAAGGAGAAACTTAGGCTACATTAATTTTGGCAAAATAATTAGGGTCTCCTTAATTCTCAGCTATGCTAGCTCAGCTAGTTATGATGAATTAGATTGTATGACGTTTTTTGATGTAAGGTAGGAATCTTCATCAGGTGTTATATAACCCTCGCTCAGGCGCTTTCTATGAGCATGGGTGGTGCGGCCTGTGGTCCTGCTGGTACCGGCAAAACGAAAACTGTCAAAGACATGGGCAAGATCCTGGCAAAATACGTCGTGGTCTTCAACTGTTCCGATCAAATGGACTACAGGTCAGCTTAGAACCTACCCATTGACTAATACCCAGTTTCTTTACCACTCGCCTAAACCTGACGTCTTAATATCAAGCAGATGAAGAATTCAGTATCACTATACTCCATTTTCATCCGAGATTATCATTTGCTATGAAACGGTGAAGGAAAACATCGTGAGGAAACCTGCACGTCTGATGGAACTTGACTAGTTCTGGATAGATGTGTGAAGTCTGCCAACCCGCACCGGGCCAGCGTGGTAGACTATGGCCCGAATCACCCTCGCATTGAGGGGAGGCCCGTGCCCAGCAGTGGGACGTTAAAAGGGCTGTAGTAGTAGTCGTAGTATACTCCATTTGTTATAACATTAGAAATAGGAGGCTCGTAGAAGCAGGAGTACAAAACATTTTATTTCAAAAACAAAACAATAACAATGGAAAAACAGTAACAAATAACAACAAAATTACTAAAATTCGGTAATATCAACAAACAAGGCGTAGCATTCAGAAGTATTCACATGTGAATGAAAATCACAGAACATTGTATAAGTCAATTTGACTGCCAACATAAACCGGCAAAATAAGAAAGATCCTGTTGTCAAAACGGATGAAGGGATTAGGTAACATTTTAAATTTGGTAGGATTATAGTGAAACGAAAAACGTTCCCGGTAGAATTCATCCCTGCTTATTTAGGTTTTTTGTATCGACACTGTTATTTTGAATTGAAAAAAAAATATCTAAATGAAAGCTATTTAATTTAATAAGATAAATAGTGAAAATGATTAGTTACAGTGAGACTGCTGGTTTAAAAATATATTATAATAAATTGGGCGTCAATCGTAACTGTAATATGTTAATTGTTACTTTTGTTACAAGGTGTACATTAAAAATAACCTTTTTTAACTTCTTTCTAATGCTATAACAAATGGAATATAGTAGGTTTCAACTTAAGACGTTTTCTACACATTTAATACATTGTTCGCGTATGAATTTTGGTCCCAATGTAATAGGGGGCGAGCCTATTGCCATGATACCGGGCACATTCCCCTCAATACGAGCGAGATTTGGGTCATAGTCCACCACACAGGTCCAGTTCGTGTTGGTCAACTTCGCACGCCTTTCTATAGGCGTCCAGATTTCCTCGCGATGTTTTCTTTCACCATTCAGCAAGTGGTAATCATTATTGGGATACGCTTCCGGTTTTGCAATGACTTCGATAGATGTCACTATGCGAAAAATGTACGCGGTATCGAAGTGTTCGCACGTGCATTAATATAGTTTTTGTGATCGTTATTTATATATCGACCACACCTTATATATATCCTTTTGACATAATAGATATTAGATTAGAATTAGAATAAAATAGTACTTCTTAAGTATAACTAGGTAATCACAGTATTAAAAAAATACATCTGTTGAAATGATGGTGTGTCTGATACACACCGTCAAAAAACTGTTTAAATCTTGGTGTCATGTAGTAATGGACAAAGTCGTTAATTTTTAATATACTTGACTGCCGTTCCGCTTATTAAAATGTCACAGTGAAAAATCACTGTGATTTTGTCACGTCGATGTCATGTTGTCAGTTACAAAAGTGACCTTGATTGATTGTGAAAATAAGGTTTTAAATAATTTTAATGGTCAGAAACATAAAGAGCGAATTTTAATGTTAATTTTTAATTTTATTATTATTATATTTCAGTAACTTACGCATTTTAGGGAAATTAACGCTGACATTGCTACACAGTTTTTAACTTTCGCAAATGTCAACGTTTTTATATTTTTGGCATATCTGTTATTCTGTTCCAAATAAGTTTTAGTAGTAGTAGTAGATATTATTTAGTATTATGCCTATATGCAGATATATAAAGTTCACTTTGAAATGTGGGCATAGGATAGGCAATCTTTAATGGTTCTCCGACCCTAGTACAAGTAGAAAATATGTACCCTATCTCTTGCTGAACGTACGCTACACCACTGAAAATAAAGTTCATATCTTCTTCTATTTTATGATCCTGGTAGTAGTGCGAAATTAATAATCTATTATTTAACCGACATCTAAATATATTTTACTGAAATTTAATGCTTCTCACTGCACATGCGCTAAACAGAAACAAAAAATCAATAGCAACAGGGCGTATTCATTTAACCTCTTCCTTTATTATATGATCCTGGTTCTTCTAGAAAATTAAAAACCCATTTTTTACCGAAATTTCGTATTTTACAAGAAAAATCAATAGCGACAGGGCGTATTAATTATCCTCCTTCTTTATGCTATGATCCTGGTACTTCTAGAAAAATCGACACCTGTTTTTACCGACATTTAATGTTTTACGCTACACTACGCATGTGCTAAACACATTAAAATCTCTTCCTATATTCTATGATCCTGGTACTAATAGAAAATTAATAACCAGTTTTTTTCAGACGTTTTATGTTTTACATTCACTACGTATGCATATACTTAGTGAAAAAATGTAAAACGTAAATAAAATTAAAATGCTTAAATTAAAATACAATACATCATCACGCCTGTATTCCCCGAAGGGGTAGGCAGAGGTGCACTGCAGTGCGCCCACACTTCGTCGATGTATTTTGGTCCCAATGTAATAGGGGGCGAGCCTATTGCCATTATACCGGGCACACAGGTTTCCTCACGATGTTTTCCGTCACCGTTTCTTAGCAAGTGATAATCTCAGATGAAAATGAGATTCGCACATGGAACCCAGAGGTGCGAGCCGGGGATAGAACCTGCGCACTTTGATTGCAAAGCGTGCGTTCGACCACTCGGCTACCACTGCTATTAAATTAAAATCTAGTTTAAAAATATATTATAATGAATTGGGCGTCAATCGTAACTGTTATATGTTAATTGTTACTTTTGTTACAAAGTGTACATTAAAAATAACCTTTTTTAACTTCTTTCTAATGCTATAACAAATGGAGTATAGTAGGTTTCAACTTAAGACGTATTCTATACATTTAATACATCGTTCGCGTATGAATTTTGGTCCCAATGTAATAGGGGGTGAGCCTATTGCCATGATACCGGCCACATTTCCCTCAATACGAGTGAGATTTGGGTCATAGTCCACCACACTGGTCCAGTTCTTGTTGGTCAACTTCGCACGCCTTTCTATAGGCGTCCAGGTTCATCGCTATGTTTTTTTTTTGGCCATTCAGCAAGTGGTAATCATTATTGGGATACGCTTCCGGTTGTTCTTGTTCGTTGTTCGTCGTCGTTCATTCGTTGTAGTTATGTTGTTCTGGCGGAACCGTAATGCTTTTAAAAAAATGATATTACGCCAAGTTACACCTTTTAACATTAGCTATCTGCCAGTGAAAGTCCCGTCGAGATCTGTTCAGCCGTTTGGAAGATCACCCGGAAAAATGGGTTTTGTGTTCAATCCGCGGAACCCTAATGCTTTTTCAAAAAATAAAGTAGCTTAAATTACGCCTTGGAAAATTAGCTATCTGCCAGTAAAAGTCCCGTCGAAATCAGTTCAGCCGTATGGAAGTTTACCCGGAACAAACAGACAGACAGACAGACAAAATTTTTAAAAATTGCATTTTCGTTATAGGTATCGTTTATACTTTCATATGCAATTCGTAAAAAGGTGTTATTTTGATATTACAAACAGACACTCCAATTTTATTTTTTTGTATAGATGTATAGATGTAACTTACGCATTTTAGGGAAATGGACGCTGACATTGCTACACAGTTTTTAACTTTCGCAAATGTCAACGTTTTTATAGTTTTGGCTTTCTGTTATTCTGTTCCAAATAAGTTTTAGTAGTAGTAGTAGATATTGATAGGTACACCAATGACAGGCGTGTACAACTTTCACCGACGTGCCACTAAAACATTTGAAAAAGAAACAAATAAAGTTGAAACTAAACTAAAAATTAAGTTAAAGCTAAAATTTAAAATTTGAATAATGAAAAAGTAAAAATAAAACGAAAATATTATGGCAATGATTTAAGTATCATTTTTCTAAACTCGTATAATGAACTGTTGAATATGGCTAAGTTGCAAATTTTACTGTTAAACATGTTATACTCATTACATTTTCTTACTGCAGGAGAGTTGAGACCCAGATTGGTTCTTGCTAATGGCGTGTAAAACGATCTTGTAATGGGATTCCGAGGAACATTGTAAGGTACAGTGAACGATATATGGTTAAGAATGTCACTGCAGCTGATAACATTGTTGACTATTTTATAAAGAAATATCAAATCATGCATTTTTCGACGACTGGATAATCTTAGCTTAAAAAAATCTAAGCGCTGCTCGTAACTACATCGGTGAGATATACCAGGAGATACGAAAGCCAAGTGTCGTGTAAAAGCACGTTGTATACTTTCAATGCGTTGTGAATGTACACTGTAAAACGGATTCCAAACAACGCATGCGTATTCTAAATGGCTACGAACCAACGCATTGTAAAGTATAATTGTGGTACGAGCATGTTTAAAACCTTTGTGTTCCGTTTAATAAACCCAAACAGCTGAGCAGCCTTTTAAACTATAGAATCAA
The DNA here is from genome assembly GCA_914767695.1 of Ptilodon capucinus. Lineage (NCBI taxonomy): Eukaryota > Metazoa > Arthropoda > Insecta > Lepidoptera > Notodontidae > Ptilodon > Ptilodon capucinus. The sequence goes on from OU611807.1 coordinate 12,040,452, forward strand.
TGTGTGCCAAGAATCGAAATCCATGTCCGTCGAAATGCATGTAAGAATAGTTCAAAAACCTTCCAAAATGGCGCTGGTTTTGACACGAGTATAATTGCCCCCCCTCCCCCCCATTGTGGAAGTTTTTTGAACTATTATTTCATGCATTTCGACGGACACTTTTTCAATACACAGATATTACTCCTTTACTTCTCCCCTCCATACTTTTGTGATGGAAAGATGATATTTATGCGTATAGCGTATTGACACAGAGTTAATTTTGGTACTGGCACACATTATGGCGCGCGAGGGTCGACGCCTCAGTGTGCCGGGGGCTTAATAAAAACATCCTAGTCCCTGGTTCCCGCATATTGATTGAAATAATCTCTCTGTCCTATGTTCTCCTAGTGCATGCCTCGCAAAGTTTGGGCTTTCACTCACTATAGTCTGAACTTAGTACAGGTGTTATTTTTTTAAATTGTCACCTGCAGCAACGCATTTAAAATTGCAAATTAACCGCATTTAATAATATTTAAAAGTTTCGTAATTAATTTTACAAAATATAGTGTCGATAGCAACCTCTTCAGCTTTTCTGGAATGCTCTAATGTTATTAAAGTATGTTCGTTGTCGATGTTCCGGTTGGATTCGCGAACGTGCAATACATACTTGCAGTCGTAGCTGCAACCACTATGTTCCTCTCTTTCTAGGGACACCTGCATTGATTTTCTATGTAGGCAATAAAGGAAGCCTATCCCGGCAGATATTGATCATTTTGCAGATGCGCATCTGGTTTTCACATAAAAAACCAACCATTTAGAGGGCTATTTAACTTAAGTGACATTTTATTAACCTTACTGGAGAGCATACTCATTAGATGCAGAAAATATCGCAGATTCCAAATGTGTATAAGTCAATATCGCCCAAAAGTGTCGTTTAAGACAAATAACCTGTCACCTCTCGGTTTAGTAACTAAGCCAAAGGTAGGAAGCGCGGTAGCCGAGTATAGCAGTGGTAGCCGAGAGGTCGAACGCACGCCTTGCAATCAAAGTGTGTTCAAACCCCGGCTCGCACCTCTGGGTTTATGTGCGAATCTAATTTGCATACGAGATCATCACTTGCTATGTAACTGGGAAGGAAAACATCGTGAGGAAACCTGCACGACTGAGGGAACTTGACTAGTTCTCGATAGATGTGTGAAGTCTGCCAACCCGTACTGGGCCAGCGTGGTGGACTATGGCCTGAATCCCCCTCGCATTGAGCGGAGGCCCGTGCCCAGCAGTGGGACGTTAACAGGGCTGTAGTTAGTTAGGAAGCGCGGGGCCAGGGGGGCGGGGTTGTGAGTTATTTATTTTAAATTTATATAAAGGTTTATATAAAGGCGTTCCAGGTGCCCGTTATAAACATACTACAATTCCTTTGGTATCATTTTCTGTGTTCAATCATTCTAAAATACATTAACAATACGTTATGTCCCACTGCTGGCTCTGAGTCTACTTGTAACCGGCCACGATCCTTCAAACATGCAAGCTCCACAAGATTCCCGCTCTTTACCTATCTCCATTTCTTTGTCTGACGATATGTCGTGAATCTATGAACCCATTACAGCAATAGTTAATTATATATATCACCAGACAACATCAACTCATCGTATGATCCCTAACTATAACAATACAGTACAACATAACATTAGGCATACGCTGAATCATATGTTTTTAACAGTGTTAACTAATTAGGAAACTGTTAATCAGAGTGGCTAAGGCTAGGCGCGCACTAGGCAGCCAGACGAACATATGACGTTGTATGGGAGCCCGCGCACTAGGCAGCCACGAAATATCGGCTGCAGCAGCCAATAAAACGCGCCTGTTTGTACGGCAGCCCGCTGGCTGCGCGCAGCCATAGCGTGTGTAGGTGAATGTATGTGGCTGCCGTCAGTCTCTGCGCACTAGTTGTAGTTGTTGTAGCAGCCAGACGTATTTTGGGTTCAAACTTAAAAAAAACGACTTTCGATACAGAGGATCTTGAATAGTCGTGGATTGGTTGCGCAAATATTCTGGCTGCGCAGCCAGGCTCCACAGCCATGGCTGCCTAGTGCGCGCACTAGCCTAAGACGTAAATTTAGTGCACCTTATAGTGGATTAGACGCACCTTACTGTACTAGCTTCCTAAGCGTAAAGACTATATTTGTATTTAATATTAGACTGCCGTGAGTATAATTCTTCTCTAGTAGGTATTGTGGCAAAGGTGCTGTCTGCTCTCATGGGGTTGCTGCTCCTGAGAATGTATTACTCGCAATTTTTTATCATTTTTAAAAGAGTAACCATTGAGTTTCTTACCGGCTCTTCTCAGTGGAAGCAGCATTCCGAACCGGTGGTAGAATCTGACTATTTGTATGTGCTTTTTGGCTTACACAAATAAAAAAAAAATGATTTTGATTTTGTTTTATAAGTTTGTTTGTCGTAAAAGTGTTTATTCAGGTCGTATTTTGTTACTTATTTTTGATTTCTTACCTTACAGGTTGTTTTAAGTTTTAGTAGTGGTTAATGGTGTCGGTGCTCTTTTTCTGTTGTATATTTCTACCTGTGCTCTCTGATCACTACACAAATTTTCTATGTTTTATATGTGTAACTGATAGTCTTCCTAAGATGTAATAAATAAATAACTAAGCGAAACTTGTTTTATGAACACACAATAGATTACGCTTGAGCCCAGTTAAAGGCAAATTCCGGAAGGGCCATTTCAGATATTCCTTGCTATCGGGAATCGACCCTGCGACCACTCGATTCAGTGTGCCAAGCGGTCTACACTCACACTACTATATCACGCCTAGCTCGCGACTCGGATGGGGTAAGCACATGTGCACTGTAAGGCATCAGAATAGGCCGCGAGCCTATTGCTATTGCTTTTTCTTACCGGGCGCGTTCCCTCTTAATACGAGGTGTATTTAGATCATATCTTCCCTTTCCTGGTTAGAGAAGCTCACTCATCTAGGTAAACTGATTCTTCTCTTTACGTTCAGGTTTCTGCTATAGGCAGTTTTTACGAATATGTACAATTGTATACACAATTGAAAATAAATCTCTTGTATAATTAATTAGACCTCGCAACTTTTTTTTTTTATGAGATAGGGAGATAAACGAGCAGACGTTTCACCTGATGGTAAGTAATCAACGCCGCCCATGGATACCTGCAACACCAGGGGCATCGCAAGAGCGTTGCCGGCCTTTAAGGAATAATAATAGCTGAATTAAACTTGACAATAATAGCTTTTTAAATATTATACTTAACTGTCGCCTTAGAAATTTTAGGATTTCGACTATAAATCTTAAAGGGTCGTAACGACCATTTATCAACAACATTATTTTTGAGTTAGGTCTCTATACTTTTAAAGATGCAACATAATGAAGGCTATCCCAGCCCGGAACTAAATTGTTGGGCGGATGTTACTTGAATTTGCTCCATCTACGACAGTTATACATCTCTCTAAACCATGGAGATATTACAACGGAGATTGCCATCTTCGGGTTGCGGTATTTTTTTCTGGTTTATCTGACTCCGCCATCTTTGTTTTCCCATATAGTTGCCGTATACTACAGATATAAGATAAACATAAATGGCGGAAAAATTGCCGCAGAGCTATACGAAGAGTGGTGTCGTTATGGGTACTCTAGATACTCTATGGTCTAAACTCAATCGAGATGTCGACATTACAATAACCACAGATATATGATTTATATTATGAAGTTACTACCTGGGTACAAAATCTACCAAACTTTCCTTCCTACTACAGCCCTTTTAACGTCCCACTGCTGGGCACGGGCCTCCCCTCAATGCGAGGGGGATTCAGGCCATAGTCCACCACCCTGGCCCGGTGCGGGTTGGCAGACTTCACACATCTATCGAGAACTAGTCAAGTTCCCTCAGACGTGCAGGTTTCCTCACGATGTTTTCCTTCACAGTTTCATAGCAAACTTCGCTTAATAGCAAGCATACCTTTAAATAATCGCCAGGCAACATCCATTCATAGTATGATTCCTAAATAAGCAACGTTAGTACTATTAGTGCCAAGCAATACCAGCTGAACCCAGACAAGTGCAAATACCCAACTTGTAACGAGAATCGAACCGGCACCCACCGAGCGGACTACTCTCAAACCACTAGACCAAGTGCATGTAATTTAATTGTAAATACATAAATATATTTTCTTTATTTTTTATTTACATTGAAAAGACATCAAAAATACATTTAAAATTTTGACAATAGTAAAGTCTTCCTAATGCACTTACATTTCTTCTAAACCAGTCTCTGTATTCCCCACAACCACGTCCAGACGGACCACTCTCCAAGTATACTTAGGTAATGAACATGAGCTGTTTCTTAATCGCGCTATCCCAACATAGTCCAGAGCGCAAGGTTATATGAAAATTTGCAGTGCATTTACAATAGATACAGTTGAATATCATTCTAAAAAGCAGCGGACTGTTATACGACTAGACACGGTGACAAATCATGATTCGCATTCAATGTAACAGACACAGTACATAACATACTAATACTAATGACTCCGGGCTATAGTATACAATAGCAAAGTATAAGATGCTTTTTGTTTGAACTAAACAATTAAACAATGATATTTTTTTGTTTTTTTTTTTATCTTTTATGTTTTTTTTTTGTATATTATATCTAGGCCTTTCTTATAATCAGTACTTACATAGCTCAGCTTTAAATGTATCCCGGTCTGAGACCACCCTTACATGATTCCCTCGTCCTCCTTGCAACGCAACCTCATTCTTTCCATTACATAGAAACAACATAGATTTTACAACATTTAGTTAAAATCGCAAGGTTTTATATAAACAAACAAAGTACACTTTCGCGTCGATACTCCCTAAAGGGGTAGACAGAAGTGGAGACACAGATCTGACTAAACTAATAAAACCTCGTTCGACCTGTGATCGAATTCACACCCTTTCATGCCAGTCACGCCGCACGGCGCTTTTCCTGGTAGGTCCGACCGCCTTTTTTGCGCGCACCTCGACATATTCGGGAAGGTGGTAGGGCAGTTTCTTTCGGAAGAAAAGTATCTGGTTAGCCATTTTCTTCTTGACGGCCGGGATGTCGTTTGTGAAGACTGGACGCTGGGCTATGGCAGCGCGCAGTACGGCGTTGCACGTGCTCACTTGGGCGAATTTTACCATCAGGACCATTGTGTAATTTTCGACTTTGTCGTCGTCCTCAACCCAAGACACTTCTTTGATATCGGATTTAGTTATTTCTGCGTAGATGTGGCGTATTATAGCCATCGTAGTTTTGAGGAGTTCTTTTTTATGCTTCAGTAGTGAATTCTCCTCTGAAATCCTTTTCAGCTGCACCGCTATCATGTTATTGATGGCCGGCAGGGTGACGCCTTTCACTGAAATCCTGGGATAAATTCTAGTCGCACGTCGACTAGCTGCTGTGGCCAAAGGCGTTTTGATTCTGAGTCCTTGGTACCGAGCCCCGGGCAGAGGCTGTCTGCTTGCCATCGGGCATGCGCATTGACGCTGAAAGCGCCCCGCGCCGAACGTGACCACACGAGCACCTCCCTAACGTTATGTTGTCCCGCTCCCTAAAATCAGAATCCTCGGCGAAGGCTGAATGTCCATTTTCATCAATGATTTGTATCCCAACGAAAAGGGCGTTTTATGCAGTGAAGTTATCATCGATACTGCATCAAGTGGTCAATAGCAACACATTTCCGTGTTATTAATGTTTATGTTCACGACCGGGAAATTTTGAATTTAATGTAGGTACCTAATACTCCGGCGGAGATTAACAGAGAAGTGCCCAGGGGGCAATTCTCGCGTGATCGACATTTACTCTAATTCGACATAATATGGCGAAAAAGAAAGACAAACTTTGTCGTTATGTTTCGGCATATCTCAGATTCAGAATTGAGATTGTTTTATTCATGTTAACCAATACAGGCACTTATGAATCCGGAATTCTACTATTCGGAATGCATTTCCTATGGACAAGAATGGGCTAGAAACTCCATGGTTGCTTTTTTCCAATAAGGATTTACATTTTTTGTTTTTCTTAATTAACAATTTAAAGTACAATATAAAATACTTAATTACAATATAAAGTTAATGAGGCTATACATTCTCAAAACACAGTTAATTAACAATACAAAATGTATTTTTATATGGGTATGACGTCGACACAAAGTTCACCAGGTCATCTATTAATAAAAATTGCGAACATATTTTCTTTCTTTAACAAATATCACCGTTTCATAGCAAGTGATAATTTCGGATGAAAATGAGATTCGCACATAAATCCTAGAGGTGCGAGCCGGGGTTTGAACCTGCACACTTTGATTTGCAAGGCGTGCGTTCGACCACTTGGCTACCACCACTGCTGCTTTTACTTGTACGATATTAAATGAAATAGAAAAATATATTACAATTTTTGCCAAATTTCCCGCTAAGAATGCCATCTTCCACATTATTGCAGTAACTGAGAGTCGGTTCCTACTGTTTGGATATTGTTAGTTCAACATTTCGCCACTGAACAAAAACGCCATAGGAGAGAGGTACGGGGAGGAAACAGGGTCGAGCGATGAAGGGATGACTCCTCAAATGTCCTGTTATCCTGATATCGTTTTGTGTTTTATGCACATGGGTTTTGCTTTCTGCGACATTAGTCACATTAAGGGGTAAAGGTCTATTTCACTTTTTCATTTCACAGCGACATTTTTTTAACTTTTCGATATTTGTTTGTTTATATTATTATTCAAATATAGGTAATAAAAATTTCAAGAAATAAACACGTCATAATACATCATCACGCCTGTATTCCCCGAAGGGGTAAGCAGAGGTGCACTGTAGTGCGCCCATACTTCGCTGATGTATTTTGGTCCCAATGTAATAGGGGGCGAGCCTATTGCCATTATACCGGGCACATTCACCCTCAATACGAGGGAGATTTGGGCCATAGTCCACCACGCTGGCCCAGTGCGGGTTGGTGAACTTCATACGCCTTTCTATAGACATGCAGGTTTCTTCACGATTTTCCTTCACCGTTCAGCAAATGAAATAGACATTCGCACATGAAAATTATCTCAGCGGTGCGGGCCTGGGATTTGAACTTGCTCCCCTTACGTTCAAGGCGGGCGTTCTTGCCCGCGAGGCTACCACTGCTTTTACTAAAGAAATAACCAAATGAAATTAACAATGCGTATGTGCCCGCCCGCACGAGTTGCTGTCTCGCTGCCATTAACTTCGTGAACGCTCGGCATTTTCGGCATTCGGGCGTGTCGCGCCGCGCCGCCGTACATCACACTTTACTTTAATTAATTTCCTTGTTTGGCGCCGACTCAAAATGACTTAGGTATACTAACATTAGTTTACGAACTTTGTTATTAAAGTAAAATAAAAAAGTATTTTTTTTTTTGCTTAATTTTTAATTTAATTTAATTTTTTGTTAAAAAGTTTTTTACTCTGCAATTTTATATGACACAGTGTGTAGTGAGTATTAAATAAAGTAGTTAAATCAAATTATAGCCTTATTTGGTGATATTTGTCGTGCGCCAGAGGCTGCACGATGGCGGATGGCCGAATGTCATGATTTTGGTAGGAGAAGGTAGAATCTTATAAATTAGGATGGCAACACTTGTCATTATTAAACGGTGGTAGAACGTAATAACTTATGTAGCAACACAAGTGGCAAAAATGGTAACGTCGAACAAAGAGCAGCGAGGAGAACGGACTGGACAGAGGGAATGTTCCACAGTAGATTGGCACCTACTCCAAATGTAATGAATTATAAGGTTATTTCTAGCTTTTTAGTGCACCTAGGTTTTTGAAGTCGGTTTTTATTTTTTGTTAAAAATGTATTATTCGTTTAATTCTTAGTTTTTGTTGTTATAGCAGCAACAGACATACATAATCTGTGAATTATAGAGTAAATTCAACTGCCTAAATATCATGGTTCATGAGATACAGCCTGGAGACAGACGGACAGTGAAATCTTAGTAATACCCTTTGGGTACGAATGCACGTTCGAACACTTCGATACCGCGTACATTTTTCGCATAGTGACATCTATCGAAGCCATTGCAAAACCGGAAGCGTATAACATTTTTTTTTTACGAAATGATGAAATTTAATGGATTAAAATGAAGAATGGCTCCAGCTGCGGTTACCAGGTATTTCAGCCAGTGTCAAGTAATTAATAGCAAGGGTAAATTCAATAAGTACACATTAGAAATTAAAACGGACGATAAATGAGGTAAATTTAACGGATCCTAAAACCATAAACAAAGCTCAATGAAATATTTGTGTCTCATATAACTATTTAACAGTCCTTATAGCCTTTTCCGAGTGGCGTTTAACACGAGGGTATAAGGTAGTTTTTGGAATGTAGACCAGTGCCTTTGAAAATGGTAAAAATAAAAATAAAATAATAATAGGATGAAACTCGTATAACAAAGTTGTATGTAATAAAAAGATCTACAACTTTTGTATTTACACCTTTTTGATATAACCTCAAAATTTATGTGACAAATTCAAATAACCAAGTTTTTGGTTTTTTATTTTTATCTTATACAAAAATTATAATTTTTTCACGAAATTTGGTGCTATTTGCTGCTATCATAAGCCCCCCCCCCTGGTTCTCAATACTGTTTTGATTTTTGCTAAAATACCTAACATTTGGTATGTTATTTCCCAGAATGGGCATACTTTGACTTTGAATGTGAATATAGCTTCAACTCCATCCACGGTAGGAATAAATGAAGTCTATATTAATAACAATTAATTATTTTGTATAAAATTACTAATAAATATTTTTATATCGCCAGGCAACACGCCTACAAATCATTTTAACCCAACCTAACACTTGTATAGTGGGCACCCATTATTGACCCATAATGGACTGGGGGCGATATATGTCCCAGTTACAACACCCAGACCGCAGCAAATTCCGAAATGACCATATCCGAAATTTGCCAGCGACGGGAATCGAACCCGCAACCGCACAGTGTAGAGAGCCGAGCGGCCTACGCTCGGACCTCCACACCAAGCCGTCGTCACCCAACGTCGTGAATTAAAGCACCATTTTCGATCCTTTTGCGATGCACCAATCAAACAATTCCTAGGAATATTGACTAGAAGAAAGCACTTAAAACCTTTAAATACAAAAAAAAACTATTTATTCATTAACATAATATACTTCAATATTTTTTTATGTATTTATTCAAATCTAAAATTACTCTTCTTGTTAATATTATTCGTGCTTAAATTAATTAATTGTAACTGATTTTAAAACAGTATGTAGCAAATACCATAAAATGAGGCGTAAGGGAGTGTATAAAATAGGGGTTGTGTGACTAGGCTCGCAGGAAGCCGCACTAGTAGCACATACGATTGCGACAAGAGAAATTGCGAGATATTTATACGCTGCCAGTTTCACTCGAATGCATTACGGAAGAGAGAGAGCGACTCGGTGCGATACAACCTGTGACATAGTCCTTTTCCAGCTAAGAGGTCAACAGTAACGCGCGAACGTTACAATGCCAATAATAAAACGAACTGTATTAACTAACGGACTGAGTCCATTTTTCAATAAAATGTCATCGATATGGCTTTTCCCACAGAAGATCAATCTTTATACTGTGATGTAACCCTTAGTCTTGTATATTAAATTTATTTATTTATTATAAAATGCTTGTTGTGCTTACAGCAATGCCAAGACGCACAACAATACATACATACATACATACAAATAAATAAAATTGGAGTGTCTGTTTGTAATATCAAAATAACACTTTTTTACCAAATGCGTATGAAAGTATATAAGATACCTATAACGAAAACGCATTTTTTTTTTGCCTGTCTGTCTGTCTGTCTGTTTGTTTGAGGTAGACTTCTAAACGACTGAACCGATTTCAATGGGACTTTCATTGACAGATAGCTGACGTTCCAAGGCGTAACTTAGGCTACTTTAATTTTAGAAAAAGCATTAGGGTTCCGCGGGAAAACCATAATACCCATATTTCCGGGTAATCTCCCTAAAGTCCACGCGGGCGAAGTCGCGGGCACAGCTAGTTTGTTATAAAATTAGAAATAAGAGGCTCGTAGAAGCAGGAGTGCAAAACATTTTATTTCAAAGTTAAGTCAAAACAATTTTAATTCAAAGTGGTAACATTAAAGTTACACTACTTAATACTTAGATAAACGAATTAAAAGTATTTTTTTAAAAGTGACGCTTTGTATTATAATAACATATTCATTAATAAATTACAAACATACAACGAATCAATGAATGAAACGACCGATCACACGATGATTTAAATTTAATTACGATTTACATCATGACAGTCAAGATAAACCGGCAAAATAAGAAAAATCCTATTGTCACAACGTATGAAGGGATTAGGCAACATTTTAGATTTGATAGAATTATAGTGAAACGAAAAACGTTCCCGGTATGTTCACCCCTGCGTCTTTAAGGTTTTTTGCATCGACACTGTTATTTTAAAATTGAAATAAAATAGTATATCTAAATGAAAGCCACTTAATTTCATAAGATAAATAGTGAAAATGATTACAGTTACTGTCAGGTAAATGGTATATAAATACATCATCATCATCACGCCTGTATTCCCCGAAGGGGTAGGCAGAGGTGCACTGTAGTGCGCCCACACTTCGCCGATGTATTTTGGTCCCAATGTAATAGGGGGCGAGCCTATTAACATTATACCCGGCACATTCCCCCTCAATACGAGGGAGATTTGGGCCATAGTCCACCACGCTGGCCCAATGCGGGTTGGTGAACTTCACACGCTATAGAAAGCTATAGACGTGCAGGTTTCCTCACGATGTTTTCCTTCACCGTTCAGCAAGTGGTAGTCATTGTTGAAAATGACATTCGCACATGAAAATTATCTCAGATGTGCGGGCCTGGGATTTGAACTTGCACCCCTTACGAACGCCACCTCTTTCCTTAGCTATCATTATAATAAATATACCCAAACCTTAACTACAATATCGAACGATTTTATTATGAAGTACAGTAGTATATTAAATAAAGAATCGCTGTTATTAGCAGAAAATCGATCATGCGAGAATCGACCTGCAGTTCTCTAGTGATTGGTCCTCCAGGCTTTATGCTGCCCTAGTACTTGGCCCGACACAGCGACTCAGGTCGTTTCATCGAACATGGTAGAAGGCAATGCCTTATAGCCCTCCTGAGTCCACTAGGGCGAGAAAGTGACTTGGCTCAAACTAATCAAAGCATGTACTATGGGCACCATAGAATGGAATGAGAGTTACACCCAGACCTGGGGCCCGATTTTCGTGCGATCGACATTCATCTCGATTCGGGATATGTCGAAACAAATGAAAAAAATACGGACGACTTGACGTTTCGTTTCGAGATATCTCGAATCGAGATGAATGTCGATCGGTACCGAGATGAATGTCGATAGGCGATACCTACTTTAATAATTGTTCGTAATTAATTTTGTGAAAAATGAATATGAAAAAGTGGCGGATAATTTTGTTTCAAACATTTTCCGGGCAAAGTTTAGCAATTAACTAAAAAGTTCCGAGTTATTTTACATGTATATAATTTGTTTTCGCAAGCTCCCGCATAGTCTGCAATCCTGGTACTAATGCGCCCTTATAAGCGAACCGAATGAGAAGCGAATTCGTCATACGCACATGCTTTCTGCAAGCTCCTGCATACTGTGCTACCCTGGTACTGAAGCGGATAAAAAGAGACGCGTCCATTTAAATATCCTCACACTGTTAGATAACTTTATTAAATAAACTAAATTAAATAATTAAACATCAACAAATTAATTTGATATATTTTTAAGTTTATAGATAGAAAATAATTTGTAAATTTTGTGTATAAATTAAATACCTGAAAAATATACAATTACATTTTTTATTACATATTGTTTTAAATATTTAAAATTAATTATTCACATTATAGAATGCATTTTTTGTAAATATGGCCACTGCAGGTGGCTTTTAGAGTATAATGCATTTCGGGGTTTAAAGTCAATCATTTTTACTAATGCATGTATCTGAAACAAAACACTATTTCAATACTCCCTTACTTCCTTGGAAGCCGTCCTTCATGTTCATCTGGACCATTTAATATCGAAAAAAATCGGCTGCTGGATATGTCTGGATGAATTACTCTTAATCTAGGTCGGGTGTCAATCTAGACTTTTGACAGCGCATAACCTGTCCTAAGAACTTTTAAATGAGCTATAGAAATCTTCCTTGGAAGCCGTCCGTCATATACATCTGGACCATTTAATATCGAAAAAATCGGCTGCTGGATATGTCTGGAAGAATTACTCTTTATCTAGGTCGGGTATCAATCTAGACTTTTGACAGCACATAGCCTGTCCTAAGACCTATAAAATGAGCCATAGCCAACTTCCTTGGAAGCCGTCCTTCATGTTTATCTGGACCATTTTATATCGAAAAACAATCGGCCGCTGGATATGTCTGGAAGAATTACTCTTTATCTAGGTCGGGTATCAATCTAGACTTTTGACAGCACATAGCCTGTCCTAAGACCTATAAAATGAGCCATAGCCAACTTCCTTGGAAGCCGTCCTTCATGTTTATCTGGACCATTTTATATCGAAAAAAATCGGCCGCTGGATATGTCTAGATGAATTACTCTTAATCTAGGTCGGGTATCAATCTAGACTTTTGACTGCGCATAGCCTGTCCCAAGACCTATAAAATGTTTTTTATAAAATTAAATAAATAATCTATTTTTTTTTCAAATACAAAAATACCAGCCTTATTTATGTGCATTTTAAACTAATAATAAATGTACTAATTACGCGTCATACTGAACGTCTGAATATTCCGATCCGCTTTAGTACCAGGATAACATGCGGAGGAGGATGTCGAATGTCAGTCCTGAACAAAATAGCTAGGGACGCGGACCTATTCTTCTGCACTCTGAGTGAATTTACGAGGATAGCATTGCTCACACTAAGTTATAACAAGTTAATATAAACCTTGCTTTCTTTTATGATTATTTTAATTTCACTCTTAATTTAACTTTTTTATTTTGTTTCTAGATTTACTTAGTTAAAGTATGTCATAAGAGCAACAAGATACAGACCCCAGAGTTTGGTCCGCAAACGAATAATGTTACATTGTGTTAAGTTTTTTTTTTTTAACTCTTATTCTTATAAAAAATAGAAATAAACAAATATATTTCTGTTAATTTATATTACCAACTACCTAGGTTAAAGTTAACAGTGTAGCCACCTGTTGTATTAGGGATAACTGTTAATATAGTGTTGTATATAAATAAAAAAAGAATCGCAAAACTTTAACGCAACCGGAGAGCTTTGAACATATAACTAAAAATAACAAAAAAAGTCCAAATTCATCTTCCTTATCATAAGTAGCTTGTTTTGGCAGATATACAGTGGAGTTATGGAGTTATGTTTATTGTTTTTGCTCAAGTTATACATAATATTATTGTTTCTTACCCTACACACATTTTACCTTAATATATTCAGGTAAGTTTTATTTATCCATTTTGTTTTATAAGTCATAGTACGGTAGTTACGGGCCGTCCATTACTACATTTTTAACTCACCCCTCCACCCAAAATCACGAGTATTTTTAGTAGATAGCTACAAAGAATCTATTTTTTTTTGTATATTATCTTTAAATAGAGGTGTAAAGTTTAATCTAATTTTATTCTGAAATTAAGGACGTTGCCTGGCAACGGCGAGTCAAGGTCACACTACACGCCGCTTTTCGGTTAGAAATCGCGAGTTTAACGAAAAAATAAATACATGTGATATCTAACAACAAATACATCCCCCCCCCCCCCTCCCCCTTGTGATATTTCGTGATTTTTGTCAAACCCCCTCCCCCTTTTCGAGCCTAACGTGATTTATGCCCGGCCCCTTACGGGATGTTTCATGCGGATGTCGAATGAAACGCATCCCAATATTTCAGCCCAGGTACCAGGACGACAGGACATTGCAGGAGCGCGTAGCACGCATTGCCACGATTGCGCATGTCCTTATACTGTCAAACAAGCTACGGCCCTGCAACCACTGATACGAGCGAATTTACGTGATATTTTTTTCTTAACTTTTTTTTACATAAATCTGTGGGATTATTTATTATAAAAAAAAAAACTAAAATTAACTAACGTATATTTTCATTTGTAAGTTAGTTTAACATTATGGTTATATTACAGTATAAAAGATTTAGTAATAAAACACTTGAAATAAACACACAAAAAAATCACATAAAATAAAAAAATAAACAATAAAAAACATACAATTCATACCCTATTAGGGGTGGAATTTCGAAAATCCCTTTCTCAGTGGATACATACCCTTCACACTCCGCCGCTGTGCACTAGAATAAATAAGTATAAATAAAAAATAACTACCCCTCTACCAAGTTACAAGAGCGATACGCGATCGAAGCATAGTAACTTCATCTAGCCAAGTACTAGGAGAACATAGCTATCAAGAGGTGCTACAGAAAACCATTATGGCGCCTTATCCTGCACCAATCACCAATGAATAGGGATATCGGCGTCCGCTGTCTGCGGTAGGGCGGTAATATTTAATTTTCTGATAAGACATATTTTGTTAAATAAAAAACAAAATTCAACATCTACTACAATATGTCCATATCGTTTGCCTACTTATACGAATTTCTCAAATAAATGTAGTAAAGTAACTTAAAACATCGAATATAATATAATATTTGTTTTTAAAATGCAGGTCGAAACATACTTATGGGTTTCGTATATATTACTTAACCTTAAAATTATTTTTTCCACAACATTTCAAGATTACATCTATTAAACATATTCATAAGAACATACGACACGCACGATCTACTAAATACTTGAAACTGGCAAAATACCAAGCGAGGGCGATGCCATTTTAAAAAAATCCTTGTGACGCCAATGTGCTATGATATAGATTCTATGGTGTATTCAACAGGCCTAACAATGTTGTTATCTTGCTCTAAAATTACGTCCGTGAAAGGGAAAGCAAGACAATAACGCTTCGTTTAACGTAGGTCAGTTTAGTACCAACCGAATCGACAGTAATATTTGCAGTTCCCGCCAAAAACTTTATATCCGTTGTTTGACTTCATAATAAACATTCCATTTATAAAAACGTTTTTGATTACCAGCTTATATAAAAGTAACATTGTCATTTTGTTCTCATTTGGTTTCTTTTTAAAATAATTGATTTTTATTCATCTCTCGTGGTTTATGTGTGCCTAGTACATCAACGAACTTAACGTTATTGATCTGCGCTCCAGAGCAAAGCTTGCGGGCAGACTGCGCAGACTAACATGCGCTGTTAGGACCTAGCTAGACTCTGCTCTGGACCTAACTAATTATTTTGTCTTCGATTTATCGGTCTGTTCGGAATTACCTCTCTGCCTCGACGCCCGTACGTCAGTTACTGAATTTCGCGAGGATTGATTATTTTTCATTGTCCTAAACTCTAATCATTTTTTGTGCCAGAACCTCCTTAATATCACATAACTTATTATTCAGATTTTATTTTTGGTGAAAATTGTGATCGGTTATAAAATGGCTGCTGTTAGTGGTACTTGTGAAACGTTCCCAACCTGCGTGGGCGGATAAACTATTTAAATTGGCGTTTGCAGCTAAAAATTAACCTATACTTACGAGGGTTGACATAATTAACCATCGTGACCGCAATAGCTACCGCACAAGAAGCTGACGCGATATATATTATGGATGCGTCACTTTCCCTACATACGAAATGAAAACAGCCCAGGACTTGTCGAATCAGTTAAAAAATAGTTTGGAAACTCACCGTTGACGCGACAAATAGACGTGCTACGTCATCTTATGTCGATAAGACTGGGAGATAGTGAATCGATAATCGTTTAACACAAAACCTTACAATCGTCGACGGTGTAAAATTGCCGAGAGGTCGCCATTAAAGGGCCTGCTGAGTGCTGAGTGCTGACGCAACCAAGTTCTTCGCTATAACCAGTGGATAAAAGATTAATGTAAAACCGCTGCGTCTGTATTATTCATATGTAAATAATACTCCCCATACATTAGAAGATACATCATCACGCCTGTATTCCACGAAGGAGTAGCAGAGGTGCACCTCAGTGCACCATTATACCAGATATTGGCCCACAATCCACCCCGCTCACCCAGTGCGCGTTGGTGAAAGCCGCACTTTGTTGGTCGTGCTATTCTTCTCACGATGTATTCCTACACTGTTCAGCAAGTGATCATCATAATCGTAAATTAAATTTGTAAATCAGGCCCCGGAATTTGAACTTGCACCTCTTACGTTACAGCGGCTGTTCTACTAACTGGGTTATCACTGCTTTATTAGGAACATTATACAGTAGAAAAGATCTTCCCGCTCACCAAGTGCGGGTTGGTCAACTTTACAGACGGGTAGTTTTATTCCTCAGGATGTACTCATGCAACGTTAAGCAAGTGGTTATAATTATTATAAATGGCCTTAGGTCATGTAAATCTCAGAGGTGCGGGTCCGGGAATTAAACACGCACCTTCTTACGTCCAAGGTGGGCGTTCTACCAAGGGGCTACCATTGCTTCATTAGGAACATTATACAGTAGAAAAGATCTGCTAAATTTATTTAAAAACATAGTAGTGAACCTAATGTACCAGGGAGAGAACCTATTGATGTTACACAAGGTACAATCCCCTTAATTACAAGGGTGATTTTGGACCCCGCTGACCAAGTGCGGGTTGGTCAACTTTACAGACGTGTAGTTTTATTCCTCACGATGTATTCATCCAACGTTAAGCAACTGGTTATAATTATTATACATGACCTTAGGTCATGTCCATCCCAGAGGTGCGGGCCCGGGAATTAAACACGCACCACCTTACGTCCAAGGCGGGCTCTATGTCATGTAGCCTATCATTGCTTCATTAGGAACATTATACAGTAGAAAAGATCTGCTAAATTTATTTAAAACATAGTAGTGAACCTAATGTACCAGGGAAAGAACCTATTGATGTTACACAAGGTACGATCCCCCTTATTACAAGGGTGATTTTGGACCCCGCTGACCAAGTGCGGGTTAATGAACTTTACAGACGTGTAGTTTTATTCCTCACGATGTATTCGTCCAACGTTAAGCAACTGGTCATAATTATTATACATGACCTTAGGTCATGTATCCCAGAGGTGCGGGCCCGGGAATTAAACACGCACCTCCTTACGTCCAAGGCGTTCCACTATACCTCTGCTTCGTTAGAAACATTGCACATTAGAATTTAATAGATCTTTATCTACTAAATTTATTTAAAAACATGGACAGCAACAATACCCAATGCACAAAAGTAGTTTACTGCGTCGCCTATGGCACTATATACTGCTCTAAAGTGAGAGATGAAGGCTAGACAGTGTTTTAAGGTCAAAATAATGCAATACTTTTCACGATTTAGAGATCACGCACACAACAGAGACGTTTTGTCAAGCGTGAGTTTTGTAAGTCGACAAAAGTTTTTTTAATTTTTCCGGAATAAATCTGCGAAATGTAGTTGCACTCGCAAAGCACCTCTCCCATAAGGGACATAAAATCGTTTTAATTGAGCATTCCAATAACCTAATAAATAGCTTGTTGTGAAAATATTCGATGTCTCAATGTGATGTATTTTCAATGTAAGAATATTATGTATTTAATGTATTAATTGTCGTAACTGAAATGTAACGCAATTATTCTTATTGTTAAGTAAAGGCAGTTTATCCGTGAACTGATGGTTACAAATATGTATATTTGTAAGCATCTGAAGTATATTGTAACCTAATATATTGTAATTGTAATTAGAAGCTGAAAGATCACGCATACAACAGAGACGTTATGACAACCGTGAGTTTTGTAGATCGACAAAAGTTTTTTTTTAATTTGTAAGGTATAATCTGAGAAATGTGGTTGTACTCACAAAGCACTTGTCCCATAAGGGACATAAAATCGTTCACATTTAGCATTCATATAACCTAATACATAGCTGTTTATGCAAATATTCGATGTCTCAATGTGATGTTAATGTATTAATTGTCGAAACTGAAATGTAACATGATTATTCTTGATCCCGTGAAGGCAGAGAAAGATGAGGATAACAAGTATCTTGGTAAAGCTCACGAGATTGTTGACATGTGGAATATTGACCCGGCAAACATTTATCTATAGTGATGTATTTTTAATGTAATAATATTATGTACCTATTTAATGTATTAATTGTCGAAACTGAAATGTAACCCGATTATTCTTATTGTTAAGTATAGGCAGATTGATGTATCCAGCAGTTTATCCGTGAACTGATATCCCATATGCATATGCAATTGTAAGCATATGTTCTTACTTAAGATATAGGCTGAGAGAGTACTTAAATATTTGAAATGTATTATGCTACCTTATTGTCTATGGTTCAGATCATTCTGATTCCATTGTCTGCGTGGTTGTTAATTTAACCGCGCCTATAGCCTAAGTCCTAGGTGGTAGATGAGTCACACTTCCCATTAAACTTAGTGGTTTAATGGATTTGTTAGCGACTCCTAGTTTAGCTGAAGGGGCTAAGGAGACTACTAGTAATGTGATAAATCTCATTGCAATTTTTTTAAGTATACAACTTTGAGATAAGAGCTGCGATCAGCTGTCGCGTCGGTATCCAAATGCTTAAAACTTGAGATTTAGAATAAAGAACTGACTGGTACACTTGATAACTTTATGTAATGTAATCTTTAATGTAAGGACAGTTTATTATTATTTTTATTTTATTATTTTTATCGACAATGACTAGGTATATTGGTTTAAGGCGTTTATCGCTCGGCTTATGCACCTCGTGATTGCAGGTTCGATTCCCGCCGGCGGCAAATTTCAGAATTGGCCTTCCCGGAATTTGCCCTGGTCTGGGAGCAACTGGGATCGCCCCAAGTCTATTGTATGGTACCCATAGTACAAGTGTTGCTTAGTTGGGGATGGTACGATGGGTATGTGTTTTTTGGCGATCTTTATTTATTTAAAATATCTTAATCTATGAATAATCTCTGGTAAGAATATAGCATGTAGGTTATAATTGTATTATGTGTCTATGTTATAGACTAATATCGTCTATATTTATCGAATAAACAGTTTAATCACAAGCTCTTATGGTGTTTTATTACCTAGAGGAAATGATTTCCTTGAATTTATTACTATGGATGGACCATTTGCCGTTTAGCAGTCACGCGACGGCATAACAACACCTTTGTAATTCATGACACCCTAGTAAATAGTTTCGATTTTGTTCTGATGTAAACCAGTTTCTAAACCCTATCATCTCCATTGTGTCCACAAAAATAACCTACTTACTACCCCAGAACAATAACCTGCAAGGTCTATTTGGATTTTATTTGGATTTTACAAGGATTTATTTCCATTTTTAGGGTTCCGTACCTCAAAAGGAAAAAAAGGAACCTTTATAGGATCACTTTGTTGTCCGTCTGTCTGTCTGTCCTTTTTCTCAGAAACGCGTGGAGGTATCACGTGGAAATTCACACCAGAAACTAAAGTCTGCCCTAAAAAAATCAAACTTCTAGGTTAACGCAATAATAAGATACGGCGGTTTATGTTGCATTTTCAGTACATTTGCCAAAAACATCCCGTTGACCTAGAATCATGAAATTTGGCAAGAATCAGGGTCTTATAGCACAAGTAAAGGAATAAATCCGAAAACTGTAAATTTATGGTTAGAAAAAGTTTTTTTGCGATTACAAACTTATTTTGTAGTTATTTTGTATGGGGACACGTGTATTCCAACAGCAAAGTTATGTTTGTCTCTCAATCCAGTTTATATTTTTGTTAGAGTAATGCTCGGGGCTTTCACAGTTTAGGTACGAAAGCCTCGGTGCGCGAGTCCAGCTCGCACTTGGCCGGTTTTTTTTTCGAACTGCTTTATGGCAATAGGGTTAGGCTGATAGCAGTTGGCACGAGGTTATTTTTTCTTTATTTTTTTGTGAGATAGGGAGGCAAACGAGCAGACGTTTCACCTGATGGTAAGTGATCAACGCCGCCCATGGACACCTGCAACACCAGGGGCATCGCAAGTGCGTTGCCGGCCTTTAAGGATTGAGTATACTCGTTAATTGAAGATACTAAGTGAAAGTTAAATTATTGGTAAAAAATATTTTTAAAAACAAGCTTTTATTTAATTGCCCTTACTTTTCGTGTTCTCCTCAGCAAGCCCTTTCATTTGATACCCATACTGTGGTAGTGCGGAAAAAATAACTATTCCGCCATCTTGGATGATCCGCCATATTAGGATTAGAATGTCGTCACATAGCTAAGCATGCGTTGTCATCCAAAATAAGCGTGTATACCAAATTTCAACTCAATCTGTTAAAGATAACTGATTTAAAATACAGTTGCAAGATTCCCCCCGGACGTACATTGCAAGTTAATATAAAGCTTGTAATACTGGTGTCACCGACATTTAAACCTATTTTTGCCAACAAAGTATACACC
Organism: Ptilodon capucinus; assembly: GCA_914767695.1. Classification (NCBI taxonomy): domain Eukaryota; kingdom Metazoa; phylum Arthropoda; class Insecta; order Lepidoptera; family Notodontidae; genus Ptilodon; species Ptilodon capucinus. The sequence continues at coordinate 12,060,981 of OU611807.1, forward strand.
GCCCTGCGATCCACTGTAGACATACGCAGTAAGAATTAGTGAAACATCATAGGGTGGATTTAAGCTCGAGCATACAGGGGCGTCGTCGCGCTTCAAACTTTCTGCATCTACCAAAACGAACTTTGCGTCAATATACATAAAGATTGAATTTCAGTGCCACATACAAGGCCCCACAGGTCGAAATTCGCTCTCACTGACTTTTCATTTAGTTGAAGAATGAACTTTTTCTATGAGTCTATAAAGTTTGTTTTAACATTATTTATTATTAAACCTTCATCGACGTTTTAATCTCGTATTGCACTTGCACCACCCTTGACATGCGCACTAAGAGTGCAGGAAAAATCAATATAAAAACAGGGTGGGTTAACATCTTCCTTTGTTCTGAGACCCTAGTGCTAAAAGAAAATGTTTAACTTTCAAGCCCAATATGTATCTATACAAATTAATACAATTGGAGTGTTTGTCATATCAAAATAACAACTTTTTACTAGACGTATATGAAAGTACATATGACACCTATAAAAAGAGGATTTTTTTTTAAAAGTCTGTCTCTCTTTTTGTTCCGGGTAAAGTTCCAAACGGCTGAACCTATTTTGACGGGACTTTCACTAGCAAATAGCTGATGTTCCAAGGCGTAACTTAAGCTACTCTAATTCTAGAAAAACAATTAGGTTGCCGCGGAAAAACATAATGCCCATTTTTCTAGGTAATGCCCTAAAGTCCAAGCGGGCGAAGTCGCAGGTATAGCTAGTAGCACAGCTAGTAATCAATATAATCAGGGCGGGCATAAACATCTTCCTTTATTATGTGTCTCTGGTGATAATATTTTTTTTACCTGCATCGACATTTTAATCTCGTACTGCACATGCGCCACACATCAGACATGCGCACTTAGAGTCCAGGAAAAATAAATATAAACAGGGCGGGTTTAACACCTTCCTTTGTTCTGAGACCCTGGTACTAAAATAAAATTTATAACCTTCATCAACATTTTGTTTTCGCACTGCACATGATGCGTACTTAGTGTTTGTAAAAAATCAATATTACAATCTACGTAGAGAAATCCAAGTCCAAGAGTCAATAGAAGACTCTCTGGACCTTAAGGCGAAAAACAAAATCTCCGTCAATATTATTTTTATTTTCCAAATCGTGTTTTCATTTGAATTTTAAACATACTTGACACTAGCAGAATGTCAAAAAATATTAATCGCAAATGCAGCTATTCCCTCATCTCTCTCGTCTTATTAAATTAAATTTCATCATATCATAAAAAAGAACAAACTATATTTACATATGAACATTTATATACAAGTCCCCCATCCCTACAGTCCCCCATAGTGAAGGGGCTGCTGCCAAAGTTTCGGACAGTGGCCCAAAATCCTGGCAGGATTGCCACATTGGATGGAAAGGTGTTGGCCCAGACAGTTACCAGTCCAGTTAATTGTTAGTAAATAATTCATCAATTTAATGTAAAAAAATGGCAATGGAGATTATAAGTGGCACTTTGATATACCCATTAACTCTTCAATCTAATATTCTTGTTCTACGAAATAAACGAAATGATGAAATTTAATGGAAAAGATGAGAAATGCCTTCACCCAGCAATTAACGGGTAATTCGCCAGTATCAAGTAATTAATAGCATAAAAAAACAATGAATATACACGTGAATTCAATTATAAATAACCTGACACTGGCATTATGCACTAAATGTGCCGCCAAAAGCAAAAGAGTTCTTTAGTATTGATTAAAATAGTAGTTTTGTGTCATATTTTCCGAGTACCTGCCATGCAAAGCCAAGATTTCTTACATCTTTTTTTAAAAATTGAACTCTAGGTATTCGAAATAATGTTTAATTCGAAATATCCTTTTTTATGAAATTTTATAACAATACTTTAACTGATAGTAAGACGGTTAACTAGCTCTCTCTGTTACCATGCGTTTAATTCTTTAGTTTAATATATGCGAATCTCTCTCTAACTGTCCATAAACAAAATATGGTTTCCTCAAGAAGTTTTGAATCTGTGTTTATGGCGACGTTGACATGTTTGCGAGGGAATAATTAAAATAATGACAGAGAGTACCTCCTTGACTTTCCTGTTAGCCTGGCGATGTAGCCTAAAGTAAAATCTATACCTAAAGTACTCACAGTATTTTATTGTCATGGTTATCACAAATCCAGCATATAATATTTACCCCATACTTGTACAGGTTCCAAATCTCAAAATAGCCATCACCAGCGATTTTTTAAGTATTCTCAATTTGTGATGGCATTTTTTGTGAATCAGGGATTAGATATAGAAATCTTAATTTGCAGTCAAGTATTCTTATTACGAAAAACAAAGTAATGTTTCCTTTGAATATAATTTAAATGTTAAAGGTTGCTTAGTTCCTGTGCTTAGTTTCTTTTGATTTTTCAGCTGGCTATACAGCCAAATATAAACATAATATTTGTATTTATTTGGATTAACACCGGTATGACCAAAGCTACCGTAGAAGTAGCGTAGATATGAAAACATACTTGTATGTATGACATACACTTTGAAGATGTTGATCGACGCTTACCACAGAAAACCTACTGGGCACGCCAATATAATTTGGTGTCATCAAAGGGCTACAAATTTTACAGATAACCGTGTATACTTTTCAAGTAATAAGACTCCATCTATTTCAATGCTTCGCTCATCTGAGTTTCCGTAGCCCCACCCCTATGGGGTAGTCCTGTATAGCGGTAATTCTGAGACATGCGCGCTTGATTTAAACGAGCTCCCTCATGTTCTGCTGTCTTAGTACTGGGGCGGATAAAATGACACGTGCTGATTGAAAATACGCACGAAGGCATGGAAATAGCCATTATTTGTCTATTTCTTCGTTTCGATACTGCCAATTATAAATTGTAGCGCTAACTTATAATTTTCTATTCTTTCTAGCTAGGCAATAAAAAGTTTCCTCAAAATTGATATTTGCTCTTTTTTTGTTTTATTCTCTAATGTTGTTCTTCTGTAACATTTTCAGTGACTCCGAGGACGAAAATTAAGGACAAACTCTTTTTTCAATGTTTTTGTCCATTATGCAATTCGCAATACGCACTAGATATGATAAACTAAAAACAGCACTGTATTTAATACAAATAACAGGAACTCAAACTCCGCGCCAAAATGGGAAACAGTTGTGCCACACTAACAACAACAAAAAAATACAAAAAATTGAATTTGGAACCATAAACAAATCATCCATATCCCGATACTTTTTTGACTGAATGTATGTATATATTTTTTAAATTCGATGTTGCTATTACTTATTTAGCGGAATACCGTACAATCACAAGTACAATAATTCCTCATGTTATTGCATTATTATTTCATAACTTCGTAAAAAGACAAGAATATTTTACATGTATTTCAATAATACATTGCACTTGCGTTAAAACCTGAATATTCCGATCAGCTTTAGTACTAGGATGACATGACAGCGTAGGAGTATATTCAAATTAGGGGTGCCAATACAGTATTAGTAAATCGACTCGAAACTTTCCGCAGCAAAAGATTTGAATCTTATTAATTGATTGTTACATTTACTACGTGATTTTTATGTTACAAGCCTCAATATATTGAATTAAAAATCAGCTTTCCACACTAACTATACACTTATTCAATAAAGCAACTAAGTCTTAACATGCACCCCTTACTATTTTTGCAAAAAAGATGCGACATACAATAGTCGCTGTGACCCGGCAAGTACCAGTGTAACATAGAGTTCAAGAGGTATTTCGAAATTCATTTGCGCATGCTCTATAATTAAAAGCAGAATCAATAAACGGGAATGGCAGTCCATTATATCAATCTCCATTGACGTTTCGCGCCCAAGTCTTACCGTGTTTGGGTCTAGGTATTCTCTTAATTCGAATTTCCCTTAACGCGCATTTAAATCAACGTTTGATTTTTATGATTAGTACCTTAAATAATCTGTAAAAGTTAATTTAATTGATAAGTAATGAGTTTCCAAACACTGATCGAGTACAATATTGTTTTACGGTTCGGTGCTCCTGATAAATTTGCTTACCTACGGGCACCCTACGTGCGGTCGCAAAACTAAATACGAGAGCTTTTTTATGTGTAGCATCACGTTTTGTTTTGTTTCATTATTATCATTTTGGTCACTCATAGTTTACCTATGTTGTTTAGTTAATGTGGTAATAATCGCTACTATTGTAAGTATTAAACTGATATTAGAAATTACTTTACATATAATTGTGTCTTATAAGTTTCATCAACGTTTGTTACAGTACCCACAACTACGGTTAACAATATATCTCGATTATACTGCGTTGTATGCTAGGCGTCGCCTAGAAAATAATATAAGACTATTAAGACGTGTGATGCGCGATATGCCAGATCTTCCAATGTACAATCTGGACTTTTAACAGCAGCACCGAGTCTCCTAAGAGCGGCATGATGAAGGAGATGCTGCAGAATCCACTAAAGGTACCTATTGGACGTTATCTTACAATGTACTATGTAGTCAGAACGACTTGGCTCGCTATCTTCTAGCTAAACAATCATACATCGTCACGCCTATATTCCCCGAAGGCTGAGGTGCACTGCAATGCAGCCACACTTTGCCGATGTATTTTGATTCCAATGTAATACGGGGCAAGCCTATATTGCCATTATACCGGGCACATTCTCCCTCAATATGAGGGAGATTTTTGGGCCATAGTCCACCACGCTAGCCCAGTGCAGGTTGGTGAACTTTACACGCCTTTCCTATAGACGTGCAGGTTTCCTCACGATGATTTCCTTCACTTTTTCATAGCAAGTGGTAATCTCGTATGAAAATGAGATACGCACATAAACCCAGAGGTGCGAGCCGGGGTTTGTACCTGCACTCTTTGATTGCAAGGCGTGCGTTTGACCACTCGGCTACCACTGCTTCAGCAGCTAAACAATCTTAAACATGTCTTATTATTGTGCTTAAGGTACGAGCTTCTTTTACTTGTTAGGGCACTTGAAGTTACCAGACTATAGTTGGTTAAGATTTGTCGCCTCTGATTTAACCCAGTGTGACTTATTTGTAAGTTTAGAGGAAGTGGTCGAGGCATTTTCCTTTAATCAAGAGGAGCTAAATGAGATAACATTTAGGTATTAAATATTTTGTATATTAAGTACAAACCTGAGTTATTATTATCACAACTAAACTATATACCCAGTCCCGCTTACATACTAAATTAAAATTATATGTAACCAATACTTAAAATATATTTTTTTGCTCAAAGCAGTTGCGACAAAAAATGGTGTGTTTATAAAATTTACAGATTTTATGAAAAGTTCCCTACTCTTGGGGTAATTGGGTACATCGATGGCTTATATTGGTTGCTATGGGAAGGGTGGCAATTGTCGCATGATCGACATTATTTCTATAGTCGTATTTTTAATAAGACGAAGTCAACTGACGTTTACTGTTTTGTCAGTTTTTGATGAAATAAAAATAGTGTTGTGACAAAGCGAATGATTGAAAAATCTCTTGAATGAATGAAATTGCCTCGATTGTCTTTTATATTAACTATTCACACTCATTGTTCATTCATCTGATTGAACGAGAACCAAACGCATCACTATTACTTTAAATATGGCAACATTTATTACAAAGTGACATTAGCTACTGTCAGTTGGCTTCGTCTAATTAAAAATACGACTGTAGTACAACATATGCCAAAACAAATTGAGAAAACTTGTCTTTTTTGGTCGGTTAGTTTCGACATTCGGCAAATTAGAGATTGCCCCAGTACCTTACACTCAATCATCCCAGCAGCCCAGAGGCACTTTTCTGATGAAATGTTTACCATGTCGTCAATATGCTGAATGGGATTTATTCCATTATTTCAGATATCTAACAGTGGAGCCAGTGGAGGCAATGAAAATCCTGAACTCCCAGCAACTACATAAAAAGCCCACAACAGGACTGAGGTGGTGGGCTGCCTTTAAGGGCTATCCGGTATCTTCGGCGGCCTTGGCTAATGACATCCATACTTAATGCTGCTGAAGACACTCCAGAAGCATATTACATGGAGATGCAAAACACGACTCTGGTTTAGCAACACAGGGCTAAGGCATCTCAAGTCTATGTTTGTAAAATAATCAATGTATAAACGACAGTCGATTAGAGACTACAGAAAGTGCTGCAGGCGGTATGGAAGTGGATCCATCTGTTGGTGCTATTTCCATATCCGATACCACACTTCAACAATTGGAGCAAACCTGCCGTCCGGTGGCTAGACAGCCGTTAAGTGAGTCAACCCAATTTTAGGCCAAAAGCGATGCGAAAATTGATCTCCCTTGAAATTATGAAGACAGATTTGAATCTATTTATCGAATTATACCTAAATGTTTGAAATATACGACCAAGACTGGCATTAGAGAAAATGTTTGGCTTTCATGTAGTATCAGCCAAAATGTCGCTTTACGGCCTTTTAGCTAGCGGACGGCAGAAAACTATTTATGATGTAAATGTATACTAATCATTTTTTTTACATTTCTTTATATAATTATGAACTATATGTACTAATTAATCCTAGTAATTTAAGTAATGTATTTTACAAGTATCGAATAAATGAGGTGTAAACTGTAAAATGTCCATAGATATTCCTTTAAATTCCTCTCTTCGCCATTGGTCCCCCAGAGACAATGCAGGACCAGAAATATTTCTTATATTTCGAGCACCATCTACCAACCAATTTATGGTTTAATTGAATCACAGGAAGGTGTCACAGTTTTAGAAGAATTGCTAAAAGTTATGGTAGCCTAGTAATTTTAGGCCAAAATAACTAGTTGCTTTCGTTGACGTATGCTGTACAGGTGCATTGAGGCAGGCATAAAAGAAAGCTTTTCAAGCATCGCTTCGAAATTTATAATATCTTACATGCGCCGCACATCAGACATGCGCATGTAGCGTTCGTAAATAATGTATCTATCAGCGTGGAGTTCGTATTCTGCTCTATTCTGTGATCCTGGTACGAGTGCAAAAATGTATAAATTGTTGTTTACTTCATCACGAAATATTTTATCTACGTTGCATCTTTCTTCCTTAGCGTTGACCCGACATGAGCACTAAGAGTTCATGAAAAACAATAGCTAGTGTCGATTCATCCGCCATCTTATTCACTGTCATCATCCATTTTTATTTTTAATGTGTATTTATTGAATTTTCCCTTGCTATTAATTACTTGACACTGGCTGAAATACGCGCTAAACGCAGGTGGAGCCATTCCTCATCTTATTCCATTAAATATCATTTCATTCATTTCGTTAAAAAAAGGAAGAAGAATAGCTAGTGTCGGCACATTATCACATGTGTCAGTTACGACGTTTATGCTTTTCAGCGTCGATATCCTCCTCTTTTCTGCGACCCTGATAAAAGTGCGAAATTTATAAACTGTTTAATTTCAACTTAAACTACTTTTCATCCTCCCTCCTGCGTCTAGGCATTAAGAGTTCATGAAAAATCAGTCATGACAGCGCGTCATTAATATCTTCCACTGTTCTGCTATGCTAGTACTTGTAGAAAATTTATAATGATTATCGACATCTTATTCTACATATTGCACATGCGCTACACAAGTGCTGAGACTGATAGAAAAAGGTTTAGTTTGGAACCATACCATATATCAAATATTTAGTATTATGGTCTAGCGATATTTATTTTATACAAAATGTTTTCCTATACCTATTACAGCAAATCCTTCTTGCACGATCCTAATCTATACAACTCTTGTACTATGGATACCATACAATGGACGGGCAGCAATTAATAGGGGTGATTCCAGTTACACCCAGACTAGGGCAAATTTACGTGTTTTTATTAGTCTTCTCAGATAAACCAAACCATTATGTAGATGGAGACTTCATTCCCGCAAAGCATACATGGCTTTCTGTCAAATGTGTAGCTTTTGTAGCCTTTTGATCGCACCGAATTTATTGTCTGCTTCATTCGGTATTCTGTGGTTATGGCCCTTCATTCAGCCAACAATCGAATTATTGAAAAGTGTATGTCGTACAGTGCTAATAGTTATACTAGGTAGCGCTTTTTCTACGGAATGTCCGATTTTTTTCATATATTGCATCTGTATAATGTTGTATATTACCTATCTCGCTATGATTCTAGTATTCCTCTATGGTTGTAACTGTCCATAGTCAAAATTTCGTTTTATCTAGAAGTCTTTAATCTGCGATTCTGGCCATGTGCAGGACGATTGCGAGGGAAATAATGAAAATATTGACTGAGATAACTCTGAGGCGTTCTTGTTATCCTAGTAATGTAACCTAAAGTACCATGGTTTGTGCACGCGGTTATCACAGATCAGAAAACTACTATTGGCACTTATTTTTTTCGCCCACACTAAAAAGGATTGTAATATACAGGATGTATCAAAAATCTAAAATAATATTTTAGCTACATTATACAGTAGCACATATGTGGATGTTCAGTGAAGACAGATTATACCCTAACTAAGATACTCTCAGAGTTATAGACCGTTGAATATTGGTCACAGGTATTGTTTTCTGGCCTTTGGGTACATCCGTGATCATATCAAGCAGTGTAAACTACATTTACGAAGGGCGGCTACCAATATTCACGAAACAGATCATGAAATTTTTACATAGAACTCGAGATATTACAGGTTTTACAAATTGACGATGAAAAAACAGTTACTGAGCCGGCGCGGGACGCCGGACGACAATCCGATCACGCTAACTTTGTTCATAAAGATAACCGCTTGGATTATCGATATCACACATCAACGTTGAACGGTTTTGCAGTGTAAAATCAATTAAAAATATTTGCAAGTGCGTCAACAAAGTTCAGACTTGGCGGTATTTTGTCTAGGTCGAATAAAATTAGTTTGAAGACGAACGAACGATTACAGTTAGATAGAACGAGTCATTCATTGCTTAGGAGTCAAGAATCTCAGACCAAAGTCAAAGGATTCCACAGAGTAACGAGTAGAACAGGACCGTGTTCGACACGCTGTCTCGCGAAGCCTAGAATCAGATGATTCTAGAGTGGAGCGATTAGAAGTTGACCGTATACGACCGAAACAGAGTGTCGAACTCTGTGTCGCAAAATAGGGAATCAAACGATTCTAGGCAGCAGCGATTGGATGCTGACCCTATTCGACACGCTTTCTCGCGAACATTAGAATCGGACGATACGAGAGAGCTGCGATTGGAAAGTGATCGTCTGTATCATTAAAATCAACGAGAATCTGAAAGTCAAGAACAATGTGATCACCATGTTATAGGACAGTGCGACCGATATCATAACTCACAAGGACAATTGAGCCCTTAGCACTGCTCCGTGAAAGTGTGAGTACCAATCGACAGTCAGAAATCGATATTGACAGAGAAAGGCGTCTGGTTACTGCCAGACAAACGACAAGTGCTATACGGGATATTGAAAGTGAAAAAAATCGGTAACAAAGACTGAATAATGACGAAATAAGAAGATCATCTGAGGACATCCGCAGAAGAACCAAGGTAACAGACATAGCTCGAAGGGTTGCACGTTTGAAGTGGCAATGGGCCGGACACATTTTCCGGAGAACGAATGGCCGTTGAGGCATCAAAGTCCGAGAGTGGCGGCCATGACAAGGGAAACGGAATGTGGGATTACCTCCGACCAGTTGGACGGACGACCTCATCAGGAGTTCGATCGCCGGGAGTCGGTGGGCGTATAAAGCCCAAGATCCTAATTTGTGGCGATCTATGGCGGAGGCCTTTGTCCAGCAGTGGACGTCCCTGGCTGATAGACAGAAGAAGATCATAAAGAAGTAATATGCATGGAGAGAAAAACATCACAGTGGGTTCAATTATGATGTCCAAACAAATTATTCTACTGCTTCAGAGATAAGCCATATGAATGTATGTTACAACTATTGTAAAACAATGAGTCAAAGGGAATTTGTTGTTCTCATGGAAAAGTGCACTTGGACTATTCGGCAGCCACCTAAGCAACTTAAATCTTTGTTATGTGGTGAACATGATCAATCACAATATTTCCTAAATAATATTAGACGCTATAATTCGGCTTTTCAAATGACTTATTTTGGAGCAAAAGAAGTTTACAAAGGGAATTATATGCCTACGTTCCCTTCTCCTGATAGATAATGCGCGAGAATCATTTTCACAGATTTATTTTATCAGCGATTATGTACTAAAAGGGACAAAGATCACAATGTTTTCCAAATCTGAACCCTTTGTTAGTCGAAAGCTTGCACAGTATGCTCATTGCAATAAAAAGCTATATTCTTGATTTCAAACCTGCTCCACCAAATTGAAGTGAAAATTAATTTATAATAGTTATGAGTGCTGATCGACGACCTTCAGCCGAGCATAGAGGTCTCCATAATGAACCGACAACAAACGAAGTATCTGTGTTACTGGTAAATCAAGATTGTGATAAACAACATATCGTAGGTACTTTGCAGACATGATAATAGATTGCAGGGAATCGCCGAAACTCACAGATCATATTATGATGCTCTACAATATCCTCTAATGTTCGTTTATGGTGAAGACTGGTACAAATTTGCGGTCTATCAAGTTGAAACCAACACAGGCCAACCAAATTTCCAAAAAAGTACACCAAACCTATAGGCAAAGAAAAACAAATCTCTCTAAAAACACAAGAAAGGCTAAAACTCAAAGATTGCAATGTGAAAATGAATCTCAACAGGATAAAGACAGTCGTCTTATAAATTGTAGATTAAGGTAATCCATGTCTAGGTCGATTGAAAGTAGTTTGAAGACGACCAAATGATTTCAGTTAGATAGAAAGAGTCATTTATCGCTGAGGAGTCAAGAATCAAGAGACAAAAGTTTAGAGAGTTATCGCATTCAACACTCTGTATCGCGAAATCTAGAATCAAAAGATTCTACAGAGGAACGATTAGAACATGACCGTGTTCTACACGCTGTCTCGCGAAGCCTAGAATCAAATGATTCTAGAGTGGAGATATTAGAATTTGACCGTATACGACCGACACAGAGTGTCGAACTCTGTGTCGCGAAATATGGAATCAAACGATTCTAGGCAGCAGCGATTGGATGCTGACCCAATTCGACACGCTTTCTCGCGAACATTAGAATCGGACGATACGAGAGAGCTGCGATTGGAAAGTGATCGTCTGTATCATTAAAATCAACGAGAATCTGAGAGTCTAGAATAATGTGATCACCATGTTATAGGACAGTGCGACCGATATCATAACTCACAAGGACAATTGAGCCCTTAGCACTGCTCCGTGAAAGTGTGAGTACCAAGCGTCAGTCAGAAACCGATATATTGACAGAGAAAGAACAATCTCCTATACAAGAAGCTTTATGGATATTATCCATATTTATATCCTTCTCTGTTTGTCGCCGGAATGGTAGGAGTCAACAACCTAGAATGTAACCTAGAACGCAAATGTGCATTGTTGATGCACTATTACCAACTGCTCAGCAACAGGATTGACAACAATCCTCAATCTACATGTATGAATAAAGGTATTTGTAGTAAAAGATTTCTGAAATCCTTTACTACAGAAACTGCCACAGATAAGGATGGTTATCCATTTTACAGACATCATTCACCTGGAATACAAACGACAATTCAATCACGATATAACTCTGTTGATATCGATAACTGCTGGATTGTTCCGTACTGCGAACTTTTAGAGCACACATCAACGTTAAACTGTGTAGGAGTGTAAAATCAATTATATATATTTACAAGAACGTCAACAAAGGTTCAGACTTGGCGGTATTTGGTGTACAAAATGTTAACGATGTTGTGACATCATATCAACTGGAAGATATATTAGTACTTCCGAAACTGTCTGGCGCAAATTATCATTTTCGATTCACGAACGTTTCCCCGCAGTAGAACATCTGGATATACATTTAGAAAATGGTCAGAGAATTTATTTTGATCCATACAATGTCCGTGGAGTAGTAGACAATCAGAGAAATACGACATTGATGTCGTTTATCGATCTGTGCGATTACGACGAATTTGCAGCCAATTTATTGCGTGAAGAAGTACCAGAATTTTACATCCTACATATCGAGCAGCAGCCTTGCTCTTTGATTACTATAAATGGAACAAGTTTAAAGATAATTTCATGGAAGACTATGCAAGAAACTTCCAACGAGATTGCCCAGGTGCAGACATAAATGCTCATTAAGAAAACTTTACTAATCGTGCTCGGTTTGCGTTACAAGACTCATTCTTTCCATAAGTGGAAATCTCTATCTCATCTCTCTTTTTATTCGCTGGAGACTTTAGGAAAATATTACCTGTTGTGACTAAAGGCACATGAGCAGATGAGATTATCGCCTCTTTGAAACGTGCGATACTTTGCAGACATTGTAAAAAACTTCACCTTATAGAAAACATGAGAGCACAATGAGCCAAATCAGAATTTAGAAAAAAATTCCTTGATTTTGGGGAGGGTAAGATATGAAAGAAGATCCTGGGGATTCTGAAGTAAATTACACTCTTATTATAGAGCTACCTGCCGGTCTTTGCCAGGTCGTGGCTAACACTGAAACTTTAATACATTGTATTTATGACGATGTTGCAAATCTCAATGTAAAAGACGATTCGTGGTTTTGTGAAATATCAATTTTACCACCAATTAATGACCAGGTTACTGCGCTTAATCAGCGCATTTTAAATAAGGTTCCTGGTGAATCACAAACATACTTTTCCATAAATACAGTTTGCAATCCTGATGAGGTTGTTAATTATCCAACAGAATTTTTGAACAGTATAATTGTGCCTGGTCTCCCCCCTTACAAACTAAAACTCAAGGTTGGCGTGCCCGTTAAACTAATCTGTAATTTGTATCCACCAAAATTTTTCAATTGCACTAGATTGCGAGTAGTGTCATTGCAAAGAAACGTATAGAAAGTCGTATAATATCGGAGTGCAGAAAAAGTGAGACAGTATTTATACCAAGAATTCCCAATACCGTTGGATTATCCCTTTGAATTCAAAAGACTACAGTTTCCTATCAATGTTAGCTTTGCTATGACAATCAACAAATCACAAGGGCAAACGTTGAGCAAAGCTGGCATAGATTTAACTAAGGGTGGCTTTAGCCATGGGCAACTACGGGTCCAGCTAGTAAGTAAAATATATAACAAAATGTTAGACGTGGTGTGGACACGGTCAAGACTATCACATCATATCTCTGTCTAAGGTAAATCCTCCCACCACTTTCGATTACGACAGCATAGTTTTCGCGACTCCTAATACTAGTGCAGCATAGAATTCAAGGAGTTCGCCTCAGAGTAATTTACCAGTATGATCAGACGTGTATCGCTTTCATTTCACTTGGGACACTATTGATGTTAATTTATTTTTGTCAACAAAGAACAATTATAAATATTAGTAAAACTTTATAAACAATAAACTTACGTCTACAAATAAAATTATGTCGTCATTAGTGATAACTAAGTAGATTATTCATTTTTATATTTTTTTTCGTTTCTATTTTTAAACTTTTAACAATTAAACATTATCTCAACAAATTAGTTCCTCCCTTCCCTTTAGTTCGTCCCTCTTCCCACGTTCGTTCACGAATCATAACGAACACGAACATAGTTTTGTGCCTCCAAGTACTAGGAAATCATAAGGCTTAAGAGGTATTGCAATACTACGTCTTGTATAGAGTGGATGATGTATCATATATACACATATTGCCGAAAGACTTGATTTTTTCTCATGTAGAAAAAATATATTGCATGGTATCAAAAGGTTCCCTAATTTATTTCAATCTATCGACAAACTGCCAACAATTACATAATTAATATTTCCCTCCCATATTATATTTTCCTCTATTAATTGTAAGGTGGTGGTTTCTTGTGCGGATGTCAAATTAAACGCATCTTAAAATGTCTATCCGCAACAGTACCAGGGTGGCAGAATACGGTGGAGCTAGCAGGAAGCATGCCCAGTAACTTAGAACGGACTTCGAAAAACAAAACTTTATGACAGAACCGTAACTTGAAAACCTAAGCATCGTGAAGATTATTTGTATGATACATAATTTCATCAATTACAATACAAGGTTTGCTAAATAAATTAGGTAAATGATTTTATGTTAATAGACGAAATATGCCGAATAGGATAAGTTAATTAGTTTCCTGAATATTATGTTTATTTTGCATTTTTCCCACGAACCGAATTTATTTATTGTTACGGATAAGTTAAAACTTCTTGTATCAAGGCATATTTTATGCGGATTTCAAATTAAACGCATCCCAATATTTCAGTCCAAATACCAGGACAGCAGGACATTACAAGAGCTCGTATGAAGCAGGGCCGCGATTACGCAAGTCCTGTAACTGTCAAAGAAGCGAATAAAGAGCTCATCTCGAAACTTTGCGCGGGAAATCTAACCAATTTATGAAGATTTTCCGTCGAAGTTCGAGGATATCATATTTTTAGATTTTAGATGAAGGTTCTCACAAATTTATCTAAATGAATATATAATTAAAGTTATCAACTTAGTTGTATAACCAATTATTAGCGCCGGTATTTATCCTACACGATTTCTGGCTTTTCTATAATTACTTTCAATGTTTTCTTTCTAAAATGTAAAAGTTCTAATTCAAATGTTTTCAATAAAGCCAATGTTACACGTGCACCCCGTTACCATGATTGCAAAAGAGTCGCTGCAACGAGTCAAGTACCAGTGTAACATAAAGTCCAAGAGGTATTCCCGGGTATATTCATTGCGCATGCTCCATAACTACGAGCAGAATCAATAAAACGAATGACAGTTCATTCTTTCAATCTCAATTGACATTTCACGATCAAGTTTTACTGCGTCCAAATACTTACTTCGCCGGCTATTTGGTTAACTCAGTTTCCATTTCATGATAAAATGTGGTATTTGAGTTTCGATTAACATTATTTAGCGTAAATTAATTATATACCAAACTAGCGGCGTTCCAAATACTGACAGACTGCAATTTTATTTTATGATTCGGATCTTCTGAACCGATCCACTGAACCGATCGACTTCGGATAAACAATAGGTCTCGCGCGCGGCGCTCGACTGTGCAATCTGTGTTCTGAACATTTGTTTACTGTTTACATTTCAATTTGTTCCGTTTTATTGTTATTGTTTTCTAATAATTTACCTAATCGATTTTACAAATTCGGGATTAATCGCTGCCAATGTAAATAATATTATATTTTAAAATACATTCACTATAGTTTTAGGGAAGCTATAAAAAACAATCATTTTCATAAACATTTGATACAGTACCCACAACTACAAGTAGTTAGTTAGGCGGCGCCTACAAAACAATATAATACTGATAAGACTGGTAATGCTCGATTTGTCAGATCCTGTTCCCATGGATGCTCTAGACTTCCAATAGCAGCATAGCCTCCTAAGAGGTAAGTTAGATAGACCGACATGAAGGAGACTCCACAGGGATGAACCACCTGTCATACATACAGCACTCAATCTAACTATTGATTGTAATCATGCTAAATTAGTATATTCTCGCATATTAATTTAATTTATGTTATCGTATATATTAGTCTATGTTATTTGTTTACAACACCTCGTCCTTACTAGTAGGTACTTTATTTCCTCTCCATCCAAAGGTTGCCTGGTAGAAATCACTTTTAGTGATAAGACCGCCCAATGTTGCAATTAATTTTTTTTTATCGTACATGAATAGTTTGTACTTCTCTGGCTGGTAGAAAATGCCCACGGCATTAAGCTTACCTTTGTACTTTTTTTTTACTTTTGTAAAGTTGAGCAAATTATAAATAAGAGGTGAAACAATAAAGAGTTATCTATCTTTATAACATCTTGGTATTCACGCTGAAATAAAATACATTTCTTACTTCAAATTGTGCTATTCCCATTAAGTTACTATCTACTTTCAGTTGTTTGGGGACTTACAGCTACCAGACTATACTTGGGCAAGATTGGTGGCCTTTCAACCAGCACAGTGTGAGTTAGATGCCTGAAGAAAGTAGTCCAGACACTTCGAAGACTTGTGAAATTCCTTTCTACTTTAGGGGTGATAATAACCTGAAAGATGGGTAAGATTTTTTTATTATACGAACCTGATGGTAATTTGTTTAATTTATTGACACCTTATAAATATTAGAACACAACAAACAACAAATTTAAACCACAATAAATTGAGAAACTACTTAAAATTTCAAAAGCTTTAATCGCATATACAACTTTTACAGTTAGTCTTTGGTTCTCTCCAAGGCAACTGCTATTATGTAAGAAAGTGTAAATATTATTAAATTATTTTACAGATTTTATGAAAATTTCAGTATTCTTGGTGAAATTGAGTGCATTATTGGCTCATTAATCCTAGCGGAGAGGTGTTTATCGGATGTAAAGGTTTGGACGTCGAGTTGAGGGAACCACCGCAGAAGAAAGTTGTCATGTCGTCAATGATGGTGTAGCACGCAGTTTATAGATAAACGTTTAACAAATATTATGCAGTACGACCAAACAAGCAATAAATCACCAGGTCCATTCGTCGGGCCAACTTCAAGACCTGGTGGGGAGACTGTAACAAACCCAATTGATTAAAGAATGATGAATAGTTTCACTACTCCCCGATATATGGCGCTGTTCGGTGGGAGCTATTTCCTGATTCGTGGTGTCGAGATTGATTCTTGTTTATAGACCTCGATAGCGAAGTATTTGTTCATTAATCCAATATTCGTATGGCTACTCCAGACTCCATCTAATATAGAGGTTGCGTCCTAAATCTAGGAATGACCACCTGGGTCCTTCTGGAGTCCAGTTAATCTTTGGATTAGGGGACTCCTCAACCTACTACCTTCTCATCACAAGCGGGAAATAGGTGGGTGGTGTTGTGTCTAATAAAACTCCCTTATGCTCGTACTACCGACTAAACTGTGGTACTGGACTGGGTGCCCTGTCTGTCATCATTACGACGTACCACCTCATTCCTTCTCTTCGAAATAAAACCCTACACAGCAGTAATATAAACGATAGTCGACATATTTTCACGCCAGTGCAAGCTCACTGTTGTTATAATCCTTAGCGATTGTACATTCATGTTGTAAAAACGTGCTAAAAACCATTTACAGCGGCCATTTTACGAATGTGATTTGTAAAGCAGCTGTCAATGAAACTCGTGGAGTTGTCGATCTTTCTATTAAATAAATTGGAGTATTCATATTTCTGATACCCGGAGTAATACATCATTACGCCTGTATTCCCCGAAGGGGTAGGCAGAGGTGCACTGCATTGCGCCCACACTTCGCCGATGCATTTCTGGTCCCAATGTAATAGGGGGCAAGCCTATTGCCATTATACCGGGCACGTTATCCCTCAATACGAGGGAGATTTTTGGGCTATAGTCCACCACGCTGGCCCAGTGCGGGTTGGTGAACTTCACACGACTTTCTATAGACGTGCAGGTTTCCTCACGATGTTTTCCTTCACCGTTTCAAAGCAAGTGGTAATCTCGGATGAAAATGAGATTCGCACATAAACCCAGAGGTGCGAGCCGGGGTTTGAACCTGCATTTGCAAGGCGTGCGTTCGACCACTCGGCTACCACTGCTATTACTACCCGGAGTATAATTACATATTTTTTTATAAATTAGGTATGCATAGGTATATTTCTAAATTTATCTACACGAAACAATTAATAGGCAGTTGATTATAAATAATCAATTCTTCCTTATATTTCTCGAATAACAACTTAACTATGAGAAGATAAAGTTAATATTAAATTTACCTATGTATGAGTTATAAAGCATGCACGCATACTTTCTACGAGCTCCCGCGTGTTATGCTGTCCTGGTACTAAAGCGGATGGAATATCGACACGCGGCTATTGCAACACCCGCAAAAACCAAGAAATTTGTATTATTTTACGACTAATTTTACAGGTGGCATGGTAGAAAGAATTTGTACCAATACAAATTTAATTTACACATCGTTCCGTATGAAGTAAGTTGTTTTGTAGATGATAATGCAGATGACTGAGGGTAAACACTAATTCGAATGTTTTTCAGAAAATGAAATATTATTTTTCCGGCTGACGGAGACGTTTTCAATTTTTTTATTTTTAAATTATAAAGCCTCAAACTAATAGTATAAAAGCCTCGTACCGAAGTATTAAGTCCCTTACACTATTCATCTTTTAAATAATACATATTCATTACTTTCCTAACCATCTTCTTACACCTCCGGTTGCAACTAAGTGGACGCAGTAGCTAGGAAACGCTAAGTACGTATACTTAGTGCATCCTCAATGTTTATACGAGCCTGGTAACTAGATCAGATTGGCCATGCGCGATGCGTCAGAGAATGAAAATTACTGAACCCTTTCAATAACTGAAGTAGTTCCTTCGTTCCCGTTCAGAATATATTTCGATTTTCCTTCATACAATATACAGTTTTAGGCAAATAATTTGCGATAAATATAGTTTCAGGATAGTCAACTAAAAACAAATAATTAATTAAACTTAGTCCATCTGACAATTCAAAGTACAGCTCAAGTTCAAAACAAAAATCAAAATATTGCCAGTCATGTCAATGTTTTAGCATGTGTTGCCTTGCTAACGTATAATTATCTTATCATTATTATTAAAGGCAGCTCTAAAGGCAACACACAGGAGCTATATTGATGGCAGAAAACATATTTGCTATAAGCCAAAGAAACGCGATTTTGCGATTTTTAATCAGAAAAAAATCCTGCGTCGATGGGTCTGCGTCTCATATTTACGACTTACGACGTCAGCGTTTTGAACAAAACTCGTCTTAGCTTTGTTGTAAGCCTCCCAAAATCTGCGTTTTTAGGGTTCCGTACCCAATGGGTAAAACGGGAACCCTATTACTGAGACTTCGCTGTCCGTCCGTCCGTCCGTCCGTCTGTCACCAGGCTGTATCTCATGAACCGTGATAGCTAGAGAGTTGAAATTTTCACAGATGATGTATTTCTGTTGCCGCTATAACAACAAATACTAAAATACAGAATAAAATAAATATTTAAGGGGGCTCCCATACAACAAACGTGTTTTTTTGCCGTTTTTATAGATAATGGTACGGAACCCTTTGTGCGCGAGTCCGACTCGCACTTGGCCGGTTTTTCATGATTTCCTGGCTTACAGCAACAGTAAGTCGGTTGTCGGGTTACCCTGGTTGCTTACGCCATTTTGGCGGGATGAGTTTTTTTTGCAAACAATTACTTACACCATTTATTTGGTCCTTCAGATAATTTTCCACACATTTACGACGTTATAATTCTAGGTATTTAATTTTTAGAACCCAGTTACTGCACATAAAACAGATTAGTGAAATATAATTGTATTAAATGAAAGATAATCGTATTGATATCATTTCATAAGTAGTAATTTTGCTAATAAACTTAATAAAAAAAACTTATTACGGTGAATGTACCAGTAACTTTGAAAATTTACTAATTTATGTTTGTGGAAATTTTGGCTGTTCTTAACTTTTTCTTTATATATTACTGCCGTGGCGCTGCAGTGCGTCGGGGATGTTTGCCGAGACGCGTACTGACGGCTTTGCAGCAATCATGAGGAAGCGGTGTGCCTCCCTACTAGCGCGTATCCGTGGCAGTACCAACAGTATGCTGAACGTGTTTAACGATAGGCGGGACTCGCCCCTACTAACAACAGCCCTTTTAACGTCCCACTGCTGGGCACGGGCCTCCCCTAAATGCGAGGGGGATTTAGGCCACGCTGGCCCAGTGCGGGTTGGCAGACTTCACACATCGAGAACTAGTCAAGTTCCCTCAAACGTGCAGGTTTCCTCACGATGTTTTCCTTCACCGTTTCGTAGTAGCAAGTGGTAATCTCGGATGTAAATGAGATTCGCACATGAAACCCAGAGGTGCGAGCCGGGGTTTCACCTTGCACACTTTGATTTGCAAGGCGTGCATTCGACCACTCGGCTACCACTGCTACTCGGCTACTACTGCTGCACCTACTGCAACAGTGGATTCGGCTTCACACAACATATAAAAATAGATAATTTAGTTGATACCTATATCGTTTGTATGTACCTACCTAGTATTTATTAGCTTTTTTTTTTTTATGTGATAGGGAGGCAAACGAGCAGACGTTTCACCTGATGGTAAGTGATCAACGCCGCCCATGGACACGTGCAACACCAGGGGCATCGCAAGTGCGTTGCCGGCCTTTAAGGAATGAGTACGCTCGTTTCTTGAAGGTACCTTTGTCGTATCGGTCCAGGAACACCGCTGCAGGAAGTTCATTCCACAGTTTGGTGGTGCGAGGAAGAAAATTCCTGGTAAATCGCACTGTACTGGAACGCCAGTACAGTGCAATTTATAGCTTAACAATTACACATCACATTATTGGCAATAAAGGCCAGTAAAATATTATTCAATGTTATTATAGACTAGCTGTGCCCGCGACTTCGCCCGCGTGGATTTTAGGGAGATTACCCGGAAATATGGGTATTATGTATTTCGCGCGGAACCCTAATGCTTTTTCTAAAATTTCCATTGAAATCGGTTCAGCCGTTTAGAAGTTTACCTCAAACAAACAGACAGACAAACAAATAATTTTAAAATTGCGTTTTCGTTATAGGTATCGTATATACTTTCATACGCATTTGGTAAAAAAGTGTTATTTTGATATTACAAACAGACACTCCAATTTTATTTATTTGTAGTATGTATGTATAGATTCAAATAAATAATAATAAAATAAGAATTATCAATTGAAAATGTAAAATAACTAAATTGTATTTTGTAAATTGTCCTTTGTCATCTACTAACGTAATCTTAAATAAAAATTGTTACTAACACATATGGATGTAATTATCTGAAATAAATTCATTGAATTGATTTGAATTAATTTTTTATTTTAATGCAACAGAAGTTGATAACTTGGACATCCAACGATTACTATGTCAGTCAATTTTAGGCGTAGATTAAGTTTATATATTTTGCTAGACAGATATACTTTCAAATTTTTAGATTTTTTTTTTTGTAATAGAAATGTATTTTCTCGTAGGTGTCCATAAGCATTATCATTTTCTTCTCCGAACGCTATTTTAAAAAAGCCGCGTCGCATCTAAATCCTCTAATTGTCGCCGCCGGCAATTACGAGCCAGACCCCGCGCACACATCATCAACTCGTCGCCGCCGTCCGCGGCACGTGTTGATTGATCCTCCCGACACGATCACCGCCCTCCTCGACCCGGGCGTTGAGAAGGCCACCAACACACCTACACCAGCCTCAAACAGACACCGATCTCGCCGCGAGGTCGAGGAACCCCCTCTTCCGCTCGTAGGTGCATCTTTGCACCTAGGAGCGCAGTCACTACCTCTCCCCTCACGGTAACTGCCCAAGCCGAGGTCGTGCCCTCTGTGGCGCCCTTGAGCTAGTTGCCACCCCTTTCCGCCCTTCAGGCCTTGGTTGGAGTGCACTCTGCGCTCGTCACTCCTCCGGTAAAGCTGTAAAGGCCACCTCACGGCCAACAGTGTAAGTCCTTAAAAAAAAAATAATTTCTTTTATTTATATCTCTTATATCTTCTTTGAATGTATGGTCCAGTTATTTTATTTGTTTTTTAGTAATACAAAGATAATATTAACGAGTCATCCAAAGTCTTTGCAACTTCCAGACAAATAGTTTAACTGTATTATTTTATAGTTATTTACTTAATAACAAATGAATCTTCAAGAACATTAGTTTGAATATAAGCATTTTCCTCCTAGGTGTTTTTCCTTTAACTTTGAACGAAAATATTAATTATTAGGATAAGTCTATAACTTAAATACCTAGTTTATTAGTAGGGTTTTTAAACCTGTAAATGAAAATCTACTACTACTACTACAGCCGTTTTAACGTCCCACTGCTGGGCACGGGCCTCACCTCAATGCGAGGGGGATTCAGACCATAGTCCGCCACGCTGGCCCAGTGCGGGTTGGTGAACTTCACACGCCTTTCTATAGACGTACAGGTTTCCACACGATGTTTTCCTTTACCGTTCAGCAAGTGGTAATCATTGTTGAAAATGAATGTAGATAGTGAAGTAATAGGAATAGCACAACATAAAAAGTATGTCGTTTATTTTATTCCTAAGGCAGTATGAGAGTGTCAAAATTCCAAGTTGTTCTGACTAAAGAGTACAATCAGTAGGTACCTTGAGTGCTGTATGTATGGCAGGTGGTACATCTTTGTGGTGTCTGCATCCCCTCTTTCATCATGCTGCGATATTCAAGTACTACAAAATGAATTTATCAATTATGATTTGAATGAATGAATTAGTTAACTAACTTTATTTTAATTTACCGTTATGTTACAACCTTAATAAATAATTAAAAATCAAAAGAAATATTGTTAAATAATCTGTATTTTTTTAAATTTGCTTGACGCGAGGCCCCTGCAAGAGCGAGGCCCCGGGCGATTACCCTGTTCGCCACCCCCTAAGGCCGCCGGTGCCTCCTCCGCCTTGAATTAAATAGAGAAAAAAAAATATGGGAGATAAATATTTATAGTAAAATGTGTCCCCCCCCAATTTAACTAAAAGTATATGACTTGTTTACAATTAAATTATAACACTAGATCGAACACTAGTTTTATTTATTATTTTTTAACAAAAAACCAAAACTGACTTCAAAAACCTAGGTGCACTAAAAGCTAAAAATAACCTTAATTTTTCACGATTTTTAGTGTCAATAATCGTTGAAAATATGCAAGTATTATCACCTTATAACCACCCTAAGAAAGGAACCACCCTTGGGATATCTCCTTTCCAACAAAAAAATAATAATCGAAATCGGTTCATAAACGACGAATTTCGAATAAACTGGTGGTTAGTAGATATATTGAAATTAATTAGGGGAATCCTTTTATTCTTCTCAATATACCTTCACGAGAAAAAAAGTCAAGTCCTTCGGCAATATCATCCACTCGGTACAGAACGTAGTATTGCAATACCTCTTAAGCTCTATGATGCCCTAGTACTTGGAGGCACTATGTTCGTGTTCGTTATTATTCGCGAACGAACCTGGTAGAGGGGCGAACCAACTATAATTTGAGCAGAGTATAAACAGTTATATTTTTAAAAGTTTGAAAATGGAACACTAACAAATAGAATAAAAATTAACAATTAATCGGTGCTTTTATAACATTAAGCATTAACGCCTATGACGAAATTATTTTATTTGTAGACATAAGTTTTTTATTGTCAGTGTGTTATATGTGGTGATATTTAACAAATATTATACGTAAAACCGTAATTGATTGAGCAAATTAAATCATACATCAATAGTTTTCGAGCAAGGTTCTAAAACAAGCTACAAACTTTGAAAGTCGAGTACTTATTGGCGCCCCTGCCTTCGGCATGCTCTTGCGTGTTATGTTGCCCTAGTATTGAGGCGGATAAAATATGAGGACGCGTTCCATTCAACGTCCGCACAAGTCTTACAAACCCCAAATTTACAGAAAATTATGTCCATCTATACTGTCACTGTACTTGATTTGAAGACGTATTGAAATAGGTATCTTTACATTTAGGGCATGGTACTGTCAATGTCCAAAATGGCACCCGTAAATAATTTGCATTTCATAGGCTGCAATAAGTTACATGTTACTAAGGTTCTCCAATGATTTTCATTAATAATAGTAACGTTTATTGCAACAAGAACTCCTGCTGGCTTGGCATGACCGCGTTGAAATAAATTTTACCTCTGCCAACTGCCATGTCTAGTAAAAAAAGCTCGAAGTGACGTAATTTGTTCGACAAATCTAAGAGTTGAAAGAGATAAACTTATGTCTACGCGGTCATGTTAAGCCTACTGGTATTTTATGCTGCACTAGTATTTGAAGTCGCTGAAACTATGCGGTGGTAATCGAAAGTGGTAGGAACATAACCATAACAGTCAGGGGTATGAAGTTGTAGCCAAGACAGTGTCGCACCTTGTCTGATAATTTTATTGATCAACCACCAACTTGAAAAAATATATTACTCTTAAATCGCAAAAAACAAAAACCAACTTCAAAAACCTAGGTGCGCTAAAAAGCTAATAAGAACCTTATCATTTATTACATTTGGAGTAGGCGCCAATCTACGTCAGACTAGGCAAATACACACATGAATTTATTATCACCTCATAACAACCCTAAAAAGTAAATATTTACAGCTACTTTCCACTCCTTTGGGGGTAAGTTTCGATGTTTGTTACCAATCCGTATTAAACCAAAACTAATAATCAACCTAAATGAAAACTCCTAAAAGTATACAATTACATCATCCACGTAAATACAAACGATCATAATAAATATAAAAATGTTCATAAAATGAAAACTAGTGGTCCAAACTTTTATGGGACCAAATGGTATCTATACCGCCTCAAACTAAAGAAGAATCACGTAAATCAGATCATAAATCACGTTGTACATAAAAAAAAAACATACCAATCAAATTGAGAACCTCCTCCTTATGGAAGTCTGATAAAAAATACTTTTCGATCGACAGAAAATCGCGTCACAGAATACCCTTAGTTTGAAAGTCGTTGCAATTGGTTCGTAATTCCATTGTGAGTCGTTTGTAGATGCTAATATATTAGAACCATTTTAAATATGTGCTGAAATAGTCGTTTTTTGATTGATAATGATAATCACGTGCACAAGACACGGTACTTTAGTTTACATTACCAGGATAACAAGAACGCCAAACAGTCGCATCTTTGCAAACGTTCTTAACATGTTGGTTGATGTGTTAATAGCAGCGCATATTGCAATGCAATTACATTAATGTAAACTTTAAAACTTAAAAGACATAATAGACTAATTAAAGAAATGGCAGAAATTCTAGTGAATGATGAAGTTTTGTTAAACATGCATTTGCAACTTTGCAAAACTACGGCGACCCAAGAATTTTAAATGTATTACTCTAAATCCAGTAATTTAACAAAGATATTGGATTGTTTCTTGTATTTTATAATTTTAAATATTTTCAAAAACGCCTTCATCATCAATATTTAATTTGTTTTAAAAATGTTTGGATTGATTTAAAAGTCCCCTAAATATGAATAATAAATTGTCAAAATATTTATGCATAAAACGCACGTGAATATTCTTATCCGCTGTAGTACTAGGATAACATAACAGCTTAGGAGAATATTGCAAGGGACAACTAGACCCTAAAAATATTAAAAGTTACAATAAAAATGTTCACTTTTTAAGCCTCTTCAGCCGAATTGTTCGAGTTTTAAGACCCCCATTTAATTCAGTAAATGATATATAATATATTTACCTAAGTTTGTTTTGGTGATGCAAGTTGTTACGCACGGGTGATGTCTACATATAAATACACTGCAACTACTTCATATTTAGTCGTTTCCTAGAAATGGTAGCAACCATATAGAAATGCTAGTGTCCAGAAATCAATAAGAACAACCACAGCATTTCGCGTGCTATGCTTAAATCTAAGTTTTAAAAATCTATATGCTTATTCTTTGGTAACAAAAAAAATAATAAATACACGTCATAAATTATGTCAAATGACTCCCTATCAAAATTTTGTATAAAACAAAATGCATATGAGTAGCTAGTAATTTAACAAAGATACCCCCTTTGTTTTTTTGTATTTCATAATTTTAAATATTTTCAAAAACGCCTTCTTCATCCGAAGGAGAATATTATTTTTTTTTAAAAATGTTTGGATTGATTTTGAGTATGTCAAAATATAAATTTCAGTAAATTAGTGGACCAAAAAAGCATAATCGTTTAAAAATATATTTTGTTGTATTAATTTTCGGAAAAATTTACTACCAAATAGATAAAATGAAAATATTGCTATTTTTGGCTTTGGGTGGGTGTTCCAATGGGCCCGTTGTGACATTTCTATCCGCTTCAATACCAGGATGGCAGAACACGCGAGAGATTGTAGAATGTATGTGTGCAAGCCTTATAACTCTATAAGAAATCAATTTGAATTAATATTGACATTATCATGTCAGTAGATTCTGAAGCCGTAGGTCACTGGATAAAAGAAAGAGAACAAATAAATTGCTAAATAATTATTAAATCTAATTACCAAACATATGTTTCGTGTAAACAAATTTATAAAATAAAAATGTGTCCGAATAAAAAAAAAATATTGTGAAAAAAAATTGAGGGACTGCATCCATTCTCAGATTCCTGTCTAGTTTGGTAGAAATAATTCCGTATTCATTCGATTCGAGTAAAGTTTTCTAGTCTAGAATGGAATAAGATGAGGAATGGCTTCACCTGCGTTAAGCGGGTATTTCAGCCAGTGTCAAGTAATTAATAGCAAGGGCAAATTCAATAAATACACATTATAAATAAAATGTATGTATCTCTAAAGCTCTATGATGCCCTAGTACTTGGAGGCGCTATGTTCGCGTTCGTTATGATTCGTGAACGAACGTGGTTGAGGGACGAACGAACATTTGTGCAGATAATAAAATGCAATTTTTTTTTAAGTTTAAAAATGGAACACTAACAAAACAAAGGCCAGAACATGATACCTGTGACAAATATTCAGTCCATAACTCAGAAACTATCATACTTTACTTAGGTATAAACTGTCTTCACTAAGTATCCACATATGAGCCACCGTAATTTACCTAAAGTATTATTTCGGACTTCTGATACACCCTGTATACAAATCAAGAAGGTATGTATTGTTGTTGATCCAATTAAAAATATATAGTAATATTTTCTCCGCTATCGACTGTGGAAAACTTCCATAAATTTAATTTAATTAATTTCCCGGGCAAAGTTTCGAGATGGGCGTTGACAATTTTAGCACATGCGCAATCGGTGCTGCTTTCTACGTACTAAACCTGCTTTCTACGCACTCCTGCAATGTTCTGTGATCCTGGTGATTGGACTCATATACTGGGATGCGTATCATTTGAAATACGCATGAAATATACCAGAACAAGGAAATAATGCTTCACAATTATTTGCTAACTAAAAATCCCGCAACTTTTTCGGACAGGCACACTAGGGATATTTTCAACTCTCCTACGCTTTCATGTCATCCCAGTACTAAAGCGGATAGAAATATCCAGACGAATGGGAAAAATAAATGGTGGAAAATGTTGAAAGATTGAAGTCACAAAATAATGCTTAGATTTAGATAAAAGTTGATTGAGTATTAAAAAAGTAACAGACTTCAAGAAATAGGCTTAAATAATCCATAAAATTAAAAACAAACATGGTCAGTGCGGGATATGCACGACGCTCTAACCACCTGAGCTAACGGGCTTCTTACAGAGATCAAATATTTAACAACCCCTAAGGAGGGATGGAAGGGGATAAAAAATTTGCCAATTACCATACGCCAATCGCCCATTGTCTCACTTATGAAAAGCGGCCTAAGGGCTGTAAGTTAAAAACAAAGAGATTTGCTACAAACGTTTTTAAAATTAACCCCTTTAAGGGCCAAAGCGGGATTAAAATGCGATTCCAAAGACCATGTAGACGAACGTGCATCCAAAGTAATGCTTAGTCACAGATAAATATAAATAATTAACTTTATTAATCAGTTTAGTAATCCAACTTGGGATCCAGTAATTAATATGATTAAATCCAGAACCAAGCGTGCCATTGCAAGACCTCAAGACACTGTGAGCACTTTCTGCGTGGATCGGACCGCAAACAACAACTAAATATGAGGGTACCCAGTTATTAACTATGACATCAGGACGTCTAACACCTCAGTCCCCCCGTGACCATAGTTGCTGTAAAGCAGCCGAAACGTCGGGAAAATCAAATAGTAAATAAACGCGATAGAATCCGTAAAATAGTTTTATTTAAATGTATTCGCGTAAATATGAGAAAACAATAGTTAAGTTATTATAAAATATCAAGTACTCTTTTAAATTAATCCATAAAAAGAAGAAAAATTTCACGTAGAACATGCGGGACTTAAACCCGCATCCTTCGCAAACCTGACACGAAGCTCTATCCCACTGAGCCAATGAACCACTTCAATAACGAACAAAGAACGCAATCCCTTTGCGATGCAAGGGGTTAAAAGTCCGCCAGTTATGATATCAAAAGTGTGTATCCAGTTACTGATTAATATGCTAGCACTAAGATGTGAGATAACACGGAGGTTTGCAGATGCGCCTCGAAAATTTTCCTATGATTAGTTCCTACATTTTATGATATCCTGGTACTACTACCTGTTTGAACATGAATTGAGTCAAACTGCTTCAAGTCGTGGTCGCACGGCGCATGCTCTATTTTAATCTAAAACCCGCCCATTAGAAACCCGCCCCTTCATTTCGAGAACTTTATATAGAGGATATGGGGACAAATTTATAAGGAACAAGTGGTATGAGCTTACCACCAATACCTCTATTAGCCTTCATATAACAGACATGTAAGGACGTAAAAAGTTCAATCATTAAAGTATAAGAGTTTTCATCGGAAAATTATTATAATTTTGTTGAGTCTAGAAATCGCTGCAAGAAAAATTTCCCCGTTAAATTGATCCATGATGGATTTTTTTTAAAATCCTGGATAGAACTCCTTTTGGCTTAATTTTGTATGTAAAATAGATAGCTCAGTTTTAAGAAAAACAAAACATATTTTTGAAATTTTGCGACCCCCATCTCACTTGGAGTTGATTTCTGAAAAAGTATTTTAAATGGGACCTATCCTTAAGGAATTCCCAGAAAAATCTGTTTATAAACGCCAAAAATAAAAAAATGCTTACAGGTAGAATTAAGCTAGCTTCTCTTTATTCTTAAATCCATTAAAATTTAAATACCTAACTAGCTGTGCCCGCGGTGTAACCTGCTTATGGTTTCTGTATTGCAGCGTGATGTTATAAAGACTAACCTTCCTCATGAATAGACTATACAGCACAAAAATAATTTTAGAAATCGGACTGGTAGTTCCAGAGCTTCATACGTCAGCTTTATAATATTAGTATACATAGAAAACCATATTTTTGAAAAATATATCCTTCTACAAACCACCTACAGAAGCAATGTAAATAGATCTCAACTTCCCGTTCCTTGTCCCTTTACTTGCTAATTGAATACAAATAACGGCCTGTGCGGAACGTCGAATGGAACGCGCCCTCATATTTCTGTCCGCACCAATACTAGGACAGCAGGACACGCAAGAGCGTGCCGAAGAGAGGTGCGATTATAAGTTTATACAAGATTTTCAAAGTTTGTTATGAAAATTTACTCGAGCGATTATTGTTTTTCTCTTTTTGTAATGAATAATAACGCTTATAAAAGTTTATAATTGTTACAAATACGAGCACAGGCGTTAAACTTTCTTACGCGTACGTTAAACTGTACTTTCGTACGTAAAATATTATTTCTAATGTTTCAAAAGAAATAAGAAAGGAGGTTATTCAATTTGATACGGTTTTGTTTAGTAATTTATTTATTGTTTTCTTAGTAATTTATTTATTGTTTTCTTAGTAATTTATTTTAGTAATTTATTTTTAAACTTTCAAAAGTT
Organism: Ptilodon capucinus; assembly: GCA_914767695.1. NCBI lineage: Eukaryota > Metazoa > Arthropoda > Insecta > Lepidoptera > Notodontidae > Ptilodon > Ptilodon capucinus. Next base: position 12,090,515 of record OU611807.1, read on the forward strand.
TAAAAAACTTTTTCTTTGAACTACGCCACCCTCTACCATGTTCGATCACGACCCGAACATCGCTTTATGCCTTCACGTACTAGCGCAACATGAAGCTAAAGAGGCAATATTATTTCCTGTACAGCGTTTCTTTTATATTTTTGAGTTCCTAGTGGATAAGGTGTCCCCTGTATTATTTCTATGAATGCGGCTTTATATATAAAGCTCGCTTTCTGACTTCTTTTGTCGCCAAATCATAGCAGACCAAGAACGCTCCAACTGGTGAAATAAAAAAAACCAATCGCAATGAGAACCTCCCCCTTTTGGAAGTCGGTTAATTAATTGAACTATAGAAAACTCCCTCATTGCTTTAATCAGCTATTTTTGTCATCGACGGTCTAGATTTATTTCTCGCGTTGATTTGAAAATACATAATGCAAAAACGTTAAATTAATTTGTGGATACACATTTTACTATCAACATTTTATTATTATTACAAGCTTTATATTAACTTGCAATGTATGTCCGGGTGGAATCTTGCAACTGAATTTTAAATTAGTTTTATTTAACCAATTGAGCTGAAATTTGGTATACACGCTTATTTTGGATGACAATGCTAGCTTAGCTATGTGACGTCATTCTAATTCCAATATGGCGGGTCATCCAAAATGGCGTAATAGTTATTTTATCTGCACTACCATATTTTGGGTATTAAATGAAAGGGAGCTAAGATGCTAAGGAAAACACGAAAACTAAGGGCATTAAAATAAAAGCTTGTTTTTAAAAAGTTTTTTTAACATATTTTTTTTTCATGTAAAGACTGAATTTGAATTTTTTGCGCATATAATAGAAGAAAATAGACGCAAGTTTAATGTATTATCCTCTATTTCTTTCTATCCTTTCGTTTATAGTGCGGAAGTTGAATTAAACGTATCTTTATATTTATATCTATCCGCGTTAGTACCAGCGTAGCAGGATACTGAGGAGCTAGCAGAAAGCATGTCCAGATAACTTCGAAAGGACTTTTAAAGTAGATTCAAAACTTTACTCGAATCGAATGAATATGAAATTACTTCTACCAAAGCAGAAAGACCAGAAAGACAGGTTTTTTTTTTTATTAGGACTCATTTTAATCTTATAAATTGGATTCCACCAAGCACATGTCCGGTAATTAGGCATAATAATTATTGAGCATTTCATTTGTTCTCTTCAGAATCCACTGACATGATAAAGTCAATATTATTTCAAATTGATTTCTTAGAGTTATAAGGCTTGCACACATACATTCTACAATCTCTCGCGTGTTCTGCCATCCTGGTATTGAAGCGGATAGAAATATCAAAAGGCGCCCATTGGTACACCCGCACAAAGCCAAAAATGACAATATTTTCATTTTATCTATTTGGTACTAACTTTTTCCGAAAATAAATACGAAAACAAATATTTTTAAGCGATTATGCTTTTTTGATCCACTAATTTTCTGAAATTTATATTTTGACATACTCAAAATCAATCCAAACATTTTTAAAACAAATTAAATATTCTCCTTCCGGATGAAGAAGGTGATGAAAATATTCAAAATTATGAAATACAAAAAAACAAAGGGGGTATCTTTGTTAAATTACTAGCTACTCATATGCATTTTGTTTTATACAAAATTTTGATAGGGAGTCATTTGACATAATTTATGACGTGTATTTATTATTTTTTTTGTTACCAAAGAATAAGCATATAGATTTTTAAAACTTAGATTTAAGCATAGCACGCGAAATGCTGTGGTTGTTCTTATTGATTTCTGGACACTAGCATTTCTATATGGTTGCTACCATTTCTAGGAAACGACTAAATATGAAGCAGTTGCAACATAACAAACTTAGCTAAATATATTATATATCATTTACTGAATTAAATGGGAGGTCTTAAAACTCGAACAATTTGGCTGATGAGACTTAAAAAGTGAACATTTTTATTGTAACTTTTAATATTTTTAGGGTCTAGTTGTCCCTTGCAATATTCTCCTAAGCTGTTATGTTATCCTAGTACTACAGCGGATAAGAATATTCAGGTGCGTTTTATGCATAAATATTTTGACAATTTACTATTCATATTTAGGGGACTTTTAATGCAGTCCTGGATTTATTGTTTCTTTAATAAACAAAAAATATTTGACCCCCTTCAAGGGATAAAATGGATCGTGGAAATTTGTACCGGTTCCGTTCCTCCCGAGATCCATGCACATGGTGTCGCAGCCTAATGCTCAGATTAGATAACATTGGTATATAAATATTTAATAAATACATTATGAACTTCCAGAACTATACATTAATCATCTATAAAATTAAAAAAAAAAGTAAACACAAACTTCATGGTAGATTCGAACCCGCGACATTCGCATTATTAGCATGACGCTCTAACCAACAGAGCTATCGGACGTTTTACTGAGTTCAAATATTAAGCCACCCCTTAGGAGGGATGCAAGGGGATGAAAACATCGCCAAATACCATAATACACTTAATGAAAGGCGCATAGCTTTAAGTTAGAAACAAATAAATACTTGTTATAAAACTTGAAAATTGACCCATTTAAGGGCTAAATAGGGATTTAAAATTTGATTCAAAGACCACAATGTAATTTAATGCAGTTTTAGATAAAAATTAATAATTGATTTAACTAATCAGTTGAATAATTTTAAAGTATCATACACTACTAAATTTATCCATAAAAAGAAAATAAGAAAAACTTCACGTGGAACATGCGGGACTTGAACCCGCGACCTTCGTGAACCCGACACGAAGCTCTATCCCACTGAGCCAATGAACCACTTCTAAAAGCAATGTAGAACGCTATCCCTTAGCGATGCAAGGGGTTGAAAATTAGTGGCAATTACTCTTTCATGTTCTAGCATTAGCATTCTTATGAGATCCTAGTACTACAACCTGTTTGAGCACCATTCGAGTTAAATACCCCGGGTCTTCTCTGCACTGCGCATGCTCCATTTTAGTCACGGACACACCAACTCGCCCTTTATAAACTACCCCCACATTTCACATATTTTAAATAGAGCACATCTGGTTGGGACGAATTTGTGAAGTGCGAGCGTATGAGACCCATACCTTTATTAGATTTGTAAGGATATATTAAAGTTAATAACTAAATCCATTTGTTTCACTGACAGAATTATTATTAGCGTCCATTATTAAATCGAATAAGTACAAAATACTCTTAGTAATTGTTTATTTTACTGTACTTAGCGATATTTTCATATTGTTTAATAATTGCAAGATCTCCAGATGAAACTTATGCAATGAGATTTTGATTCCTTCCCCCTTACCACCTCTCTTGCAGCTTTGTTTTAATATTACGTTTAGTTTTTATCAGTTAAAAACCAACAGTTACTATTAAAACAACAATATCTCAAGAGGTGGTTAGCCCAAATCGTGGCGACAAATAGAAGGTGTAGTTTTGCTAGTTGAAAATTGGTTTCCGATAAAAACGTGAAAATACTTTAACTAGGCAGTTAGGTTTCGTAAGAGATGCACTGAATAACACAATTAATTTGCATTCCATACTTTGAAGATACAACCAACGAATACGCACCCATCCCTTTCTTTCCTTACTGCTTAACACGTAGTGGGAAAGGCCCGGTGCGTTTTTCGTCTATTGGACCGACTTTGCACATTGAGGCCCTACCTCGGTTTAGGATTGCATCAAACTCCACCTATTCATGATGTCCTACTAATTGAACTCGTGTGAGGAACTTGATTGTGGTCAATACAGTCGAACGATAATTTAGTAGGAGGCGATACGTTTACGCTATGCCCGCCCCGGTCCGTATTTGGGTGAGAAGACACAGCACTCACAAATTTTAACACCAAGGCATCATAAATAAAAACAAATTATGCAATTTTTAGATCAATGCGATTTAAGGGTCGTACAAACTAATTTCAGTATGTAGCGAACTTATCTGCAAAGCACAGTCGGTTCGGTTAACACGATCACTGATTTTGGTTAGCAACGCCACAACACTTGTACTAGGCTGTAGGCTTTTAAAAGAGTAGTATGTAATATAATAGGTAGAATAGAAACGTATTTTTTCTAGTTAGATGTGGACATCATGCGCTTATCTTGCTACCAACATATTGAGGTTCCGCTTCCTATTTACGAGAGTACTCCAGGACCTACAAATTTATGATGTCCTCTTAATTCACACACCCGTTTAGGATAGAAAGTTTAATAACAGAGAACAGAGTTCGAAGAAGTTGCATTAAATACCTGTGTATCTTGTCTTTGTCTTGTGTATCTGAACACGAGGGAGTGAAAACGTAGAAAGCACACGTGTCTTGATACTGTAAATAAACAAATTCGATTTAATTTCTGAATATTTCATAGTAAAGTTGTCAGTCAGCAATTACTGGGGCCGTAAATGACGCAAACAAACTTATTCTGCCTTACCAGGCATGTTTCCACGTATCTTGGCTGGCTAAATTAAATTGGTGCTTTGCTTAATTAAATAACTTGACAGATTCAAAGCTGAAGGTGCTTGAAAAGTTTTAATTGAACTATCAACACTTTGCAAAGTTGTCCGACAACTCCTACTTTCAAATTTCTGTTGCGTTGTCATGTTATCCTAGTACAAAAGCGGATAGGAATATTTATCTATTCAACATACGCACGCATGAGCCACTTTGGCAATATTTATTATTTGTTTTTTTAATAAAATATTAATTTATAATAAACCACATTATGGGATAAATAGGGGATACAAATTTGTTATGCGTATTTTGATGATCTAAGATCCACATGATCGAAATACCAAGCCAGCTTAGATGTGGATAAAATAAATTTAGAAACATTTGAGAACTGTATTTTGACAATCCATAAAATCTAAGAAAGTAAACATAGTCCGTTCGGGATTCGAACCCTCGACAATCGCACTATTCCACCTGAGCAAGAAGACTTTATACTGGACTTAAATAATAAGCAACTCCTTAGTGGTGCAAGGGGTTGGAAACTCTGTCAATTAACATAACACATTTATGAAAAGCGATTTATGGGCTTTCTATAAGAAACAAAGACATGTCACAAAACTTTGAAAATCGACCTCTCTAAGAACTAAATAGGGATTGAAAATCCGGTTTCCAGGACCAGGTAATTCTTAGTTGTTTAATATAAAAGTTTTATTTTACTGTTCTTCTTTATTTTCAAATATTTACGTTAATTTTTTTTATTTAGTAAGGGTACAAAATGTTTTCTTTTATGCAACTTTTTCTTACACCATTTTGCATTTTTAAATAATAAAGTTCTTTAAATCAATATATATATATAAAAGTAAATAATGTAATGTTTCTCAATGAAACAGTTTGATAATAATGTAATATTTAAAAACTTCCCCTACTTAATGCACAAAAAGGAAAATTTAAACAAACGTGGTTCGTGCGGGATTCGAACCAGTGTCCATCGCGTGTTTAAAACTCGTAGCGAGGGGAACGTTTACGTCTATTGAACGGACTTTATATCCTGAGGCCGTACCTCGGTTTAGAACTAGCGTCATTGCAATAAGCTACACCAATTCATGATGTCCTCGTAATTCAACTTGTATGAGGACCTTGTGGTCAATACAGTCGCAAGGTAACTTGGTAGAGAGTGACTTGTTTACGTTAAGTACGTCCCAATGCGTCTTTAAATTAGAAAATGCAGCAGCCGTAAAATTTTATACCAAGGCGTCATAAATTAAAACAGAAATCAATGCAACTTGGGTCTCGAAACTTGGGATCAATACGATTTAAGACTGGGGCAAACAAGCGAAAAGATGCGCGTGCCAATTTTGTTCCAATATGGAATACCAAAAGGAACAGTAGCTATTAATTCAAAAAAAGCTATTAATTCTTAAATGGGAAGGATGTTTTCAAACAAATGTCATTGTTGATACAAACGTGTGGTCGTGTGGCTTTTGCCAAACATAATCAGTCTCTGAGATTAGCGGCACAGAACCCATTAAAGTTCAGTAAATTCACTAGCGCCTGTATGTTCATTAACTTATCTGCAACAAACTTTCCCGTTTCAGTTAAATGTTTATTGATTTCGCTTAGCAACGCGACAACACTTATACTAGGGAGTAAGATTTTGTAAGAGTTTCTTGAAATATTATAGAACACTTTTGTACCTATCTCGCTACTTACACTTCGAGCCTCCACCTCCGGTTTATGTCAGTACTCCAAGCCCTGCTACAATTTATGATTTCCTCATAATTCACAGACCCGCGTGTTAGAAAGTTTTGTAACGCGAGAACACTCATATAGGGAGTAAGCGTTTGAAGAAGTTGCTTTGAAAATCTGAATTATACCTACACCACTTTTCTATTTTACCTATTTACCAGGCATATCTTAATTTAAAAAACATGTTGGCCCTATGGAGTCGCTAAAGATTGAACTCCGGTGGAATTGCATTGGCGACAAAGAGTGGTTCATACCGTCTTTAGGTAGGTATATATTTATAATTGAATATGAATTATATTTATAATAAAGAATATTCAACACTACAAACATTTCATGAGTAAAGTTTTGAATAAACTTTGAAATTCAATAAGCGTGTCTCCCTTCGGCACGCTCTTGCATGTCATGCCGTCCTAGTATTGAAGCGGACAGAAATATGAGGACGCGTTCCATTTAACGTCCGCACAAATCTTACAAACCCTAAATTTATAGAAAGTTAACATTTACAATTAAATAGGTGCTTTTTGATGAATTATAATTTCTGTAATGTTAAGGATGATTATTAAATTTTATTTGGTCGATGCATTTTGTTGACGAAGAAATAAATTAATTAATAACTTTAACTTCTTTGCTTCTGTTCATTCCTCAATGCCGTACATGAAAGCCAAATTATTTTTACAAATTATTATCTTGATATTAGACTGAAAGTATGTGCAAAATAAATTAATGGTAAAAAAACTTTTTAAAAACAAGCTTTCAGTTAGTTTTCGTGTTCTCCTCAGCAAACCCTTTCATTTGATACCTATACTGTGGTAGTGCAGAAAAAAATACTATCCCGCCATATTGGAATTAGAATGACGTCACATAGCTAATCATGCATTGTCATCCAAAATAAGCGTGTATATCAAATTTTATCTGTTAAAGATAACTGGTTTAAAATTCAGTTGCAAGATTCCACCCGGACATACATTGCAAGTTAATATAAAGCTTGTAATAACTTGAAATAAAGCTTGTAATGGTTGTCTTAGCTGTAAATAATTAGTATTTCATGTTTGAATGATACTTAGGTTCCTTGATAATTGATCATACATGCATAGTCAATACGTTCATTGCAAAAAGAACCTCTTCAATGTTATGCTGCACTGGTCTTTGGAGTCGCTTAAACTATACTGTCGTCATCGAACGTGGAAGGAGGACTTAACCTACAATCGAACGGGTATGAATGAACGGGCGTATCTTTTGATTGCGTTGACTTATAAGTTTGTTTTTTATAGCTCTAAAAGATTGTAGAACTATGTCTTTGATATTAATTTCAAGTTGAAATTAGTTTCGTTCTTGAGAAAAAGGGTCGTAAGACGGACAACGAAGTGATCCTTCCTTTTTTACTTGCAAGGTACAGACTTGTAAAGAATACTCTAACTTGTCCGGAGTTGAGTGAGTAAAAACTAACTTGCTTTGTGAGGCGTGTACTAGAAAAACATAGAATAAAACAATTAGTTAAGGAATATTTAAGAATCACGATTCTCGCCTGACCTCACTTTACTACCTTAGTGCACCTATGCAACACACGTTAACAAAAGAAACGGGTTGTTTTGGCTCCTAAGGTAGGGGCCAAAACAACCTGGCTAGCATGACTTCTAAAAGTCTTTATTACGGAGAGACGCCATCCTGTGGTGTAATTGAAGTAATTAGTTGCCAGGGGGTGCTCTCAGGAAACATATTAAACGTCAAAGGATGGTCTTTGGTGGATGGCAGAGAGATGGAGCTTAGCGACATATTTGTGCAAAAATAAATATTTGTAGAAAATTAAGACGATAGTTGTGCATCTTATTTAAACGATACGTACTGATACGTAATTTTGAAGTTATTTCAAGGGAATTTACGTGGAATTTAGTAGATATCAAAATAATTTTTATATCAAATAGCAATATGTGAAACAAAGATGGCCAGTAGATGGTGTTCTCGCAAAATATATCAAATTCAAATTCGTGTGCGTGTTAACAACCTTCAGTTTTACAAGACATCCAGCTCAGTAGTCTAAGCACCCCGAGGAACGTGACTCGTGGCCATGCCTGATGATTGCTCTATATAAATGGAGCTTCACCACCGCGCCCGGCGTCATTCTTCTACCGTCCAGATTAGCACACAGTTCTTAATACTTGTAATCTTGTTATTTCCACATTAAACAGTTTATAAAGCCATCCAGTTTTTGGGTATTTTGACCTGCGGTCGACTACACACCAATTTTACTCCAACCCCTAGCTGAACTTTTTATGGCAGACCAACGAAGACGAGCGAAAAGTGAAGCGAAGATGACGAAGAGCGATGTTCAAAGAAAATAACCTTGGAAATGTTTGACGACCTTATTAATCCTATTACGTATTGCAACATACATAACATTACTGGTTAAAGTAATTATTTAACAAAAAGTACAACTACAGCCCTTTTAACGTCCCACTGCTGGGCACGGGCCTCCCCTCAATGCGAGGGGGATTCAGGCCATAGTCCACCACGCTGGCCCAGTGCGGGTTGGCAGACTTCACACATCTATCGAGAACTAGACAAGTTCCCCCAGACGTGCAGGTTTCCTCACGATGTTTTCCTTCACCGTTTCATAGCAAGTGATAATCTCGGATGAAAATGAGATTCGCACATAAATCCCAGAGGTGCGAGCCGGGGTTTGAACCTGCACACTTTGATTTGCAAGACGTGCGTTCGACCACTCGGCTACCACTGCACAAAAAGTACTAAGGATAACAAATTAAACTATAGCAATGGTAAAAAATATATTCCCTATATACAAGAAGTGGTTTTTGCATGCGGTGTTTTTGGATTCAAATGCGACGTGCATTTGCATCGGGTACGAGAACAGCACCAACAGATGGATCCACTTCCATACCGCCTGCAACACATTCTCTACTGTCTAAACTATCGTTTATGCGTTGACTATTTTGTCACATTTTGTGGGCTAACAGTGTAAGACTCGATGACGAAATAAATTAAATCAAATTAATACCTACTCAGGTCTGAATTATCGAAAAATCTTCTTAACCAACTTTTTTCTTATTTCTCAGAATCAGATTTTTTTTATTCATGTAAAACAAAATACAGGGACTTATGAATCGTCAATAAATAATAATAATAGTATCTCTACCACCCATTCGGAATGCATTTCCTATGGAGAAAAAAGGGCCAAGAAACTCCCTGGTCGCTTTTTCCAATAAGGATTTACATTTTTGTGTTTTTTCTCCCCCCTTGAGTATATATGAGCAAGTCTTGGAAATCCTCAACCACTCCCTTTAAACAGCATAAATTGGCCGCCTCTAAAATGTAAATAGAGGTTGAAAATGCGGTTTCAACGACCAGCATTACCGTTATAAAGTAAAGTGAAACAGAAAACCTTTTATTTTTTTCGAAATAACCAAATTGATCCATAAATGAAAAAATGCATAAAAAGACATGGTCCGCACGGGACTCGAACCCGCGACCATCGCATTATTAGTACGATGCTCTTACCAACTGAGCTAACGGACCTCTGACTGTACGTAAAAAATTAGCAACCCCTATGGGAATGCAAAGGGTTGATAACCTCGCGAATTTCCGAAAAGCCGCTTATGGGAGTTAAGTTAGAAACAAAGATATACTTCTTACACAATTTTTGAAAATTTACTCTTCAAAGGGCAAAAGAGGGGTTGAAAACTCGGTTTCAAGAAATACATGGATGAAGACGGAAGGTAATTCATAGTAACAGATAAAATTTAATAATTTCTCAATGAAACAGTTGAATAATTTAAAAGCTCCAACATCTTAACCAACTTAATCAATCTAATGAAAAAATGCAAAAAGAAACGTGGTCCGTGCGGGAGTCGAACCCGCGACCATCGCGTTATTAGCACGATGCTCTAACCGCCTGAGCCAACGGACCTCATTACTAACGTAAAAATTTTGTAACCTCTTTGAGGATGCAAGGGATTGAAAATCCCGCCAATTACGATACCGAAAGTATTGAAACATTTGTCTATGAGAAAACAAGGAGATGCGTCGAAAGTCGTCCTTCCTAATACCACAACCTGTTTGAATAGGATTCGAACCAATACATCTGACCTTGGCCGCACGGCGCATGTTCCATTTTCATCCTAGACCCACTCGCTCTCCAGAAACTCGCCCCTTCATGTCATAAATTGTATATGGATCTGAACATAACTATTTGGAACGAATTTTAATGGGATGAGGGGATGTGAGACGTATTCATATCGTTTAATACCATGGCCCTACTACATTTTACCCTACCCTACCCTAAACTTATCCAAGGAGTGAGGGTTGTGGTTCCCGGCCGCGAATCGAGGGTGCAGTTTTCCTAGTTTAAAATTACTTAGTAACGTGAAAATACTTGGACTAAGCATCTAGGTATCGTAAGAGCCCTTGAGGTCGTGAACGTCTTATGTAGACGACGACCATGAGGAGGACGGCGAGGGGTGGTCTCCTGCCTACCGCATGCCATTCTCTACCTCTGTGGAGCATCTGTCGAGCATCTGCTGATGCTCGCTCCCTCTGCACCCTCTGCTCCCCCAGCACCCTCTGCTCATCCGATCCGAGCTCATGAGCACAAACCTCGGGAGCGAAGCACATGAGGGACACCGGTGCGTTTCAGTACGAGATCTGAAGATGGAGACCCTCTAACTGTCGAAGACGGCCACCGGGGAAGTTTTAGTGGGTAAGAATCCCATATATCCCAGTCTTCTCCCACAAAGAAGACTGGGAATCTTTCTGACGATTTCGTCCCCGTCAACAAAAAAATAAGGTATCGTAAGAGATGAAAAGAATATACCTACAACTGATTTATAACTTCGTTCTGGTATGAGCAAATATTGTCGCGCGTTTTGACGCACTTGTGTATAAAGGCCTTTATATTGATGAGCGTACCACCCTTCTACCACGATCGTGGAGAATAATTTCGGTAATTCGACCTAACATAGTCGCTGTGACGAGGCATGTACCAGGGCAACATAGAGTTAAAGAGGTAGTTCGGGATAGGGATGTCAAGGATATGAAATTTCGGATACGGATATAAAAAGAATGTTATCCATTACTCGTATTACCGACGTGGACAGGAAGGCGGCAAAGCTGAAGTGGGCTTGGGCCGGTCACGTAGTACGAATGGACCCGCTTATGTGGACAAATTGTGTTAACACCTCCACGACTGAAGACGGTTGCCGGCGGCGTGACAGACCGAGGAGAAGATGTTGCGATGATTGGGTCCCTTTTGCGGGTGAAACGTAGCCACAACAAGCCCAGAACAGGGACATGTGGAGACGGGAGGAGGAGGCCTTTGACATCCAATAGACTATTAAAAAAATGTTGAATTCAGATACGGTAACAGATAAGTATGCGATTTTTGAGGAATTATAAAAGTAAAATTGAAATAGCAAGTAATTATAATTTATTAAAGCTACTTTCAAAATACAACAACCAGATTATAATAAACAAAAATAACCGTACTCTCAGTAAGGAGGTGGGACAAACCCCTTCACAGCAGTGGAACACAAATCGTGAGAAAAAACACAGTAAATATAGACGCCAACCCCTATCTGAAGTTATTCGAAACTTTTATATTGGTTTCGGATACGGATAATAATTTTTTTCTGATATCCGATATTTTCGGTTACGGTAACATCCCTATTTCAGGGTATATTCATTTGCGCATGCTCCATAATTAAAAGTAGAATCAATATAAAGAACCGCGAGCCACTGTGGTCCTCAGACAAACGAAGCCTTTAAATAGATGGAGCCTTAGTACTCTCAAAGCGTACACAGCTGTCTGCCAAAGTGAAACTAATGTAGCATTTTAATGGAACAATATTCTCCTTCTTCTTTTGCCAAAGAATGAAAGATGAAATTTAATTAAATAAGGTGAGAAATAGCTGCACCTGCATTTAGCATGTATTCTTCCAATATCAAGTAATTAATAGCATGGACAAATTCAATGAATACACATTATAAATTAAGATGGGTAGGTAATGAAGATGATAAATATGGCGGATGACTCCGGACTCGTAATGTCTGGTACAAAATTCTATCATCGGCCTCATTAGAAACATTATGACTTCAGCTTACAATAACATCTTGGCAATCGTTGGAGTTACAGTAATGTTTTACTACGCAGCGCTACTTCTACGGAAATTGTTCCATTATATCTATCTCATAAGACACTCGCGCCCAATTCTAACCGCGTTTAAATCGAGACACCACTGTATTCTTTAGACAGCTCTAATTTACCTTTAATAAATGTTTATTAGATAGATATATAGAGTACTCTTTATTGCACACACCAAACAAAGAAAATAATACAACATTCTTAGTTCTAAATACAGTAGCTATGTACAATTTGACGGCGTTAACATAATCCAACCTCTGATCTATCATAGCATGATAAAATACAGTAACTATTTGAGTTTAAATAACAACAATAATCTGCATTAATTAATTTTATTTCCAAAATAAAGACGTTCTGAAACCTGTTTGTTTGGACCAAACCTACGGATAGTTGAAACATTAAGTAACGCGGGACTTTGAAAAGGTTTCTGTAAATATGTTTAAATACATTAATTTTATCCCAGCTCTAAATATTTTTTGAGGGTTCCATCGGTCATACTCTATCTCACTCTTACTGCCCATAGACTAAATTTCCTTTAATTTAGGAGTCTTCAATCTGAGGTTCAGGCCATGCGCAGCACATTCGCGAGGGAAATAATGAAAATATTGACTGGTTAAACCTCTTTTGTTTCCCTGTTACCCTGGTAATGTAACCTAAGGAAGCGTGTTTTGTGCACATGGCAATCACAAACCAAACAACATTTAACGCTTAATGTACCCGTATGTTTATGGAGATTCCAATGTACAATCTAAAAACTATTTAAAATAAGATTACTAACCCATTTTCAAAGTAAAGATTTTTAGTAATAGAAAAAATGCCTCCCCGATTTGGGAATAAATCATTATTATTTGCACTAAGTGGTAGGTAAGCTAGATAGCTGATCTGAGGTAAAATTAGACTGTATTGTTGTTACATAGTAAATCGTCAGACGAAGACTAAAACGCTTCAAACCCCTGTTTATCTCAAGTCAAGTCCTCCTACCACGTTCGATTACGATAGTACAGTTCCTGCGACTCCAAATACTAGTGAAGCATAAAATTCCAGGGGTTCTTGGTGCACTGAGTGCATTGAATGCGCATGTGCAATCAATAATTAGGAAGCCTAGGTAATATACTGGTCTGCCTTTGGTGCTCGCTGGAAGCAGACGTGTCTCGTGCATAAGATTTTTTGCACAAAAAGTGGATCATTAATCCAATTTCTCACATAATCGAGAGTGATTCCAACGGCTGCAAAGAATAAGCAAGTCTACAAGCAGCGCTCACTACACATCGGAATACTCGGCTGCACCACTTCGGGTACAAAGAATTGCTGCTATTTTTCATCTTGTTCACACCCGCCTAAAACCTCGCATTATGAGCTTAGAGAGGGCGACGTCCGAAAGCGAAAGCGCAAGCGGATCTGTGGAAAACTTGGAAAACTTATCTACTGATAATAAGGAAGAGAACATCAATGTTAACTCAAGCAAGATGGACGGACGCGAAGATCTCGCAGAAAAATCGGATTTCAAAACGGATTTAGAAAACTTCCGCGCGGATATAATGAAGACGTTGGAAGAATTTTGCAAAGCACAAAACGAAAGCCTGATCAATGTAAGGGCCGAAATAACTGAGATGAAAAGCAAAATTATAGAAGTAAAATCAACTACGGAAAATATTGCAGAGCAATTGTATCAAATTAACGACGACCTGAAAAAGTTGGAATTGAACAACGTCATCATTCAAGAAAAACTTAACGCAGTGCACTGCGAAATAAATCAGATGAACATACAACAATGCGATGAAGGCTTTCTAGCCGCGAATCCCTCCGCTACCCGCGAGGAGGCGGTCCGCGGTGTAAAGGACAGATACGACCGCGAGGAAAACAACTATTTCGTGGGTATTTAAGAAAATGATGAAGAAAACCCAAATTTCATACTAATTTATGATGAGAAAGAAACTGATTTCATTGGTGTTGATTATTAGAAAATAATTCCTGTCCCTGGTTGCATACCATTCATGCTTGCGTAGTTTAATTAACAATTGCACTACAGAAATAATTGCGGTCGGTGTGGAGGCAATTCCATACCCAATGCAACAGGTTTTGGCAAATCTCCTTGTATGTGAACATTGTTACCATTAGTGTATTTAATTATTTATTTTTAAGTAGTAATTGTTAAATAAATTTACTAGCAATTTAAGTTATGTATTTATAAAAACGTATTTATTAAATAAATTACACACTGTCTAAATGTTATATAGATTTTCTATTAGCCCTTATTCCCTTTCCTATAGCTCCATCGCTCTTCGTCATCAGTCCGCCATAGGTAGGCATCAGGTGTGTAGTCGGTCACACGCGAAATAATCATATATATATTATGTTGATATCTTTCCCAAGAGCATCATCTGCCAACCATCTATTGTGTCGCTACTTAAAAAAGCTTGCTAGAAGTTATGCTGGCCTGGTTACTTCGGTGCCAAAATAACCTGTTGCTGTCCTTGCAAGATACGCTGAGGACCGTTAAATGAAGAAAGATAAAACGGAATGGGGTTCAAGTCAACGAAAAGCAAAGTTATCTTCTTGTTGTTTTGTTATTATATTGGATTGATTTTTTCATTTTATTTTTACTGAAATGGCACACCAGACATGCGCACCTAGAGTTTGTGAAAAATCAATCGAGGCAGCTAGATACTCCCATCTTGTGTACAAAGTGTGACGTCAAACGCAATAGGAAAGGGGTATCCGTCATCTTTATCACCTTCCATTTGTATTTGATTTTGTTCCAATCCGGAACACACTTCAACACATTCCTGAACATATTCCATTAAATTTTCAGCATTCCGTAAAAAAAAAGATTTCCATCATCTGATGGAAATAATACCTGTCTATGGTATTTAAATATTGTATAAATAGTAGTTCTGTCCCCTGTTTCCCTCGTACAGTCCTCCCAAAGCGAGGTAGTTTTCACTCACTCTATTCTGAAATGAGGCCAGTTGGTGTTATTTTTATTTGTCATTAATATCTAGACATCAATCCATTGGCATAAGGGCCTTCCCTTATGCCAATGGATTGATATGCCCTTGCACAACATCCATATTTTCTGATTACATTATAAGTTTAGTATTTTGCTAAATTAATGAAGCCGTCCGATATATGATATTTAAGTGGCATAGCGTCTACGGCCTTCTGTCAAAAGTGTAGCTTTTGTATCATTTTGATCAAACCACATTATTATTACCCCAAAATCTGTAATTACCGCTATTTGACCAATAGTGAGCGCTTGAAAAGCGTACGTCATACAGTAATGTTTTTAGAATATCCAAATTATTAGAGTATATTGCTATTATTTCATATAATCTGTTTCGCTCTAAATGGCCATAGACAATATTTTGTTTTGTTTAGAAGACTTTACTCTGTGATTCTGACCCTGTGCAACACGTTTGCGAGGGAAATAATGTTAATATTCAATAGAGTACCTCTTTGATTTCCTGTTAGCCTGGTAATGTAACCTGAAGTATCGTGTTTTGTGCACGTGTAATCACAAATCAAACAACGTTTGTCACTTAATTTACCCCCATTGCCCCCTTACTGATAGATATATAATCTATGAATTTGGTGTGTGAAATAACTGGGATTGCCGCTAGTCCATTGTATGGTACCCATAGTTTTTTTTTTTTTTTATGAGATAGGGAGACAAACGAGCAGACGTTTCACCTGATGGTAAGTGATCAACGCCGCCCATGGACACCTGCAACACCAGGGGCATCGCAAGTGCGTTGCCGGCCTTTAAGGAATGAGTATGCTCGTTTCTTGAAGATACCTTTGTCGCATCGGTCCGGGAACACCGCTGCAGGAAGTTCATTCCACAATTTGGTGGTGCGAGGGAGAAAATTCCTGGTAAATCGCACTGTACTGGAACGCCATTCATCCAGATGGTGAGGATGGTAATGCAGTCTGTGGCGAGCCGTGCGATGGTGGAATTCAGCGGCAGGTATAATACCGAACAATTCCTCGGAACACTCTCCATGATAGAAGCGGTAGAAAATGCAGAGGGAGCCTACATCTCTATGCAACGCCAGAGGGTCTAGCCGATCGGTAAGCTTTTTGTCATCGACAATTCGAACTGCCCTTCGTTGCAGGCGGTCAAAAGGAAGAAGTTGGTACTGTGGTGCACCGGCCCAAAGGTGAGAGCAGTATTCCATGTGCGGACGGCCTTGCGCCTTGTAAAGTTGCAGGCGATGAGCCGCAGTGAAATACCGCCTCGCCCTACCTAGCACACCCAGCTTTTTGGAGGCCAACTTGGCCTTACTTTCCAGATGACCGCGAAATTGCACGTCGTTCGATATGTCGACTCCAAGGATCCCGATACTTGGCTTGGCATTAAGGAGAGTGTCTTCGAAACGAGGAGATGCGACAAAGGGGTTCTTTTTGGCGGTGAACGCACAAATTTGTGTCTTATTGGGGTTGAATTGCACCAAGTTCAGTTTGCCCCAGTTCGAGACTAGATGTAAAGAAGTCTCGACTTCAGACACAAGTTTGTTCCGGCACTCATCGACGTTTGCCCGAGAAATATTAGCACGACCAGTGTAAACAGCATCTCCTGTACTGTCATCTGCATAACAACGGAAGTTGCTGATATGATGCAACATATCTACATACAATCTTACTTTGTCATACGGTGACATTGCGTTATGAAAATTCGCTCGCCCCTGTATGATCAGGGTATTTATGGCGTGAGAAAATAATTTGTCTTTTATTTATGGTGTTGAGGATTGCGGAGGAGCAATTAAGTTCGAATAATATATTTTCATCCCATCTATTCCAAAAGGAAAATGGTGTTTTCTATAAGAAACTTTTAGCGGACAGTAATGAGTTTTTAATCCTCTTTATAAGTGCGCCGCAATTTACTTTGCCGCGCACTTTTTGAATTTGGAACATCTTAGTGTTCAGCGCCAAAGAAATCGAACGCAAATATTGTTTGAATTAAGACTGGCTGGTACGACGGCCTATAGTCGCGTCGCTAGCTGAATAAAAAAAAAGAAATCAAATTAACGACGCGCAAACTACAGCCCACGTTTTCGTCAATTTTCACGGATTGTTAGAAATTCATGGTTTTGTTTAAAATATCTCAAATGTAAATATAAGTTATTAGTTGTTTTATTATTAGATACTATTTAATTTCAATTTAGTTATTACTCTATATATTACATATATTACTGTATAATATTACAATAAAATATGAGGCGCCTTTTATTTTCTCATAGTGGGTGATGAAAAGTAGAGTGTATCTCTAGGGCGCAAAATATATTTTTGGCTCGGGCGACGTACTTTGAATCCCTCGCTACGTTCAGGATTCTGCTAAAGAATCCCTCGCTACGCTGGGGATTCTACTCTAGAATCCCTCACTTCGCTCTGGATTCAAAAAAGCGCCCTCGCCGTAAAAGTATTATTTTGCTCCCTTGTGATACAATCTACTATTAAACTGTGCTGTACTTTGACTAAATAAAAAGAGTTCCTAAATTTACAGATATTTAAATCCATTTACAAAATACCTACAGTGGCAATATAAATGTAAAGGATTATAACTTTCTATAAATTCAGGGTTTGTAAGACTTGTGCGGACGCAGCCTCATATTTCTGTCCGCTTTAATACCAGGATGGCATGATACGCGAGAGCGTGCCGAAGTAGGGCTTGGCATTTGGAGCTTGTAGTTTGTTTTACTCGGAAAATTATTGTTCTGATAAATGTAAATTATATTGTATTGTTGTATTTAACGAATTAACTTTAAAACTACTAGACCGATTTCAAAAATTCTTTTGCCATTAGAAAGCTACATTATCTCTGAGTAACATAGGCTACATTATAAACCCGTGCGAAGCCGGGCCGGTCCGCTAGTTATAAATAATACGGTTATGAACATTATAATTCTTAAATACCTACCAACGGACACGCCAGGCATGAGTCCCGTCTTGAAAATGTTTGTTTTCTCTATTTATTTTTCTTTTGTGACATCTAATGTTTTAAAAGTAGGTTCATATTTTTTTTGATATTTTTTATTGAGTTTAGCTTTATTTGCTCTGAGCACAATGAAGTTAAATTATAAATTGACATGTCATAAGTGTATAGACACCCATACTTTCGAAGCGCTCCAGTGTGATCTGATATCCTGGTACTGATGCGGATAGAAATGTCGACACGCGCCCATTGCAATAACCGCACAAATCCATTATTTTAATTTTACCATTTTTTTTTTGTTACTGTGATAATTTGAAAAAAAACGTTTCTGTATTAATATTATGATTTTGAGATCCAGTTGCAGTGATTTATCGGAACTATTTTATCCATTACCTATTATTATGAAATCACTTATTTTGCTTTACGATCATAAACTTATTTATGTTCCGTACAAACTTAATTAAACTATTACGGAACCTGCGGTACATGTGTCCAGCATGCACTTGACTGGTGTTTGTAATTTTGGTGAAAATTCTACCCGGCTCTCCGTTCAGTCGAAGATTCGTTCATTCTATACCTTTAACCGCTTTCATGATAACTAGGGCAGCATAATATTTCAGGAGAACGTAAGTAGCAGATAGTCAAGTCCTACAACTTTCAAGAAGTCAATGCATTTCTTAGAAAACGATTTCCAGTAACTAAGTAATTGTCTTATTTGTTTTTATGAGCTATTTTGAAGCGTATACTTTAGACGATAAGAGTGGCGTTCAGAAAAGCAGCAACAAAAGAGTATAAGAAAGTATATAATAGCTCAATTTTGTCCAAATGTTGGGATATTGAATAGATAAACAATAAAATAAAGCATAAAAGAACATTTTCAAAGACGAGGTTGATTAAATATCATGCATGCATTAGGAACGCGTTTAAATATTCCTACCCGTTTTAGTACTAGGATGACATGACACCGCAGGAGAATATTGGATATTCGATAACTTTTCAAGGTGTTAGCTCAAAACTTTTCACGGAAAAGCTTTGAATCTCTTGAGTTTTAAAACCAACCAATATGTACTAGGTACACTTTGTAGTCGATACAAGCCGAAAGAAGAAGACTAAGAAACCAAGGAACACTGAGTTTTATATAATAATATCGAGAGGTGAATATGGCTATTTGACTTAAGCGACATTATTAGGACTTTAACTTTATAGGAGAGCATACTCATTCTACTACTACTACGACAGCCCTTTTAACGTCCCACTGCTGGGCACGGGCCTCCCCTCAATGTGAAGAGGATTTCAGGCCATAGTCCACCACGCTGGCCCAGTGCGGGTTGGCAGACTTCACACATCTATCGAGAACTAGACAAGTTCCCTCAGAGGTGCAGGTTTCCTCACGATGTTTACCTTCACCGTTTCATAGCAAGTGATAATCTCGGATGAAAATGAGATTCGCACATAAATCCCAGAGGTGCGAGCTGGGGTTTGAACCTGCACACTTTGATTTGCAAAGCGTGCGTTCGACCACTCGGCTACCACTGCTATTCATACTCATTCGACACAGATAAATTAACTGATTTCAATTATGTATATAAGCAGATATCGCCCAAAAGTATCGCTTCAGACAAAAAGCCTTTCACCCTTCGATATGAGTATTTTCATACCATGTTATATTTAGTGGTCGGTGAAAAATACCGACCAATGTTCTTTTTCTGTTGTTTTGAATGAAATCTACTTTGAATTTTGAAGAAAGTAAATAACGCCAGTACTGCAATTAGGTGTACACCCCTTATTAGATTGCAAAGGCGCGACCTAACATAGTCGCTTTGACGAGACAAGTACCAGTGTAACATAACAGTTCAAGAGGTATTTCCGGGTATACTTATTTGCGCATGCTCCGTAAATACAAACCGCTCAATAAAAAGGAATGACAGTTCATTCTATCATAACTGACGTTTCACGTCAAAGTCTTACTGCGTTCAAATTGTAATGTTTCTGGCTCCAAACCCTGTTTAACTTCAGCACACGTAAATCAATAACTGAGACATAATTTTACGATTAAATGTTATACTTGAGTTTAAATTGTTTAAAATAATCTGCATAAATTAATTGTATCACAAAATTAAAACGTTCCAAACACTGATAGATTACAAATCTATTCGCGATACGGCGCTTCTGAACTTCTATTTACTATTTCCTGTATCCCCTGTATCTAACCTATGCACGGCCGAAGCACAAATACGGAGCTTTTGTGTGTTTTATGTGTCTACATTTGGATTTATTAAGTTTTACTATTCCTGTTTTGTTCACTAATATTTTACCTATTCTGTTTTATCAATTAGGGAGTAATTGTTACCATCGTAAGTATCATACGCATGAATATTTCCCATTACATTACTATGTTGTAGGTAAACATTTCCACAAACATTTGTTACAGTACCCACAACTACTATCGACAATGTATCTAGACGTTCCCGCGTCGTTTGTTAAGCATCGCTAACAAAACAATATTATACTAAAAGAATAGTAATGTGCGATGTGTCAAATCCACTTGCCATGGACAATCTGGACTTAATAGTAGCCCAGAATCTCCTTAGAGATATTCTGCGGCATGATGCAAGAGGGGATCCAGACACCACAAAGATGTGCCACCTGACAAACATACAACACTCAAGGTACCTTTGATTGTATATAATGCAATCTTTAGTCAGAACAACTTAACATTTTATAAATCTCACTACCTCCTAGCTGAAAAATAATGTACATGGATCTTCATATTGTGATATTCTTATCGAAGATTCTATATAATTTCAGCTATTTGACACTTGGATTTACCAGACCACAGTTGGGCAAGATTGTTTGATGCCCCTCGGCCAGCTCAGGGCGTGTTGGATGTATGGAGGAAGTGGTCTAGTCTCTATTTCGGAGAAGACAAATAAGATAAAGTTGGGTAGAAGATTTTTAGATATTTTATTCCTGATTACAATTTGTTTTAGTTTTATAACTAACATGTAACATGCTAAATCTAAATTCAATTACTTATTATAATTATACTTGAAATAACACGAGTTTTTGCTTCCAGTATCTGATATCAGTACAATTTTCACAAAGAGTCTTTATTTTTCTCAAATTAAGCTGAGTATTTGTAAGAAAGAGTATACTTATAAAGTTATTATTATTTACATTACAGATATCTTGAGAAATCGTATCATCCTGAGGTAACTGGTGCATCGATGGAACATTAGTTGGTATTGCAGCTCCTCTCGACCGTTCATCTCAATTCCCAGAGGAGGGGCGCGTTTTAGATGCAAAGTTTGCCATATTGCCAATGTAGGTGAGTACCTGTCTATAATTGGATAGAATATTGGATTGGATTGGATATTCATGGGTTAAAAACATATGATAGACACTCTTATATATCCTATCCTATTATACACAGGTAACTCTTTAATAATCCACTTTTGATCAATGGCATTTGTTTCATTATTACAGATAAGTAACGACACAGTCACAGTCCTACGCGAAATTTACATGATGTTCTGTTTTATATCAGTAACCGCTCTTTGTAAAAATAGTTAACACTGTTTATTATGGCCCTAAGTGTGCCCTAAAGCATTAGCATTATATTTGTAACAAATTTAAAAAGTTATATAGCTCATAAACTATAATAAGTAGTTAGGTATGGTCTACCCTTACTAAACATATCGCCTACCGTAATGGACGAAACGATACTAGAAAATTTGTTGTATGCACTCAACATTTGGACGTGTAGCCCATGATAGTTGTGAATGAATATCCTGGGATCTTGTTGACTATATTGGAAAACCTAATAATACCGGTGAGATGAGCTTGCCTCTGGGACGTACTGGATTTCCACAGCGGCCTTGGCTGGTTGCATCCATACTTAATGCTGCTGAAGTCACTTCAGATGCATACTACACGAAGAGGCATGTTAAGACATGATTCTGTCTCAGCGACGCCTAATGCTTAGGCTTGGCTTGGCTTTGTTTACTACTTTATCGAGTCTTACACTGTTAGCCCACAAATAGAGGCAAAATATTAATGCATAAACGACTGTGTATTAGTTAGTACAGAATGTAGTAGATGGTGTGGAAGTGGATCCAACAGTTGGTGCTATTTCTACATCCGAACCAAATGCACCTCAACAATTGGAACCGTTTGTTCCTAGTATTTTAATTAATATATTTTCCAATACGTATCAAATAAAGAAGATGCACACTGTGTCTTAATTTTACATGGATATTTCTTTAAACCCATATATCCTAAACTCCATCGGTCAGTGCTGCCATACATTTGCCGCACACAAAATAATTTAAATTACTTTGATATTTGATATTATATGCAAAAGCACCATCTACCGATCACCTTAGTTTCAAATGTTGCTGTTTGTTATAGTAAACACTTTGGTATGCAATAAATTCACACTAATTCTTTTTTTGGAATAAATTGAAAATTACACTTTGTCAGTACACTAAGATGAAATAAGATCCACTGTCGTCTTAATTTCCCATAAAAAATATTTTTCCCCAAATTTTGTCGCTGAACTCCATCTCTTCGCCATCCATCATAAACCTTACCATAGTTGTTTGACATATTTTGCTAGAATACCATCCACCAACCAATATATTCAATTGCACCGCAGGATGGCGTAGCTATTTACTATGGATTGCTTGTAGTTATGCTAGCCTAGTACCTTGGACCGAAAACAACCTGTTGCTTTAGTTAACGTCTGCTGCACAGGTGCAATAGGAGAGTAAAGAGAGGTCTAAATATTCCTTAAATAATAGTTCTGTACTATATTTTCCTAGTAGAGTACACGGAGTTGTTTTCACTCACTCAAGTCCGAACTTAGAATAGGTGGTATTTTTATTTGACCATATTTGACAATCAGCACATTAGTATTTAAAAATAAATGAATTTCATGTTTATTGTTGTATACAAGTATTGTATTAAAAAAGCACCGCTTTGGCATTTCTGAATATTAGAAATTATGAAAAAAATGCTTAAGTTTTTTTAATTCTTTAAAAATACTGTTCCATATACCTTATCTCGCTCTAACTGCCCATAGAAAAAATATTTTATGTACACGTCTGTAATCTGTCGTTTTGGCACTGTGCATTACTTTTGCGAGGGAAATAATGATAATATTCCGAGAGAGTCTCTTAGACTTTTCTGTTCGCCTAGTAATGTAACCTAAAGTACCGTGCTTCGAGCACGTGCTTACCACGAATCAAATAACTTGAGCCGCTTAATTTTTACCCGTACTTAATACATTCTTAAAAATAACAACGCAATGCTACAAAAATTAACTCGTTGCTTATGATATGTTTATGGTGTGTTTGGTTTTTATTCATGGTATTGAGGATTCAGGCTTGAAGAGAAGCAAGTAAGGTCACATTTTTTCATTGCATTCATAAACGAAAACAAAGTAAATAATTATCATCAGATTTACAGGAATCTCAATCCATCAACAAACCACCTACAGTAGCAATGTAAATGATCCATGACTTTCTATAAATTTGGGGTTTGTAAGACTTGTGTGGACGTCGAATGAAACGCATCCTCATTTTATTTTCCGCTTTAATACTAGGACGGCATGACACGCAAGAGCGTGCTGAAGACAAGGGCGTATATAAGTTGGTACTACTAAAACTTGACTTTCGAGTGTTATTGTATTTGGTTTCAAAATATTGAGAAATGATCGTTCTATCTATATTTCTTTTCATAAATTATAATTAAAAATTCACACTACAGACGCACTGCACCGAATAAACTTTCGTTTCAAAATTTTTAAAATCTAACGCTTATTGAGTTAACTCAATAGGCGTTAGATTTTAAAAATTTTGGCAATAAGTAGTAAGCATCTACATTCTAGGTTTTATTCAGTTTTGTTTAGTGTTCTTTATTTGAACTTTCGAAAGTTAAACTGTTTTGCTATGAACCACGCCACCCTCTACCATGTTCGATTACAACTGAACATAGTTTTGTGCCTTCACGTACCAGGGCACCATACAGCTCATGTGGTATTGCAATACTATTTTGCGGCCAGCGTTTCTCTTTATTTATATTTAGGTGAAACGAGAACATCGTAAAACAAATTCATCATACTTCTAAGTTTATAAGTGGTTAGAATTAATACGATAGGAATCTTCGATACCTTGATGCATAGGGTTTTGAGGTGCATTTCATAATGCATCTAAATAAGATATACCGAATGCTCTGAATTGGTCTTCAAGAAACATATTCTCGGTATGTAGGAAGAATAATTAATAAGCAGTTGCAAAAGTTTCAAGACATGCACGTGTACTTTTTATACTCTCCCTCGTTATCTGCTATCAAGCATATGAGAATGCAACAGCCTATTGCTAAATATAGTAGTTTGTCTGTTCGCGAGAAATCAGAAAAATTAATCGCTTGAAACGTATCCTTATTCTGCCTCCGACAGATTTAAAATTCTGGATGGTACGTTAGAGGCCAAAATGTACCATTTTCTCATAACATTAAGGCACCATAAAGAGTAAGGTCTTGGTCATACTATTTCAGTAGATACGATAGCGATTTTTATACAATTCAACTCCTTCAAAATCTTATGCCCTAGTCTAGGGTGTTTGCGTTCGTTGCTAAGGGCAGTAATAAAATTTATATTTATCACATGAACATTGGTTTGGAGTTCTGCCGGAAAGAGGCGGCAGGGTGTCAATGTGTAGGTTACTAAGTAAGATAACGGTTTCTATATCTAGGTCCAAAGTGTTGCAACAATATAGATATTTCATGCAACTTTTTCAAAATCTTACTTTCTAGTACAAGTTTACTTGCATCACTAAACTTTCTATCCTGAATGAGGCTTTGTATAACTAAAACTTCAAATATTCCTTAGAAGATTTCCTTAGAAGTTGCAGATTTGTGGTATTGATCATGTTTTTATCAGAAGTTGCTTTGCATTACGAGGACATCATAAATCGTAGGAGTTGGAATACCGTTCAGCACAAGGTAAGGCCTCAATGCGTAGATAGCCATGTGAAAACTCACCCACTTCCGACTACAAGTGAGTTAGTGATGTAAGCAATTTCCAAACAGAAAAAGTGAGTCTACAACTCGCGGCTGAAAACCAGAAACTCCTTGGATAAGTTCAATTGAATTAATTCGTCAGGATGACCATAACTGGACCCTAGTTTTAAACGATAAAGTGGTATCTAAGTCCAGGTAAGGTAACGAAGAACTACTTAAGAGTATTTCTTTATTATTTTCAATTAGTATTTTAGTATTGCGAATAATTTATGGTTTATTTATTATCAGCAAACATTTATTAAGCAGGTACCTAATAATAATGTTGAGAGCAA
Source organism: Ptilodon capucinus (assembly GCA_914767695.1). Taxonomy (NCBI): domain Eukaryota; kingdom Metazoa; phylum Arthropoda; class Insecta; order Lepidoptera; family Notodontidae; genus Ptilodon; species Ptilodon capucinus. The sequence continues at coordinate 12,116,148 of OU611807.1, forward strand.
AGCTCATATTTAATTATCAACTTTATTATATCCCTATGATAGTATATGAATGCTGCAGAGGTATTGATCATAAGGTATCACATCCGCTCGCCCCTTAGAAATTCGTCCCAAATAAATACGCCCCATATAAAATTGAGGAGTGAGTGGGTTCGAGACTGAAATGGAGGTATTGGCCTGCTTCGTGTTCAAATAGGTTATAGTACTAGGATCTCATAAAAATGTAGGAAAGAAGGCAGATTTTTAATGCAAGTCTACCAATCACCTTTTTACTCACATCTTAGTGCCAGCATATTATTAATCAATACCTTTGACATTATAATTAGCAGAGTGTTCAACCCCTAAATAACCAAACGGGTTGCTAAATTCTTACATTCAGAATGAGGTCCGTTGGCTCAGGCGGTTAGATCATCGTGCTAATAATGCGATGGTCGCGGGTTCGACTCCCGCACGGACCAAGTTTCTTTATGGATTTTTCATTTTATGTATTGATTTGGTGAAGTCTTTAAAAAAAATTCATAACTGTTACATTCAAAAATCTTTCTCTTTTGTCTATAGCTAAGAATAACCTTGTGACTTCGTCCAAATTGTTTTTGAAAACCAAATTTTTAATTTCTCTCTTCTTATTTTTATTTCTCTATTCTAATTCTCTATTTAGCTCTTAGAGGGGGTCAATGTTCAAATTTTGTTAACTTAGTCTTGCTTTATTTCTTACTTAATGGATATAAACCTCTTTTAAAAAGTCATGCGTATGTCTAATAGATATTCCTATCCGCTTTGGTACTAGGATAACATGACAGTGCAAGAGAAAGTTTTGTTGCCCTTTACAATGTGTTGATAGTTCAAATCACCACTTTTCACTCCAGCTCTTTAAGCTTAGCTCAGCTTTGAATCTTTGAAGTTACCAATTAAATTTAGGAAAAAAGTTAACACATGTCCGATAAAAGTTTAAAATAATTGATTAACTGATGCCGATTCTTTTACCGAGAATTATAGCTCCAGTATATATACGATTAGTATGTGTTGTCTGGAGTGTCTTGCCTGAATGTGTCGTAAAGAAAACATTCTGATTCTGGCGATATTTATTTATTTTTTTGTCATGACTGGCTACTTAATAAGATGATCAAGAACATATTTAAATTAACTATTTTTTAAGTTTCAAAATCGACACAGTCGTTGTAAGTTTTTGGTCATAATGTTATTATTTAATTGAGTGTCTATCTACCCAGGCAAGGAAGTGATTTTGTTTAATATAGATATTTAATGTAACTCCCTCGAACTCTAACTCCCTGGTATAAGTGTTCTCGCTTTACTAAACTTTGATATTCAATGTAAGTCCTTCGAAATCTAACTCCCTGGTATAAGAGTTCTCGTTTTACTAAACTTTCTATTTAAAACGGGTCTGTGGATTACGCGGACATCAAAAATTGTAGTGCTTGCAGTACGGTCTTCAACAGGATGGTGCCTCTATGTGTAGATAGCAAGGCACAAAAGTAACGCTTTTATCGTATCCTTTTTATTTTATACAACTCCTTCAAAATCTTACTCCCTAGTATAAGTTTTGTAGCATTGTTAACCTAAATTAGTGATCGTGTTAACCAAGACGGAACTGTACATACGGGCGCGAGCGAATTAACTTGACTTGAACGTCTTATGTGCACATACACATATATATATATACATATATATATATATATAACAGGAGAGATAAGGAGGCAAACGAGCAGACGTTTCACCTGATGGTAAGTGATCAACGAATAAGTAATATCGAATGTTTGTGACAATAGCCCCATGACCACAGGAAACAATCCGTTTGCATCTTGATCTTAAGTATTTCAGACACAATTGCATTTGTTTCTAACTTTATTCATGATACCTTGGTATCAAGGTACAGCTGCTGCATCTTCTCAACTAATGACGGATCAGTGATGGATATAGCGTAAACAAGTCGCCTTCTACCAAGCTGCGTTGCGGCTGTATGGCCCACAAGTTCCTCACACAAGTTAAATTACAAGGATAACATGAACTGGTGGGGCCTGGCGCAATGAAGTAAGTCCTAAACCGAGGTAGGGCCTCAGTATATCAACTCCGTTCAATGGTCGTCCATCGTAAAACGCACCCACTCTTTCCCACTGTTCGTGGGGTAAGTGAGGAATGACAGAGATGGGCGAGTTTTCGTGCGTTTTAACTTCCAAGTATGCAATGCAAATGTATTGTAGGTCATTAAATTCATCTCCTACGAAACCTAGTTGCTTAGTCAAAGTGTTTTCACAATGCTTTCCTAAAACAATATCGTCGAGTCGTCAAATCGGTGCTGGGAACCACAAGCTCCTTGGATAAATTTAATATCAGGATCTTAAATTGTCGGAGTTACGTTAGGTAGTTATGAGTAGACCCTAGTGTAAACGAAAAGATCTCAAAGTCTACTAATACTACTTAGAGTAAGTACTCTAGTAGCTTTAAGTAAAGCTGTACTCATTATAATATGTGTGAAATGAGTCGGCGACTTTCTGAAGGGCGACTGGGAGGTCCGAGATTAAAATGGAACATGTGCCGTGCTGCAAGGCTTGACTTAGTTGACTCGATGCGTCTTTAAACAGGTTTTAGTACTAGGATTTCATAAATATGTAGGCACTAATCGAAAGAAAAATTTTCACGTGCATCTGTCAATCACCTTGTTTTCTCACATCTTAGTGCTAGCATATTAATGAACAACTGGATTCGTAATTCTGATATTATAATTGGCGGATTTTCAACCCCTTGGATCACAAAGGGATAGCGTTCTACACTACTATTAGAAGTGGTACATTGGCTCAGTGGGATAGAGCTTCGCGTCGGGTTCGCGAAGGTCGCGGGTTCAAATCCCGCATGTGCCACGTGTAATTTTAATTTTTTTTTTCATTTCATGGATTAATTTATTGATTGTTTTTAAGAATACAATTTGTATTAGGAATTTTTTACATTTTCTTTTATAGCACCTTGCGACTTCGTCCACGTGGTCCTTGGAACCGAACTTTTAGCTTTAGAGGGGTCAGTTATCAAAACTGGTAAGACACGTGTCTTTCTATTTTTCATCATATCTAAAACCCTTAAACCGCTTTTCCTATATGTTTTAAGGTAATTTTGAACCCCTTGGAAAGTTTGGTGAAGTTTTTTTAAACATTTAAAATTATTCAACTGTTTCATCAAGGAAATGTATACACCATATCTATAACTAAAAATTGCCTTCTTACTTAATCCAAGTGGTCCTTGGAACCGCATTTATAACCCCTATTTGATCCTTTAATCTGTGAGGCCAAGACCAGGTTTAGGCGTTTTCCAGGCATAGCTGTACCTAAGACAGTTGCCAGTGTCCCATAAATTAATAGCGAAAACTACAGACCTAAAATTCTAAAGCCAAAAAAATTCCGACCAAAGAAAGACATCATAAATCTACATCCTATATTTATGGTAACAAATTGGATGAATTCATATTACCTTGGTCAGCCGAATTCCGAATAATATAACGAATTTAAAAAATATAGATTGGCCCGGTAAAGATTAGAATTTTTGGTAAATATTTTAAATATAAACAATTAAAATTGCTTTGTGCGGTTGTTGCAATGAGCGCGTTTCGACATTTTTATCCGCTTCAGTACCAGGACGACATAACACGCGGGAGTGCGTAGAAAGTATGTGTGCAGACCTTATAACTCTTAAAAGAAAATTTGATATATGAACTTTATATCCACATAGTTAAGTTTTTCAATTGTAAATATCGTAGATGTTAGGGGGTCGTAGGTTACATGGAAAAACGAAGCCAACAAAATTATTTATTGTCAACTGCTAAATGATCATTCAGCAATCTTATTTTATAAAATTGACAGCGGTGTTACAATTCACTTATGTTCTAACAAAAGCTACTGTAAACGGTTTGTATTGTCTCTACAAATTAGATGGTAAATATACCTAGGTTGTTCGACTCACTGCACCGGTTGCAGTTTCGAATCCCGTCAGCGTCAAATTCTGTAAATGGCCTTTTCTGATTTTTCCCTGGTTTGAATGTAACTGGAATAGACCCCCCTGGGGCGCCTCCAAGTCCATTGTGTGGTAGCCATAATACAATGCTTAGTTTGAGCTTATACGATGAACAGGTGTTGTTCGGAGATATTTATTTACGTTCAGATTCCTGTTTGCAACATATTGCCTACATTTGATAGTAATTTAATCTACCTTAAATGGCCTTTCTGAGCTATTGGACATGCTTTCTGCTAGCTCCACCGTAACCTGCTACCCTGGTACGAACGCGGATAAAAACATTAGGATGCGTTCAACTCAACAACCGCACAAGAAACTATATAGAGAAAATATAATATAAAAAGAAGCACAATAATTAAATCAATTTATATATAAAATAATGCATTCTTCATGCGAATGGAAATGTTGATGGTAAAAAGTGTATCCCCAAATTAATTCCAAATGTTTGCTTGCAATATATTGTCTTCTTCTTCTTCTTTTTTTACGAAATGAGTGAAATGATGATATTTTGATGGAATAAGATGAGGAATGCCTGCACCTGCGATATGCGGTATTTATGGCAATGTCGAGTAATTATAGCAAGGACAAATTCAATAAATACACATTATAAATAAAAATGGATGGTGACAGTGATAAAGATGGCGGATGAATCAATATATTGTCAAATCAACACGAGAAATAATTCCAGACAGTTGACATTTATTTCATTAATGAAATAGCTTATAAATTATACAAAAGGGACGTTTTCTGTAGTTCAACTAAATGTTATTTCACTAATTTTTTTGTTTTTTTTTTTAGTTGTGTTTTAAAACTAGAACTCAAGAACATAGAAGAATCGTTGTACAGGAAATAATATTGCCTCTTAAGCTTCTTTGTGCTCTAGTAGGTGAAGGCATAAAGCGATGTTCCGGTCGTTATCAAACGTGCTAGTAGAGGGTGGCGTAGTTCAAAACACAATCGTTCAAACATTTGAAAATTTAAAATAAAATTTTCAAACGTTTGAACGGTTGTCCACTAATAATCTCCTTTCGGCACGCTCTTGCGCGTCATGCTGTCCTAGTATGGAAGCGGACAGAAATATCAGGGCGCGTTCCATTTCACGTTCCGCACAAGCCTTTACTTGTATTAAAGTAAAACCCTTATTTTTAAGTTAAGACTCATTTACATTGCCACTGTTGTTGGTTTGTAGATGGATTTAAATTTTTATGGAGGATTTTTATGATGGACAGAAATTTAGAGGGCAATCTCCATCGCACTGGCCAGAAACACAGTTAAAAGACATCTAGATTGAACAAAACTTTACTGATGGATGGTTAGAGTAAGATCTAGTACAGCAATACTAAACAAATATAGAGTCATGTGTAATAATTAAGAATATAAAGAAGTATTTGCGTCTAGGCAAAGTCTAAAAAACAACTCCTTGAGTATTTACTTATTATTTAAAATTCGAATATAACTATTTTGCATACTTAATCATTTATTTGTTACAAAAATTTATAGAATAGGTAATTAACGCATAATATTTATAAGGGCAAAACGCACACACATTTATTATTGAACTTTTCATGTCCTTACATTCCTGCGATAAGAAGGCTACATATACAATAGAGGTAAGGTTACATTACGTCCAATATAAATTTGTACATCTGTATAAAGTTCGTGAAATGAAGGGGCTGGTTTCTAAAAGGCGTGTCTCTGATTAAAATGGAACATGCGCCATGCGGCGAAGTCCTAAGGTAGTTTGACGATTTGTGTTCAAACAGGTTGTAGTATTAGGATCTCATAAAATGTAGGAACTAATCTAGGAAGCTTTTCGAGGCGCATCTGCAGACTTCCGTGTTATCTCACATCTTAGTGCTAACATATTAATTAGTAACTGAATACACACTTCTGATATCATAACTGGCGGAATTTTAACCCCTTGCATCGCAAAGGGATTGTGTTCTTTATTACTTACGGAAGTAGTTCATTGGCTCAGTGGGATAGAGCTTCGTGTCAGGTTAGCGAAGGTCGCGGGTTCAAGTCCCGCATGTTCCACGTGAAGTTTTTATTATTTTATTTTTATGGATTAATTTAGTAGTGTTCGATATTTTAATATTAATTAACTTTTAAAAGTTAATTATTTATTTTTATCCATAAGACAGCACAACCTTGGTACGTTCGTCTACGTGGTCTTTGGAATATAATTTTCGACCTCTTTAGCCCTTAAAGGGGTCAATTTTAATAACTTTTCCAACATGTTTTCTTTGTTTCTAACTTAAAGCTATGTGTCGCTTTTCACATTTGTGTTATGGTGATTGGCGAAGTTTTCATCCCGTTGCATCCCTCTTAAGGGATGGTTAAATATTTGGATTCAGTTACAAGTCCATTAGATATGACATATCTAACGGAAATACATTTTAGTAAATTTTTTTCAATGCATTCCAACAAAAAGGAATGTTTAGTATCCCGCTGTAGTTTTTTTTCTGTCTCTGCCAAATATATAGGTAATAATAATGTACCACTTACTAGGGTCGCATAAACATCGAGGATACGCTAGTTGGATTTATTAGTTAGCTACATATATACTGAACACTAACTTCATAGGTACAGCATAAAGAGGCAAACTGGGCGTCAAATCACACGCGTCGATTTTTTGGCCAATACCAAATAAAAAGTTTATTTTTCAATAGAATGACTTTGACAACGGAACCGCACTTTGATGCTTATAGACGCTTTCATCACCATTGTCATCAGTAGGAAGAATCTTTCATTTGCTATATAAATAAACGTTTCGATTGGTTTTGATTACAATAAAATATAATGGGCATCATACAACAAGTGAGTGAATCACAAAAGCGTAACCTTCAAAAATGTTACGTCCCTTACCGATACGATTAGTCTCGTAAAGCTCAGATTTTTTGTACATATTTTCTAACAACCAAATATCATCAAGCAATAAAAAATATTGCAATTTTATGCTTTTTGCGGACATCCCAATGGACGCGTATCGACATTTCTAACCGCTTCAGTACCAGGACGGCATAACACGCGGGAGCTCGTAGAAAGTGTGTGTGCAAGCCTTTTAACTCAGAGACAAATTTTAAATATTTACTTAATCATGTCACTAGATTCTGGAGCCATACGTCACTCGTTATTAGGAATCCACACAACTGCTTAATTATTATCATATCTAATTACAGTATTAGACAGATTTAAAAAAACTTATACATCTAATTGAAAATTATAAACTGTTAGACATTACTACATTTACACATTAATAATTTAATTTCGCGTGGGCCAGCGTGGTGTGGTGGACTATGGCCCAAAACATCCCTCGTATTGATAGATAATAGGCTCGCGTGCTATTATATTGGGATTAAAATACATAGGCGAAGTGTGGGGGCACCGCAGTGCACCTCTGCCTACCCCTAATGATGATGTATTATTTGAGAGACTGCATCAATTCTCAATACAGGTCGGTAGAAGAAATTACATTTTGGCGACATTTTATTGTGTAAGTTATCTGGCGGGTAAAGTTTTAAATGTCCTTTCTAAGTTATTGCATATTATTATGCTTTCTGCTAGCTCCTCCGTATGTTGCCACCCTGGTATCCACGCGGATCCTTTCTAAGTTATTGGATATTATTATGCTTTCTGCTAGCTCCTCCGTATGTTGCCACCCTGGTATCCACGCGGATCCTTTCTAAGTTATTGCATATTATTATGCTTTCTGCTAGCTCCTCCGTATGTTGCCACCCTGGTATCCACGCGGATCTTTTCTAAGTTATTGCATATTATTATGCTTTCTGCTAGCTCCTCCGTATGTTGCCACCCTGGTATCCACGCGGATCCTTTCTAAGTTATTGGATATTGTTATGCTTTCTGCTAGCTCCTCCGTATGTTGCCACCCTGGTATCCACGCGGATCCTTTCTAAGTTATTGGATATTATTATGCTTTCTGCTAGCTCCTCCGTATGTTGCCACACTGGTATCCACGCGGATCCTTTCTAAGTTATTGGATATTATTATGCTTTCTGCTAGCTCCTCCGTATCTTGCCACCCTGGTACTAACGCGGATAGAAATATTAGGATGTTTTTAGTTCGACATCCGCACAAGAAACCGTCATCGGCTTCCTCCAGCGTACCATAAATAAGTGGAGGAAAAATATAACATAAAATGAAGCGTGAAAATTCAGTCTTTAAATACAATGACGAATTTCCTCTCTTCATACAGACGAAAATATTAGTAGTAAATAGTGTATTTTCAAATTATTTGACGTATATATGAATCATGCAATACATTTTTAAATCAGCAAGAGTAATGAATCCAGACCGTCGCCAAAATGAAATAGCAGAGTAATACGAGTACTATGGGTCAAATCTCTGTATTTCAACAATTCTTATACCACTGGTAGTTTGTCTGCTTTTTTGGCAACTAAAGGAGTCAGAAAGCGAGTTTTATTTTATTTGTAAAGCCGCATTCTCGAAAATACACGAGGATCTCACACTAGGATCGCAAAAGCTGTACAGAAAATGTATCGCCTCTTGAGTTTTATGGTGCGCTAGTACTTAAAAGCAGAAAACTTTGTACAGGTCGTGGTTGAACGTGGTAGAGGGTGGCATGGTTTCAGCAGAACAAAAAAGGAAAACTTTTAAAACTTTTATGGTTTATTCGAGGATCTTCTTTTACAGAATTAACAAATTTAATGGAATAAGATAAGAAATGGCCTGCACCTGCCATTAGGGGGTTTCAAGTAATTAAAAGCAACAACAAATTCAATACATACACATTATAACAAAAATGGGTAATAAACCTGATAAAGTGGCAATTCAATGCCTGACAATTGATACGATCTCGCATCCGTACACCCTTTAGAAATTCATTCCATCCAAATTTGGTGTGCTCCATATAAAATTTGTGAACTGAAGCGGAAAGGTTTTAAAAGGCGAGTGGGTCCAAGATTAACATGGAGCATGCGCCACGCGGCCAACGCCTGGGGTATTGACTGGATTCGTTTCCAAACAGGTTGTAGGACTAGGATTTCATAAAAATTATGGAATTAATAGTCTGCTAAACTCCATATTTTCTCATATCTTAGTGGTGGAATATTAATTAGTAAGTAGGTACACCATTTTGATACCATAATGGGCGGATTTTCAACCCCATGAATCGCATAGGGATTGCGTTCTTTATTGCTTTTAGCAGTGGTACATTGGCTCAGTTGGATAGAGCTTCGTGTTCGCGGTCACGCAGGTCGCGGGTTCAAATCCCGCATGTGCCACTCATTATTTTGTTTATTTTTAAATTTCTTGGAATAATTTATTGAAATGTTTTCTTATATTATAGAATAAAAACTGATACATACAGAAATTATTCACTTTTATTTATTAATAAAATATAATATAATAGCTCTGAATAACCGTACGATTACAAAGTTGATGGACGATCTACGTAGTCATAGGGACCGAATTTTCGACCCCATATTTTCCCCTCCAAAGGGGTTTGGGTTGGGTTCGGGTCCCACATGGACCACGTTTGGTTTTTCTTTTTTTAATTTTATGGATTATTATAGATAGTGTTTTAAGTTCTAAACTAATTTATTAAACACTTAACCCACTTTTATCTACATTTAAGGTCTACATTACCTTGTGATTTTATCCACGTGGACATTAAATTGAATTTGCATGCTATTGTCATACCCTTCCCGTGGAGTTATTATATTATAAGTAATTAAAAAAAAAACAAACCCCAATACTAAAGTAAAAGTAAAGTAAAAGTAAAGGCTTTGCCCGGTATAATGGGGTAAATAAAATGTTACAACTTAAATAATGTTATTTGGTTCGTGATAATCATGTGCGCAAAACATGTTTCTTGAGGTTACAATACCAGGGTAACAGGCAATACTCTTCGTATTTTTAGGTTTCAATGTTGTGATTGTTTCCCTCCCAAAACCACAGATAAAAGTCTTTGAATAGTTAGAGCGAGATAGAAATGGACGATAACAGAAAGATCAGATTATGCTGTCAAACTGTTTTACGTGCATAACTCACGTTCGTTTAGGTTACATCACCAGGCTTACAGGAAAGCCAAAGAGGTATTTCTCTCAATATTTACATTATTTCCCTCGCAAACGTACTGCACGTGGTCAAAACCACAGATTAAAGAATTGTAGATGAAAATAATTTTAGTTTATGGGCCAATAGAGCGAGATAGAGTACTGAACAGGTCATGTAAGTGTAAAGAGCTTTGGCTCAGTATTATGAGGAAACCTGGTGAGCTTTTGAAAAGAATCCGTCTTATACAAAGACAAGATTATTGCGTTTTGCCGAATATCAAATTTTCCCTTCTCCCTGAGTCGTATTCCTCGTCGTTGTGCTATTTACTGGCAAAATGAACGCTGTAGATGGTCAAATGAAAACCACTACCTTGTACTAAGTTCAGACTTGTTAGACTAAACTAGCTTATTTTGCGAGGCATGTACTAGGAAAACATAGAACAGAACTATTATTTTATTTTATTTTTAGACTAAATATTTTTTATCTAAAACGCTTAAAGCTTTTGAGTATTCTTTAGAATCTCTTATGAACGAGTACACGTTAGGAGATACATTATTGAGTAGAATCTTTTATTTGGTACTATCAGATACCTTTGTTATTTCAGTTTCTTCAGAAAGTTCTGGAATGTCTCCTTCCAATGACGATATTTTCATTCAGTGGCTGGAGTTCCTGGGTCGACATCAAATTTATCTGGCCTGAGTAGTTGCGTTATTAAAGCCATCTCTGCATACTATTTTTTATTTGTTGCCATAAATTGATACAAGATAAACGAAACGTTTTATTGTAATAAGAATTGTAGCATGAATGACAGTAGAATGTACGTGTCATACGACACTTAAAAACAAATAATAGATAATATAGCGTAGCGTAACACCAAAGGCAATAACCACAAAGTACCTAATGCGGCGGGCAATATAATTTGTATATCAAAATGATACAATAGCTACACTTTTGGTAGAAGGCCGTGTACACTTTGCGAGCACCAATACTCCATCTATTTATAGGCTTCGTTCATCTGAGGTGTAGACAGACTGAAATTTATTGTTATTGATTCGCGTTTTACTTATGGATGGAGCATGCGCAAATGAATTAACCCCAATGTTAAACCTGTTGAACTCTATGTTGCTCTGGTACTTGCCGCTTCGCAAGGACTATGTGAGGTCAAATTATCGGAATAATCTACGCAAACTTGGTAGAGGGTGGTGTTCCCATCAATATAATGGCCTGTCTGTATATTAGAACAAGGGTGGGGTTTGGGGTTATTTTAAAGATCGATCATTCTTTTAACGAAATGACACTAATGATACAAGCGAATTTATTCGTGACTATCGCTACAAACGTCAAATCTTGGAAAGAGTATTGGTATTGGAAAGGGTATTCTTGGAAAAGGTATTCTTCGTAAGTATGCACGTACGAAGAATACCTTTAGTGTAGTGAAAATTAAAGTCGATTCCCTCGCGCCATTGTGTTCAGGCCATTATATTGACTTAAGTATATATATAACGTATAGTAAAAACATCAGCATTATTAGAATAGAGAGCCGGAACTTTTACATTACAGAAAGGAAACATAAAATAAAATACGGGAACACCAGAAATTTGAATTGAACTGGAGGATTGTATACTTATAGTGGGCTGGGTCAACACTATAATTCTTAATATATTTAGCTAGATTAGTGATAAAGGCACATCAGTTTCGGGTAGGTACATTGAAGTTTAAAAAATATATCATTATTCTACCACTTCGACTTCAGAAAACTAGTCCAAAAAAAGGTTAGACTTCTCGCGCGAAGTTTCTAGGTGGGCTTTTAATAGGTCGTTTGATATGCGCCATCGCGGTCCCTCGTAGTACTTTCTCCTGTTATGTCCTGTCGTCCTGGTACTTGGACTGAAACGTTGGGATACGTTTCATTCAAAATAGACCTGAAACATCCCGTGTATGATGCCTTGGTAGAGACACAAAGAAATAAATAAATGTTAAGTTATCAATTTTTTGTGCTACAATCGAATCTTTATAAAAGTATAGAGACCATTTTAAAATTTTAGGTTTCGAATACAAATCTTAAAGGGTCGTTCTAACGACAATTTTTCAACAAAATTATTTTTGAGTTAGGTCTCTATACTTTTAAAGATGCGAAATGTTCAGAAAATATTACACTACAAATCCCGTTCTTCAAACACGGTGATTAAGGATTGTAAAGGCCACCTGGACCGTGTAGGGTTTTTACAACATCAAATAGCTCTGTATCAACTTGTTGGTCTAGCAATTTTGCTCGGATAAAAAATCATCGATTCGCTCAGCTCATATTTTCATTTTAAACCATATCAAAATGTGGGCATTATCGATTAAATTAAATTTTAATCGAATATAACTTTTTATTTTATAAGAATTCATTGCAAGATTTCTACTATCAAAGGCTTAAGATTTGGAAAATATCCGTTTTGAAATTACGCATACCACTTCTTATTTCAATAACAATACTTTGCAAGCTTTCTGTTAACAAAGGCTGAAGACTTGGAAAGCATCCGTTTTGAAATCACGAATGTAGCTGTTTATTTCAATAGTTTGGAATGTTACACGAAACAAAAAACCTCAGACATTTGAAAAATTGCAGTTTTTACAAGCTTTATATTAACTTGCAATGTACGTCCGGGTGTAATCTTGCAACTGAATTTTAAATCAGTTATCTTTAACCAATCGAGCTGAAATTTGGTGATTTGAAACTTGGTATTGCATTGCATTTGATATGCATTCTTAACTATGTGACGTCATTCTAATTCTAATATGGCGGATCATCCAAGATGGCGGAATAGTTATTTATTCTGCACTACCACAGTATGGGTATCAAATGAAAGGGCTTGCTGATGAGAACACGAAAACTAAGGGGAATTAAATAAAAGCTTGTTTTGAAAAAGGTTTTTTTTTTACCCATAATTTATTTATACATCCATACATATGAAAGTAATACATAAGCTATTATTTTGATTTGAACAGGCACTTCAATTTTATTTATTTGAATAGATACGCCCTTCTAAAGTCGTGAAGAGTGTCTACTTTTTTAAAATTAAATATAAAGTAGCCATGGCAGAATATCTTAAAACAGACATAAATAATATAACACTTAATTGGTTAAACCCGATAAAGTTTTAACAGATAGCGGTGTATAAATTATAGGACACGCCCACCTGTTGCCTACGTCTACTCCTGCAATATTCTGCTGCCCTAGTACTGAAGCGGTTAGGAGTATTTTCAGTTCCGCATGGGGGACAGCGAACATCACACAAAAGACATCAACGCTGAGAAATAAAAGTAAGTAAGGAACGCGTACCTTCCTTAAAACAGTACTTATTAGAAAGTGATAAGTTTATTAAAAACGCTTTATAAAGTCGACCTTCTAGAATTTACTCGTATCGCAGAAATGTGTTTGGCTGAATAATTGCTCAAAATTAAAAACATAATTTCCCGCAGAAAGTTTTCAAGGAATGTAAACTTACTTTATTGACTTCTTTTAACAATTTTAGGACTTCTCCTGCAATATTATGCGGTCCTATTATTAAAGCGGTTAGATATTTGGCTTCTTCGACTGAACAAGTACGATAATTTAAACGTCCTACAAATCCTAGAATTCAAAAATACCACCAAGCCGATTGAAATATCATGTTTTTTCGAAGCCATTTTCTTATTTTTATTTAACTGACTTCAAAATAGGGTGGAAGTTCTGAATTCTAACCGTATTTCTTTATCAGTTACCGTATATGCCCGACTTTTTGAACCGATTTCGATTTATTTTATGTTTGATAAGGAATTTTTCAAAGTTGGCCTTGTTTCATAAATATTTTCTCATATTAATGTTTGAAAGTAGTATTGAGAAATATATTTTGAATATATAGAAACACAAAAAAAATTGGTTGTTTAAAGTTTTAAATAATATTTCGTATTTTATATAATACATACAGGAACGAAATAATTTCGATTTCATCGACTTGTGCGGGTGTTGCAATAGGCGCGTGTCGGCATTCTATCCGCAACAGTACTAGGGCAGCAGACCACGCGAGAGCTAATAGAAAGCATGTATCATGCCTTATAACTTTTAAGGAGGTAAATTTAAAATACGTACTTTATTTTCTCATAGTAAAGTTGTTAGTCGGTAACTATCGTATGTTAGGTGGCCATAGGTCATTTGGTAAAAGGAAGCCAACAAACTATTTTTTTAAATGTAGACCAACATCTATAAAATTAATCCTAATTTTAAAAATACATAATCTAATTAAAATATAAGAAAAATAATAAGCTGCTATAAATAACTACCCACATAGGTACAAATATTTTAGGATTAGGGATGACATTACTATTTTTAACTGTCATCGTGTTTTGTAATAGGATTACGTTTAATCCAGAGAGAAATGCGGAAGTTTCAATCCGCTTTGGTACCAGGACACCAGGATAGCTGAAGAGTTCGTAGAAAGCACATGTCGCATAAAGTCCTACGCCCACAGGTGCGTCAAAACGCGCCCGACCAATTATTTATCAAAAAGAACTGCATCAACTTTTAGAATAAGCACCTTTTACTACGAAATTTCATCCATTCGCTCGCGAATTTTGATTCTAATTCGCGTGGCATGTACCATATAAATTAGATCTTCACATGTATTACCCAGTGAACGTTTACAAACTAAGTCAAGTTATTTCGTTCGCCGCAGTGAGTGCAGGGCGTAACTCCCATCCCACAGGACTGGACTGACCTAATAGAGACGGAGCTGCAAACCTGCTATCTACGTCCTCCTGCAATATTATGCCGCCCTAGTACTGAAGCGGTAGGAAATATTTTCACGTCCGCATCGGGAATAACAAATATCACACAAAAGACATCAACGCTGAGGGATAAGTAGGTTCCTGAAAACAGTTCTTATTATAGAATGATTCGATCGTGTGATGATATTATGGTGCAATTGGTATACAATAAAATACTATTAAATACTCTGGCCCATGTTATATATAAATAAATATAACATAATAAATAAACATAAACGCATTTCAAAGTCGACCATCTGTAATTTACAGAAGTAAATTAAGTTAAAAAGTTAAAAATAACAAATATTGTAGATAAATAAACGAAGCAGATCTCAGTGTCATTAACCTTTAAAAGAAATTAATAAATAAGTTTCAAAACGTTTTCCGGGAACTAATGTTTTTAATACATATGTAAAAGTGTCGTTACAAAAAGTGTCGTTACAATTATTCGTCTTAATTTGTTCCGTCTAGCCCCCTCTCGCAACGCGCGTTATGGAACAACGTTCCAATAAAACTATTTTTTTTTTTTAGCCAAAGGCCTCCCCACTCTCCCTCCACCGATCCCGATCCTGAGCCATTTCCGGCCACGTCTTCCCCGCAAAGATGTCTAGATCATCGCGCCACCGTTTCCTTGGTCTTCCACGGCGTCTTGTACCTGCGGGACTCCATTTGGTACTTATATTGGCCCACCTCTGCGGGTCCATACGAACGACGTGGCCTGCCCACTCCCATATTAGTTTTGTAGACTTTTCCCCCACGTCCGTGAGTTGTGTTATGGAGCGCAGAGTGGTGTTCCTAACACGGTCTATGCGTTTAACTCCTAGAATACTACGCTCCATAGCTCTTTGGCAAACCTTGAGTTTGGATTTTTGCTCTTCAGTTAGAGACCAAGTTTGAGCACCGTAGGTAACTATAAAAAATAATAATTTTAGTAACTTTCTAAAATTATCATTTTTTGTAGTTTTATGCGTTTTATTTGGAGTCGGTGCCACAGCGGAGAAACAGAGGTGGTCGTTGACACATTTCGCGCATGGCTAACTTGAACAAGTTACCAGGCTCGTATAAACATGAGGATGCATTAAGTATTAGCGTATCTTAGCTACATACGTATAAACATACTCGTAGTTGCAACAATAGGGTTAAGACGGTGGTTAGGAAAACAAAAATATAATATCCAAAAGTCCTCTTGAATGGTGGAAGGGTCCGAACTGCGGTTCACGACTTTTATACCTAATATTACCAGTAGTTATAGCATGATCAATCCGTGACAGAGTTTTTGTCTTGACATGCGTGCTAACACCACAGCAGCGGCCCGTCCCGGACATTTTTTTAAACATTTTGTGATAAATAAATATAGCCAGTAACATAATATTATCTACTCAAAATAATTTTTGTTATCAGTCCCGTAGTTTTATGTTTATTCGTTACATACAAAAATACAAATCTTTTCTATTTAATATTAGTATAGATTTAGTGAGTGGCTTCATAAGCTTCATAATTTTATTAGGTTCGTGGATGTAACGTCAAGATTTATTTTTCGTATTTTATAATACAGGAACGAAATAATATCAATTTCATGGTTTGTGCGGGTGTTGCAATAGGCGCGTGTGGGCATTCTATCCGCTTCAGTACCAGGACAGCAGAACACGCGGGAGCTCGTAGAAAGTATGTGTCCTTCCCTTATAAGTTTTAAAAGGTAAATTAGAAAAAAAATACTTTATAGTATTTTCATTTTATAGTAATGTTGTTTGGAGGTATATATTGTGGTTTCAATTTCCTGTAAAATCGATAAATCTAAGTATTTATATTAGGAGAACATAAGTGTTTATTCCCGGAGATGCACAATATCTAGAGACTGAGCGTTGGTGGGTTTGTACTGCTAAGGAAGAATTACGGTATTAAATTATCCTTTATAAATCTTATGAAAATTTACCCTTTAATTAACAGATGTTTTTTCATCTATAAACTTGCTATAATGCAATGTTTATTACATACAAAAGCGTCCTGCAATCCCTCTGTAAATATATATAATCATATATATATATAATCATATATTTTCATTCCTTTTGGAGTCGAAACCCTAGGTCCATGGGGTCCAAGCACCCAAAATTTAATTAACTTACTCGGCAAAAAATTGGTCGACACAACCGGCGTCCCAAGAGCAGGCCATTTTCTCGCTCAACGAGTGGCTCTAGCCATTCAGCGCCGGAATGCAGCCAGCGTCTTGGGTACGCTTCCGCATGGGCCAAATTTTTTACATATTTTATAAATATAATATTTTCTTATTAGTTTTAACTTATTTTATTTTGCATTGTAAATATTTTGTAAATAGTTGTCCAATTATATAATAAATATAGTAAGTATTTTGATACGTTAAACTAACGTCAGTCATTCGAGTTGTCAACAAAAATACGTTACTTATCAATTTGTAATTTATCATAAGTTGCTATAAATAACTACATCACATATAATTATTTAAAGATCAGAGGTATATCATAAGTATTTTGAACTCGCCGTGTTTCGGTTACGCGACGTCACGACTGAAACAGTCTTGAATACGAAATAATTTATTTGGATAAAAATTAATACAAAGGTATGGATAACATGGTCAGATTTTGATCGGCATTTCTATCAACTTTTAAAATGTAAAAAGTAGTTATAGTGACATAACTATAATAGTTGGACATTATGGTCTCGCAAACTTTTTTTTAGATATTGACGTGCAGCAGCCAGACGCCAAGGAAAGCAACAAGTTATTGTGGCTCCTCAAGTACTAGGCTAGCATTACTTCTAGCAATCCTTTTTAGGTAGTGGCGCCATCCTGCGGCTCAATTAAAACAAATGATCGGTAGATGGTGTTCTCGTGAAATATATCAACTACAAAGGTACATAACGGACTGACATATGACGAAGAGAGATGGAGCTATATTAAGAAAATAAATTAGGTAAAGAGTTTTCATAGGTCCTTTAGATTTCTCATCGATCACTCAATAAATCTTGTATATTTTGATACCGTGGCAATATTTATTGCACTTAAGCATCAAAAACTACTATGAAGAGTTTAAATTTTATACTTTTAAACATCCTAGAGGATGATTCTAGGCTATGGGGTACGAAAGAAAACAGTTTGATAAATTATTACTTTATTTTTCAAATTGCAGAAACTTTTGATGGCCATATGTTTGAAGAAGAATCCCTTACACTCACTTCCTTTCTGAAAATAGCTTCAGGGAAGACAATTGATGATAGAGACTGCAAATATGCTGTTGAAATGTAATACAAAAAGCAATATATCATTTTAGTAAACAAACTAGCTGTACCCGCGACTTCGCCCGCGTGGACTTTAGGGAGATTACCCGGAAATATGGGTATTATGTTTTTCCCGCGGAACCCTAATGCTTTTTCTAAAATTAAAGTAGCCTAAGTTACGCCTTGGAACGTCAGCTATCTGTCAGTGAAAGTCCCATTGAAATCGGTTCAGCCGTTTAGAAGTTTACCTCAAACAAACAGACAGACAGACAAAAAATATCAAAATTGCGTTTTTGTTTTAGGTATCGTATATACTTTCATACGCAGTTGGTAAAAAAGTGTTATTTTGATATTACAAACAGACACTCCAATTTTATTTATTTGTATAGATAAAGTATACATAACAATAAGTAGATTATGTACAACATATCGCAAGCGGTTTTGCCATAGAATGTCAAGCAATTGTTGACGTTGCATCAGAATGCATGGAAATAGAACCGAGAGATAGATCCACCTGCACACCAACTGCAATTATATCTGTAGTAGCTTATAAATTATCGTTTATGCACAAATAATGAAAAATTCCACAAGCATTGATTAATTTGACACATATTGTAAGCCTTAGAGAGTAAGAGAAGCTAATGGTAGTTGGCCAGGTCGACGGGAAAAGAGCACGGGGTCGCTCACCTACACGATGGTCAGACCTAGTAAAGACGCTCACTGGCCTACCAATAACCCAAGCCATTAAACCGCCGAGGACAGGAACACGTGGAAGACCATAGTACATAAAGGGATCAATACATCAGACTAGACACGACCTTCAGTAATGAAGATGCCGACTAAGAAGAAGTAAGCCTTGATGATGTGTACCACCACCATGCTTTAGCCCTAAGCGTCACTCAATATACAGTTGTGTTTTTAACATGCCTCTCCGTGTAATACTCTTCTGGAGTGTCTTCAGCAGCATTAAATATAGATGCCATAAGCCAAGGCCATCCAGGATACCCGGAATATTCGAAAAGCCAGCCCGCCCCACCATTGTTATATAGGTTTTTTTATGAGCATTCTAAGCATAGGGTCTTTAAAATTTGCAAACACATCATCACGCCTGTATTCCCCGAAGGGGTAGGCAGAGGTGCACTGGAGTGCACCCACACTTCGCCGATGTATTTTGGTCCCAATGTAATTGGGGGCGAGCATATTGCCATCACATACCCCCTCAATACGAGGGAGATTTGGGCCATAGTCCACCACGCTGGCCCAGTGCGGGTTGGTGAAGTTCACACGTCTTTCTATAGACGTGCAGGTTTCCTCACGATGTTTTCCTTCACCGTTTCAAAGCAAGTGGTAATCTCGGATGAAAATGAGATTCGCACATAAACCCAGAGGTGCGAGCCGGGGTTTGAACCTGTACACTTTAATTACCATTAACTTTAAACACATCAATATTCAAAAAAATTAATTAACCGCCATTCGACGGATAAAAAACATTAGTGGCTCTAGTCAACTCAACACGCCATGTGGGGCAATATTGAGTTATACAGGGTGTATCAGAAGTCCGAAATAATACTTAGGGTACATATGCGGTAGCTTATATGTGGAAGCTTAGTGAAGACAGTTTATACCTAACTATCATAGTTTCTGAGTTATAGACCATTGAATATTTGTCATAGGTATGGTTTTCTGGCTTTTGGATAGATTCCTAACCCTATTCAGCATTGTAAACTACATGAATAAGGGGCAACTACCAATATTCACAGAACAGAACATTAAAATTTTACATAGGGCTCGAGATATTTACAAGTTATAGAAATTGACGATGAAAAAAAAGTTTGAGAAACATGGTCGAATTTCGATCAAATGTTTATACCATTCTGTTGTATATCCGATACTGATGCAAACGTCAAAACTACTCCTCCGGTAAAGCTGTAAAGGCCACCTCACGGCCAACAGTGAAAGTCCTTCAAAAAAAGGAAACGTCAAAGTATTATTTCGGGCTCCTGAAACACCCTGTATATATCGTTTAAAAAAAATCAAAAGATGGCCGACGAGAAAGGACGTGTGTAGCTTGCTTCCGCGAATTAATTTTCTGTTTGGCTGTTTAATGTGCTTTTTTTTTTCATAAACAATTAGTGAATCGTACCTAACCCTAATATTTTACGGTTACTTATAAAATCAATACTACAGTGTCTTAACCCAGATAACTATGTCTACAAGTGTTATTAACTTTTATTCAAGTGTGTAGTTGTGTGATTGTGTGCGTGCAGTGCAACGCGAGGAGCGAGGGACGGCGCGTTCCATCCTTGCTCGCTGACACTTCTGATATTTTGTGCATGAAATCACATTGACTTAACTAATACTGCTGACTAACACGGAAAATACTGCTCTGCCGAACTTTTGTGTTTATTTGCATGCAGGCCTTTTAGGGAGGCTTTACTTATTTTTAATTGCTTCTTTTATTATAAATGTTCTTACCTTTTTGTTTGATGGGTATTGCGTGTGGGATTTCTATGAATTAATATGTTACAAAAATGAGTTCTGATAATACATTAACAAATATAGCCTCGGCTGTTGAAGTGCGGAACTTTGAAACTTTTATTCATGTCATTTCTAAGCTTATATTATAACCACCGTCAATGATGGAAAAACTGTGTCTTCCATTAATAAGCAGATGTCTTTAAAGGTTGAACATTTTGTACTAGTAGTAGCGTGGTAGTAGCATGGCCGAATAGAGGAAGATATTATGATTGATTAGTCACTAACTCAGGGAAAAGGATGATTCATCCGCCATATCCTTCATCTTTATCACTGTCATCAGTCAGTTTTATTTATAATGTGTATTTATTGAATTTGCCCTTACTAATAATTACTTGACACTTGTTGGAACACCCGCTAAACGCAGGTGGAGCCATTCCTCATCTTATTCCATTAAATATCATCAATTCATTCATTTTGTAAAAAAAGAAAGGATAAAGGATGAAATATAGATAAAAAACTGTTTGACTTAAAGATAACAACAGGTTATAAATTTCGCATAAGTACCAGGAGCGCATAATAGAGGGAGGTATGAACTCCGCGCTGCCAGTGACTATTGATTTTTCATGAACTCTAGGTGCGCATGTGCAATGTGTTAATTGGGGAGTTAGTAAAAGTAAAACGAAAAATAAACAATTGACTCAAGCCTCTTAACATTTTATTTTTGCTTCTAAAGTTTATTTTTGCCTTAAGGCAACGGCGTCCAGCCCAATCCCATTGCCGTTAAAAGTTGTCTTGATCATTTTGGGAAATCAGAATCAGATTTTTACCATTCCAATAGCCCAATACAAGCCTGAAAAGTTTTATTTCATGTATATTTATTTAATTTATTTCTACTGTTAATAACTTGTGCAGCCATTCCTAATCATATTCCATTATAATTTCATCAATGCATTAAAAAAAAATAAGGAGAATTTGGTTCCGAAATGACAAGGCTAGCATAACTTGTAGCAATCCAATATAACAAAGTGCGATTCACAGTTTAAGGCAGAGCAATGGCTACATTATATGGAGCTATAGGAAAAAAAATGATTGTTTAAAGAAATAAATATGTTAAATTTTGACGACATTGGGTACTTTATTTCATAAATACGTTTTAGTAAATATATAACTAGCACTGATTAAGTAATTATTGCACAATTCGCACTGAAAACACATATTTAAATAAACTAATGTTAACAAGATGTGCCGAGTTACATGCACATACAAGGGGTTTTCAAATTAAGTGTTAACTGTTCACATTGCATCTGACACGGAATCAGCAATAAAAATGGACACGCAAGCATGAATTATGTGAAACCAGAGACAGGAATTGTTTTCCCATAATGAAATCAGTTTCTTAATTTCGTTTTCATAATACATTTGTGTGGAATTGTGGTTTTTATCATTATTTTCTTAAATACCCGCCACATCGTTGTTTTCGTTGCGCTCGTGTGGGTCCTCTATATCCAAGACCAGCAGCCCGAAGTCAGGGGCGTGAAATCCGGGTGGAAGGCCTTCACCGCCTTGATGTGCGTTCACGAGATTAATTTCTACGTCCAATTCGTTAAGTTTTTCGTGAACTAGCACGCTGTGCATTTGGATAATGTTTACTGTATCATGAACATGTGATATTTGGGTAGCAAGGTGTTCTGTAGTTGAATGTTCATCTCGAATGTCGTTTATGATAAAAAATAAATGTTTTCTTATATCGATTATGCTCTTGGTTTGTGTTCTGCAATATTCTTCTAGCGTCTTTATTAGATCTAGGCGTGCGGCGTTAAAATACGATTTGATAGACCTTTTTTGATCGGGCACCTCGGGTTCCAGTTCTTTAATATTGGCTTCGTCATCCATATTAGAAGTGGATGAGCTTGGTGCAGATCCGCTGGCGCTTCCTTCTCCGTTCATTGCTATCGATCCGGTTGGCGTCGTTTGTAAGCTCAGGTGATATGTCCTGTGTAGGTGGGCCCGATGAGGTGCGGGGCCGCCGTTTTCAATATTTCTTTAGTCCCTTTTGTCTTCCGTAAAAACAAATGCTGTGTTTGAAATTCGTTTGACACTGTAGGTGTGAGAATCTCTTTGGATAAATGTAAGGAATGGTGTCAAATTGTATTTAAACTGCACTGATTTTAGAATTCTAATCAATAAACACGTCTGATCCCAGCGCGGACCGAAGGCAAGCCCTTATATTACCTAGGTTCCCTATTTATTGATTGCACATGCGCATCCAATGCAGATATTGCAAGAGGGAAAGCACCCCCTTAAATTTTATGCGGGTCCCTTTAAGGTAATCAAACGTGACACGTTTAATATATAGCAGCGGATTCAGCACGTCATCCAAAATAACAAAATTCGGATGGACCGTGACGTCATTTTTGTGAGATAACTGTTGTCTTATGAGCGAGCATAGTGTGCTGTGATAATAATTTGCCTTGTAATAAAATGGATTTGATAGTTGATATAGTTTCCGTCATTGTTTCTCTCGCAAACGTGCTGCACATGGCCAGGAGAACAGATTAAAAACTTCCAGATGGAACTAAATTTCGTCTTTGGATAGATTGAGCGAGATAGAGAATATAGACGCATTTAAAATATTTTGATATAACCGTAGAAGAGAGGCTACATACATCAATGATATACGTTCAATTTTCAACATATCACTGTTAACTAAAAAGCTAAATAAAAATCCTGTGTAACGGGCAAGAAATATAATTTGGTACGGTCAAAAGGCTACAAGAGCTACACTTTCGAAGAGACCTGTGGACATTTTGCAAGCACTGTTTATCTGAGAATATATAATAAAAAAAAGGTTTTTGCGTTACGATGTACATGTACGGTTCACCTAGACATGGAACCCTGCCCGTAGACAGATAATAAAGTGAATAATATTTCTCTGTTATTCTCTGTCTACGGACACTAGGAAATATTTATTTTATATTGGGGACTAAGACTTTTTTTTATTCAAATTGACAGTGGTGCATGCAATAAGCAGATTGAACATTTTCTACTAGTAGTAACGTGGTAATAGCATGGCCGAATAGAGGAAGATATAAGCGCCGCGCTGTCATGATTGATTATTCACGAACTCAGGGAAAAGGATGATTCATCCGCCATATCCGCCATCTTTATAACTGTCATCAGTCAGTTTTATTTATAATGTGTATTTATTGAATTTGCCCTTACTATTAATTACTTGACACTTGCTGAAATACCCGCTAAACGCAGGTGGAGCCATTCCTCATCTTATTCCATTAAATATCGTCAATTCATTCATTTTGTAAAAAAAGAAAGGATAAAGGATGAAATATAGATAAAAAACTGTTTGACTTGAAGATAACAACAGGTTATAAATTTCGCATAAGTACCAGGAGCGCATAATAGAGGGAGGTATGAACTCCGCGCTGCCACTGACTATTAATTTTTCACGAACTCTAGGTGCGCATGTGCAATGTGTTAAATGGGGAGTTAGTAAAAGTAAAACAAAAAATAAACAATTGACTCAAGCCTCTTAACATTTTATTTTTGCTTCTAGTTTATTTTTGCCTCAAGGCAACGGCGTCCAGCCCAATCCCATTGCCGTAAAAAGTTGTCTTGAACATTTTGGGAAATCAGAATCAGATTTTTATCATTCCAATAGACCAATACAAGCCTAAAAAGTTTTATTTCATGTATATTTATTTAATTTATTTCTGCTATTAATAACTTTTGCAGCATTCCTAATCGTATTCCATTATAATTTCATCAATTCATTAAAAAATAAGGAGAATTTGGTTCCAAAATGACAAGGCTAGCATAACTTGTAGCAATCCAATATAACAAAGTGCGATTCACAGTTTAAGGCAGAGCAATGGCTACATTATATGGAGCTATAGGAAAAAAAATGATTGTTTAAAGAAATAAATATGTTAAATTTTGACGACATTGGGTACTTTATTTCATAAATACGTTTTAGTAAATATATAACTGGCACTGATTAAGTAATTATTGCACAATTCGCACTGAAAACACATATTTAAATAAACTAATGTTAACAAGATGTATTATGTGCCGAGTTACGTGCACATACAAGGGGTTTTCAAATTAAGTGTTAACTGTTCACATTGCATCTGACACGGAATCAGCAATAAAAATGGACACGCAAGCATGAATTATGTGAAACCAGAGACAGGAATTGTTTTCCAATAATGAAATGAGTTTCTTAAATTCGTTTTCATAATACATTTGTATGGAATTGTGGTTATTATCATTATTTTCTTAAATACCCGCCACATCGTTGTTTTCGTTGCGCTCGTGTGGGTCCTCTATATCCAAGACCAGCAGCCCGAAGTCAGGGGCGTGAAATCCGGGTGGAAGGCCTTCACCGCCTTGATGTGCGTTCACGAGATTTATTTCTACATCCAATTCGTTAAGTTTTTCGTGAACTAACACGCTGTGCATTTGGATAATATTTACTATGTCATGAACATGTGATATTTGGGTAGCAAGGTGTTCTGTAGTTGAATGTTCGTCTCGAATGTCGTTTATGATAAAAAATAAATGTTTTCTTATATCGATTATGCTCTTGGTTTGTGTTATGCAATATTCTTCCAGCGTCTTTACTAGATCTAGGCGTGCGGCGTTGAAATACGATTTGATAGACCTTTTTTGATCGGGCACTTCGGGTTCCAGTTCTTTAATATTGGCTTCGTCGTCCATATTAGAAGTGGATGAGCTCGGTGCAGATCCGCTGGCGCTTCCTTCTCCATTCATTGCTACCGATCCGGTTGGCGTCGTCTGTAAGCTCAGGCGATATGTCCTGTGTAAGTGCGAGGCCGAGTTTTCAATATTTCTTTTGTTGTTTGTCTTCCGTAAAAACAAATGCTGTGTTTAAAATTCCTTTAACACTGTAGGCGTAAGAATCTCTGTCGATAGATTTAAGAAATGGTGTTATATTGTATTTAAACTGCACTGATTTTAGAATTTTAATCACTATACACGTCTGCTCCCAGCCGGACCAAAGGCAATCCCATAAATTACCTAGGTTCCCTATGTATCGATTGCACATGCGCACTCAAATCAGACATTGAAGGAAGAAAACAACCCCTTGAATTTTATGCTATATATTTTTATGATAAGATAAATTTTCTTACAGATCAACAGTTACCATATTATCTACAGTTATTTCGTTAATTCACGCCACATACACTATCCAGCAAACAAGTTCAGTGAGACAGAGCTCTACAAAGGAAAAATATGCTACCAACAAATCAGCCATTATATTGCTTATGATTAAAAATATCCTTGTACATTCATGCCATAAGCTTTATATGTTATGCTTTGAATTTATTTTCTCAGGCACTATACTACGTTTATTTGCCAATTTTAAGTACAAACATTAATTAGGGTTCCTTACCCAAAGGGTAAAACGGGAACCCTATTACTGAGACTTCGCTGTCCGTCTTTCGACCGTCCGTCCGTCCGTCTGTCACCAGGCTGTATCTCATGAATCATGTTTTGAAGTCTGATTCTGATTCTGATTCAGGTGCCAATTCATGTGTGTATTTGCCTAGTCTGACGTAGATTGGCACCGACTTCAAATATAATGAATTATAAGGTTATTTCTAGCTTTTTAGAGCACCTGGGTTTTTGAAGTCGGTTTTTGTTTTTTGTTAAAAAAAATATTTATTTTTCACGCTTTTTAGTGTCAATAATCGTTGAGAATTTGCAAATATTATCACCTTATAACAGCCCTAAAAAAGAAAATATTTACAGCCAAACAAATAAAAGAGGTTCTCTCAGTCAATATTCTCATCATTTCCCTCGCAAAAGTGCTGCACGTGGTCAGACATCACCATAGATTAAAGACTCGAGGCTTGTCTTTGTAGAAAAACTAAGTGAAGATTTAAAAAAAACAAAAGCTACCTAATGGCAAAAATGCATTGCTGCACGTGGCTAAATTAAAAAAAGCATACGACCTATAACTACTAACTTCGGACTTGGTCAACAAAAAGTATCCCGCCTCGCAAGCCATGTACCAGGAAAACATTGGACAGAACTATTATAATCAGTATTTAGAAACCAGAGAGTCTTTATTTTTTTTTGCTGTCACACTGTGAATAATATGCCAGTGTCGAGTAAACTATTTTTTAACTTTTATTATCAAGATTGTATTCACAAGTTTTACTCAGTTATCTCTAAGCTTTCCTATTTGTAATAAATGTATAAATCTATTCCCCGATTTATCCATGGAGGTAGTAGTAATAGATTTATCAGTAGAGAGACATCTAGGGGAAACTTTAAAAATCATGTTATACCTCAGTCTTCTACGGAGTTAAAGTGTGACAAATAGCAGTACCATTAGCTTATTTAACATTTATTTTGATCTTTATCACTGTCATCATCCATTTTTATTTTGTGTATTTATTGAATTGAAAAGTCCTAGCTTTCGTAAAAAAAGAAGAAGAAGGAGAACATTTTTTTTGTTTCGTTTATGACGTCACACTTCACGCATAATATGCCAGTGTCAAGGTAATTATTATTTTATCACCAAGATTATTTTTCTTTTTCCACCACTTTCCGACAAACAGTCCAAGGTGGAGATAGGTAGGTTGTCCGAGCTTGAGGGTCTAAAATAGTCACTTCACACAAACGCTCAAGTTTCTTGACTTTTTAAATTATGATGCTTAATATGGTACTATGGTTTTTTTTTTTTTTTTTTTGAAGGACTTACACTGTTGGCCGTGAGGTGGCCTTTACAGCTTTACCGGAGGAGTGGCGAGCGCAGAGTGCACTCCAACCAAGGCCTTAAGGGCGGAAAGGGGTGGCAACTAGCTCAAGGGCGCCACAGGGGGCACGACCTCGGCTTGGGCAGTTACCGTGAGGGGTGAGGTAGTGACTGCGCTCCTAGGTGCAAAGATGCACCTACGAGCGGAAGAGGGGGTTCCTCGACCTCGCCGGCGAGATCGGTGTCTGTTTGAGGCTGGTGTAGGTGTGTTGGTGGCCCTCTCAACGCCCGGGTTGAGGAGGGCGGTGATCGTGTCGGGAGGATCAATCAATACGTGCCGCGGACGGCGGATGGTACTATGGTCCCAAACTAAGAAATATGCAACAACTCTTTGTACGCATATGCAACATGCAAGAGAATAATATGATGTCGATAAATATTATAAGTTTTCTATTAGTACCAGTATCGCAGAATAGAGTAAGATATTAAACCCAGGCTGACACGATTAATTTTTCACAAACTCTTAGTACGCTAGGGTGAAATATATTGTCGATAAATAATCACGACCCATTTTTTAATATAATGTGTATTTATCGAATTTGCTCTTGCTATTAATTACTTGACACTTGCTAACCGCACGTGGAGCCATTCCTTATCTAAATTCATAATTTCATCCATTTTATTTAGCAGCAGTTTTAAAAACACGCTCGTAGAATACAGGAAAATATGAATTCCACGATTTTTCACGAAGTGTGCGCGGATCGTGTAAAGTGTGTAGAATTATATTATGTTGGTAAAACCAAGTAGTTTTACATACAAGTCATTGATTATTTATGTGTTTGTTGATTTTAAAAAATAAACTAATTTGTACATCTCGATAAATTTACTTTAAAACTTTTGCCTGACTTCTCTACTGTATCAGCGCGCCTGTGCTCGTCAATGATAGCAAGAACGTGTTTGGCTCCAAAATTACTAGGCTATCATAACTTCTAGGCATCTTTATTACGGAGATGCTATCCTACTATGGATGGTTTATATTCCGACAAGAACAAAACTCATGGCAAAATTATTCAATGAATTAATAAATTAAGTATTTTTTCTGTCATGCGTAAGACGGAGAAGCCAAACATTATTTACCTCTTCAGGGCGAACGAGGCAACGCTAACAGGAGGATGAGCCATCCCTCATCTTATTCCATTAAATTTCATCCATTCATTCATTTTGTAAAGAATAAGAAGAAATTCAAATACAGGAGTGAGTTATGGATAGTTCGACCATTAACAATAATACATTATCGTATAATATTTACCAGAATAAATTCACCGATCATCATTATATATATAATGTGTATATATAAAATATATATAAAGTATATTTTTTTCCTTGTGTGATAAGATGGGCAAGCCAAACCTTCCTTATCACTTCCGCGTTGTACTAGGACAGCATAATATTGCAAGAGAACAAAGGGAGCGAATGCGCATGTCCGAAAACTTAAAAGAAGTTAAAACGTGTCTTTTACACTTTACCCGCCAACTTTGCCAGGACGTGTTAAAAGCTATTACATCATACATCATCACGCCTGTATTCCCCGAAGGGGTAGGCAGAGGTGCACTGTAGTGCGCCCACACTTCGCCGATGTATTTTGGTCCCAATGTAATAGGGGGCGAGCCTATTGCCATTATACCGGGCACATTCCCCCTCAATACGAGGGAGATTTGGGCCATAGTCCACCACGCTGGCCCAGTGCGGGTTGGTGAACTTCACACGCCTTTCTATAGACGTGCAGGTTTCCTTACGATGTTTTCCTTCACCGTTCAGCAAGTGGTAATCATTGTTGAAAATTACATTCGCACATGAAAATTATCTCAGAGGTGCGGGCCTGGGATTTGAACTTGCACCCCTTACGTTCAAGGCGGGCGTTCTTGCCCGCGAGGCTACCACTGCTATTAATAAGCTAATAAAAGCTATTAATAAGCCAAAAAAGGGGGGCGTCGATATATACCCTTTGTCGACACCAGCGAATACACAGACACATTGTGGAAGGTTTCTGAACTATTATTTAATGCATTTCGACGGACACTTTTTCATTTTTTTCCCATAGGAGATTGTTCAACTTTACTTCTACACTCGATAGCCGAAGAAAAAAACTCACAACTCATAAATACCATTTAATAGATTTCTATGAGAAATTGAAGAACTTTTTGCTCCTAAGTATAACTCTCTAATTGTTCGGAAAAGCACCACAAGAAAAGAAACTAATCGATAAGTAAAATTGCCTAAGTGAAGATTTAAAAAACTAAGGACATCTTCTTAAGGGATATTTTCTAATATTCCTAACCGCTTTAGTACTAGGACAGCATAATATTGCAGGAGAATGTTGGAAGCAAATAAGCATGTACTAAAACTTGTAACACTGTACCCGCGAACTGTATAGTTTAAATTTTATTTTTAACTAGAAGAGTGAATTATTTAATTACCAAAATAAATTCACGCGTAAATTATTCAACGGACAAAAGATTTTATCCATAATATCATAACACGAACGAAATACTTTATATCTTAGTACTATTAACAAGAATTAACAATATTTAACTTGTTCCTTTTTTAATTATTTAAAAAGCAACAAAATAAGCTAGGACGGCAGTTAAGCAATGATAGTTATCTATGAAAATCATACATTTTAACCAGAGAACGTGAATAAATAAATATACATTTACATAATCTTGTCCTAATAAATAATACTTTGATTAGAACGAAGAAAATGTGGAAAAAATGTTAGAATAAGGGGACGGGTGCACGGTCTGTTAACAACAACTAATATGATCTCTAAAAAAATTAAATATGTATCTTATACCTAAAGAAATAAGAGTGATTTTTTATTGATAGAATTGCAAGTTGTGGGGATATTTTCCAGGCGTATTTCGAATGAAACGCATCCCAATATATCAGTCCATAGTACCAGGAATGCATGAAACTATAAGAGCGCGTAGAAAGCAGGTCCGCAATTGCGCATGCCTTAAAATTGTCAAACGGGAGGCAATAGCCCATTACTAAACTTTCTATGAAAACACCTTCAACAGTTTAAGGTCTAAACTACACTAAACTAAGCGCATTGCTGTCCTGCTTACGACGGTAATGTATGAGCAAGACAGCAATACTTTTAGTGCTGTCAAATGTGTTTTAGTTGTAGTTTGTGTACAACAGCTTACAGCAATGTCAGACTGTTATGTCATCTGTCAATATTATATTAATGAACATATACTACCCCTGTCATGTTCGGAAAGCATGATTCGGGCCGAACATAGTCGCTGAAGAACTAGTGCAACATAAAGAGGTAGAGGTATTTCAGAGTGTATTGCGCATGCTCCAAACTTGAATACAGAATCAATAAAAAGCAATGACGTCTATCCGCTTCTGCATCAACTCATTGACTTATTAAACGATTCCGAGAGGAATTATAGAATAAAATATATCGGATATAGGCCATGATTTACGCTATGAAAAATATATACATTAAAGAATTTAATATGGTGTCTAGTTTTGTGTTTTATCTGACAGTAACTAAAGTTAACAACTGTTTCCGATTTAAACCCTACACTCACTGGGACGAGCGAATGAAATTGACTTCTTTGGAAATGTACGCTGTGTCAATATCCGGATTAAATATCTGTTGTAAAAGCCACCGAGTAAGCGTCAAAATATACGCGCTTTATCGATGATATTTCTTAAAAAAAAATGCTTAGTTTAGCACAGTTCGTTTTGGTATTGACAATAAAGGTCTCTGCCCACTACACAGTATCATACTATGACCGTGCTATGAACGTGTCAGGCAAAAAAATATTCTCTGTATTACAAAGTATGAGACTATGCCCACTAGGCCGTTCCGTTACCGACCAGCACCGTAGCGTGCCATGCACGGAGCGGCAAGTATTGTCGGCAAGAATATTTTGCCGGTGGCGATACGCTCTGTGCATGACGCTCCGGTCATTAAAGCCGA
Organism: Ptilodon capucinus; assembly: GCA_914767695.1. Lineage (NCBI taxonomy): Eukaryota > Metazoa > Arthropoda > Insecta > Lepidoptera > Notodontidae > Ptilodon > Ptilodon capucinus. The sequence continues at coordinate 12,147,458 of OU611807.1, forward strand.
TACATACGACTTTGATACGTAATTGATACGCTCTAGTGGGCATAGTAGAGCGTATCGTGTTGCTTGTCGTGTCTGATACGTTCATAGCACGGTCATAGTATGATACGTTGTAGTTGGTAGAGTTGGTAAAGTTAAATTGGTCGCGCGTGTTTCGACGTGTCTGTATGTGCAGGCACTTAGTGCTTCCACTTCAGTTATTGGCGCCTAGTAACATAACCTATAATTTTAAATTTATGCACATTCCTTTATAAATTAGAACCTTACCTTAGATGGAGAGTAAATTACAAGGTAACAAATGTATTTATAGAGAGGTACTACTACCACCATTTTGTAGGTAGGTATATGTCCTTTTTTTTTTAACGTCGGAAAATCCTAAGATACCCTGCCACCTCGGGGGAAGTAACAGGGTTATGTGGGAGTCCCGGCAGAAGGCCGTATACCCACTAAAATAGGTATATGTCCTAACATAATTATAGAAATTTCTGATCTTCTACTAACTTCCTGCAGAGGCTTTTTTCAGTATAAAATATATCTACGGTGTCACTGTACCTAAATGGTACTGTAACTGTCTTCAAATTTGGGGCTTAAATTTATGAAATGGATTATACTGACATATTGAGGAACTAAATATCTTTATTAGTTTGATAGTTTGGGATCGATAAATCCGCTTAAAATCTAATATATGGTCTCAATGTTTCAAAATAATTTTATTAATGAGGCTCACTAAACCAAATAAATCTTCAACCAAAACTGACTCAGATAATCTTTTACAAAACACTAAAAAAATACATCATCACGCCTGTATTCCCCGAAGGGGTAGACAGAGGTGCACTGCAGTGCGCCCACACTTCGCCGATGTATTTTGGTCCCAATGTAATAGGGGGCGAGCCTATTGCCATTATACCGGGCACACAGGTTTCCTCACGATGTTTTCCGTCACCGTTTCTTAGCAAGTGATAATCTCAGATGAAAATGAGATTCGCACATGGAACCCAGAGGTGCGAGCCGGGGATAGAACCTGCGCACTTTGATTGCAAAGCGTGCGTTCGACGACTCGGCTACCACTACTTACGTAGAAATAAATATATGCCTATTTTTTTAAAGACTAATTATAATTCATCCAGTAACGTCTTTTCGGTTGATCTTAAGACCATCATCACCACATATCAAACAAAGATTTTCTCTTTTATAGTCTAGATATCGAAAACCAAAAGACCAAATCGCCTTAGTACTAGGACAACATGAAATTTCAGGAGAATGTAGGGAGTAAATGCGCAATCCCGTGGGGTTAGCACGCATGTCAAGGCGAGACCTTTGTCACGGATTCGCTCGCTCGCTCTCTGTCTAATTTCATACGAGAGAAAGAGACAACATCAAGATATTCCATGACATAAGTGTAGTCTTGGCGCACATGTTACAAAAACGGTTGATCCGCCATCTTTATCACTGTCATTATCCATTTTTATTTATAATGTGTATTTATTGAATTTGTCCTTGCTATTAATTACTTGACATTGGCGAAATACCCGCGCTAGTCGCAGGTGAAGCCATTCCTCATCTTATTCCATTAAATTTCATCATTTCACTCATTTCGTAAAAAAGTAACTACAAAAAAGTTTATAATTTGTATATAAAAACATTCGTATATAAAAACTTTACCCGGGTTTACATACCCCGGGTTCTGTGTGAGACATAGGTCTAGATTAAACTTTACTTTGTTACATTAACAATTTATTTATATTGAGGAAATTAGAGCATAATTCTTCTTTTCTTCTTACTTTCTTCTTTTGGTTCTTCTTCTTTACGAAATGATTATTTATGATGGAATTGAACGACTAATGGCCGAAATTGACAAAATGATAAATATATATTTAAATTGCGTAAACATGACAGGTTAGTCGTCAAAGATAATATTTTTTTTTATTAGTTAATATACGAAGGTTGGTATTTTAAAAACAAACAAGAATATTTGATATGGAAAATATTCCTAACCGCTTCGTTACTAGGGCAGCATGATATTGTAGGAGAACAAAGGCAGAATGCTCTGCCTTTGTTCTCTTTAACAGACGTGTCTTTTTAACAGACTTCCAAAAAGGAGGAGGTTCTCAATTCGATGGGTATTTTTTTTACTTTCAAAATAGTTTATATATTTCAAATCTGGCATACAATTAACCTTTAAAATTGCTATGAAGTTTGATGATGAAGATGTTTGATGAAAATGATAAGATTTGAAACCTTAGAGAAGGAAACGGCTAAGTAGTTGGAGTTTCAATTCTCTAAAAGTGTGTAAATTATATTCAGTTTGGAAATATATAGCAATTGCTTTCAAGTTTTTAAATCTTACTTTACTTATAAAAGGTTATATTCTATTTGTGTATATAATAAATCCTTTCATTATTAAAGTTATAATTAATTAGCAGTGGTAGCCTCGCGGGCAAGAACGCCCGCCTTGAACGTAAGGGGTGCAAGTTCAAATCCCGGGCCCGCACCTCTGAGATAATTTTCATGTGCGAATGTCATTTTCAATAATGATTACCACTTGCTGAACGGTGAAGGAAAACATCGTGAGGAAACCTGTACGTCTATAGAAAGGCGTGTGAAGTTCACCAACCCGCACTGGGCCAGCGTGGTGGACTATGGTCCAAAATCTCCCTCGTATTGAGGGAGAACGTGCCCGGTATAATGGCAATAGGCTCGCCCCCTATTACATTGGGACCAAAATACATCGGCGAAGTGTGGGCGCACTGCAGTGCACCTCTGCCTACCCCTTCGGGGAATACAGGCGTGATGATGATGTATTTATAATTAATTTTATATGAATTATTTAAAATTCTTAGTTTAATATTTTTGATACAGTCCGGGTTTTAAATTATTTTTTGTATTTTTTTTATTCAATCATATTGTGTAATTTATTATAAATAAATGACTACTGATTAAATAAAATTTATTTATCCAACTTTTTATTGTTTCAAAATGGTAGCATATAAGTGGTATGTGATAATCTATACTCATAGAGGAAAGATATGTATTTTTGTATGTAACGAATTAACTTAAAAACTATTGGACCGATTTCAAAAATGCTTTGGCCGATAGAAAGCTACCACTGAGTAGCTTATGCTATATAATAAACCCTTGCGAAGCCGGGACGGCCCGCTAGCAATAAATATTTATAAATAATTATAGCTAAAAGACACATTATATAATAACGAATAACCCCCTCTCTTTTATGATTTCCAGGTGCCATTTTAAAATAGTATAACCTGTTTCAATTCCATAATTAAGACAAATCCATCGACATCTCATATTACTAAATTCTATCAAGCCATGTAACGCCATTTTGTTCATTGTATGGTACCCATAAGAAAAGCGTTGCTCAGTTGCGTAGTTTGGGATCCTGCGATTAGTAAGTGTTGTGTGGCGTTATGTTTATATAAAAAACGGCCAAGTGCGAGCTGGACTCGCGCACCGAGGCATCCGTACCTAAACTATGAAAGCACCATACATTACTCTAACGAAATGATAAACTGGACAGAGAGACAAACATAACTTTGCTGTTGGTATACTGTTGCCCCCATACAAACTGACTGCTAATAAATCGGAAACAGCATTTTTTTTTCCTACGTTGTTACTATAAATTTACTGTTTTTAATTTTTTTGCTTTCCTTGTGCTATAAGCAGTGGTAGCCGAGTGGTCGAACGCACGCTTTGCAATCAAAGTGCGCAGGTTCTATCCCCGGCTCGCACCTCTGGGTTCCATGTGCAAATCTCATTTTCATCTGAGATTATCACTTGCTAAGAAACGGTGACGGAAAACATCGTGAGGAAACCTGTGTGCCCGGTATAATGGCAATAGGCTCGCCCCCTATTACATTGGGACCAAAATACATCGGCGAAGTGTGGGCGCACTGCAGTGCACCTCTGCCTACCCCTTCTGGGAATACAGGCGTGATGATGTATAAGACATTGCGTCTTGCCAAATTTCATAATTCTAGGACAACGGGAAGTAAGTACCTTATGGGTTTTTGATTCCGATTAAAATGTACTGAATACACAACATAAACCGCCATGTCTGTTGATTGCCCTAGGTACATAGGTAATGTACCTAGGTAATGGATTAGGATACATCAAATTTAAAATTTCCCGGTCGAGATCATAAACATTAATTACACGAAAATGTGTTGTCATTGACCACTTGATATAGTATCGACGATAACTTCACTGCATAAAACGCCCTTTTCGTTGGGATACAAATCATAGATGAGAAAGGACATTCAGCCTTCGCCGAGGATCTGATTTCAGGGAGCGGGACAACATAACGTTAGGGAGGTGCTCGTATGGTCACGTTCGGCGCGGGGCGCTTTCAGCTTCAATGCGCATGCCCGATGGCAAGGAGACAGGCTCTGCCCGGGGCTCGGTACCAAGGACTCATAATCAAAAAGCCCTTCGCCACAGACGCTAGTCAGCGCGCGAGTGGAATTATTTTTATCTACCTGGATTTAAGTGACGCAAGGATTTTGCAAATTTGCTGCAAAACGATGTCGCCCGAAGAGGGTAAAAGAATACCAATTGCGACGTCAGTTTTGAGGAAAAAAGCGGAAGTCTTCAGAGCTACGATGGCTATAATGCGCCACGTCCACGAAGATATAAAGCAATCCGATGTCACCGATGTGACGTGGGTCGACTCCGACATCAACAAATACTCCTTGGTTATCTTCGTGAAATTCGCTGAAGCGAGCAAGTGCGATGCCGTGCTGCGAGCCGGCGTTGCCAAGCGCCCAGTATTTACCAACGATATCCCAGACTTCAACAATAAATTGGGTGATCGGAAACTATATTTCCGCAAGAAGTATCCTAGTCAGCCTGCGGAGTATATTCAGGCGCCCGTTAAGAAGGCTGGCGGAGGCGTCAGGAAATACGCCGCGAAGCGCATGCCTACGGAGGAGTGAAATCGATCACAGGTCGAACGAGGTTTTACTAGTTTAGTTAAATCAGTGTCTCCACTTCTGTCTACCCCTTAAGGGAGTATCGACGCGAAAGTATACTTTGTTTGTTTATATAAAACCTTGCGATTTTCACTAAATGTTGTAAAATCTATGTTGTTTCTATGTAATGGAAAGAATGAGGTTGCGTTGCAAGGAGGACGAGGGAATCATGTAAGGGTGGTCTCAGACCAGGATGCATTTAAAGCTGAGCGATATGAATGTAAGTACTGACTTTAAGGAAGGCCTAGATTTAATAAACAAAAAAAATAAAAAAAAGTAATTTTAGTTTCCCTGCGTTACCCCTGTTTAACTATTTAGTTCAAACAAAAAGCATCTTAAACTTTGCTATTGTATACTATAGCCCGGAGTCATTAGTATTAGTATGTTATGTACTGTGTCTGTTACATTGAATGCGAATCATGATTTGTCACCGTGTCTAGTCGTATAACAGTCCGCTGCTTTTTATTATGATATTCAACTGTATCTATTGTAAATGCACTGCAAATTTTCATATAACCTTGCGCTCTGGACTATGTTGGGATAGCGCGATTAAGAAACAGCTCATGTTCATTACCTAAGTATACTTGGAGAGTGGTCCGTCTGGACGTGGTTGTGGGGAATACAGAGACTGGTTTAGAAGAAATGTAAGTGCATTAGGAAAACTTTACTATTGTCAAAATTTTAAATGTATTTTTGATGTCTTTTCAATGTAAATAAAAAAATAAGAAAATGTATGTCATTTCTTTCATTTCCAAGACCGACACACTATTAAATTACATGCACTTGGTCTAGTGGTTTGAGGGTAGATCGTTCTGCTTGCTGGACTGTAACTTGCGGGTTCGATTCTCTTCAGCGGCAACTTTAGATTTTTCTAATTGTCTGATATTGCTTGGCACTCATAGTACAAGCGCTGCTTGGTTAGATATCATATTATGATTAAGTATAGTCCAGAGATATATGTGTATGATATATATTTACTTGTATACTTATTTAAAAAACCGGCCAAGTGCAAGTCGGACTCGCGCACGAAGGGTTCCGTACCATTATCTATAAAACGAAAAAAAACACGTTTGTTGTATGGGAGCCCCCTTAAATATTTATTTTATTCTGACTTTTTGTATTTTTTGTTATAGCGGCAATAGAAATACATCAACTGTGAACATTTCAACTCTCTAACTATCACGGTTCATGAGATACAGCCTGGTGACAGACGGACGGACGGAAGGACGGACCGACAGCGAAGTCTTACTAATAGGGTTCCCGTTTTACCTTATTATTCTTGCTACAATGCGAAGTTTGATGTATACCTAGGTAGTAATTTCATGATGTAAATCATAATCTCTGATGATCATAATGCCAACATCCCGGTGGAGTGTTGAAAGATCGTAGACGGGATAAGTTTTAAGAACAAGTTTTCCTCAATTTTGCTCTGGGCCAGTGTAACTTGGTTCTACATTTTTTGTAGACTATCATGGCACAAAGGCGACAGTTATAAAAAGCAATTAATGTCAAATTGCGAGGTATAATTAATAATACATTTGGTTTTCATATGCCATTAGTACCTATTCGTATTAAACTGCCTATAGTAGAAACCTGCACGTCTGAGAGAGGATCCAATTTTTGGAGATGAGTGAACCTCACCAACCAGTATAGGGTCAGTATGGTCTGAATCCTCCACGTATTAAGGACGTATCCTACCTTTTTTTTTTCTTGGGAAAATTCTTTATGGATCCCCTTCCATCTTCGGGGGAGGAGGAAGGGGTATGTGGGAGTCCCCGGCATAGTGCCGGTATACCCACTAAAAACCCACGGTATACCACCCGCCGCTATGGAGGGATGCCACGGGATCGCCGAGGCACGCACCGCGACAAAAATAGATTCTGTGGAGGAGCTGGGATTTGACGTATCCTACCTGGTAACAGTGAACAATAGCAATAAGCTCGCGTCCTACTATATCTATTGCTGTAATGGGTTCATAGATTCACGACATATCATCAGATAAAGGAATGGAGACAGGTATTAACTGAGGATTGGGAGAACGAGTATCTTGTGGAGCTTGCATGTTTGAAGGACCGTGACCGGTCACAAGTAGGCTCCGGACTAGCAGTGGGACATATACATTATAATTGTATTTTAGAATGATTAAAGTAAGAAAAATACATCGGCGAAGTGTGGGCGCACCGCAGTGAACCTCTGCCTACCCCTTTGGGGAACATAGGCGTGATGATGTATTTTTAAGTTAAGAAAAATATAACAAAGAAACTGTAGCAATGTAGCTGAATACTGATCCCGGAGTTATTTGTATAAAATCAATAACTCACAACCCCTCCCCCTGGCCAATCTCCCTTACCCGTCCCCTCGCCTCCCGCCGTCCTCATACCTGCAGCATAGTTACTAATGCCCGTTTTTACTGAGATACGCCTTCGGCCTGAGATTGGCTTTTGTTTATTGACGATTCCTAAGTACCTGGGGGTAACCATCGAGACAGTATATAGATAGAGTACCCTTAAAGACCCCTCTTCGTAATGGTGTGCGGCGATTTTTCTGAAGGTCGGCAATAATGGTTTATATGAGATCCACCATCTTAGTCTTAATATCAAGTATGTACGTTATGGTCAAACAATATAAACAATCAAAACTAACATGGCGGATAATTTACCGCAGTGCGGGCTCCTTATTACTATACTACCTCCATGGGGGTATCGAACATCTTTTCAAGCATTGTTGTTTACATACTGACAATTTTTGACAGATTTTGTAATAAATTAACTGTCAAATACTGACAGTAATATTAAAAACATTGTTCCAAGACAGGTGGTAAGGGTTAACATGAACATAAAAATCGTATTTCTCCGATTTCCAAAATATTAACATATTTCATTAATCGATCGTAAGTTAAGTCGACAGCTAAGGGACGCTAGAAGCAGCATAAAGTTACGGCTCGATTTTGTTGACGCGTATGCGTAGGTCACGTGTAATTTTGGCACGTTTCTCGATCCGCCGTGTTGTGAAAATTAACAAGGGCTAAGGGAACCCAAAATGAACTCAAGTCAAGCCAATTCAAATCATTTATTTTTTACTAGCTTCGCCCGCGTGGACTTTGCCTGGAAAAATGGGTACTATGTAATTCCGCGGAACGCTAATCCTTTTTCTAAAATTAAATTAGCATGAGTTATGCTTCGGAACATCTACTATCTAACTGTGAAAGTCACATCAAATTCGGCATAGCCGTTTAGAAGTTTACCCGAAACAGACAGACACACAAACATTTTAAAAGTTGCATTTTCCTTAGGTATAGGTATCGCATATACCTACTTTCATTATTATACTCGGAATAAATAGGATTTATGTTCCTCCCGCTGAACCCTAATGTGTACCCTAATGTGTACATGTACCCCAATTTACTCCTTGTGACATCAGCTATCTGATAGTGAAAGTCTCGTCAAAATAGGTACCTAAGTACCACCGTTTGGAAAACACAAATCAACACCTGAATAAGTAAAACGAAATAATAAATAAGTCTCATATTAGACATAAATTTTTTGGGCGTGGTTTTGCTTCTCGAAACCGGGTTTAGAGTTTTATTATTAACGTGGGAATCTAGCGCGCATAGGACAGGATCAATACCTGCTGGGCTAGACCTCGTGTGGTGCCTAGATATAAAATCAATGCAGGTATCCGTAGAAAGAGAGGACCATAGTAGTGCAGCTACGCCTGCAAGCATCCCCCGTTCGGAAATGCAACCGGAACATCTAAAACAAACATCACTCCTTAAATAATATCTGAACCATCTAGAAAAGCGTAAATGATTGCTAATGAACCGATAATTCATGAAATTAATTACGAAACATTAATATACTGTTATGAGGATACTAGATGAAATGCAAGGTGATAATAAAAAAAATACATTTGGTTTTCATGTGGAATGGGTAAATTTAACCCGCTACGCGAGCGACGTGGCGGAGTCGCGTACTAGTTAATAAAAAGTCTTGATTTTAGTTCATCTATTGACCGTTAGATGGCAGTAATACCAGTTTCCATCAAAACCGAAGGACGTTTGACCGTGATACCAAAAAATTAAGCACTGTGGTTACCCAAAACTAATTATAGTTGTCGGTTTCAATTCATTCATATTTAAGCATCTTCTAGTGTCAGAGACAACGAGGATAATTATTTCTAGAATGTTATTATTATTATTTTTACGGAATGAGCGAAATGATGATATTTAATGGAATAAGATGAGGAATGGCATCACCTGCACAATGTCAAGTAATTAATAGCAAGGACAAATTCAAGAAATACACGTATTATATAAAAATGAATGATGACAGTGATAAAGATGGCGGATGAATCTCTAGAATGTTTGTACAAGCGAAATTCAATGTCAGGTTGTTTGGGTCACGTCAAGTTTCCTTCCCCCACCTAAAGGTATCTCCTTTCAGTCTATTACCATTCAGATTTCATTGGGACTGCGGATTACTAAGCCGCAGAAAATCATGGCAAATTTAAATATAGTAATGAGTAGTACTTAGTCTAATAACTTTGACTTGTTACTGTATATGTTAAATTGTTACTGAAATAAGTTTTGCAGTGATCCCTAAATCTCAGCAGAAATACAACTTCAGCATTACACTAACAGATAGCGCGTTAATAATACCACGGTAAGCCGTGATAATTCATTTGTATACGAATTTTCTGCCAAAGTATGATGGTACCTAGCGACATCTTTGTATCTCACCGGAAACACAACTTCAAGAATACTCTAATAGATGGCACATTAATAAAATATCTGCATGCAAAACCATTTTCCATCAAAGTATTATGGTAGTGACACCTTTATATCTCGCTGAAAACACAACTTCAATAATACTCTAATAGATGGCGCATTAATAAAACATTGCATGCAAAACCATTTTCCACCAAAGTATAAAACGTAGCGACATCTTTGTATCTCGCCGAAAACACAACTTCAAGAATTCTCTAATAGATGGCGTATCAATAAAACGTTTGCATTCAAAACCATAGTCCAACAACGTATAATGGTAGCGAACTTTGTTTCTCGTCACAAAGATAAATTAGCGCGATATAGGTAGCGCTTCATTAAACCATTGCATTGCAAATCAAAATATTTTCGGCCAAAATATCATTGTAGCAAGTCCTATGTCAGTCCTATATCTCGCCGTAAACATAACTTTAAAAATATGCTAATAGATGGCGCGTCAAAAATATATTCTATAAAAAACCATTTTCCGAATTATTTTTTACGAAATGAATGAAATGTTAATCGAATAAGATGAGGAATGGCTGGATTGACGATTAGTGAATAATCATGCCAATTTCGAGTTATGAATAGCAAGGACCAATACAATAACACATCATAGATATAGATAAAGATGGCGGATGAGTCCTATTTTTCGTCAAAGAAAAAAAACCGGCCAAGTGCGAGTCGGACTCGCGCACGAAGGGTTCCGTACCATTATCTATAAAAACAGCAAAAAAAACACGTTTGATGTATGGGAGCCGCCTTAAATATTTTATTTTATTCTGTTTTTAGTATTTGTTGTTATAGCGGCAGCAGAAATACATCATCTGTGAAAATTTCAACTCTCTAACTATCACGGTTCATGAGATACAGCCTGGTGACAGACGGACGGACGGACGGACAGCGAAGACTCAGTAATAGGGTTCCCGTTTTACCCTTTGGGTATGGAACCCTGAAGACAGGCCGAGTGCGAGTCAGACTCGCGCACGAAGGGTTCCGTACCATTATATATACAAGCGGCAAAAAATCATGTCTGTTGTATTCGCAGACAACAGACATAAATTTGCTTCTTTTAAAGTTATAAGGTAGTAAGTATCTAGGGTACCCATAACGACTCCACTCTTCATATAGCTATACCTATGGGAAAACAACAATGGCGGAGACAGATAAACCAGAAAAAATTACCGCAGCGCGGGCTCAAAAGGCCATCTCCGATACGCACACCTTTCTACAAGCACCTGCAAGTTCTGCCGTCCCGGTACCGAAGCGGATAGAAAAGCCGACACGCGCTCTCATCCGCAGGCAGATAAGGAAATTATTTTCAGTTTTTATCTCGTAGATAATAAAAAACTCCATCTTATATATGAAAAGGAAAAATATCTATAAATTTAGGGGTTAATTATTTTGATAATATATTGGAACCGTGATAAATTACAAACATAATTTATCACGGTTTCAATATATTATTTAAATAATTAACCCCTAAATTTATAGATATTTTTCCTCCTCCTTCATACCTTTAAATCCTGCACAGCACGTAGTTTGTGTAAATAATTAATTGTATTTTGAGAATGTATATAGGCTCATTAACTTTATATTGTATAATTGTTCATTACGAAAAACACACAAAAATGTAAATCCTTATTGGAAAAAAGCAACCATGGAGTTTCTAGCCCATTCTTCTCCGTAGGAAATGCATTCCGAATGGGTGGTAGAGATACTACTATTATTATTTATTGACGATTCATAAGTGCCTGTATTGGTTTACATGATATAAATTCTTATTCTGATTCTGTTATTATTTTTTCTATCTATTCGCATGGCTAAATAACTTATGTTTTGCATTTGCTAGTGCAAGTAATGGTAATAAATAATTTAAATGGATTTTAAAACCTTTCATATCAACACACAGGACTACATTATGATCCTTTACAATGAGACCCAACAATTATTGCGACATCAAAAAATTTCTCAATTGAACCCCGTATGTTTTTTTATGCTTCCCACGTATCTCCGAGGGTTTTTACGATATAAATTTAGCTAAAAAATGCGAGTAATCCAATGTGCGGATGTCGAAAACAATTTCTATCCGCACTAGTACCAGGGTAGCAGAACACGCGGGAGCTAGTTGAAAGCAAGTGCGCGTGGCCTACAACTTTGGAAACAGTTAAGTTCCTGGCAAAACTTTGTAACTGGGCAAACATCGGCACGAGTTTAATATACTTCTATCTGCCAATTCTTTAATACAAATAAAAATAAATTAAATGTCTGTTTGTGACATGAAAAGAACATATTTGAACTTGTATAGGTAATAAGTTAAACGTCAATATTTTCGACTATACCAAAACGGACCAAAACCACTCCCGCTCGCAATGACATTTCGTTGAAGAATGAGCCTTTACCTTGAGTCAATACAGTTCGTTTTGTATTGGACGCCATGTTGGCATCGCCTTCTACCACGTTCACCGAGACGGCCAAACTATGGTCGCTTTTCCGCGCCAAATAACAGAGCAACATAAAGTTAAAGAGGTATCTCAGTGGACATAGTTCTAGTGCGCATGCACCAAAAATGTTTACGCCCCCTCCCTTAAGGTGTCTGTCCACAACACCGTTCCATATTTTGACCGTAAACGTATCGGCACATGAAAAATATTTTAATTGTATAAAATATGAATTATGAAACAGCGTCCACTATACCGTTTCATAACCAACTACAATCATAGAGTAAAAGGAGAAGCCGTATCGACTACGCCCTGCGGCAAATTTTTTGACGATCTGATATCCGCCATTGTAGTTGCCGGATCAAGTACAAACCGCTTTTAAAGGTATGTACTTTAATAAATATGCAGCTTGATTATATTGTTTGACACCTTAGGTCAGATAAACGTCAAAGAATTTGCAGCAGTGCCATACGCAGGGCCACTCTGCCTAGGGTTGCCAACCGTACTATAAAATATAGTATTGTACTATATTTTAGCACTGCGTACTATATACTGTTGAAAAAAAATATAGTACGCAAAAGTACTATATTTTTGTGGTAAGTACTATATTTTTTTCAACATGTCCGAGTTTTCATTTTTTTTATAAATTAGCAACGTCTGTCGAAAAAAATACGCATCCTTATATTTATTTTTGTGTGTTGTGTGGATTTAAAATCAAAGAAGGTGAGGTCAGAAAAGTGAAGTCAGCCAGACATTTTTTTTTTGGAGTGACTGACAGTTTTTTGTTGGATTCTTGTGAATGTACTATATTATTGAGCTATGTACTATATATTTCACGACTCTGGCTGGAAAATACTATATTTTCGAAAAAAATAGTTGGCAACCCTAACTCTGCCCTATGAGAAAGCAACTAATACAGTAACATGCCATGAGAAGACCGACAGTTAATTCACGGCAACAATATTATTATTGCGATACGAAATGTTATAATAGTACGGGGTAGTCGGCAAGGGGCTTTAAAATCTAGGGGTGGGATAATTAAAGCGAACTCAAATCAGCTGTGGGTTTAGCAAGCAAGTTGACATTAGACCTCCCTCGCGGATTCGCTCGCTCGCTCTGACTTATTTCATAAGATAGAAAGAGACAAAATCAACATATTCCGTTAAATGATGGTATTCTTGACGCACATGCTACCACTACACAGGCTGTTTCACAAGTGCGAAATACATTACTCTTGGGTTCCATCTGCATAACGGCTGGACCGATTTTAACAGGGCTTTGACTGACAGATAGCTGTGTATGGTACACAATAAATATAGGTATAATATAAAACTTATAAAAAATAAAAATATATTTGTTAAATTATTATTTATTTATTTCTTAAAGTTAATTTTATTGTATTATATTGTAATAATTATGATAAATAAAAAATTATCCGGTCTGTGTTAAGTTGTAAATATTTGTGTGTATATTTAGACAATTGTAAAAACTTAAACAAAGCTTAATTACCGCAATATTTGCGAGCGGCCAATCAACATTTCTGTCCGCTCCGGTACCAGGGCGGCAGAATAAGCAAGAGGGTGTACAGAGCCACAGTTGCCTAGGGAAATAACCCCCCACCCCCCGACAGAGCCGCAAGGGTAAACTGTTCACCAAGTTACCGCCTAAAGTTGAAAAGTTACGAATAAAAAATATTTTTAGCAAAAAATACTATACCTGCCGCTGAATTCCACCATCGCACGGCTCGCCACAGACTGCATTACCATCCTCACCATCTGGATGAATGGCGTTCCAGCACAGTGCGATTTACCGGGAATTTTCTCCCTCGCACCACCAAATTGTGGAATGAACTTCCTGCAGCGGTGTTCCCGGACCGATGCGACAAAGGTATCTTCAAGAAACAAGGATACTCATTCCTTAAAGGCCGGCAACGCACTTGCGATGCCCCTGGTGTTGCAGGTGTCCATGGGCGGCGTTGATCACTTACCATCAGGTGAAACGTCTGCTCGTTTGACTCCCTATCTCATAAAAAAAAAAAAAAAAACCAACGTCTGACTAGGCAAATACACACATGAATTGGCACCGACTCCAAATGTTACGAGTTATACGGTTATTAGTAGCTTTTTAGTGCACCTAGGTTTTTTAAGTCGGTTTTTGTTAGATTTTTTTCACAATTTTTAGTGAAAAGTCGAGCAGTGGTAGCCGAGAGAGCAGTGGTAGCCGAGTGGTCTAACGCACGCCTTGCAATCGAAGTGTGCAGGTTCAAACCCCGGTTCGCATCTCTGGGATTTATGCGCTAATCTCATTTTCATCCAAGATCATCACTTGCCATGAAACGGTGAAGGAAAACATAGTGAGGAAAACTGCACGTCTGAGGGAACTTGACTAGTTTTCCATAGATGTGTGAAGTCTGCCAACCCGCACTGGGCCTTCGTGGTCGACTATGGCCTGATCCCGCTCGCATTGAGGGGAGGCCCGTGCCCAGCAGTGGGACGTTAAAAGGACTGTAGTAGTAATCGTTAAAAATATGCAAGTAAATATTATAACAGCCCTAAAAAAGTTAATATTTACAGCAAAAAAAAACTGTTATGAGTTTTTCTTTGTTATTATTCAAATAACCATGTCTTTCACGTGGCTGCAGTGGGCCCGAGCCTATTGTCATTATACCGAGTACATTCCCCCTAAATGCAAGGGGATTGCAGTGCACTGCTGCATACACCATTACATACTCCTTCGGGGAAAACAAGCGTGGTGATGGTATTTTTTAATTGTAAAAATTTTTTTTTGGTGTAAACATTTTCTTTTTTAGGGCTGTTATCGGGTGCTAATACTTGCATATTTTCAACCATTATTTACATTAAATATCGTAAAAAAAAAAACAATAAAAAGAAACAAAATATTTCATTATATTGTACTCAGCCGGAGTTTTAAATTTAGATGGGATATTTATTTCCTACCCTCGTGGGGATGAAAAGAATATCCGAAACCGCTCGTGTACTAGGATAACAGGACTCTGCAGGAGAATGAACTAAGGTCATAGGAGGCGGACGTAGGGCGTAGATCAGTAGAACGTAGACAGTATGTTCGTTGTGCTTTTCATTTTGGTAAGTAGTTGAAAGTAGGTACAATTAATGTTTTACTTTTTCTAATCTTTCTTTTATTCTCTTAATTTTTCCTTTTATTTTTTCTTCTATTTGACATATTCGCTGCGTAAAGATTTTTAGTGTAGGTGATTCAGCTGGAAGCATGAGGTTAAATTGACTCATATATATACTAATTCCAAAGTTCGTTATGATCCAAAATGACCTAAAAACACAGCGAACGTGTTAAATATACTATTTAATATCACACCTCAATATTTCTAGAAAGGCGTATAGAACACTTAAACCCATTACAGGTGGTTTGTAAATGAATCAAAAGTCTTAACATTTCTGAAACCATTGTCTAAAAAGGATTGGATGATAATATTATGAAGTATTGGCGAAATCCAGTATTATATTATTCTTTTTAATTATTCTTGACAGATTTTGTGAAACATGAATTGAAAGAGTAATATTAGTGTATAAGAAGGATGATGCGACTCAGTTTCTATTATTATAAACTAAATTATTGTTTTTTTTTTGTGAGGAATGGCTGCTGCATTTGTGATTAGCTACCAATGTCGAGTAATTAATAGCAAGAACCAATTAAATAAATATACATTATAAATAAAAATGGGTGATTATTATTAATAAAGTTGGCGGATGACTTCGGGAAAGTAACTAATTTAATATACTTTAATTCTATAATTTAATTCTGATTTGCAAAGTGCCGCACGCCGACGCCGCCAATATTTTATCCGCATTAGTACCAGGGCTGAAGGAAACGCTGGAGCTACAGGATATTATCAGATGTACGAAATAATAATTTACCATTTGCATGAGTATCGGGTATACAACTGCATGGTATAAAATACACGATTTTACACCTTCTTGTTCGTCGTCTATTTCTAATACTTGTAATATCTCGAATCGTAACATTTTCATGTTCTGTTTTAATAATATTGGTAGGCGCCACTCGTAAATGTAGTTTACACTGTTTAATAGGATTATGGGTGTACCCAACGACCATACGATACGTATGAGGTTCACGAATACGAATATTCAAAGGTATGCAACTCGGAAACTGACAGTTAAGTTGAGCTACCGGACTTCTAATACAGCCTCTAGACTGTCTTTGACAGTTATAGAAATTTAGTTTCAAAAGTTGAACCACGATAAATGGTGAACACTTGCCGTTAACATTAAGAAATATTTAAAATCTTACCCGCAATCTTATAAAACTTTTTAACCTTTAAATTAACTCTCAAGTTCTTATCACTAATGCTAACATTTTTTACATTTCGTCAGTGATATCAGCATCATAATATCCCTATTGATAATGATTTGAAGACTGTTCTTTGTTAATGAGTACATTAGTAAATATTTGACTGGAATTGATGGACTTTCGAAGAATATCTAAGCCCCTGTAGGCTTAGTATGATCGAGAAAATGACGTTACTTCGAGCTCTTTGTACTGGACATGGGTCGGTGTGACGTCATTTTCTCGACGAATCTGACAGTGGAAAGAGATACAACTTATGTCTACGCGGTCATAATAAGCCTACTGGGCCCAAAATACGATTATTTTTCTACGCTATAACGCGAGGTAATTTTGACCACTGAAATGTAATCTTTATGTGGATCAATACAAAGTACATTTTCCGAAAAAAGGAATTTGCTCGTCGCAGTGAGTGGATGATGTAAAGGAAACTTCAGGAAGTGGTTAAACAAAAAGGATTCAATCCACATCAAGTCAGTTTTGGAATAATTATGGCAGTTTGACGTTTAATAATACCTATATTACACGTGGAATATGCGGGATGGTAATCTAATAGTAAAAATGCTCTTTGCATTTATTTTTTGATGGGATCTTTTTTGAAATTAAACTATTTTACGGATTTTATCGCGTTTATTTACTATTTTATTTTCCCGACGTTTTCGTTTTCGTTCGTTTCAGTTTTTACCACCTGTCAAGTGTCACATTCCTCTACAAGATGCAGGGGTATACAAACTCGATTGTGAATGTGGGCTCTCTTACATAGGACAAACTAAAAGATCAATTAAAACCCGCGTAAAAGAACATATAGCTGACGTGAAACACCGACGCTCCACGAAGTCTGCAATCTGTGAACATGTACAGGACCGCACCCGCCATTATATCAGATTTGATAAACCGCATATCCTCGCTAAAGAACACCGACTCCGACCAAGGATGATACGTGAGGCCATTGAAATTAAAAAACATCCTAATTTCAATAGGGAAGATGGCTGGGTGCTACCACCAACTTGGGATCCAGTAATCAATATGATTAAATCCAAAACCAAGTGTACCATTGCAAGACCTCAGGACACCGTAAGCACTTTCTGCGTGGATCGGACCGCAAACAACAACTAAATATGAGGGTACCCAGTTATTAACTATGACATCAGGACGTCTAACACCTCAGTCCCCCCGTGACCATGGTTGCTGTAAAGCAGCCGAAACGTCGGGAAAATAAAATAGTAAATAAACGCGATAAAATCCGTAAAATAGTTTAATTTCAATGTATAGTATTCGCGTAAATATAAGAAAACAATATTGGATCTTTTTTGTTGATTGAAAAGGCTACCTTTAAGAACCGTTTGGTATACTTAGCTCAATTTTGTGGATTGGATTATTTTTGTTTAACTACGCCCAACTACAGTGTGGCCAGCCAAGCGTTAAATATTACGTAGCTTTTTAATACATACATTGTTTTTAATAAAATATAAAATTTAAATAGTTATTATACTTTTAAACATATTTTTTTAATAAGGCATTTTGTAAATATCCTTTAGAAAATTAGATTTCAAATAATGGATTCGTCTGAATCTGGATTTTTTCCTGTGGTATGTACGTCGAATTGCGATATTTCTGCCGGTTCAGTACCAGGGCAGCATAAAACGCGGGAGCTCGTGGAAAGCAGGTGCATGTCGCAAAACTTTAGAAAACGTTTCGATTGTTTACTACGAAACTTTACCCCGCAAATTCTTTAGCCCAGTAAGTAAGGGGATACCCCAAGGGTTTTTCAAAATATTACCACCATTTTCAAAATATTATCAGAAATCAACGCCCTTGGGGGTGAAATGGTATTTTTTTTGCCTGTAAATTTATACTTTTTTAGAGCTGTTATGAGGTGATAATACCTGCATATTTTCAACGATTATTGACACTAGAAATCGTGTAAAAATAATTATATTTAACAAAAAACAAAAACCGACTTCTAAACCACAAATAGTAAACAAAAGCGAAAAAAATACTATTATTATAAGCGCTACCCACTCATCTATTTGAAGTCGGTGCCAGCCAAATCTAATACGTCGTAGATAGATACTATGTATGTAGTAAGTAGGTAGATACTTGTAGGTAGTATCTATCGTATCAGGCGCCTCAGGCCGGGATTCCCTTCGGGCCGGGGTCCCGTGGCATTTTGCCAGTTCTGCCACCCTATAGTTACGCCAGCCGCTACCCACCAAGCTGCCGGCCACACACGATCAGATTTAGCTGTCACTTTTCAATGAAAAGTTTTAACTGTCACACTTAAAACTGACTGTGTGTAGGTTGAAAACTGACAGCTCTGTCGTTAACAGTCAAAACTGATCGAAATATGATTTCACATATTTTTAAACTGAAATGACGGAACTGTTCAGTTAAAACTGAACGTGTGTAGGTAATTGTTGTCAGTCGTGTCGCAGTTATCTAGGCATTCGTACCCGTACATGTGGGAAAATTCAAAAATGTCCCAAAAACAATGGTTGATTTAGTTCATTGAAATAAAAAATGATATCTGTAATGTAAATTATATCGGACACATAAAAAATATATCTGTCTTCAGTTAAAAATGAACGTGTGTGGACTCAAGGGGTTCTCGTGTGTGGCCGGTTTAAGGTTGCCATCCCGTGCAAGGTATCCCAGTGCGCATGACTAACGAACCAGAGGATATGGGCGGCAACAGGTGCCAAATACTCCCAGCTTACCAGGCTCTCATAACCATCTGCATGTTTATCCCTGAGAACCGAACGAACGATGTCAAAGAACGAACAAAACCACATTCAGTCTACATTAGGGATGGGCCGACAGTAGTTTCTGCCGAGACACTCGGCGTCGGCCGACACAGAGTGACGACCTTGTATATAATTATGTACTGCTATATGTGCTTTAAACTCACTTGTTGTATTATAAAGTACCCTATAAAACGTGATAAATATAGTTCTCGGAGGTTGCGTGAACTTCGCCAACCCGTAATGGAAAATCGTGGAAGAATCCCCAATTCCATCGCATTATAGAGGATTAAATGCCCCGTATAAAGCACACACACTGGGGTATCAAAAGTCGCGAGTTTTTTCCTACCAAAACGAACTGTCTCAATATGCATAAAGATTGAATTTCTGTCGTAAAACTCATCATATCTTTCATTTCCCCTTCGGAATACAGGCGTAGTAAGTAATTAAATATACATTTTCAAATGCTAATAACATCAAATTAAATTCCATAAATGATATCATAATAATTTGTAACTGTAAGTTATCTATAGTCGTTGGTGTACCTATTCGGCCAATCTCCGGTTGAGTACACAAGTCGGTTACACCCGTCGTCCATTAACCGACTGCGACACGGGTGTGAGCCCATCCTTAGCCTGGACTTCTTGTATCCAATCAATTCAGATTTCAGTCTGTGAGATAAAGAGCCACGGAGCGGAATGTTCGTAGTCGTCGTAAATTATCCCGAAATGTCTCTTGGAGACCACTTAAGGTTTATGTCACACTGTTCACGGATCGATAATTCAGTGAAAATCGTCGACAGCAGCCACGTGTAGGAAGGTGAGGTGTGAAGAAACCTTTAAATTTTGAAAATTTGCACAGCGAATATTTAAAATTATTCAATAACCCAACAAAAAAAAATCTACACACAACTACAATACGATATTTCGATACAAAATAGTTTTACAATGTCGTTGTAAAGGTATAATAACCTTTTTTTTTCAATAAAAAGACATACAACGTGTTTTGATGTAGATAATCCTTTTGTTGAGGCCCCTCAAGGTTGTATAACACCCCTCCGTAAGTGTATCAATACACGGTACGACTCGCTACCTACGATTTTTACGGAGAAATGTTTACTATCATTATTATAAAGTATACACGGAGTGATCATTCATCGATGCCATTGAGATATGTTTAAACGACATATACGGGCGTGTAATAATAAGTATATTATGCTGCCTTTGAAGTAGCGAGTAAATATTATTTATCTTGGGTGTATTGGATCTCAAAGGGATAAGTGAGAGCCTTATTATGTAATAAGGCTTCCATTTATCCCTTGCAAATCCACTTTTCCTTTACATAAAATGTATATCTCGCGTCTATTGTAGCTGGAAATCCATCTAAATGTATCCTAAATATCTATTTATCTATGTCGACAGTTGAAAGGCACGTTTCAAGCGCCCTTTTGGTAATTTTGCACGAAACCCAGCTCAGAAGACAAAGAAATTTTGGTGATTCCAACGATATATCGAGGGGTAAAGGCTGTTTGTTTTAAGCGACATTTCTTTTAATTTTAAAGAAGAGCATACTCATTCGACGCATATAAATTCGCTGATTCCAAATCTACTATCTATATATTACTAGCTGACCAGGCGAACTTCGTAACAACTTAGAATGAGTGCAGCATACGAAAGCAGCGCCACCTACCGGGTCCAATTGTGAATCTAAACCATCCAGGGTGCTACCCAAACGCATACAAAAAAAAATCATTCATATCGGTCCAGCCCTTTAGGAGGAGTTAGCTTACAACGAAAAGTGGCATTGATTTTTTATATATATTGATGATATGATATATTTTTTTGTCCTGAATGACTGACTGACGGGTCAAAGCACAGCCTAAACCACTAATCGTAGAGACCTGAAACTTGGAGGGTGTGGTCTTTGTATGACGTAGGCATCCGATATGAAAGAATTTCCCGAAATTCTATCCCAAAGGGGATGAAAAAGGGGGGCAAAATTTGTGTGGGCAACGTGATTCCTTGGTCCAATCTACTTCAAATTTTTCATAAACCTTTTTTAACAAACTGAAGGAAGATGTGTTTTCTATTTCATTGAAATAAGTACCCTAACGGGGTCAAAAAGGGGTTATTTTGGCGGTGATTAGCTTCGAAGTTGATATAATATCGATATTCCTTAGTGCTTTTGATTTAAATTACTTTTTATTTTGACACATGTTTGAAAACTCAATCCGATTTCATTCAAAAAAGGTTGAACTCACAAAACATAAGCAAATAGGTAATCTTTAATATTGGAATGTCTCGAAAGTCACCGTCATATTAGCACCTCATTTGAAGGTTTCTAAGCTTAAAGAGGTTATGCTCTTTTAGGAAAAAATCATAGGGTCAATCTTTTAAGGTAGCGGGAATAGACTTCAGGCAAAGCTGCTTCTCTCTCGGCCAGTTGTATGTGGTATGTTCCAGAGTAAGAGCACAGAGTAGCCTGGTGATTTTAGCTCCCGAAAAACAAAAAATATTGTTAACAAAGAAATACTGTAATAGGTGTAGGTACAGTATTTCTCGCGGTGCATGCGAAAGCGATCCCGTGGCGCCCCGATATAAGCGGAAGATGGTACACCGTCGGTTTTTAGTGGGTATACGGCCTTCTGCATCTGGACTCCCACATAACCCTGTTACTTCCCCCGAGGTGGCAGGGTATCCATAAAGGATTTTCCGACGTTAAAAAAAAAAAAAAAAGGTACAGTATTTCGATTACGTTGTTAAAAGATAATACCCTCGTGTAACTTTCATTAGATAAAAGGCCGAGCTTCGTGTTCACAGAATATAACACAATTTTATTTTATTTTAATGTTTATTTAACCTTTAAATCCCTACAAAGTAATAAAGATTGTTATATTTTATAGGTATTCAAACATTTCAATATAATAATGTATATGTTATAACCAAATTGATAACGCAAAAATTAAGTCCTATTAGAACCATTTTCGACTTCTACGCGGACAAAGTCGCGGGCAAAAGCTTTTAAATACAAAATTAGACCTTAACTACATATCGAGGGGTGAAAGGCAATTTGACTTAAGAGACATTTTTTTAACTTTCCAGAAGAACATACTCTATAGACGCAGAAGAACTAGCTGATTCCAAATATGTCTAGGTATACCTACAAATAAGATGCTTTGTCCTGAATGACTGACTGACGGATCAACGCGCAGCCTAAACCGCTGATCGTAGAGACCTGAAACTTCGAGGGTGTGTTCTTTGTATGACGTAGGCATCTGATAAGAAAGGATTTTTCTAAATTCTATCCCTAAGCGGGTGAAAAAAGGGGAGCAAAGTTTGTATGGGATAACATGATTCCTTGGTCCAATCTACTTCAAATTATGCATAAACCTTTTTTAACAGAATTGATCGAAGACGTATTGCCTATTTTACTGAAATTCATCCCCGAACGGGGTTAAAAGGGGTAGACGTAAACTAAACAATTGTAAAATCCTATTAGAACCATTTTCGACTTCTACGCGGACGAAATCGCGGGCAAAAGCTAATAAAAGTCCAAAAGTGTCGCTTCAGTCAAATAGCTTTTCACCCCTCGATATATAACTCAGCACCGCCTAACGTGGCGTTTGAGTCACATTGCCTTTTCTTCTTCTAATTTAAGGGCTCGGCCCTTATCGGTGCATCTGATGTCCCCCTGATGCCTTTTACTAGTCGATATATTAATTTAAACGCGTGTGTCGTTTCGCGTGAAAGGGTTCGATGGCAAAGTAGTAGTTAATCTACCCTTAAAGGACCAAAACACTTGACAATACAACAGGGATGTTACGGAGCTCCGTAACCGTAACTGAAACTATCAATATCCAAAATAAAAATGTATCCGTAACCGAAACTATCAATATCCAAAATAAAAATGTATCCGTAACCGAAACTATCAATATCCAAAATAAAAATGTATCCTTAACCGAAACTATCAATACTACCAGAGGTGGCGATAAGACCCTGTCCCTCTTGCCACCCGCCTGTTTGGCAATACTACTTTTAATTTTAGACAGTATTAAAGCAGTGGTAGCCTCGTGGGCAAGAACGCCCGCCTTGAACGTAAGGGGTGCAAGTTCAAATCCCAGGCCCGCACCTCTGAGATAATTTTCATGTGCGAATGTCATTTTCAACAATGATTACCACTTGCTGAACGGTGAAGGAAAACATCGTGAGGAAACCTGCACGTCTGTAGAAAGGCGTGTGAAGTTCACCAACCCGCACTGGGCCAGCGTGGTGGACCATGGCCCAAATCTCCCTCGTATTGAAGGGGAATGTGCCTGATATAATGGCAATAGGCTCGCCCCCTATTACATTGGGACCAAAATACATCGGCGAAGTGTGGGTGCGCTACAGTGCACCTCTGCCTACCCCTTCGGGGAATACAGGCGTGATGATGATGTATAAAACAATAATACTAAGGGGTAAGTAAAGCTTAAAGCCCCCATAGGCCTAAGATTAATAATAGTAGACTAAAGTAGATATTTATTTATTTTCTGCTGTAGGTACATAAACTACAAGTAAACTATATATAATTATTTGAGGCATATTTACAGAGTAAACACAATTTTTTTTTTTTTAATGGACTGCGCTGTTGGCCGTGAGTTGGCCTTTACAGCTTCACCGGAGGAGAGAGTAAACACAAACATTTACGTATTGCTTTCCTAATCATAGGGCATGTGCTAAGCCAATTACAAATATGCACAATATTCTTATTAAGTAGACAACTTGAATACTGAAACATAAAAGTAATAGAACCTTAAGGCAATATTCACTAAATATACCGTCCTCGTCCTAAAGAACGGCAATTCTATTTTAAGAGTCGTTTAATCTGGTCGCAACATAATTAGCACCATTTTGTGACGTGGGCGTATATAATCATCTGTATTTATTTGCGAAAGGGAAAGTTATCCTAAAATAGTGACTTATCCGTGTAGTTGTCTACTCGTTTCGTCCCTTCGTGTGTAAGCAAGACAGAAACTCCATCGCACCCACCCTCCAAACTTTTTATTGATTCTCTGTTTAGCACATGCGCTTTGATTGCGATACCTCTTCATACCCTATGTTGCACTAGTACTTAAATTCACGGAAACTATTCCGGTCGTTAGTATACACGTGGTAGAGGGACCAAGTAAATTTTGTTCTTGTATTGTATTCGATACACAGTCGCCAGTGTGCACTTAAACGTATTTCGCGAGTACTTGAAACTATCCACATACTCAACAACATACGCATCTGCATCCAGCGCGCTTCTGCGCTTTATGCTACCCTGGTAGTGAAGCGAATAGAAATAGTTCGATTCGCAATCCGCCGCACTACTTTCGCGAACCTAGGTCCGCAAAATCAATTATGTATGAGGGCCCACTTCATTTACCGAATAATTGTACGCACTATTATAGTGGCAGCATAGTAGATTCTACTCCTACTATAGATAACTCCTACCAAATAAATACCGTAATTTTCTATATTGATTTAAATTTAGAGTTGGGTTTTTTTATTGCCAGTAGTTCATAGTGCGACTTAACTCAGAGACTACTCGGCGTACCCTACCTTCAATTATTTTATTCCATTTTCATCATTCAAATCAATCATAAAAAATCATATAAATATTATAAAAGTCTCAATCTATACTTAAATAAAACATTAGTGTTTTTTTAAGTTTTAGATTAGGTTTAAAGTTACTTTAGATTATCTTATTTGATCATTTTAATGACAAAAACTTTTGTATGCTGTATTGGGACCAAAATATATCGGCAATGGGTGCCCTGCAGTACACCTTTACATACAAAATATTTTGAGTACTATATAAATCAAAGGATAGGGTAGTCAGAACTACGTACCGTGTTTGGTAGAAATAGGCTGAGCCAACTCTCATCTTGCTTGGTCCCCGGAACTAATACGTGGATTCATTGTACTAGGGAATACTAAATGTAAACAGGTAATTTAGTCTAATTCACTCCTTTGGATGCTGTCCTATGCGACGTGCATATAGTAGTAGACGCATTACGTTCTACTAGGGTATAAGTCCCTCAAGCCTAACTCGCGCCTTCGGAAACTACTTCCAGGGTTCCAGCTAGGCGGCGGCGAGCTCAAGAAGCATCACGTAGGACCAGGGTATAATAAGTAGAAAAAGGACATTTCATACCACAAATCTAGCGCGCGCCCTCGGAAGCTACTTCCAGTTGGCAGCCATGGCGACGGCGGCGAGATGTAGGAGCATCACGAAAGACTAGGGTATAATAAATAAGGGAGGAAATTTGATACCCTAAGTTTAGCCCGCGCCCTCGGTAGCTACTTCCAGTAGGCGGCGCCGCAGCGCGGCGGCGAGCCGTAGAAGCAACACGTAGGACTAAGGTATAATGAATAAAAAGGAGGTATTTTGATACCACATGATTGCAAGTTCGATACGATACGATCCGATATAGCTACCCCGCATTCATATACGCGTAGCATTTGACGTAACAGGTTATTTTTACTGGGATTGTATGTATACGTCATAACTAAATAATATTCGTGCGTTACCCGTTGACGTCAAAACGATAGGGTTGACGTAGTAACTGCAATTGGATCGTGTTTCCTTATGGCGCGTTGCGAAAGGGGGCTAGACGGAAAAAATTAAGACTAAAAGTGTCGACCGACACTTTTAGATATGTATGTGTGATTTTTATGGTACGATACTTTTACATATGTGTGTGTGATTTACATAAATGTATACAATACAATTCGATTTCGATTTCGACTGCGACTGCGACGCAGTCAAAGTCAAAGTCGTTTCGATTTTCGATTTCGATGTGCGTGTGTGTGTGTGTATGTACATTTTTTTTGCTTTTTTATTTCAAAAGGAACGTCGTTCCCTTGACACCTCTCAAGTTTTTATTTTTATTTGTATGTATCCCACGCAGCCAAAGAAACGTTATCATTTCTTTACTGTATAATAATAATAACTTAGTTTGATTTTATATAGTTACTTACTTACCCCTCTATTAAGCGAGCATTTTTCATTCCCAATTTATTATTAGTTACCTACTTATTAAACAAATTAACATTACTATCTTCAGAATAATAATAATCATCAAATATTTAGTAAGTAACCCCTAGAAGACTTGCATTTAAGGTCCGCGGTCAAATATAAGGCTGGGAATATACCGGTGATTCCCAACAGGACCTAAACTTCACTTAGTACTAGGGTATAATAAACATAAAGAGATCACGGGCTACTAGTGCACACATTCTCTTATCCCTTTTACTGCCATGGGAGTGTCCGAAATTAAGGGATGAGTATCGGACATGCATAAAAGATTTATTAAAATTCGAACATGATTTTGTCGTTTTTTTATTTGCCAACAGATTGAAAATTTGATACATAATTGAAACTATGATAGTTAGGATAGTTATCTCTACTGAGTGTCCATCTGTAAATCTGGGGCATTACCACCAGCTCTTAAAGTATTCTTGTTTCAATAGTAACTAAATTTTTGACAGGTTTTTTGCTGAGTTAACTGCATCGAGAGAGTATATAGATAGAGTACCCATAAAGACCCCACTTTTCGTAATGTTATGCGGCGATTTTTTTAAGGTTGGCAATAATGGTTTATAAGAGATCCGCCATCTTAGTCTTAAGATCAAGTAAGTACGTATAGTGAATTTCATCTAGGAATGGGTACCATGACATTTGATACGTTCCAATACACTCTCACTATTTTCAAAAAATCTGTTAAATATATTTTTTTTTTAAATCACCAATTAATTTCCAAAGCGAACAATAATGCTTGATTAGATTGAAATTGATGTATCTAAATATGCGTTTTTACATTTTAAACAAATTAAAAAAGGTACAGCGAAAATATCCTAAAATGAGAGGCATGAAACGAAACGTTTAATGATAGGGGTTGACACGTAGTAATCGGCAAAAACAAATAATCGTGTAATAATCGGCAAAAATAAATGCCGAAAAGAACAAAGAAGACCGTTTTAAACAGTCAAGCCCGGGAGTTGGTTGTCCGCTTGCGGGAATACTTTGAGTGGAAGCGAGAAAATGGTGGTCCGATAATATCTGTCAATTTTTATCTGCCTGTTAGTGGATAGAGTTGTACAGGCACTTGATATTGGGCGTAATACAGTGTCAAAAAGCTTTACATGTAGGATCGGAATCGGATGAGTCTTCCTGTTCAGACAGATAGCGAATAAATGTATGAATAATTAATTATATTTTTTTTTATAATCGATTAAAGGTTAACTCGATTGTACTCGATGATCGAAATTGAAAGTGAAATTCACTATAGGTGTCAAACAATCAAAACAAATATGGCGGATAATTTACCGCAGCGCGGGCTCCATAAGCCGGCTCCTTATTACCTACTATACTACCTCCATGGTTGACTGTTACAAACTGAAAGTAATATTTAAAAGCATTGGTGGTAAGGCAGGTAGGTATTATTCTTCGCCACTACGTTGACATTGGCAGAATCTCTTTGGGCCAGACTCAATGGGAAGAGGCCATTAAAAAAAAAGGTGGGTATTATCCATAACATAATTTCGGAGTTCTGACACACTCTGTATTAAATTCAGAAAATGTACGGTAATAGCCAATCCCCAATTATGAAACCACACCTTTGGACAGCAAATGCCATCATTATAAGTCCAAAACACAATAAAATCACTATGAACTAAAATCGTACGCCCACTTCACCCGGATCTCATAAACGCAAGGAGGTTTGAAACTCAGGTCCATGTTATTGAAAAATATACCTGTAAAACGCCTATGCACGGACGTCCGCAGACTCGGATCTCATAACGTAGAGAAGGTTTTATTTCACTACAATAGTTATTTGTACAGTAGGAGGTGGAGGTGCTAAAGAAAACTTAGAAAAAGTAACATATAGAGCGGCCCTTTTGTTGTCAAAAGGGCCGCTACCCTAAAATACTCATAGTATTCGTTCTGTGAGTATTTTCATATAGGATCACTTTGTTGTTCGTCTGCCTGTCTCTCAAGACCCTTTTTCTCAGAAACGTGTGACCTATCAAGCTGAAAATTATAACAGAGACTTGCTAAGTCTCGTTTGATTTTTTTAGGGCACCAGGGGTCCGCCACCGGTGCCCTAAAAAAATAAAACTTCTAGGTTAACGCAAACAAAAGATACGGCGGTTTATGTTGCATTTTCAGTACATTTGCAAGGGAATCAAAAACCTATAGGGTTCTTCCCGTTGACCTAGAATCATGATGATGAATGGCAAGAAGCAAGGTCTCGGAAAAAATCCGAAAACTAAAATTTTATTGTTAGAAAATGTTTTTTTTGCGATTACAAACTTATTTTGTAGTTACTTTGTATGGGGACACCTATATACCAAAGGCAAAGTTAAGTTTGTCTCTCTATCCAGTTTATCTTTTCATTAGAGTAATGCTCGGTGCTTTCACAGTTTAGGTACGGATGCCTCGGTGCGCAAGTCCAGCTCGCACTTAGCCGGTTTTTATTTATAATGTGTATTGATTGAATTTGTCCTCACTATGCCATAAATACCGCTATCGCAGGTGCAGGCATTCCTCATCTTATTACATTATAATATCATCATTTTACTCAATTCGTAAAAAAAGGTAAGGGGGCAGTGGTAGCCGATTGGTCGAACGCACGCCTTGCAATCAAAGTGTGCAGGTTCAAACCCCGGCTCGCACCTCTGGGATTTTGTGCGAATCTCATTTTCATCCGAGATTATCACTTGCTATGAAACGGTGAAGGAAAACATCGTGAGGAAACCTGCACGTCTGAGGGAACTTGACTAGTTCTCGATAGATGTGTGAAGTGTGCCAACCCGCACCGGGCCAGCGTGGTGGCCTCGCATTGAGTGGAGGCCCGTGCCCAGCAGTGAGACGTTAAAAAAGGGCTGTAATTTGTTGTTTGTTAAAAGTGGGCAGTTGCAACAATAACCAGGTCAGTCTTTACCCGGGGGTTCAAGGGTGCACCCCTTGAACCCCCGGGTAAAGACCTAGGTGCCTAACCTAGGTGCGCAGAGTTCTAGGGGGCGCAAGCTGACCGCCATACATTCCGATAGATAGCTACTAAACTGGAACCATGCGAGCGTTGCACAGTTAGTTACATCATAGGTAAGTTTTGTTTTGTTACTTGTTTAATGTATAAACATCTCGTTTCAGATTATTGTAACACGCCAGTGGAGAAATGAGACAAGCGTTTGTCAACATGGGCTTATTTTCTTTGAGAGTAAGTACAACTAACAACCTACTTAATCTAACTAATGTTATAAACAAATTGGAGTTCTCTGACATTCCGGAAATCAATTGCAATACTAACCTATCACAAAATAGATGTTTTATGGATTATATTTTTTTTTTAAATATAGATAAACGATAGTGAGCTTACCGTTAGTAAACGTTAACAGTTTATATGGATAACATAATGAGGAAAGCTGCACGTCTATAGAAAGGCGTGTGAAGTTAACCAAAACGTATTTTGGTCCCAATGTAATAGGGGGCGAGCCTATTGCCATTATACCGGGCACATTCTCCCTCAATACGAGGGAGATTTTTTTGGGATATAGTCCACCACGCTTGCCCAGTGTGGGTTGGTGAACTTCACACGCCTTTAGACGTGCAAGTTTCCTCACGATGTTTTCCTTCACCGTTTCATAGCAAGTGGTAATCTCGGATGAAAATGAGATTCGCACATAAACCCAGAGGTGCGAGCCGGGGTTTAAACCTGCACACTTTGATTGCAAGGTGTGCGTTCGACCACTCGGCTACCACTGCTGCAAAATTTCGTCTAATAGTAAAATGCTTCCATTTGTGTTTTACAGCAGAAAGGACAGTCTGCGGCTGATGATTTACATAGAAGCCAGCAATCAGGTATGTACCTTACCTACATAACTATTTATGGTACAATCTTCTTTATACCTAGTAGTTGTAGCATGAGCGCGAAGACTAGACGTATGGCACGGAATATCTTGATGTTGTCTCATTCTTTCGTATGAAATTAGACAGAGAGCGAGCAAGCAACTCCGTGACAAAGGTCTTGTCTTGACATGCATGCTAACCGCACAGGAGAAACTGACTGATCTATCATAAACTAAACTATTTCGAGCGTATTGTACCACATTCTACACGTGCAACCTGTGGGCTAGATATACCCTGAAATCGTACAGCGACCTCCGCATTCAATATAATAACGCGTTCAGAAAGCTGGTGGAGCTGCCTCGTTCCTGTAGCGCATCTGGGATGTTTGCCGACGCTCATGTAGACTGTTTTTACGCAACGATGCGAAAACGGTGTGCATCCTTGGTGCGCAGGGTGCGGACCAGCTCCAACAGCATTCTTAATATGATAGCCAGTAGGTTAGACTGTGTTATAGTAAGTCGCTGCTGTGCTATCGCACACGGTTTAGACCCCTAGGGGTTATTTAGAATAGGTAATACTAACGTTAGTCTTAAGTCTACTAACCTTACTTAAATAAAAAAGTTTCTATGCTATTCTATTCTATTACCCGTTGGTAGGTAGGTACCCTCTATAGCGTAGGCGTCCTAATAAAGAATTTTCAAAAATGACAATGGGTACAATAATGATGGTAGGTGGTTACTAGGTATTACTTAATTAAACATAATAACTTCGCACCCACTAATAGGCACGGGGCATCGTATTTTAGTAGGTAGGTACCTACTAGTTAGGTTCTCTGTGAAGTATGCGTCGAATACATGCTAGGCTGATGAAAATTCTGTGAGAATGGCATAAGTACATGTTTAACTTACCGACCAAGATTAAACATTCTTAATCGTCGCTACTTGATAGGTACCTAATACGAGGTATTAGGAGGTCAACTCCCAAACGATTTTAACGGGACCTTTATTGACAGATAGCTGATGTTACAGAGAGTAACTAACGCTACTTTTATCCTAGAAAAATTATTAGGGTTCCGTGGAAATAAATTAAAGGTAATAATAATAACTTGTGGGCGTTCCGAGTTGAGCAAGCACTAGGATATCATAAAATAGCAGCGATCTCACATAAGAGAAGTGCCTATGTATATAATATATTGAATATCGTTGATGTATAAAACTAGTAGTCCGAAATAATATTTTCACGTTTGTGATGGTATCCGCTATGTGATGGTATAAAAATTTAATCGAAATTTGACAATGTTTTTTTTACTTTTTTTTTTCGTCTTCAATTTCTATAACTCGTAATATCTCGAGTCCTGTGTATAATTTGCATGTTCTGTTTTGTAAATATTGGCAGTCGCCCCGTAAGTTTAATTTACACTGCTGAATAGGGTTATGGATGTACCAAAAGGCCAGAACACTTTACCTGTGACAAATATTCAAAGGTCTATAACAGAGAATCTATATTAGGTATAAATAAACTGTATCCAAAGTATTGTTTCGGACTTCTCATACACCCTGTATAAACATACCGAGGTTTCGTTAATTCAGTAGAAAAGCAAACAAATAAAATCCACATACATATTCTCGTAGGCGTACAGAGTTCAGCAGGGACTAGGATAACATGAAATAACAGAGTTTTCTACCACACAAGGGGTTTAACGAAGGATTGGTCTACTGGTCTGACCGTAGGTTTATTATTGTTTATATATAAATTTTCTTACCGTTATCTCTATCACTCCTTGTAACCATAGATGTAGCTCGATGAGTCAAGGCATCACGCTGCTCAGGTATAGGTGGGTAGGCAGAGTAGTTAATACCGATTTATTTCGACGAAGTGTTTCAACGTGGACTTAAACGTAAGACTTGGTCACTATTTCCACGTTATATCACCAACACTAAAGTTTCGATCACTCACCAAACTAAGAGTTTTGCTGTCCTTGTTCATTCTCGTACTGTATGAGCAAGACGACAATATTTTCAGAGCAATCAAAAATAGTCCTGTCGAAATTTGTGGACTTGGCTCTTTGTGAATTTGTGGATTTTGGCGTCATTGTTCCTACTGTCTGGGAATCATTCGTAAAAAACCAGCCACGAGCGAGTCGGACTCGCGCACGAAGGGTTCAGTACCATCATGAATAAAAACGAGCAAAAATCACGTTTGTTGTAGCTCGCCTTACAGGGGGCTACCCTTACATATTTATTATCTTCTGTTTTTTAAGTATTTGTTGTTATAGCGGCAACAGAAATGTATCATCTGTGAGAGTTTCAACTGTCTAACTATCACAGTTCATAAGATACAGCCTGGTGACAGACGGACGGACGGACAGCGAAATTTCGAAAAGGTTATTTCCGAAATTTGCCGCTAACGGGAATCGAATCCGACGTTCAAAGATTCAAGTGGCTTACGCTTAGACAACTAAACCCAACCGTCGTTCATTCTTTCTTCTTCTTATCCGGTACGCTCTTGACAGAGCGGTCGTGATCGTTAAGTATCAGTATTGGAAGGGGCAGATGTAATGCGCTTCACGACATTTCGCCACCGCTGTCTGCAAGAGGTCATCCTGCTGCATTCGTTGACTGAGCCTCCAATGGCGGACTTGATCTGGTCAGTCCAACGCGTGGGTGACCTTCCGCGCGGTCTAGTGCCTTCTATTTTTCCTTGGACGACAAGGCGTTCTATGGACTTTATTAATACATAAAAAAAGGTTAGGGTAGGGTTGCCAACTATTTTTTTCAGAAATATAGTATTTTCCAGCCAGAGTCGTAAAATATAGTGCATTGCTCAATAATATAGTACATTCACAAAAATCCTACAAAAAGTTGACAGTGAGAGTTTCGTTTAGCTGTCGTTACGTTACGATACACGCTATAGTATACGCGCAAATCTAAATGCAAGGCTAAAATAAATATGTGGATGCGTATTTTTTTCGAGAGATATTGCTATTTTATAAAAAGTAATGAATGCTTTTAAAAATATAGTACTTTTGCATGCTGTAGCAGCATTCCGAACCGGTGGTAGAATCTGACTATTTGTAAGTGCTTTTTGGCCTACAGGAATAAAAAACTTTTGATTTTATATATTTTGTACGCAGAGCTAAAATATAGTACAATACCATATTTTATAGTACGGTTGGCAACCCTATGGGTGTCATTTCCGGCGACTTGCCTACCTACTGCTCTAGTCCCTACGAACCCATTGTTACATATTTTTTATCATAAATGTAAAAAAAAATATATAATGTATATAGTTAGGTATACTGTTGGTGTGTCATTCTTAAATAAATAGTTTATATTACCTTAAGAGGTGGAATTAATAAAGAGTTTATCTATCTACCTACCCCGTATGCCGAAGCTTTAACTAACTCACTGTAGCACAAGAAGCGTCAAACTGCGTAGACATAAGTTTTATCTCTTTCAACTGTCAGATTTGTTGACAAAACGAGCCATGTCTAGTAAAAAAAGCTCTCGACAAATCTGACAGTTGAAATAGATAAAACTTATGTCTACACGGTCATGCTACGCCTACAGGATCCCAATTTTCGCTTGATAGACATTATCTCTATTCGAAATATGTCGAAGAAAAAGAATAAAATACGACCAATTATACGTTTGGTTTCGACATAAATTATTATCTCGAATAGAGATGATGTCGATCGAAAATCGTCCCAATGGATATGGCGTCTGTACGCACGCTGCATTTTACCACATACCAAAACGAACTCTGTATCAATAGACATAAAGATCGAATTGCTATCGTTGATATAAAAGCCACGGCATCACACTGAAAAATACATCGATGTCATTTCATAGAATAATGAACTTTATCGCTATGTTAATACAGTCCATTTTGATATTGGCAAAGAATTTACAGCATGCACCTTGCTTGGCTTCATGTCACCACATGACACTTCCCGTGCAACAATGGCGGTCTCCCAAGCTCCGAGGTAGGTAACGTAGGTACCTGCTCTGTTTGGCAAATGAGTCAGCCAACGCGTTGAAATAACTCTCCGTTTCAAGTCGTAAAGTTAGGTAGAGCATACGCTATAACATAGTTTATCGGTGTTTGTCCGACCGAACGCATTAATACCCGCCGCCATCTTTAAATTTGGAATAATCACACACTCACACACACGCACAAACTTAACACTTGTTAGTAGGTACTTGTAGGCCACAAATAACTTTACGAAACTAACTTATAATCCTAGGTTGTACGGTGCACGCGTGTATCGCGAAAGTCAACTATGCGTCAGCTCGTGCCAACTGCATAGGACAGGAGATATTTACCAACTGAAGGACTGACTAACTCACAAAAAATGGCGACTTACTGATGCATAGATCATGATAAATATAAATAACACGTAGAGGGGACAATGCTATCAAGGATATACATTTGTGCCTATTTATTAAAAAAACTGGAATCATCTAAGAAATTATATATTATGTGTAGATTATTTATGTACTCTGTATTGACCTAAGTTGTTTTTTGTTTACATTTAAAACTACATACCTATAATGAAAATAAAATACAATTTATATAATTTACTTGATGTCATATTAAAATCGATTTGAAGTACCTATTCTTTTTTACTGTAAAAAAATATCACCTTACAACATAATGTAGGTACTCATCGTATGATCCCAAACTAAGCAAAGCTGTACCATCCAATAGACTAGAGGTGTTCCAAGTTACACCCAGAAAAGGGCAAAATTCCGATAACGCAAAAATTTGCCACATGCGGGAATTGAAACCGCAACCGCTTGTCTAAGGTTCCACAAGCAGTCAAAATATAATTTTATTTTTAAACTATACATTAAGTAAATTAAGATATGGCATACTATCCTAATAATTAAATTAGATTGTATATTTTTTTGGCAAAATTACATACTAGCCACCCATTTTAAATGCCTAATGTCACATCTGGCAAGTGTCTGCTCACTGACATCCGCGCCATATCAGCGCGTGCGGCGATGCGGCGCGGCAACGTTTTCAAAAGCAACCGACAGAGGGCGGTTTCCTTAGCATCATCCTTCCATTAGCGAAAGGACCACGTTCGCTTCGAGCTGTTATCTCTATCTCGATGCTTCGAGCGTAGTTGTGGGAGAGAGATAGCAATCTAAGTACCCATAGAGTTCAAGAACTACATGAGCTATTCGATACGTCATTGGCTACAGTGAGGAGTTCAGATCGCCAAGTCTACTAACACTATCGTCGTGGAGTTGCTGTGAATCCATTTTATAAGGCATGAAAACAACACCTTATTTCAATGGTGCCTATATTATGAGCAGATTATTGTCACCTTGATGCCATTTGACTAGTCATATTCTAGTACCATTGATACAAGATATAAAAAACTGGCCAAGTGCGAGTCGGACTCGCGCACGAAGGGTTCCGTACCATTATCTATAAAAATGGCAAAAAAATCACATTTGTTGTATGGGAGCCCCCTTAAATATTTATTTTATTCTATTTTTTTGTATTTGTTGTTATAGCGGCAACAGAAATACATCATCTGTGAGAATTTCAAGTCTCTAGCTATCACGGTTCATGAGACACAGCCTGGTGACAGACGGACGGACGGACGGACGGACGGACAGCGAAGTCTCAGTAATAGGGTTCCCGTTTTACCCTTTGGGTACGGAACCCTAAAAAGGAGTTTTAGCAACTCCACGATGATAGTGTTAGCAGACTTGGGGCCCAGATTATGGGACTTCCGACACTGTCAAAATGCGGCAATAACGCAACGATTGCCATACCTAAGCGCTAAGGGACTTGATGCCCTGATTCCATGTAATGCATGGTATGAGATTTCGTTGCGAAGCCACTACTGAAAATCCGCCATTATTAAATAATATTCACAAAATTTGTTAGGTATTTTATCTTTGGTTTATGTCGATAGTTACCTATCAATTAGAATCCTTGAAAATTTAGACTTACAGCTGCAAAATAAGGAATGTAGGAAGATAGGTACTTTATTTTACTAGCTTAGAGCAGTATCCTACTCCCGAGTTAAGGCCTCCCATTCTTCTATGTAGGTAATTACGTATTTAAATGTAATGCTTACAGGAATTGAACCCGCAACCAACAGCACCCGTAGCATGACTGTGTAGACATAAGTTTTGTCTCTTTTAAATGTCAGATTTGTCTAGAAAATATGGCGCGATGTGACGTCATTTACTCGACGAATTTGTGAATTGAAAGAGATAAAACTTATGTCTACGCAGCCATGCTACAGGGCCTGGAGTGAATCGAGTGGCCCACGCTCGAACTACTGGACCAAGCCGTCCGTCGTCATAATTTCCAATATCTTGCCTACAGAGACTCCTGGAGACCCAACATCCCGCTCCGAAACGAGCGAAGGCTCTCCTACGAGATGAGCCCGAACAATGTACTACATTTGACATGATTCGGTACCTATGTTATTTTTAGAATGTTAAACTCCAAAAGCGTCAAAATGTTTGACAATGCCACAACGAACTCTGTGTCAATATAAATAAAGATTGAATTTCTGTGGTAAAAGTCACACGTCATAGATAAAACGCCTGGAGAATTTTTCTAGGAGTCTCTACGATTCGTTTTGTTAATGTCCAACAAATTGGCACGCGCGTTTTGACTTCCTGTGGCTTTATAGTATAGATGGTTTGTAAAAGACAAGTTTCGCGTCGCGTTTACGCCATGACATTAGCTTCACCCAAAAAATATGTTAACAAAAAACAAAAACCCACTTCAAAACCACAAAATAGGCAGTCAAAAGCGAAAAATAAATTAATATACTTATTAAAGCGCTACCCACTCATCTATTTGAAGTTGGTGCCAGCCAAATCTAATGGGATAGATAGATACTATGTATGTATTTAGTAAGTAGGTTGTTACTTGTGTTCAACCCCCCTTTTACCCCCAAGGGGAAAATGGTACCTTTGGGATATCTCCTTTCCAACAAAAAAAGAGTCGTTAAAATAGGTCCATAAACATCGAAGACACATAAAAAATACGGTCGAATTGAAAATCTTTCTTTTGGAAGTCGGTTAAAAATCACGCGCGACTCGAAACTGTTTTAGTGTCGAGTCGAGATGCATGCATTGTGAAACTTGCCGTTTACACGTGAAACTGTTAATGAAATTTATTTTACGAAACTTGTTTCACGCCACTGTCATAATTTAAATTTGGCTTTACTGTTTACAGGAAAGAATGGGGCGCGGAAGGAACCCTAGGAAAGATATTAATGTATATTAAACACGCACAGCGGGCGGTGACGATCGACGGATTGCTTATATGAAACACGCACGGCGGCCGGTGACGATCGATGGGTTGCTTATATCAAACACGCACGGCGGCCGGTGACGATCGACGGGTTGCTTATATCAAACACGATCAGCGGCCGGTGACGATCGACGGGTTGCTTATATCAAACACGCACGGCGGCCGGTGACGATCGACGGGTTGCTTTCCGTGGGACCACGGGTTCAAGCGACACACTGCGGCGTGTTGTTTTACATCAATACTGAGTAAGATTTGCTTTCTTTATAAATGGGGTGACAAAAAGAACAACGGAACAATTCCCGGGAGACAATACTTCATCTCTATTCGAGATATTATGGAAAAAAAAAATGACCAATTAAACGTTTCATTTCTCGCGTGAATTGCCCCTCCCTCCGCAAGATTGACATTATCATTACGAGATATGTCGAAACAAAACGTCAAATTGGTAGCTTTTTTTTTTTTTTAACTTATCTTGAACAAGCGGCCCGTCCCGGCTTCGCACGGGTTTCTAATAATAGCCTATGTTACTCAGTGATAATTTGTTTCATTTAACTCAGTGTGGCTTTTATTAACGAACTATCTTATCTTTGTTTAGCCCATAGAATAACATAGAAGGATAGTCTTCATACAAGCGCTCTGTCAAAATTGAAGCACTAAACCGGTTCACACAGGCGTGCCGATTACGTGCTTACGCCCGGCGACACGCACACATACACTTGTGTAATGTTGCCAGTGAAGGTCCAGTTTTCCGAAAGTGGGGTAATGACTCGGCCGCTGATAACCATTTGTTTTTGGCAATCATGCATAAATAGCTATGTGTGGTAAAGTGTGGATATGGTAATGTAATGTTGTTATAATACGGGAATGTTTATTTTTATGAAACGAATAAAAGAAAACAACAACACGTACAAATATATATATTTTAATTATTGTATACAATTATGAATTTTTATACTGTGTAACTAAAGTAAACCAATCAAGTCAACAAATATTTCTAATCGAATAGTCTTCATATTATGAAAAAGAAAAAAATAATTATTAAAAAATAATCAGTTTAGAAACCTATAAAATATCGTTCGTATAGATATCGTATAGATATCGTTAAATCACACAAACACCTACATTAAAGAACAACAACAGTAAGTAACAGTAGCAAATGTTTTAAAATTAATTAGTCGGAGCAATAAATTCAGTTAAAATGGGAAAATATTTTAACAATCGGGCAACACTGTGCATTGAATTAAAACGTTTCTATTTTGTTCTATTTTGACTTAATTAACTACAAGATACTATGAAATACTGAAAGCTTACCTGTGAAAAGTGATGTTATCACATTTCTTTTGTTTTTCAGATGTGTTGTGACACAATTTAACTGCACAAATCGTCATAATAATTTTTTTTTCGCGAGACACGTTCGGCGTGCACTGACATTGAACACTGCGGAGCGGCCCGGCGTTTGGAGCCATTTATGGCTCCAATTAAGGTGCTTCAATATCGGCGCGCGGACTTGGTTTCTATGTGTAATAATTCTATGGTTTAGCCTTTAGTATGAAACTTCCCTCCTACTTTTTAACTTTTATTAGGGTAAAACGGGAATCCTATTACTGAGACTTCGCTGTCTGTCCGTCCGTCCGTCCGTCTGTCACCAAGTTGTATCTCATGAACCGTGCTAGCTAGAGAGTTGAAATTTTTACAGATGATGTATTTCTGTTGCCACTATAACATACTAAAAAACAGAATAAAATAAATATTTAAGGGGGCTCCCATACAACAAACGTGATTTTTTTGCCGTTTTTATAGATAATGGTACGGAACCCTTTGTGCGCGAGTCCGACTCGCACTTGGCCGATTTTTTTTGACATCTCACACCATGCGTTGTTTCTTGCATTGTATTATATGTACTTTCGCTTAAAACCTTTATAAATTGTAAAAAAAATTATTTCACATGTCAGTGAATTAATTATAATTTTATTCTTTTGAGAAATAAAAAGTATTTGAACCGTAAGAACCGTTATTTTCAGCAGCTTAACCAAGAGACCACGCGTTAATAGGTTTGCCAGTACCAATACAAACTCTATGTTAATGGACATAAAGTATGAATTTCAGGGGTGTTAGCACGCACATCAAGACAAGATCTTTGTCACAGATTTGCTCGTTCGTTCGTCTAATTTCATACGAGAGAAAACGACAATATCAAGATATTCCGTGACATACGTCTAGTCTTGCTACAACTACAGAGGTACACAAAGTTCAAAGATTCAGTGGTCAAAATTCGCCCGCACTACCAATGTCACTATAAGAAAATTAACTTTTATGCGAGATAATATCGAGGGGTGAAAGGCTTTTTTACTTTTTTGAGAGTTTAAATTTTCACAGATGATGTATTTCCGTTGCCGCTATAACAACAAATACTAAAACACAGAATACGATAAATATTTAAGGGGGCTCCCATACAACAAACGTGATTTTTTTGCCGCTTTTATAGATAATGGTACGGAACCCTTCCGACTCGCACTTGGCCGGTTTTTTTTTTGAACGGAGTACCTTGTTGGCCATTAGGTGGCCTTTACAGCTTCACCGGAGGAGTGGCGAGTGCGACTCCAACCTAGGTCTTAAGGGCGGAAAAGGGGTGGCAACTAGTTCAAGGGCGCCACGAAGGGCACGACCTCGGCTTGGGCAGTTACGGTGAGGGGAGATATAGTGACTACACTCCTAGGTGCAAAGATGCACCTACGAGCGGAAGAGGGGGTTCCTCGACCTCGCCGGCGAGGTCGGCTTTATCTAGTCAGAATGTGCCAGGTATAATGGCAATAGGCTCGCCCCCTATTACATTGGGACCACAATACATCGGTGAAGTGTGGGTGCCATCCAGTGCACCGCTGCCTACCCCTTTGGGGAATACATGATGATGTATTTTTTATTTAATTTAATTACCCTAGGTTCAATAATTATTATCTATTGCCTGTCTTCTATCAATATAACAATCAAATAACTTGACATGTTATTGAACCATATTAAAAATGTTAATAGAATATTTATGTTACGTTCATAATACCATTTCCAATCACATAGTATAAATTACCGTACTAAAAATATAATAGGTACGTTTAGTTTAGTTTAGCGCCAAACAGAATCGACCCCAATAAAAAAAAGATGATTATGATTATTGTACATGTGATATTTTGCAGTAGTTATGGTTGTGACACTAATTCTACTATAATATTTTTTTTTAATAAATCTTTATAGAATATTATGATTTGTTTTATTTGATTTTGTTAACGAAGCTAAAAGGAAGAATTATGATTTTAGCAGTATGTATGTATATTTGTATTTACGTATGCACCGCCGTAGCGCCTAAACTATTGATCCGATTTTGACGAATAAGGTACCAATCGATTCATTATTATAGTCCAGGTAACATGGGCTGTAACGGATGTGTGCGAAAGCGTTCCCGTGACCCCGATATGGCGGGTGATTGGATCACCATGGGTTTTTAGTGGATATACAGCTTCGCTGGGACTTCCACATAATCCCTTCACCTCCCCCAAGATGAAGGGGTATCCATAAAGGATTTTCCCATGTTAAAAAAAGAGGTAACATGGGCTACATTTTAACTGACTCAACAATAGGAGGACAAAGTCTGGTCGTACTAATAAAAAATATGAAACACCACAAGAGACAAGATACTGTTCCTATAAATTAGTAAGTTATGCTTCCACCTTTTACGATTCAAATCATACCATGCGTTCCTTCAGAAACGGATCGTAGCTCCTATCTATAATGATTGGTTTGTGGAACCCAACATCATCAGTTTATTAAAATAAATTGAACCGTATGTGGGTGGGTTTAAGGCCATATTCAATTTACCGTTTCAGGTCCATACAAAAGGATTTTATAGACCTGGCGGCGGCGCTTTCTTCCGCGGCTAAGCGAAAAGACCAAACGTAAGTGCTTGTCAAATTATAAGTAAATAATGCCAGAAAACACATTCTCATCATATGACCCCAAACTAAGATAGTTGTATAACTCAGATACTAATCAATGGAATGAAGGCGATCCCAGTAGTAACTAGGTATATATAGACCATTTCTGAAATTAGCCGTTTACGGGGAATCAAACAAAATGCAGTGAGCCGGGCAGCCTACGCTCGAACTACCAAGCCGTCGTCATTTCATTACTCAATTTGAATCTTTAAAAAGTATATTTTATTAAGTCTCTTAATCAGTTGTTTGAAAGTCCGCAATTTCACTTGCACTGCGTGTAAACTTAATTTGTCAGCACTAAAAGTATTGCCATCTTGCTCATATATGCGTTACATACGACCATGAAAAGGATGACGATACAATAATAAACTCTACCGCCCACGGTAACGCTTCCGAATGACCAGGGTGTAATAAACTTGAAGACGTCGTTCTACTATAATTGTTACACATATTATATGGAAGATGTGCTTTATGTACTACATCAGAAAATCTAGTTTCAAAAATCAAGTTCACTGTAATTTTACGCTGTTTCGTATGTGAAATTAGGATTGGAACTGACTCAAACTGCTATGAGAGGTATAAATCCATTTTTACTAAATATTTTTTTTCAGTGATAGTCTCGTTTGGAAGAACGCCCGCCTTGATTGTAAGGGGTGCAAGTTCAAATCCCGGGCCCGCATCTCTGTGATTTTAATGTGCGAACATAATAATATATAGAAAGGCGTGTAAAATTCACCAACCCGCACTGGGTCAGCGGGGTGGACTGGGGCTCAAATCTTCCTCGTAATGAGTTTAAATGAGCCCGGTTTAGTGAGCCTAATATTTCCGTCCAATTTTTTTCCCCTTTTTACATTGAGAGGAGGCTATGGAGTGGACAATAATAAGACGTACACTAAATATTTTGTTACGGTATTATTTAAACTTCGGCAACAAGACTCCTATCGTTGAAGTCTAACTACATTTTAACCTATATGTTACCCGGGCCATAATAACGAATCGATTGACGCTTTATTCATTAAAATCGGATGAATATTTTGGCGCCAAGGAGGAACATACGTAAACATAGACTGCTAAAAGCATAACCCTTCCTTATACCGTAGTCGGATAAAAAAGTTGAACCTGACATTTGGCAGAGGCCGGATAGTTTCAATCGAAAGAGGTAAAACACGATGTAGGGTAAGAGACTTGGCAACAACGCCTACGGGCACGCATCTGGTGGACCAGGAAAACATAAACTAGAAGAGTTGTTTCCATGGATAGTTCAATGCACGAAGGCGCGCGGACTCTACCTTACTACTACCTCTTAATCATTGTTTTTTCCATACCTACTAGCTGTTTGCAATTTCTAACAAATGTTGTACTAAATTAACCGTCAAAAAGTAATATTAAAAACATTGTTGCAAGACAGGTGGTGGTAAGGGGTCTGGGGTTCGATTTTCGCTTGATAAACATCCGTTTTTTAACATATTTCTAATATAGCAGTGGTAGCCGAGTGGTCGAACGCACGCCTTGCAAATCAAAGTGTGCAGGTTCAAACCCCGGCTCACACCTCTGGGTTTCATGTGCGAATCTCATTTACATCTAAGATTACCACTTGCTATGAAACGGTGAAGGAAAACATCGTGAGGAAACTTGCACGTCTGAGGGAACTTGACTAGTTCTCGATAGATGTGTGAAGTCTGCCAACCCTCACCGGGCCAGCGTGGTGGACTATGGCCTGAATCCCCCTCGCATTGAAGGGAGGTCCGTGCCCAGAAGTGGGATGTTAAAAAGGGCTGTAGTAAGAATAGAGATGATGTCTATCAAACGAAAATCGGGCCCGTCATTACTAGCGTAAGAAGAGGACGACGCGTATATTGAACTATGTAGGTACCAGTGGTGTCAGCACACATGTCAAGACAAAATCCTGTCACGGATTGGCTCGGTCGCTCTCTGTCTAATTGCATACGGGTAACAGAGATAACATCAAGATATTTCGTGGCATACGTCTAATCTGTTATGCTACAAGTGTAGGTATGCTTATATGATACGTATGTATAGTGCTACAGGAGGATGATTCGCTGATAAGAAAGTCAGCATCAGAACTCTTTGGTCTTATTAGACAATAATGGAAAGTGAACATCGAAGCATCGGCTGAAACACATCATTTCCATGTAAACTTGACCCGTATTTACCTAGGAAGTATTTTAAGCGTCCCGTGCGTTAACATTCATGCTTCAAATTTTTTGCCATACCAAACTGTATTAACTCAAAAAAAAGAGTTAAAGAAAAACATTTATAGTGCACCTACATTGTTTTGTCTGCATCACCCTAAGGTTGACTGGGAGAGAATGGCACTAAGTCCGCCTTTGTACAACTTTGTGCAAGTCTTAATAAATAAATAAATAAACTTAATGACATCAACAGCGCGAGCGAATTTTGATGCGTGGGAACGAGGCTTGATCCACAGAAATTCAATCTTTATGTTTATTGTTACATAGTTCATTTTAATATTGGCGAGTGTCGATGCCCCAGTGTGCAGTATCGTTATAAATGAGTACGATCCTACCACGATTTGGTTTCGTGAATCATACTTAATTTTCGTGTCGGTAAACAATTACAGATACTTGAAACTATAATAGAGGTTGTAAGAAATCGCTTTAAACAATATGTGAAGCACTCAATGCGAGGAATTTTTAAGCCGTAGTCCACCACGCTGGTCCAGTGCGTGTTGGAGAACATCACACGTCTAGACATGCAGGTTTTCTCGCGATATTATTCTTCACCGTACGCTAAGGAAGTAAAATGATATTCGCACTTGAATTTCTTAATCTTAGAGGTGCGAGCTCGGATCAACTACTATACCTCTGCTGAATGCATGAATCAGTAATTAATAACAATAACAAAAATGGGTCACGATGGTGCTGGCGTAGCGAATTATACATTGTGTTTCAGAGGTCCGAAATAATACTTTAACATTTGCATCAGTATATATTTACCAACTTTTTTTTCGTTGTCAATATCTCATCATTTGCCTTACCTTGTCCCATTATTTGGGGTCGGCGCAGTATGTCTTTTTCTTCCATACATCTCGCTTTTCCGTCATACTGACATCCACTCCGATCTCATTCATATCGCTCTTTATACAGTCCATCCATTTTTTCTTGGGTCTTCCTCTCGCTCTATATCCGTCCACATTTATACTCATAACTCTTTTAGTCACATGATTCTCATCTCTTCTCATCACATGTCCAAACCATTCTAATCTCCTACTTCTTACTTTTTCTGTTATGGGCGCCACTTTTATACTACCTCTGATATACACATTTCTCACCTTATCCATTCGCGTCACTCCACACATCCATCTCAACATTCGCATCTCGCATCTCATATCTATAACTATTAATATCTCGAGTCCTATGTAAAATTTGCATGTCCTGTTTGTGAATATTGGTAGTCGCCCCTCATAAGTTTAATCTGCACTGCTGAATACGGTTATAGATGTACCCAAAAGCCAGA
This sequence comes from Ptilodon capucinus, assembly GCA_914767695.1. NCBI lineage: Eukaryota > Metazoa > Arthropoda > Insecta > Lepidoptera > Notodontidae > Ptilodon > Ptilodon capucinus. Next base: position 12,192,398 of record OU611807.1, read on the forward strand.
AGACGATACCTGTGAGGTATTCAAAGGTAACTCAGAAACTATGATAATTAGAATAAACTGTTTTCACTAATCATCCACACAGCGCCGGCCTTACCCATTGCGAGGCTCCGGGCGGCAGGTCTTTGCGAGGCCCTTTGTCCTTTCGGTGATCGTTTTTTTATGACCTCAAACTCTCAACTCTCCTGCAGTAAGAATATGTAATTACTATATATATAACTGGTTTAACAGTAAAATTATCAACTTACACATATTCAACAGTTCATTATACGAGTTTAGAAAAATTATGCTTAAATCATTGCCATAAATATTTTCATTTTATTTTTACTTTTTCAGTATTCAAATTTTAAATTTTAGCTTTAACTTAATTTTTAGTTTAGTTTCAACTTTATTTGTTTCTTTTTTAAATGTTTAAGTCTCACGTCGGTGAAAGTTGTACACGCCTGTCATTGGTTTACCAGTTTTTATTTAATATTTTATTTACCCAATTCTTAATAGGTATACTGTTGGTGTGTCGTTCTTAAATAAATAAAATACTTGAAACTAGAGATGAAACAGATATCCGGCAACTATCCGGTATCCGGCCTTGTTTTCACTATCCGGCCGGATACCGGATAGTAATTCAGTATCCGGCCGGATACCGGATAGTAAAATTTAATAAAATCTCATTATTCTGCACACGGCAAATCATACCACAATAGGGACATTATTTTTATAATCGCACGTCAAAAATATTTGTTTTATTAATTAATTTAGAATCTACTCAACATTAACAAATGGCAAATTGCGGTGAATTAATACCAAATTTTGCGCATTTGTTGGTAAGAGGCGACTCAGCTTGGCTTCGTATACCAGACCAGCTTCTGAAAATAGCCTTTCGCTGTAAATGCTACTGCCAGGTGCTGAAAGATAAGTTCTAGCAAACCTTAACAACTGCGGGTACTGATGCAAATTAACTGACCACCATATGAGTGATTGCGATTGTTTCGAGATGTCTTTAAGAAGCTTCACGTAAAGCGATAAAGAGCCGAATATCCGGCGCTCCCGCCTGGTAGCTTTCCGAAGATCAGGTATCCAGTATCCGGCCAAACCACTATCCGTTTCATCTCTACTTGAAAGACTATAAGAACGTAATATTAAATATAATTGAAAGATATGTACGGTACAGCAACGATTTTGTAACTCATACTGCAAGCAAAATATTTCCAAGGTGACAAAAGTTGACGAACGAAATTAAACAAGGGAATTCCTCTAGCGACGGGAATTCCCCGAGAGATAGACGAGCAGAATATTATGTCCCGACTCCCGAGTCACAGACTATATAATACTACACTAGTCCCGAGTGCTATGCGTTTAAAAAACCGATCTTCAAGTGTTTCGAGGCGCGATATTCAAGTACTACAAAATGAATTTATCAATTATGATTTGAATGAATGAATTAGTTAACTAACTTTATTTTAATTTACCGTTGTGTTATAATCTTAATAAATAATTAAGCATCTAAAACAAAAGATTTATATAAAAAAAATATAGCCAAGAATCTGTATTTTTTTTTAAATTAGTTTGACGCGAGGCCCCTGCAAGTGCGAGTTCCCGGGCGATTGCCCTGTTCGCCACCCCCTAAGGCCGCCGCTTCCACATACAAACTGCCGAATATGTACCCAAAGGATTATTTCGGTCTTCTGATACACCCTGTAGATAATATTCGGTGAGCAATAGGTGACTTTTGTTAGAAACTGACTTAGCGTAAAAAGGAGGGGGTTTCCAACGAATTCGTGGAAGAACTCAATCTTACAATTCCGTTCCTCCCCTCCCCCAGTTGTAATGTAGACGTAAACGTGAGCGAAAGAGAGAGATGTCGCTATCTCTTTCTCCCATTATGAAACTTTTATTGTTTTATGGTCTCCTAGTACTTGCTCAAGTTTTGACGCCCACGAGATCGGTGTAGACCACAGAGTATCAAGAGTACCCATAATGACTCCACTCTTCTTATAGCACTGCGGCGATTTTTCCGCCATTTTTGTTATCTAATGTACCTGTAGTATATGGCAACTATATGGGAAAACAAAGATGGCGGAGTCAAATAAACCAGAGAATCTTACCGCAGCGCGGGGTCGAAATGCCATCTCCGTATTACTACCTACCTCCATTTAGACATGGGCGTTTTCGGTTTTTCCGCAAACGGTTATCTAACCGATATACCTACTGTTTCCATATCGATATAGAAAACCGTTTTTAGATATCGATATCAGCAGAACGGTTTGCAAACGTAAACATGATTTTTTTTTTAACAAAAAACAAAAACCGACTTCAAAAACCTAGGTCCACTAAAAAGCTACAAATAACCTTATAATAAATTACATTTGGAGTAGGTGCCAATCTACTGTGGAACATTCCGTCTGTCCAGTTTGTTCTCCTTGCTGCTCGCTACTAGAATGCACCGCCATCGCGCCAGACCCTCTTTGTTCGACGTTACCATCTTTGCCACTTGTGTTGCTACATAAGTTATTACGTTCTACCACCGTTTAATAATGACAAGTGTTGCCGACTTAATTTATAAGATTCTAGAATCTTGATGTTCTAGATTCGGCCATCCACCATCGTGCAGCCTCTGGCGCACGATAAATATCACGAAATAAGGCTATAATTTGATTTAACTACTTTATTTAATACTCACTACACACTGTGTCATATAAAATTGCAGTATAAAAAAACTTTTTAACAACAAATTAAGCCGCCGAAAATATTAAAAAGCAAAAAATAATATTTTTTTTTATTTTACTTTAATAACAAAGTTCTTAAACTAATGTTAGTATACCTAAGTCATTTTGAGTCGGCGCCAAACAAGAAAATTAATTAATTAAGTAAAGTGTGATGTACGGCGGCGCCGGCGGCGCGGTGCGACACGCCCCTTCGCCGGAAAATGCCGAGCGTTCACGAAGTTAATGTCAGCGAGACAGCAACTCGTGCGGGCACATACGTGAGTGCACACATTGTGCGAGTTGTCGTTCCGAGAGCACATTTTTTGGAATGTTAATGTTTGTGGCTGAAGATTTCACGTTGCATTGTTAATTTCATTTGGTTATTTCTTTAAATATATTGTCCGAGCGACATCTAGTTAAGTTTCGGAAAACAATACCGCTGCATAATAAGTGCCTGCGCAGCAGATATAACATTTCGCTCACTGTGTACTGTGGTCATTTGATAAAGCAGTACGAATACATTTCTATTGGATTCTTATGTTGCATCACAGGTTATGTTCAGTTTAAGGGCTACAACAAATAACTTACATAGACACATTTTTACGCCCAAACGAGGTTCACCATTTGATGCTAAAAAATAAATGTATCTAAAGGATCAGATGTCGATTATGTTGTGCATAAACTACAACTTAACTATTACGTAACAGGAAAAAGTATGGGTAGCTATACTCTTACATTATAGTTGTAAGAAGGATGGCAATACCTACGCTTAGTTTAATTATACTCCTAATTATGCCAAAAGAAATGGATAAACTAAAATATAAATAGCTTAAGAAGTTATTGATACTTAAGAATTTTAAGGACAGTTTTTCAAAATCGGTCACCATGCCTAATAGACAATTACTGCCTCAGCTCAGTCACATCTATAATCGGTTAAGGAAAAAATAAATCGAACAAGATATTTTTTTGAAGGCCGATATAATTATAAATATGGGTGACGATAGCTCACCTGACAATTTTGACTCATCATCTAAAGAAAATGATTGACTGAAGATTCATTTTTCTCGATATTTTTTTTGTTATTGTAACAAAAATATTAAATAAAAGAAAATTGACCTTGCGTAGCTTGTATAATTACAAAATACCTACAATATCAAAGTTTAAGTTAAATTTTCTAATCAGAACTTTAATTCAATGCACTTTAAATGCATATTCAAATCGATCAAATACTCATGCAAACTTGAATCGATTTATCGTGAGTATTGAGTACCAAGTCGTATGGTAACATCACTAGTTACGTCTGTAAACGCCTACGAGATATTATATTTGTTACATATTATATCCATAGCAACCCTCTTGTTTGAAAGCTCTGTTAATTCATAATGTCCTAATGCTTGATAAATTTTCAACGCCCACGAGATATTATATTTGTTACATATTATATCCATAGTAACCTCCTTGATTGAAACCTCTGTTATTTTATTCTGTCCTAGTGCTGGCAGAACTGTAAACGCCCACGAGTTATTATATTTGTTACATATTATATCCATAGCAACCCTCTTGTTTGAAAGCTCTGTTAATTCATAATGTCCTAATGCTTGATACATTTTCAACGCCCACGAGAAATCATATTATATCCATAGCAACCTCCTTGATTGAAACCTCTGTTATTTTATTCTGTCCTAGTGCTGGCAGAACTGTAAACGCCCACGAGTTATTATATTTGTTACATATTATATCCATAGCAACCCTCTTGTTTGAAAGCTCTGTTAATTCATATTGTCCTAATGCTTGATAAATTTTCAACGCCCACGAGATATTATATTTGTTACATATTATATCCATAGCAACCTTCTTGATTGAAACCTCTGTTATTTTATTTTGTCCTAGTGCTGGCTAAACTGTAAACGCCTACGAGATATTATATTTGTTACATATTATATCCATAGCAACCCTCATGTTTGAAACCTCTGTTAATTCATAATGTCCTAATGCTTGATAAATTTTCAACGCCCACGAGATATTATATTTGTTACATATTATATCCATAGCAACCTCCTTGATTGAAACCTCTGTTATTTTATTCTGTCCTAGTGCTGGCAGAACTGTAAACGCCCACGAGTTATTATATTTGTTACATATTATATCCATAGCAACCCTCTTGTTTAAAAAGCTCTGTTAATTCATAATGTCCTAATACTTGATACATTTTCAACGCCCACGAGAAATCATATTATATGCATAGCAACCTCCTTGATTGAAACCTCTGTTATTTTATTTTGTCCTAGTGCTGGCTGAACTGTAAACGCCTACGAGATATTATATTTTTTACATATTATATCCATAGCAACCCTCATGTTTGAAACCTCTGTTAATTCATAATGTCCTAATGCTTGATACATTTTCAACGCCCACGAGAAATCATATTATATGCATAGCAACCTCCTTGATTGAAACCTCTGTTATTTTATTTTGTCCTAGTGCTGGCTGAACTGTAAACGCCTACGAGATATTATATTTTTTACATATTATATCCATAGCAACCCTCATGTTTGAAACCTCTGTTAATTCATAATGTCCTAATGCTTGATAAATTTTCAACGCCCACGAGATATTATATTTGTTACATATTATATCCATAGCAACCTCCTTGATTGAAACCTCTGTTATTTTATTCTGTCCTAGTGCTGGCAGAACTGTAAACGCCCACGAGTTATTATATTTGTTACATATTATATCCATAGCAACCCTCTTGTTTGAAAGCTCTGTTAATTCATAATGTCCTAATGCTTGATAAATTTTCAACGCCCACGAGATATTATATTTGTTACATATTATATCCATAGCAACCTCCTTGATTGAAACCTCTGTTATTTTATTCTGTCCTAGTGCTGGCAGAACTGTAAACGCCCACGAGTTATTATATTTGTTACATATTATATCCATAGCAACCCTCTTGTTTGAAAGCTCTGTTAATTCATAATGTCCTAATGCTTGATACATTTTCAACGCCCACGAGATATTATATTTGTTACATATTATATCCATAGCAACCTTCTTGATTGAAACCTCTGTTATTTTATTTTGTCCTAGTGCTGGCTAAACTGTAAACGCCTACGAGATATTATATTTGTTACATATTATATCCATAGCAACCCTCATGTTTGAAACCTCTGTTAATTCATAATGTCCTAATGCTTGATAAATTTTCAACGCCCACGAGATATTATATTTGTTACATATTATATCCATAGCAACCTCCTTGATTGAAACCTCTGTTATTTTATTCTGTCCTAGTGCTGGCAGAACTGTAAACGCCCACGAGTTATTATATTTGTTACATATTATATCCATAGCAACCCTCTTGTTTGAAAGCTCTGTTAATTCATAATGTCCTAATGCTTGATAAATTTTCAACGCCCACGAGATATTATATTTGTTACATATTATATCCATAGCAACCTCCTTGATTGAAACCTCTGTTATTTTATTCTGTCCTAGTGCTGGCAGAACTGTAAACGCCCACGAAATATTACATTTGTTACATATTATATCCATAGCAACCCTCTTGTTTGAAAGCTCTGTTAGTTCATATTGTCCTAATGCTTGATAAATTTTCAACGCCCACGAGATATTATATTTGTTACATATTATATCCATAGCAACCTTCTTGATTGAAACCTCTGTTATTTTATTTTGTCCTAGTGCTGGCTAAACTGTAAACGCCTACGAGATATTATATTTGTTACATATTATATCCATAGCAACCCTCATGTTTGAAACCTCTGTTAATTCATAATGTCCTAATGCTTGATACATTTTCAACGCCCACGAGAAATCATATTATATGCATAGCAACCTCCTTGATTGAAACCTCTGTTATTTTATTTTGTCCTAGTGCTGGCTGAACCGTAAACGCCTACGAGATATTATATTTTTTACATATTATATCCATAGCAACCCTCATGTTTGAAACCTCTGTTAATTCATAATGTCCTAATGCTTGATAAATTTTCAACGCCCACGAGATATTATATTTGTTACATATTATATCCATAGCAACCTCCTTGATTGAAACCTCTGTTATTTTATTCTGTCCTAGTGCTGGCAGAACTGTAAACGCCCACGAGTTATTATATTTGTTACATATTATATCCATAGCAACCCTCTTGTTTGAAAGCTCTGTTAATTCATAATGTCCTAATGCTTGATAAATTTTCAACGCCCACGAGATATTATATTTGTTACATATTATATCCATAGCAACCTCCTTGATTGAAACCTCTGTTATTTTATTCTGTCCTAGTGCTGGCAGAACTGTAAACGCCCACGAGATATTATATTTGTTACATATTATATCCATAGCAACCCTCTTGTTTGAAAGCTCTGTTAATTCATAATGTCCTAATGCTTGATAAATTTTCAACGCCCACGAGATATTATATTTGTTACATATTATATCCATAGCAACCTTCTTGATTGAAACCTCTGTTATTTTATTCTGTCCTAGTGCTGGCAGAACTGTAAACGCCCACGAGTTATTATATTTGTTACATATTATATCCATAGCAACCCTCTTGTTTGAAAGCTCTGTTAATTCATAATGTCCTAATGCTTGATACATTTTCAACGCCCACGAGAAATCATATTATATCCATAGCAACCTCCTTGATTGAAACCTCTGTTATTTTATTCTGTCCTAGTGCTGGCAGAACTGTAAACGCCCACGAGTTATTATATTTGTTACATATTATATCCATAGCAACCCTCTTGTTTGAAAGCTCTGTTAATTCATATTGTCCTAATGCTTGATAAATTTTCAACGCCCACGAGATATTATATTTGTTACATATTATATCCATAGCAACCTTCTTGATTGAAACCTCTGTTATTTTATTTTGTCCTAGTGCTGGCTAAACTGTAAACGCCTACGAGATATTATATTTGTTACATATTATATCCATAGCAACCCTCATGTTTGAAACCTCTGTTAATTCATAATGTCCTAATGCTTGATAAATTTTCAACGCCCACGAGATATTATATTTGTTACATATTATATCCATAGCAACCTCCTTGATTGAAACCTCTGTTATTTTATTCTGTCCTAGTGCTGGCAGAACTGTAAACGCCCACGAGTTATTATATTTGTTACATATTATATCCATAGCAACCCTCTTGTTTAAAAAGCTCTGTTAATTCATAATGTCCTAATACTTGATACATTTTCAACGCCCACGAGAAATCATATTATATGCATAGCAACCTCCTTGATTGAAACCTCTGTTATTTTATTTTGTCCTAGTGCTGGCTGAACTGTAAACGCCTACGAGATATTATATTTTTTACATATTATATCCATAGCAACCCTCATGTTTGAAACCTCTGTTAATTCATAATGTCCTAATGCTTGATACATTTTCAACGCCCACGAGAAATCATATTATATGCATAGCAACCTCCTTGATTGAAACCTCTGTTATTTTATTTTGTCCTAGTGCTGGCTGAACTGTAAACGCCTACGAGATATTATATTTTTTACATATTATATCCATAGCAACCCTCATGTTTGAAACCTCTGTTAATTCATAATGTCCTAATGCTTGATAAATTTTCAACGCCCACGAGATATTATATTTGTTACATATTATATCCATAGCAACCTCCTTGATTGAAACCTCTGTTATTTTATTCTGTCCTAGTGCTGGCAGAACTGTAAACGCCCACGAGTTATTATATTTGTTACATATTATATCCATAGCAACCCTCTTGTTTGAAAGCTCTGTTAATTCATAATGTCCTAATGCTTGATAAATTTTCAACGCCCACGAGATATTATATTTGTTACATATTATATCCATAGCAACCTCCTTGATTGAAACCTCTGTTATTTTATTCTGTCCTAGTGCTGGCAGAACTGTAAACGCCCACGAGTTATTATATTTGTTACATATTATATCCATAGCAACCCTCTTGTTTGAAAGCTCTGTTAATTCATAATGTCCTAATGCTTGATACATTTTCAACGCCCACGAGATATTATATTTGTTACATATTATATCCATAGCAACCTTCTTGATTGAAACCTCTGTTATTTTATTTTGTCCTAGTGCTGGCTAAACTGTAAACGCCTACGAGATATTATATTTGTTACATATTATATCCATAGCAACCCTCATGTTTGAAACCTCTGTTAATTCATAATGTCCTAATGCTTGATAAATTTTCAACGCCCACGAGATATTATATTTGTTACATATTATATCCATAGCAACCTCCTTGATTGAAACCTCTGTTATTTTATTCTGTCCTAGTGCTGGCAGAACTGTAAACGCCCACGAGATATTATATTTGTTACATATTATATCCATAGCAACCCTCTTGTTTGAAAGCTCTGTTAATTCATAATGTCCTAATGCTTGATAAATTTTCAACGCCCACGAGATATTATATTTGTTACATATTATATCCATAGCAACCTCCTTGATTGAAACCTCTGTTATTTTATTCTGTCCTAGTGCTGGCAGAACTGTAAACGCCCACGAAATATTACATTTGTTACATATTATATCCATAGCAACCCTCTTGTTTGAAAGCTCTGTTAGTTCATATTGTCCTAATGCTTGATAAATTTTCAACGCCCACGAGATATTATATTTGTTACATATTATATCCATAGCAACCTTCTTGATTGAAACCTCTGTTATTTTATTTTGTCCTAGTGCTGGCTAAACTGTAAACGCCTACGAGATATTATATTTGTTACATATTATATCCATAGCAACCCTCATGTTTGAAACCTCTGTTAATTCATAATGTCCTAATGCTTGATACATTTTCAACGCCCACGAGAAATCATATTATATGCATAGCAACCTCCTTGATTGAAACCTCTGTTATTTTATTTTGTCCTAGTGCTGGCTGAACCGTAAACGCCTACGAGATATTATATTTTTTACATATTATATCCATAGCAACCCTCATGTTTGAAACCTCTGTTAATTCATAATGTCCTAATGCTTGATAAATTTTCAACGCCCACGAGATATTATATTTGTTACATATTATATCCATAGCAACCTCCTTGATTGAAACCTCTGTTATTTTATTCTGTCCTAGTGCTGGCAGAACTGTAAACGCCCACGAGTTATTATATTTGTTACATATTATATCCATAGCAACCCTCTTGTTTGAAAGCTCTGTTAATTCATAATGTCCTAATGCTTGATAAATTTTCAACGCCCACGAGATATTATATTTGTTACATATTATATCCATAGCAACCTTCTTGATTGAAACCTCTGTTATTTTATTTTGTCCTAGTGCTGGCTAAACTGTAAACGCCTACGAGATATTATATTTTTTACATATTATATCCATAGCAACCGTCATGTTTGAAACATCTGTTAATTCATAATGTCCTAATGCTTGATAAATTTTCAACGCCCACGAGATATTATATTTGTTACATATTATATCCATAGCAACCTCCTTGATTGAAACCTCTGTTATTTTATTTTGTCCTAGTGCTGGCTAAACTGTAAACGCCTACGAGATATTATATTTTTTACATATTATATCCATAGCAACCCTCATGTTTGAAACCTCTGTTAATTCATAATGTCCTAATGCTTGATACATTTTCAACGCCCACGAGAAATCATATTATATGCATAGCAACCTCCTTGATTGAAACCTCTGTTATTTTATTTTGTCCTAGTGCTGGCTGAACTGTAAACGCCTACGAGATATTATATTTTTTACATATTATATCCATAGCAACCCTCATGTTTGAAACCTCTGTTAATTCATAATGTCCTAATGCTTGATAAATTTTCAACGCCCACGAGATATTATATTTGTTACATATTATATCCATAGCAACCTCCTTGATTGAAACCTCTGTTATTTTATTCTGTCCTAGTGCTGGCAGAACTGTAAACGCCCACGAGTTATTATATTTGTTACATATTATATCCATAGCAACCCTCTTGTTTGAAACCTCTGTTAATTCATAATGTCCTAATGCTTGATAAATTTTCAACGCCCACGAGATATTATATTTGTTACATATTATATCCATAGCAACCTTCTTGATTGAAACCTCTGTTATTTTATTTTGTCCTAGTGCTGGCTAAACTGTAAACGCCTACGAGATATTATATTTTTTACATATTATATCCATAGTAACCCTCATGTTTGAAACATCTGTTAATTCATAATGTCCTAATGCTTGATACATTTTCAACGCCCACGAGAAATCATATTATATGCATAGCAACCTCCTTGATTGAAACCTCTGTTATTTTATTTTGTCCTAGTGCTGGCTGAACTGTAAACGCCTACGAGATATTATATTTTTTACATATTATATCTATAGCAACCCTCATGTTTGAAACCTCTGTTAATTCATAATGTCCTTATGCTTGATAAATTTTCAACGCCCACGAGATATTATATTTGTTACATATTATATCCATAGCAACCTCCTTGATTGAAACCTCTGTTATTTTATTCTGTCCTAGTGCTGGCAGAACTGTAAACGCCCACGAGTTATTATATTTGTTACATATTATATCCATAGCAACCCTCTTGTTTGAAAGCTCTGTTAATTCATAATGTCCTAATGCTTGATAAATTTTCAACGCCCACGAGATATTATATTTGATACATATTATATCCATAGCAACCTTCTTGATTGAAACCTCTGTTATTTTATTTTGTCCTAGTGCTGGCTTAACTGTAAACGCCTACGAGATATTATATTTTTTACATATTATATCCATAGCAACCCTCTTGTTTGAAAGCTCTGTTAATTCATATTGTCCTAATGCTTGATAAATTTTTAACGCCCACGAGATATTATATTTGTTACATATTATATCCATTGCAACCTCTTTGATTGAAACCTCTGTTATTTTATTCTGTCCTAGTGCTGGCAGAACTGTAAACGCCCACGAGTTATTATATTTGTTACATATTATATCCATAGCAACCCTCTTGTTTGAAAGCTCTGTTAATTCATAATGTCCTAATGCTTGATAAATTTTCAACGCCCACGAGATATTATATTTGTTACATATTATATCCATAGCAACCTTCTTGATTGAAACCTCTGTTATTTTATTTTGTCCTAGTGCTGGCGAAACTGTAAACGCCTACGAGATATTATATTTTTTACATACTATATCCATAGCAACCCTCATGTTTGAAACCTCTGTTAATTCATAATGTCCTAATGCTTGATACATTTTCAACGCCCACGAGAAATCATATTATATCCATAGCAACCTCCTTGATTGAAACCTCTGTTATTTTATTCTGTCCTAGTGCTGGCAGAACTGTAAACGCCCACGAGTTATTATATTTGTTACATATTATATCCATAGCAACCCTCTTGTTTGAAAGCTCTGTTAATTCATATTGTCCTAATGCTTGATAAATTTTCAACGCCCACGAGATATTATATTTGTTACATATTATATCCATAGCAACCTTCTTGATTGAAACCTCTGTTATTTTATTTTGTCCTAGTGCTGGCTAAACTGTAAACGCCTACGAGATATTATATTTGTTACATATTATATCCATAGCAACCTTCTTGATTGAAACCTCTGTTATTTTATTGTGTCCTAGTGCTGGCTAAACTGTAAACGCCCACGAGTTATTATATTTGTTACATATTATATCCATAGCAACCGTCATGTTTGAAACATCTGTTAATTCATAATGTCCTAATGCTTGATAAATTTTCAACGCCCACGAGATATTATATTTGTTACATATTATATCCATTGCAACCTCTTTGATTGAAACCTCTGTTATTTTATTCTGTCCTAGTGCTGGCAGAACTGTAAACGCCCACGAGTTATTATATTTGTTACATATTATATCCATAGCAACCCTCTTGTTTGAAAGCTCTGTTAATTCATAATGTCCTAATGCTTGATAAATTTTCAACGCCCACGAGATATTATATTTGTTACATATTATATCCATAGCAACCTTCTTGATTGAAACCTCTGTTATTTTATTTTGTCCTAGTGCTGGCGAAACTGTAAACGCCTACGAGATATTATATTTTTTACATACTATATCCATAGCAACCCTCATGTTTGAAACCTCTGTTAATTCATAATGTCCTAATGCTTGATACATTTTCAACGCCCACGAGAAATCATATTATATCCATAGCAACCTCCTTGATTGAAACCTCTGTTATTTTATTCTGTCCTAGTGCTGGCAGAACTGTAAACGCCCACGAGTTATTATATTTGTTACATATTATATCCATAGCAACCCTCTTGTTTGAAAGCTCTGTTAATTCATATTGTCCTAATGCTTGATAAATTTTCAACGCCCACGAGATATTATATTTGTTACATATTATATCCATAGCAACCTTCTTGATTGAAACCTCTGTTATTTTATTTTGTCCTAGTGCTGGCTAAACTGTAAACGCCTACGAGATATTATATTTGTTACATATTATATCCATAGCAACCTTCTTGATTGAAACCTCTGTTATTTTATTGTGTCCTAGTGCTGGCTAAACTGTAAACGCCCACGAGTTATTATATTTGTTACATATTATATCCATAGCAACCCTCTTGTTTGAAAGCTCTGTTAATTCATATTGTCCTAATGCTTGATAAATTTTTAACGCCCACGAGATATTATATTTGTTACATATTATATCCTTAGCAACCTCCTTGATTGAAACCTCTGTTATTTTATTCTGTCCTAGTGCTGGCAGAACTGTAAACGCCCACGAGTTATTATATTTGTTACATATTATATCCATAGCAACCCTCTTGTTTGAAAGCTCTGTTAATTCATAATGTCCTAATGCTTGATAAATTTTCAACGCCCACGAGATATTATATTTGTTACATATTATATCCATAGCAACCTTCTTGATTGAAACCTCTGTTATTTTATTTTGTCCTAGTGCTGGCTAAACTGTAAACGCCCACGAGTTATTATATTTGTTACATATTATATCCATAGCAACCCTCTTGTTTGAAAGCTCTGTTAATTCATAATGTCCTAATGCTTGATAAATTTTCAACGCCCACGAGATATTATATTTGTTACATATTATATCCATAGCAACCTCCTTGATTGAAACCTCTGTTATTTTATTTTGTCCTAGTGCTGGCTAAACTGTAAACGCCTATGAGATATTATATTTTTTACATATTATATCCATAGCAACCCTCATGTTTGAAACATCTGTTAATTCATAATGTCCTAATGCTTGATAAATTTTCGACGCCCACGAGATATTATATTTGTTACATATTATATCCATAGCAACCCTCATGTTTGAAACCTCTGTTTATTCATAATGTCCTAATGCTTGATAAATTTTCAACGCCCACGAGATATTATATTTGTTACATATTATATCCATAGCAACCTCTTTGATTGAAACCTCTGTTATTTTATTCTGTCCTAGTGCTGGCAGAACTGTAAACGCCCACGAGTTATTTGTTACATATTATATATATAGCAACCTCCTTGTTTGAAACCTCTGTTATTTCATTCTGTCCTAGTGCTGGCTGAGCTGTAAACGCCCACGAGATATTATATTCGTTACATATTATATCCATAGCAACCTCCTTGATTGAAACCTCTGTTATTTTATTTTGTCCTAGTGCTGGCTAAACTGTAAACGCCTATGAGATATTATATTTTTTACATATTATATCCATAGCAACCCTCATGTTTGAAACATCTGTTAATTCATAATGTCCTAATGCTTGATAAATTTTCGACGCCCACGAGATATTATATTTGTTACATTTTATATCCATAGCAACCCTCATGTTTGAAACCTCTGTTAATTCATAATGTCCTAATGCTTGATAAATTTTCAACGCCCACGAGATATTATATTTGTTACATATTATATCCATAGCAACCTCTTTGATTGAAACCTCTGTTATTTTATTCTGTCCTAGTGCTGGCAGAACTGTAAACGCCCACGAGTTATTTGTTACATATTATATATATAGCAACCTCCTTGTTTGAAACCTCTGTTATTTCATTCTGTCCTAGTGCTGGCTGAGCTGTAAACGCCCACGAGATATTATATTCGTTATATATTATTTCCATAGCAACCCTCTTGTTTTAAATCGACTATCCTAATGCTTGCTGAACTCTAAACGCCTACGAGATATATTTTTTTATATTACCTGCCGGCTACTTCGTACTCCCGGAATTTAGGGATCCTCATTCCTTAATTAAAGTAAATGCAGCCTGTCAAAATTGTTCCAGTCGTTTAGGAGTTTAAGTCAATCAACAGAAAGATGAACATTTATTTTCCAGTTGCGTTTTTATTATAGTTATCATATATACTTTCATATGCATTTAGTAAGTGCCGTAATTTTGGCATTACAAACAAATACTCCAACGAAACAAAAACAGACAACCTTTTTGTGTGAAACCTCAACTGTTTTATACTCTCCTAATACTTGCTGTACTATGTACGCCCACGAGATATAATATACTTGTTATATTATTACTTGCTTATATCCGCAATATTTTTATAAATTAAAGCCTAATGATATTGTGATTTATAAACAATTGTACTGTAAAGTTTCATCAAAGTTCGTTCAATAGTTTTTGCGTGAAATAGGTACAGACATCCATCCAGTCATCCTCACAAACTTTCCCATTCATAATATTAGTATACATTAAATAAAATAGTTAAGAATGTTAGTCTCTGCCAACCCCCATGGGGTACAAGCGTGAGTATATGTATGTAAATAAAATATAAATATCACCAGACAACGCAACATACACATCGTATGATACCAAATTAAGCACAACTTCTTCTATGGGTGCCGTACAATGGACTGAATGCGATCCCGGTAAAATCCAGACCAGGGGTGCTACTCTTGAAAACGATAATCGATATATCGTGACATTTGTCGTGTCGAATCCTACTCTAAGTTCCATCGTTTTTAATGTCGTATCGATGACTGAACGAACGATACATAATCCGATATATCGAGCTTTACCCTACTCTTAGGTTTAAATGTCGGACACGAATATTCGAATTTGACAACGACCAACATGTGATTTTTGCGATAATCTCAACGACACCTCTTAGGACGTCGTCGGCATTATCGTGTAGTGAATTTCGTATCCTATCAATATAAAATATTATTCAAATTCGTCTAAATATTATAAAAGTAAGTGATATACGGAATAAAACAGTATATTTATTTAAAAACGACACACCAACAGTATAAGTACCTATTAACAATTGGGTAAGTAAAATATTAAATAAAAACTGTTGCACGATGTGATTATTTATAATTTTTATATCAAGTGTAGCCATGAGCTCTCCTGCTAATTTCTGTTAACGTTTTCAGAAGTTTACAATGACAAGACTTTTACTATCTTTGGAAGCCTTATGATCGTAGATAGAGAAGACTATAGTAAAAGCGAAACGGCGCTATACAAAAAACAGCGAGCGTGAAAGAGCTAGCGAGTCTTATGTATCTTAGATTCTCAATCTATTTTTGTTACAGAGAGGCCCACAGATTAAAAAATGAGGCCATAGAGAATATTCATGTTTTCAACAAACTTTGCATTTATTATTCGTATCATACACTCCGAACATAGTATATGGATACGATAAACGACAAGGAATTCGAACATTTGTTAGAGTAGGGTAAGGTCGATATATTCGAAGTAATGTCGTGTCGTTTCGAATGTATCGTTGTCGATTTCAAGAGTAGCACCCCAGGGCCAAAACGAATGATCTTTTCTAAAATTTGCTGCTGATTGGTATCGAACCCGCAACCCCCTGGTGGAGTGAGCCGGACGGCCTACGCCACTGGTCCGACCAAGCCCACACCGTCGTCAAGCCCCTTGTGTGATATCTCTGTTATTGTATACTACCCTAGTGCTTGCTGAACTCGGAACGCCCACGAGATATTATAATAAATTAATAGCTGTGCCTGCGACTTCGCTCGCATAAAATATAGGGAGATTACTCGTAAAAAAGGGTTTAATTATTTCCCGTGGAACCCAAATTATTTTACCAGAATATAAGTAGCCTTAGTTACTCTCTGTAACACCAGTAAAAGTTTCGTCAAAATCAGTCAAGCCGTATGGGATTTGACTTCAAATTAACAGGACAGACAAACTATTTGAAAATTACGTTTTCGTTATATTAAAATATTCTTTCATATGCATTTAGTACCTACAACAAATGTTATTTTATATTACAAACAGGCGTTACAATTGTATGTAGTGTAGCAGTGGTAGCCGAGTGGTCGAACGCACACCTTGCAAATCAAAGTGTGCAGGTTCAAACCCCGGCTCGCACCTCTGGGATTTATGTGCGAATCTCATTGTCATCCGAGATTATCACTTGCTATGAAACGGTGAAGGAAAACATCGTGAGGAAACCTGTTGAGGGAACTTGACTAGTTTTCGAGAGATGTGTGAAGTCTGCCAACCCGCACTGGGCCAGCGTGGTGGACTATGGCCTGAATCCCCCTCGCAATGAGGGGAGGCCCGTACCCAGCAGTGGGACGTTAAAAGGGCTGTAGTAGTAGTAGTAGTAGTGAAAATATGTAATGATTTTATATTATAAGCATAGCAACGGCCTTGTATGAGACTTCTGTTATTTTATGCAATCCGAGTGCTTGCTGAACTCTGTACGCCCACGAGACCACGAGCTTTTTTATCATCCCTCTACGAATATGTACATAGTTACTTATAAAACAATAAGATAAAAACCTTTTTTAGACAAGTTTTTTTTTAAATAAAACAGCACAAACTGACATTTCTCTCTGCCAAACAGCGCAGCAGTTTGTCGGCAGTTGTTCTCAGTAACAGGGTTATTTATGGGATTCATCCGCCATCTTTATCACTGTCATTATCCATTTTTATTTATAATGTCTATTTATTGAATTTGTCCTTGCTATTAATTACTTGACATTGGCGAAATACCCGCGCTAGTCGCAGGTGAAGCCATTCCTCATCTTATTCCATTAAATTTCATCATTTCACTCATTTCGTAAAAAAGTAAAGGGTTATTTATTAGGTTATGCTGTAGGTAATAAAATCATAAATAACAAAGAAAATAAAAAACAAAGACAGGGTAAAAAAGAAGCGTGGACTTGTTTTCGCTAAAGCTAAATTACATAGAACTACCCAAACTATTTGTCGGGGGCATAATGATAGATAATGTTTTCTTAGAATGATCATAAGCTGGTTCTTAGATTTCACATTTGTCATCAAATTCGGTGGTAATTCGTTAATGAACCGTGGTACTATGTATTTTCTGGATCGTTTACCATAGTAATTGGTTACTTTGGGAGTGTGTAGTTTTTTCTTTTTTGATAGACGAGTTGGATAGCTATGACTGCGTATAACTTTATGTTTTGAATTCTCGTATTGTTCTGCTAAAATATTTAATTTAACTTTGTCTTCTATGGGTAGTATGTTACAAATTTTAAATAGTTTATTGTACTCTTTTTTTAAGATTTTCTTTAGTTTTGACGTCCACAAGTAGTTTTAGAAATCTAGTCTGTAATGTCTTAATTAATTTAATTACCATTACCATTAATTTATTTTTTAGTTCTTTGGATTTAATGTGATGTTGTATTAGTTTTCGTGTTCTCCTCAGCAAGCCCTTTCATTTGATACCCATATCGTGGTAGTGCAGAAAAAAATACTATTCCGCCATCTTGGATGATCCGCCATATTGATGATTATGACGTCACATAGCTAAGCATGCATTGTCATCCAAAATAAGCGTGTATACCAAATTTCAGCTCAATCGGTTAAACATAACTGACCTAAAATTCAGTTGCAAGATTCCACCCGGACATACATACGTTGCAAGCTAATATAAAGCTTGTAATAACTTTTTTCACTGGGCTTGGCAGAGGTACTACCCCGTGTCTCCAGACATTTGCCCCCTTACCACCACCTGTCTTGCAGCAATGTTACTTTTTGACAGTTAACTCAGAACAAAATCTGTAAAAAAAACCGGCCAAGTGCGAATCAGACTCGCGCACGAAGGGTTCCGTACCATTATCTATAAAAACGGCAAAAAAATCATGTTTGTTGTATGGGAGCCCCCTTAAATATTTATTTAATTCTGTTTTTTAGTATTTGTTGTTATAGCGGCAACAGAAATACATCATCTGTGAAAATTTCAACTCTCTAACTATCACGGTTCATGAGATACAGCCTGGTGACAGACGGACGGACGGACGGACGGACAGCGAAGTCAAATACTTTAAGAGACAGCAATACTTTAAGAGGTTGTAGTAAGGCCCCCAGAGCTTGTGTCGGCTCGCGCGGACAGCCGCTGGCAGGGTCACGGATGTGAGCTTTGCGTTCCCGTGGCTCTTCTGACAAGGCGGGTGTTTGGACCACCGTGGGTTTTTAGTTGGTATACGGCAATCTGCCGGGAGTCCGACATACCCCTTTCGACTCCCCCGTGTCGGAAGGGGATGCGTAAAGCATTTTCCCACGAAAAAAAAGGCCCCCAGAGCTTGCTATTCTACTCTGAAACTTTTGAACATTAATACTATCCTTATGATTTATAAGGTCTGTAAGTAAGCCCACGAAATCTTTATATATATAATTCTACTGTACGTGTGTATGTCACTGAACTCCTCCTAAACGGCTGGACCGATTTGAATGAATTATTTTGTATGCGTTTGGGTGGCGCCCTGGATGGTTGAGATTTAAAATTGGAGCCGGTAGGTTGCGCTGCTTTCGTATGTCACTAATTCTAAGGCGGTACGAAGTTCGCCCGGTCGGCTAGTCTATTATATTATATATATATATATATTATACATTGCCACAACCCAGAGTAAATGCTCAATTTGCTTACGTTACATACAGCTTACGAGCCTACCGTATTGTGATATTGATCGGGATACATGTGTGGGATGCCCTATTGAGGAAAAATACAACTGAACAAATATGACGTAACATTTTTATTTCTGTCCATACGTAAGAACTATGAATGAATCTGCCAGTGTGATGCCTGCACACATATATTAGTTTATAACTCCTCACTTTTATCAGACCCTAGTCATCTATGAGGGGTGCTTAGGGCGTTGTAGGTATGACTTATATCGAAATTGTTAACCTGGAGAAAGGTTGGGTTATTACTCAAATTTTATTATTTTATTTTATACTATTGACAAATCATTAATGCTCACTGTCAACAGTATATGTCTATCGCACACTAAACACTGAGTAGAGAGGGGGAAGCGTGTCTGTCCGAAATACGGCTAGCGCTGTGGGTTAGAGTGACAGAGACAGATTGGCGTCGTAACGCTTTACGTGACGTAGCGGTTTATCCTCCCATAAGAAGTTATCACTTCTAGACGTGCGGCTTTACGTCATTTTCAAGAAACGTAACGAAACCAGTTACTTGGTCGGCGTCTCCTATTTCAAAAATATTGATTTTTGTAACTAGTTATGTGTGTATAGTTGTGATTTGACTTGAAAAGAGTGATTCGGTTACATGCCGCGTAGCTAGTTATTGTAACTTTTGACGTGAAATAACGCCCACGTCTAGTCACTTCAATAAATGGCTGCAGCTGCGACTGGCGAGTATTCTTCCAATGTCAGTAATAATTAGCAAGGACAAATTCAACAAATACACAGTATAAATCAAAAGAATGTAAAGATGACCGATGAATCCACATTACACTACAATGTTAGTCCATTTAAATGTCACGTATACGTAACGTGACGCTACGCAAAATGATGGTACTCGCTTGCTTGAACGTTCTATATATTGATGTATCGAGGGGGTGGAGACCATGATACAATGCACACTAAAATAAACCACCTTTGCTCGATACACACATCAGTTTCAGCCAATTATAGTCCAGGGGGTTGCACCCGGGGGTGGTAGCTGGATACTGGATCCCATCTCCTATCGATTATAAACTCCTGGTCCCTAGTGAGCGCTGTATAAGGCGTTGTTACACATATCAACTAAGCTTTAATTTGGTAGGATTTGTTCTAGGATTCCGTCCCTCAAAATTTAAAAAAAACCGGCCAAGTGCGAGTCGAACTCGCGCACGAAGGGTTCCGTACCATTATCTATAAAAAACGAGCATAAAATCATGTTTTTTGTATGGGAGCCCCCTTAAATATTAATTTCATTTTGATTTTAAGTATTTGTTATAGCGGCAACAGAAATACGTCATCTGTGAATATTTTGTGTAATATTGTTAAAGTCTTCGAGAGTCGTTTCCCGTGATGGAAAAACTATATAATTATATACCAACAACTTTGTACGGCACCCTTGGTGCGCGAATACGACTCGCACTTGAACGATTTCTTAAATAGTCATCTAGAGCCTTACCCCCATGTTGTTGTTTCAATGGAGTGTAGAAGTAAAGGGGAATCATCTCCTATGGGAGAAAATTTGAAAAAGTGTCCAGCTGTATGTACAATGGCGCTGATGTCGACAAAGGCTATGAATATAGCAATTGAATTAAAAAAATATATTATCATTATCAAAATACTGCCAGCAGATGCGAATTTGGCGCCACCCTTATTTAATGCATTTCGACGGACACTTTTTTAATACGCAGATGAATACTTTTTCAATATACTCCTTAATTTTATTAAGAGTTAACTGCACAGAAATAACTGTCGAAAATTAAAATGAATATTTAAAACATTGGTGCAAGACAGGTAAGGGGGCTGATTTCAAAGAATTTCAATATTTTTTTTACCTATTTTGTCCCCCTGCTGGGCAAACGTTTTTCTGTATTCTCGACATGTCCCTTCCCCGCCAAAGCCGACTAGGCTTTTAGCCCAGAGTGATATGGGTCGCGTAGTGAACAACTAATAGTGAAACGAAAGTGGCAGGCACATTTATAAAAGCAAAAAATAAAGACTACATGCATCTCGTGGGCGTACAGAGTACAGCAAGCACTAGGATAGCATGAAATAACAGAGGTTTCACACAAGGGGTTGTTAAGGGTAATATTATAAAAAGTCGTGGGCGTTCAGAGTTCCGCAAGCACTAGGATAACATGAAATAACAGAGGTTTCACACAAGGGGTTGTTAAGGGTAATATTATAAAAAGTCGTGGGCGTTTAGAGTTCCGCAAGCACTAGGATAACATGAAATAACAGAGGTTTCACACAAGGGGTTGTTAAGGGTAATATTATAAAAAGTCGTGGGCGTTCAGAGTTCCGCAAGCACTAGGATAACATGAAATAACAGAGGTTTCACACAAGGGGTTGTTAAGGGTAATATTATAAAAAGTCGTGGGCGTTTAGAGTTCCGCAAGCACTAGGATAACATGAAATAACAGAGGTTTCACACAAGGGGTTGTTAAGGGTAATATTATAAAAAGTCGTGGGCGTTCAGAGTTCCGCAAGCACTAGGATAACATGAAATAACAGAGGTTTCACACAAGGGGTTGTTAAGGGTAATATTATAAAAAGTCGTGGGCGTTTAGAGTTCCGCAAGCACTAGGATAACATGAAATAACAGAGGTTTCACACAAGGGGTTGTTAAGGGTAATATTATAAAAAGTCGTGGGCGTTTAGAGTTCCGCAAGCACTAGGATAACATGAAATAACAGAGGTTTCACACAAGGGGTTGTTAAGGGTAATATTATAAAAAGTCGTGGGCGTTCAGAGTTCCGCAAGCACTAGGATAACATGAAATAACAGAGGATCCACATAAGGAGCTGTTATATACATATATAACTAGCTGTACCCGCGACTTCGTACGCGTGGATTTGTTATTTTTTTTCTAATTAAAGTAGCCTAAGTCACTCCTTGTAACATCAGCTATCTACCAGTGAAAGTCCCGTCAAAATAGGTACAGCTGTGTCAAAGATTACTCAGAATAAATGGTAGTTATGTGCATCCCGCGGAAACGTGTGCCTTTTTAAAAATTATAGTACGTCAAGTCACATCTTTTAAAAATAGCTATCTGCTAATGAAAGTCTCGTCAAAATAGGAGAACACACGAAATAATTGGGATTTATACCCTAAGAAACTCTTTGTTATATTAGCTATCTGCCAGTGAAAGTCTAGTCAAAATAGGTACAGGTGTTTTGGAGAACACTCGGAATAAAATGAATGTATGTTCTTCCCGCAGAATCGTAATGTTTTTTTATTATTAAATGAAAGTACCCTAAGAAACTCCTTGTAACATTAGCTATTATCACTGAGTGACATAAGCTATATTTATTACTAGAAAAAATTAGAGATCCTTAGAAATCTATACTAAAACCAACCCAAGGTGTAAAAAATTTAGCCGTAAAATGTCTTTCATCGTATACGCTGCGAAAAGTATTGATGATAGAACAAAAAAATGTTCTACAATATTATAGAACACATCAATATCTACAAAAAAGTCCGCGAGACCATATGTCCAAATTTTGTAGTTTTGTCACTATAAGAACTTTTTTACATTTTAAAAGTTGACAGAAAAATGCCGTTCAAAATCAGACCGTATTATCCATACCTTTGTATACATTTTTATCCAAATAAATTATTATTTCGTATTCAAGACTGTTTCAATACCTGTCGATTACTTTTTGAATTATTGAAATCGGTCATTCCATTAAAAAAATATTACGAAATAAAAAATATCAATATAAACAAAAATATACGCCGCCGCGGACGACGCCCCAGAAGGTCCACGAAGCGCAGCGAGCAACGCGGCGAGGGAGCGGGCACCGAAGTGCGGGAGAGGGTTTTGCGTACGGAAAGAGTGCTTTTCTCATGGGCAATTGTATGTTGCTCTTTCTCGAGTAGGATCTCCTGAAAATCAATATGGTTTTGCTGCCACCTACAAATACAACTGCCAACATAGTGTAAAGTGAAACTTTAAGGTAATAATATGACAATATAAAAATGTCCACCCGTGCGAAGCCGGGACGGGCCGCTAGTAAAATATAATCTCGTGGGCGTTCAAAGTTCTACAAACACAAGGATAGCATGAAATAACACACAAGGGGCTGTTATAGATATAACTAGCTGTGTCCGCGACTTCGCCCGCGTGGACTTTAGGGAGATTACCCGGAAATAATGGTTTTATGTTCATCCCGCAGAACCCTAATGCTTTTTCTAAAATAAAAGTAGCCTAAGTTACGCCTTGAAACATCAGTTATCTGCCAATAAAAGTCCCGTCGAAATCTGTTCAGCCGTTTGGAAGTTTACCCAGAACAAACAGACAGACAATTTTTTTAAAAATTGCATTTTCGTAATAGGTATCGTGTAGGTATACTTTCATATGCGTTTGTTAAAATAATGTTATTTTGATATTACAAACAGACACTCCAATTTTATTTATTTGTATAGATATATAAAAATATAAATATATCTCGTGGGCGTACAGAGTTGCGCAAGGACTAGGATAACATGAAGTAAGAGAGGTTCACACAAGGGGCTGTTGTGGATATCATTTATAAAAATATGATACAGGGTCTATCAGAAGTCTGAAATATTTAGGTGCATATAGGATAGCTGATATGTAGATTATCAGTGAAAGCAGACTATACCTAATTATCATCGTTTCCGAGTTACAAACCATTAAATATTGGTCAAAGGTATCATGTTGTAGCATAGGGCATATTCATTCATTGGACATTTTGCATAGGACTTTAGATATTGCAAGTTTTCAAAATTGGCGTCAAAAAAGTTTGAAAATGTGTTATAGTTTAGATCAAATTTTCATACCATTCAGTTGTATTCGGGATACTTGTGCAAACGGTATTATTATTTTGGACAACACTCTGTTTATCTCGGGGGCGTTCAGAGTTTAGCAAGCACTAGAATATCATGAAATAACAGAGTTTTTATACAAGGAGCTGTTATGGATAATAATGTATTTATAAATAAAATATCTCGTGGGCGTTCAGAGTTCCACAAGCACTAGGATATCATGAAATAACAGAGTTTTTATACAAGGAGCTGTTATGGAATGTATTGATAAATAAAATATCTCGTGGGCGTTCAGAGTTCCACAAGCACTAGGATATCATGAAATAACAGAGTTTTTATACAAGGAGCTGCGGTCTCAGTACGCCTGCCAAGATAAGACATTTTCTCACGGATCGTGACGTCATTTTTGTTGCAAAATCGTTACGTCTTATTTGCTAGCATGGCGTAAATATAAAATGGGTTTGACAGTTAAATACAACGTGTTTGACGTATGGATAAGATGTTATATCTTAAGTGCTAGCATGGGTTACCAAAATTTACCATAGAGACACGAATTTGACAGGTCAACGTAAAGAAATTTCTCACGGTCAAAGGCCGGTGATGAGAAAATAATTAGGCTGTAAGAAGTACATAAATATAGCATTTTATACACTATTATAACAAATAATACTTATTTTACTCCATCCATCGCCAATATCAAGCGGACTACATGCAAAATTCTTCCGAAAACGAACACGTAAATTTATTTTCGTGTTCGACAAACAACAACAAAAAATGTAGAGACATTTCTATCTGTTTTATTTTCTTCCGAAAATCCCCATAATCCTATTCCACGTGATTTAAAATCCATATTTAAAAATCTGTAGGTTTGAGGTTAGATTTTGTTTGGCATCATACTTTGCGTGCTTTTTGCCGTTTTACAATGTAAAGTTCTTTAAATTGGCAAATAAAAATAGTATAGTGCCCAAGAAATACATTTTAAGGATAATACCACCGACCAAATGATAATACGTAAAGCTTCCGGCATAATAAAAAAGAAGCTATGCCCAAAGATATTTTTAATCTGTGCATAAATAATCTAATATATTCTATGATGTGTATGCAGCATCTTTTTTCTTTGTAAAGCTCCGTCTCGCTCTATTTGTCATTTCAATGAACGAATGAACGAAAGATCGTAAACTGTGAGAAAATTTTAGCAGGCTGTCTAATTTTAAACATCTTGGAAGCCATATTAGCAAATAAGATACGAGAACGCAAGTTGACAAGATGTTTTAGGGACTTGTGAGAAAACATCTTGGCAGGCGTACTGAGGCCGCTGTTATGGATATTAATTAATTTATAAATAAAATATCTCGTGGGCGTTCAGAGTTCCACAAGCACTAGGATAGTATAACATAACATGGCTGCACAGGCGTCACGCAAGGGAGTTGCTATGCATATTTTATCTCCTTTATTTCTTATCTTTCTTATAAATTAAATTTTTAAATAAAAATATAAAAAACAGTTCCCCACCGGCATCTGGAACAGGGTCCTAGTTACCAGTGGTTAGGGCTCCAGAGAGAGGAACTTCCTCACAATGCGCGCCGTCTCCAGAAGTACTGCCTTCTGAATCTGTCCCTTGATCCAGCTGCCTAACGCTAGCCTCTTTAGGTGTTTGTCGAGGCTCTTGGCTAATAAACCATGGGCGGAAACGACTATCGGTACAATGATTGCCGCATCAATGTCCCACATGTCGACAACCTCGTGAGCCAGATCAAGATACTTGCTTTCTTTATCTTTCTCTGCTTTCACGAGATTCTCGTCATGGGGGACAGTGATATCGATAATCATTGCACGGCGCTCTTGGCGATCTATCAGCACAATATCAGGCTTATTGGCTACAATAGTCCTGTCTGTGATGATAGACCGGTCCCAATACAATGTGATATGACCCTCTTCGAGAACTGGTTGTGGCTCATACCTGTAGTACGGTACCTCGGATGTCACAAGGCGATATTTAAGGGCAAGTTGCTGGTGGACAATCCTGGCTACTTGGTTGTGTCTGTGTAAATATTGACCATTTGCGAGACGCGAACAACCGGAGATGATATGCCTCAGGGATTCACCAGGGCGATGACATGCCCGTCAAATGTCAATGGTGCCATCCCTAAGAATATATCTCCGGTAGTTGTTCGTCATCACAACTTCGTCCATAATTGCACAGACAAAACCTTCGGTTTCCCCAAAGAGGTCGCCGAATCGTAGCCAGGCCACGGAGGCCGCAAGATCTACATCGGGCGCACGAAGGGCCCGATAGTACCTTCCGTGTAGCTCCTTACCCTGCCATACCACCCTAGGATCATCCGTTGTCAGTACCACAGGTTTGCGCCAGTTCTCTTTTGCCAAAGATAGAGGGGTGAGTCCATTATCTACTGCCACTACATCCACATGATATTACTATGCATATTATTATTATAATCTAAACAATTGAATAAAATTGAAGTGACTATTTTGTAATGTCAAAATAACTGTATGTTACTAATGGGCTGAACCGATTTTAACGGGACTTTTACTGATAGATAACTGCTGTCACAAGTCGGAATTTAGGTTATTTTTATTTTCGAAAAAGGATCAGAGGTCCCCCGGGAAAAAATGAAACATTTTTTCCGGGTAATTAGGGTTCCTAAATTCGCGTCGCGGTGCATGCTAAAGCGATCCCGTGGCGCCCCGATACAAGCGGAAGATGGTACACCGTCGGTTTTTAGTGGGTATACAGCCTTCTGCCGGGACCCCCACATAACCCTGTTACTTCCCCCGAGGTGGCAGGGTAGCAGGGAAAAAAAATACATCATCACGCCTGGATTCCCCGAAGGGGTAGGCAGAGGTGCACTGCAGTGCGCCCACATTTCGCTGATGTATTTTGGTCCATTATACCGGACACATTCTCCCTCAATACTTTTTCATGTATGTACCCATTTGTGTATCTTTGTGTCTGTGCTGAATAAACTTTTTCTTTCTTTCTTTCAATACGAGCGAGGTGCGTGCCGGGGTTTGAACCTGCGCACTTTGATTGCAAAGCGTGCGTTCAACCACTCGGCTATCACTGCTAAAAAGCATTCCTAAATTACGTGCGTACGAAGTCGCAGGGTCTTTTTTTTTAATGGACTACGCTGTTGGCCGTGAGGTAGCCTTTACAGCTTTACCGGAGGAGTGCCGAACACAGAAAACACTCCAACTAAGGCCTTAAGGGCGGAAAAGGGAGGCAAATAGCTCAAGGGCGCCAAAGAGGGCACGACCTTGGCTTGGGCAGTTACCGTGAGCGGAGTAGTGACTGCGCTCCTAGGTGCAGAGATGCACCTACGAGCGGAAGAGGGGGTTCCTCGACCTCGCCGGCGAGATCGGTGTCTGTTTGAGGCTGGTGTAGGTGTGTTGGTGGCCCTCTCGACGCTCGGGTCGAGGAGGGCGTCGCGAGTTCAGCTAGGCATACCTACATAAAGACACTTTGCGTATAGCTTACCAGATAAATAAAACAACGTTAATCATCAAAACATGTATTAAATGAAACGTAAGAAAACAGCTCAGTAGTAGTACGTCCTTATAAATAAATTATAAACTGCGAATACCAATACCCAATTTACAACACTATACCGTTAAATAAAGCGACACTCACACACAACACAATGGTAGGTATGTTTAGGCTTGATTTTATAGTTACACTCATAAACGCGCGTGCGGTAATCGCGTTTCTACTATCACAGACACAGCACGCCTCGATGGATGACCCTCCATCGCCGATTCTCTATTGACGTCGTCGTACGCGCGACTATAAAACTATAAAACCAATCTTAAACTAAATGTTTAGCACTTATGAAACATTGAACTAATTAGCTAACCACGAAATATACAACCGTTTGACTCGTGCCTTAAATGGTAGAAAATGTACCTATCTTGAGAAAAAAATCGTAATTTTACTTTACATTTCCATACAAGTGAACAAAACAAGATTACAGGTGCCAGACTTTCGTTTGATAGACATCAATCTCTATTCGAGATATGTCGAAACAAAACGTCAAAAAGGTCGTATTTTTTTTTGACATATCTCGAATAGAGATGATGTATATCAAACGAAAATCGAGCCCCTGGCTACAAGTAGCTGCAACAACAACTAACAAAACTTATTGTAAATGTAACAGGAATAAAATTGTCGACCGAACAAAACGTGAGATAGTTTCTTTGTGCATACCACTCGTCAATAGTAAATAATGCAATACACGGTGCGCCCCCGCATCACCAACCCGCAAATCAAACGGCCGAAAATCACCGCAAGCCCATCAATAGTGCTAATTCTATTGACACCAAACTTGACATCACTAAAAGTATAACCATCTCGCTTTACTGTAGCTTAGATTGGTAGCAATAGAATTGGCAATAGGGTGCAATTCTCGCAGGATCAACATCATCTGTAATTCGACATAATGTCGAAACAAAACGAAAAACTACGACCAAATTGAAGTTTTGTTTAGTCATATATCGAATTAGAGATGTCGATTCTGCGAGAATTGGGCCCCTGATCCATGTGGTGTCAAATTTGTGAGTTAGAGGAAGTTTTTGATTTCGTCATACAGCACGAGGACGAAGGCGGCGCCCGTGCCTCTCAGGACGTTGGAGAAGGCGCCTTTGAAGAAGGCGGCCGGGCCCTCGGAGCTGAGGATCTTGGCCCAGCAGTGGGCGGTGCTCTTGTAGACGCGCTCGTTCACCGGCAAACCAGACTGCATCATCATACGTCGCCGCACCGTGTCGAGAGGGTACGACGTTATACCGGCCACCGTGGTCACCGTCTGCAAACCACCATCACGCTTACCACGACACTACCGACAATATGTCTATCTACAACTTAAAACCTGTCGTGTCTACGGATTATATCCATATTATTATTATAAAATGTGTTTTGCGATTACAAACTTATTTTGTAGTTAGTTTGTATGGAGATACCAGTATTCAAACTGCAAAGTTAAGTTTGCCTCACTTTCCAGTTTATCTTTTCGTTAGAGCAATATTCGGTGCTTTCATAGTTTAGGTAAGGAAGCCTCGGTGCGTGTGTCCAGCTCGCACTTGTTTCCTTTTGTTGCGACAAATGTCGAATTAGAGATTATATCCATGTCCATCTTCCGAGAATTGCCCCCCTGCACGCTTAGCATGACACTCTACCGACAATATGTCTATCAGCAACTTAAACTCTGCCGTGTCTACCGATTTTATCGATACCCTTAGCATGAGATAGCGCGTGGATTTTACCGCAGAAATTTAATCTTAACAGATTTCGTTTCGGTGCTGGGACATTTTTTTCCGCGCTCTATTTGGCGCTTCTGCGTGTGGCTACGTTCAGTGCTGGATTAAGGCAACTTGATGCCCTAACCAATCTTGCCCTGTGACACTTATGCTTAATGTTGTCGTAAGATTATGAAATTCCTTTAACTTTCGTGTGCCAGTTTAATTTTCTCGGTCGTCTCTGGTGCCCCCCTAAACGAGATGCCCTAAGCAATTGCTTAAGTAGCCCTTAGGCTAATCCTGGACTGGCTACTTTACCTGTGCGATGAGCCAGGAGATGATGAGCGGCGTGTTCTTGGGGTCCGGCAGCATATCTCTGGCCGTGTCGTAGCACCCGAAGTAGGTGGCGCGGTAGATGATGATCCCCTGGACTGACACCACGAACCCACGATACAGCCCGATCGGACCGTCCGACTTCAGCACCTTCGTGAGACAGTCGATGAGTCCGTTGTACTGTTTGTCCTTGCCTTTACCGACATCAGCCGCTAACCTTGAATAGACCATAAAATAAGGACTCTGAACACGTCAGAGGTAGCTCGCGCCCCGGACGAGGCAGCGTCTGGACACCTTGATTATACTAACACGTTGCGTAAATACAAGTTTTAGACCAAATCGACAGTAAATCGTGCAAATATTTTCTCAATACCAAAACGAACTATGACATTATAAAGAACGAATTTGTGTGGTAAAAGCCTGTAATAGGTATCATCGCTCGCGTTTTCTATGATATTTCGTTGGAGAATGAACTTTGTCTGTGAGTTAATATAATTCGTTTTTGTATTGGTACCTATATATTTAGCAGCGCGCGTTTCGGAGCCCCCTAGGTCTCAGTCAAGTAAGTAAGTAAGTCTCCCTAAGTCAGTTTAAGTCATTATAATGCAACCATTAAGCACACTGGGGCGTTTTGAGGCGCACGTCTGATTTTTACCAGCACCAAAACGAACTGTACAATAACTCATAGAAAAAATTCACTCTTCAACGAAATAACATTGCCAGCTAGAACTTTTACGCTTCGGTCTGTGCCTATTGCCAGATAAATTAAATCTTTCATGTTTAATGACATTAATGATTTGGTATAGGCAAAAATGTTGTCGCTCGACTTCTGACGTGTGTCCAGGGGACCGATTTTCGTTTGATAAAAATCAATCTCTATTAGAAAAATGTCGAAACAAATGGAAAGAATTTGACGTTTCGTTTCGACATAATATCTCTAATAGTGATTGATGTATATCAAACTGGGCTGGGGTGCTCGAAAATGGGGCTCCAGATGTTTTATATACTTCGAGGCGCAAACCTCGTTCGAGCAAAATCCAGTGGGTACACGAAGCACATGGAGGTGGCTCCAGCCGCGCCGCCCGACGCCAAGTTACCAGCGAAATGCCGCCAGAACTGCTTGTTCTTGTCCACGCCCTTGAGGAACATGGATTTGTAGACGTCCTTGAAGGCGAAATTCAGCGCTTGTGTGGGGAAGTAACGAATCACGTTCGCTAGATTGCCACGCCACAGCGATGTTATACCCTGCTCGGCTGGTATGCGAATAAACGCATCGACGATACCTGTAGATAATAAAATACATGTACCTACACAGACTAAGTAGTGGTAGCCTAGAACGCATGTCTTAGAAGCAGAGTCGCAAGTACAAACACCGGGAGCGCATCTCTAGGATACGCCGCTTTTTAGGTTTCCGTACCCAAAGGGTAAAACGGGAACCCTATTACTAAGACTTCGCTGTCCGTCCGTCCGTCCGTCCGTCTGTCACCAGGCTGTATCTCATGAATCGTGATAGTTATGTATGTCTGTTGCCGCTATAACAATAAATACTAAAAAAAACAGAATAAAGTAAATATTTAAGGGGGCTCCCATACAACAAACGTGATTTATTCGCACGTTTTTATAGATAATGGTACGGCACCCTTCGTGTGCGAGTCCAACTCGCACTTGGCCGGTTTTTTAATTTAAGTGTTACAATTATTTTGTGCTAAAGCTACAAAGTTTATCAATAAACTAATGATTTAAAATAATTATGAAAATGATGTAAATATAAAATGTCTAAAGTGTAGGTAGGTACCTCATGGGAATTGAGTTGATGACTTCATGAATTAACATGTTTAAGTAA
Source organism: Ptilodon capucinus (assembly GCA_914767695.1). NCBI lineage: Eukaryota > Metazoa > Arthropoda > Insecta > Lepidoptera > Notodontidae > Ptilodon > Ptilodon capucinus. The sequence goes on from OU611807.1 coordinate 12,224,222, forward strand.
GTAGATGCAGACTAGTAAATAAATGCTGAAATCCTATCATAAACTTGTACACTTCCTTTATCAGTTTACGGTACAGTGCTTCTTTTGGTGAACCCTGCTAATTTATCGTAAGCATTTTTCAATCATCCTCTCTCAAAATGTCTCGAATAATAGATACCTACTGATTAAACTAAACTCAGAACAAATCCAAGTGATCAAGCTCTACAATGATTTTTGTGTATTTCGCCCTTACTGCGTGCACGAAAAGTATTGTGTGGCACATCCTACAGCGCGCTATCGGCGCCCTACCAGCCAAACAAGGAACTAACAATCTCCATAAAATACTGACTCCTAGCGGACAACGTATCAACTAGACGTGGGCGTTATTTCACGTCACTAGTTACAATAACTAGCTACGCGGCATGTAACTGCGTTATTTCTGTTAACAGTAACTGTGAGCGAGAAACGTCACTCAGTCGCGATCGCGGCCGGCTGAGTAGGTACCTGCCTAAGCGAGAACGGGTGACACGAATAAAGCCGAAGTGATCCAAACGCACACGCTACACGTGCCGTGGTACTGGTATACAACAAAAACCGAAACCGCGTAACGAAACAGATTTAACTGTATAGCTAAAAACACTTAGATAGTGATTTAATTTATTTTCGTTTCGTATGTAACTGTATAGTTGGTGGAGTTATTTATGCAAACAATCACGGAAGCTAAATAAAAATAACTAGTTACAAAAATCACTAGTTTTGAAACAGATGATGCCGACCAAGTAACTGGTTTCGTTACATCTCTTGAAAATGACGTAACGATACACGTCTAGTATCAACTATCAATAGTCCATGCAAGGTGCTTCCAAAATGTAAATAGGTATATAACCTACCCTTTGACAGGAAGTCTATATAGACATCCTGTCAAAAGCAGTAAAAACTTTACCTTTATAGCGCTTGTCCTCAGCTATCTGTTTTGAAACGTGCTGAACCTGCAGGATCAACTTCACCCGCTCGATGGGGGCCACGGCGGTTTTAGCGACGGCAGCAGATATTCCTCCCGCCAGGAAATCTTTCATAAACCCCTTCGCGTCCCCCCCTTTCTCCTTCTTAGCATCCTTCTTCTTATCTTTATCCGACATTACAACGATGAAAACTTCTCACTTCGATAGACCTAAAATAAAAAGTCGCGTTTTTTCCACACGTCAAATGTCAGACGGTAGGTGGGTGGGAATAGATAATTTACATAGGCACCACAAATTTCAACCTCTAAGTTTGCAAATCGCAGGTACCGTGAAACACATCCATGTCAATTTTAACACGAGCCTTATTAATCACACAAAATAAAACTACAATTTTATAATATTTCGTTCCGTATCACTTGCGGGTTTTGGGTTTGTTTTTGACATTACAAAAGACAGGCGCTTAAATTTTAAATTTAGAAAGCGAGACCTTCATAGACAACGTTAAATATTCTATGAAGAGAAGATTATGAGCTAACCGCTTTTGGTTGTCCTTGAAGTTTGCCCTCCTTTGAACAAAATTTATTAGCTATAAGATTAACTACCCCTCTCATAACTACAAGTGATGATTACACTTGCACTCCATACTTTGGGCCTAGTCGCCACAGAGTATGGCACGGCAGATTGTGCCGCGGCGTTTTGTGGCTGGTTGTGCTTCGGCATGCCGCCAGTGCGTCTTCTCCCTCCCTTTTCCCCGCGCACCGACCGGACTGCGCCGCATTAACTGAAATGACCGCTGCACAAGTTACAATCTTATTTCAACTATCTTAGCAATCATAATTCCTCGACACAAAGTGACCCATACGTCTCGCGAGATGCAATGGCGTGCCGCGGCAACCCGTGGAATGAAACGGCATGACTCGTCATGCCGCAGCATCCCGCGGCATGCCGGGGCGCGTCGCGTCATGCCGTGGCATCGAGTATCAAGTAACATGAACACTAAACTCATTGAAATAAGATTCAAAATAACTTGATTAGTAATAAAATTCTTTGCCATGCCTTGCCGACAGCGGGCGCCGGCCCTATTTGATTCACTATCACAATAATAAAAAGTATGCCTTGACATTTTGTCACTAAATGATTTAATAGGTAGAGGTTGTGGTACTATTCTCCATGGTTCACGATATGTTGGTGACGCAAGCGCAGAAGATAAATAAATAAAGACAGAAGTGTGTTTAATTATTTTATTGATTTATATTTCGCCTCAGATCAAGCTTATCAATATGGAAATAAGGTGTACATCCCATAAGAGTTAATACTATTTAGATTGGAACGAGAGCCTTATAAATGCTAAGGAAGTTAAGAAACAAAAATGTCACAGCGCACAGTATTCGGTTAGAGAAAAACCAACAATAAAATCACATGCGTAGTTACACAATTAGGCAAAACAATTTATCATAGTACTGAATCACCACTGGTATATCAAGACTACAAACTAACTCCCACATTTATAGAAATATTACATCCATTTACAGTGGGATTAAAACACATTTTTTACTGAAAAAAAAAACTTTTGATAAACCATTATAAACAGGTCGATTCTGTTGAATACAAACTACAACTATAAAGCCCTATTTACATTGTGACACTAGTGGCGTGAAAGTAGTTTCGTGACATTAGTTTCATCAACAGTTTCACAGTGAAAACGTGAAAACGAATGTCACGAAACTACTTTCACGCCACTAGTGTCGCAATGTAAATAGGGCTTTATTGATAGCACTAGATGAATTTGGGCTTCTTGCTCATACATAATGTGCGTAATAAGGACGGCAACACGCTTAGTGCAGTTTAGTTGGGGACCAATAGAATCGACAACATTAACACCCATAAAGTTGGAGGTAACATATTTTATAAAATGCTTGAAAATAATAATACAAATAGGTCACGATCGTTGCTATGCAACGAAAAAACGTCCACCAATACATTATTACGTCAAAATAAATAAATTTATAAAAGGGCAATACATTCAAAATCTAATTGGAAAGATTTCAGTGTTGCTACCTATGATATAGCTATTGTTTATTAACTATTATTTCTAGTATCAACTGTCCACCGTCTAAACTGGGATCATATAACCGGCCCTAATAGAGGTACATGCGTAATCATCGAAAAAATACATTGATGATGTTTAAACTATCGCCATTGTGGTATTTTTAATTGTTTATAAATAATTATTATTAAATATGCAGCTTAAAGAATCACAATCCTATAATAAATTGTCAATCGCAAATTGTTCTAAGAGCCACCCTCCACATGACCTGCGATATTTGAACGTCGACAATGTAAGTCTTTTCAAACTAGCGTTTTTTTACGAGGGTATCAATTTTTTTTCTTAGCGCGTGTAGGCTCCCCTTAAAAGCTTGTATAAGACTCGCTACAGACACTCGCCACCACCGGTACGAGCGTGCACGCCGGAATACGCCTGTGTAGGCGGGTTCGAAAAAACGCTTAGTCTGAAACCGCATCAAATGTAACACATATTTACAATGTATAGTATAACAATATCGTTTCCATTGACGATTATTAGTATTAATGGCAGTATGGGCATACCCCAACACTAAGGCATTTGGTCACTGTCGTTTTTACCTATGCCCCACTTCATCGTCTATAACTGACATCAATATATTCAGAGTGGCATTCCGTAGTAATACATGTAAGATATAATGATCAGTAGGATGAAAATTCTATCGACACTCAAAAATATTTTGTCAATTTAATTATTTGCCACCGTTTTTTTTTTTCAAAATTAATTTTATTTCCGAAATTTACTTAATCACAGTGGTCGTACTGAAAACCTTGGTTGTAGTGCCACGTCAATATCAAACATTACAGTCAAGATTTTCAGTACCTAATCATCAACATATTAGTTACCTTAAGTATTATTTCAGACATCTGATACTATATAATTCGACATGACCAACCGCTCTTTTGCAGTATTGTTTTAATATTACAACAATATTACTGTAACAGGATTTTTTATAAGCGGTGGTAGAGTCCCAGAAGTTCGCTCCTCAACCCATCATAGACTTATTGATTCGGGCCTTGGTTCTTTCCACAATAAAAATAGCAACAGTTAATAACCCCCAAACTGATATAAAGTTACAATCCATAAACGCATAGTGGACCCCATTTGCTGTACTGAAAACATTGCCACGGTGATATTTAACTGACAATGGATTATATTTCTTTAAATTTTATGGACGTTATGGACTGTATGACTTTATATTAATCAAGGCATCTACTCGCAAAATCGATAACCGTGCGTCGACACAGTCCTACTCTTCATCGTTCACGAAAAGAATTTTTTTTTTAAGGACTTACACTGTTGGCCGTGAGGTGGCCTTTACAGCTTTACCGGAGGAGTGGCGAGCGCAGAGTGCACTCCAACCAAGGCCTTAAGGGCGGAAAGGGGTGGCAACTAGCTCAAGGGCGCCACAGAGGGCACGACCGCGGCTTGGGCAGTTACCGTAAGGGGAGAGGTAGTGACTGCGCTCCTAGGTGCAAAGATGCACCTACGAGCGGAAGAGGGGGTTCCTCGACCTCGCCGGCGAGACCGGTGTCTGTTTGAGGCTGGTGTAGGTGTGTTGGTGGCCCTCTCAACGCCCGGGTCGAGGAGGGCGGTGATCGTGTCGGGACGTTCACGAAAAGCATGAAATATATAAGATGAGGAATGGCTGCACTTGCGATAAGTGGGTATTCCATCAGTGCCAAGTAATTAATAACAACAACAAATTCTATACAAAACGCTTTATAAATAATGGGTGACCAAGTGAAAAGAGATGGGACGTTCTTCTTTTAAACGTCTCAGTCAACAAAATATCGAATTGAGAACGATTCCAAAGGTCTTGGCCAATGGAATCGGAATTCCGAATTTAATAAGCGCGAATATAATGTTTTTTTTCATTTTGATACTGGTGTGTCTTCGTGGAATTCGCGAGTGCGAACAAAACAACGATACCGTGTGAGTGATTAGTTATAAGTTGTCATGTGTCTCGTCAATAGTACTGCCGCCAGATTTCTAAAAAGTCTTAAGTGACATCTTAGCTAATTTGAGTCACATATACTATACACCAAAGCCCAACATTTTCTCCATCGGCCAGTTTTGGTTTTATTTTTCTAACATTAACAGTTATCATGATAAGTAGAGACAAATCATGATATGTAGAGCCTTTACAATTTCTAAAGACATCACTTTGTACCTTAAAATTGGGTGTGCTCACACAAATAGCTTCTTGGTAGTCGGAAAAGAAACCTTTTATCAATAAGCCAGTCTTGGTCTCATTGTTCTAAAGTTTATAGTAGAGGTGAAACGGATATCCGGTAACTGCGGTATCCGGCCTTGTCTTCACTATCCGGCCGGATACTGGATAGTAATGCAGTATCCGGCCGGACACCGGATAGTAATGCAGTATCTGGCCGGATACCGGATAGTAATGCAGTATCCGGCCGGACACCGGATAGTAATGCAGTATCCGGCCGGATACTGGATAGTAATGCAGTATCCGGCCGGACACCGGATAGTAATGCAGTATCCGGCCGGATACTGGATAGTAATGCAGTATCCGGCCGGATACCGGATAGTAAAATTAAATATTCTCATTATTTTACAAAGGGTAAATAATACCGCAATAGACCAACCGAATATCCTTTCTAAAGGCGTCGTCAAATGAACTAATAAAAAGTCAAATAGACTTAATTACAACTATGCCTAAAGTATGTTCTTAAATGGTATCGCCGCTGTATTGGTTCCGCCTTTGACCGCGGCCGCCTTCGCCGCGGGCGTAGTTTTTGAGAAATTAAACAAACAGAACGAAATCAACCTTATTTTCAATAAATAAACTATGTTTTTAAATGCGGCTACATTAGACATTCCGTCCTTTAGTATGAGCCGCTTTGCGTGTTATTCCATCGAGTAACAGTTAAAACGGTCAAGCAAGAAAAAAATACAAAATTCTTTAAACCATTACCTAAGCCTGAAGATAATAATTAATCAATATGGTCAAAACCTTATTTAACACCAGCGGCGATATCATTTAACAACATACTTTGAGCATAGTTGTAATAAGGTCTATTTAACTTTTGTATTAGTAGGTTAAGGTAAAGGATATTCGGTTGGATACATACATATTGGAATCCTTTTTATCAATGTGTATGTACCGATTAAATCCGCGAATAGTGAAAACGCGAATGAACGGAGCGTGAATAGTGAAAACGCGAATGAAGGGAGCGCGAATAAGGAGCATTTACTGTACTCAAAATTAACTAGTGGCAAACGTATACCAGCTTCTGAAAATAGCCTTTCGCTGTAAACGCTACTGCCAGGTGCTGAAAGATATATTCTAGCAAACCTGGACAACTGCGGGTACTCATGCAAATTAACTGACCACCAATTGTACGGGTCGTGATTGCGATCGATTCGAGTTGACTCTAGGAGATAAGACAATACACAATAGGAGATAAGATAAGACAATCTCTTTAGCTATTTGGTGTGGTTTTTCTTGATCGCAAAAATCTCTCCTATTATCTTTTGCCACTTCATTAAAACAGTTCCAAAAAGTAACATGATATTCACGTGTGAAGTTGGATCCAGATTCATGTTCTTTGTTTCGTTCAGATGTGTAAAACATCATCTGTCAGAAAATTCGTGGTGAGGGTTTTTTGTATACTCCATCATGATATGACGGGCTTTTCATGTTACATGTCTGACTTGAACTTTGGATCTAAAAAGGTTGCGATTAAGTAGTTTGGATTCTCTCCTAAGGATTTAAAATTACTTTCCAATTCAGCTTTCAAAGAAGCTCTCATAAGAGCTAAGTTCGGTGTTCTTTGTACAGTCTCGTTCTTGTCTAAATACTTTTTAAAGCACAAATATGCGGAATCGCCTCGGATTTACAGGAAAAGCCAGAAATTGTAATTTTCGTTATTTCTTCAAATGGGTTTAAAAGATTTATGCACTGCTCCATTAGGCCCCACTGTTGTTTCGTCAAATTAGTTCGTGTGTCATGTTCAGCGACATAATGAGAGATAGCCCTTTTTTGTTCTAACAAGCGTTCTGCCATGTAGAATATAGAGTTCCACCTCGTGTTGATATCCTGCACTAACTGATGCTGCGGTAAATTTAACTCTTTTTTGAATTTTAAGCAATTTTTCTCGTGCTCTACCTGAATAATCGAAATGAGTTACTAGACGACTTCCAGTAGCGATCATGTCTTATACTTCAGCTTAGACCTTCATTGACTCATTAACAACTCGCTGAAGCGAATGTATGAAACATATAGCAGAATCATAATTTGCAACTCGAGCTCCTGTTACCATATTAGCGCCACTATCATGGATTAGTAAGTAAATTTTATTTAACTCAATATCCCAGCGAGCAGCGATAGCGTTCAGTTCTATTGCTATGTTTTCTCCAGTATGTGATCCTGAAAATGGTTTCATAGCAAGAACGCCGTGTTGCAGCTGAAATTCCGGAGACAACCAATGGACTGTGAAACTCAAGAAGCTGTAACTATTGTCCTTGCAAGTCCAAAGGTCAGAAGCAACAGAAACTGCAATAGCTTTTCAAATGTTTGTTTTAATTTTGTCTCGAATTCCGTTGTAGATATCAGGAACAATTTTTTGAGAAATATAAGTGCACCTTGGTAATTCATAACGAGGTAGTGCTTGTTCTAGAAGCCTTTTAAACCCGACCTTCTCTACGAAGCTGTACGGCCCGTTATCTATAGCAATCATTTCTGCCATCAAATAATGATATTTTTTGGCATTGGCATCATTCACATCCCAAAGTAATTCCGACAGATTTTCTTCTTCTCTGATGTTGATGTTGCACTTGTGCTGGGAACGGCATGGCCCGGAGCCACAACCAGCTTTGAAATCATCAGTTTGACTTTCTTTTATCTATTTAAACTCCTCCGTATGTTTGAACTTCAAATGATTACTCTTGACTGAAGTACCGAATGTATGAATGACAAAAATTATACTTTAAAATATTGTACCGAGTGACAATGTGTCGTGATGTCGTTTAAAAAAGGCCGTAGTAGTAATAAAAATAAAATTTTAAATGGCACATCAAACAAAATTGATATATACTGGTAGGTTACTATTTATGTTTGTTTATTAACAAAATCAGTTTAAGATTAAAATTGCTAAATTGGCTATCGTTTGTTTGATGATGACATTTCTATCAAACTACGACGATAACTGTTATTGAGATAAATGAAAACGAATATGTCTTTATAATTTCTGGCGAAATCAATTGATGTACGTAACTCAAGATTAGGTTTTGTCACTTAATAGCTTTTTAGGAATAGGACGGCTGGGTAGGCAGGCGTGCGGAGTGTGTCCCGACCGCGTAACACTTGGGGTGTATCAGCTAATTACTCTCGCTATTTGCGCATCTTCGCCGCGTTGTCAGCATTCTCCTTGAGAATCTTCGACTTGAGATGGTCCTTGTACTTCAGGATGCCGCCCTCCCATTTTGTGACGGTTCCGTTCTCGCATATCCAGATTTCCTCCGCCACCTGCAACGAATAGACGCATAAAGATTGAATTTCTGTGGTAGCCACGCCAAAATTCGCGCGCGTTGTCAGTGTCATTTAGTTGAAGAATTAACAACATTTTTCTGTGTCAATAGTTTGTTTTGGTATAGCAAAAAAAAAACCGGCCAAGTGCGAGCCGGACTCGCGCACCGAGGCTTCCGTACCGAAACTGTGAAAGCACCGAGTAATACTCTAACGAAAAGATGAACTGGATAAAGACACAAACTTAACTTTGCGGTTGGTATACTGGTGTCGCCATACAAACAAACTACAAAATAACTTTGTAAAAAAAATAATTTTCTAACAAATTTACAGTTATTGCATTTTTTCCTTTACTTGTACTATAAGACCTTGCTTCTTGCCAAATTTCATGATTATAGGTCAATGGGAAGTAAGCCGCCGTATCTTTGGATTGCGTTAACCTAGAAGTTTATTTTTTTTAGGTTACGAAGGGACCGCAGACTAGTCTCAGTTATAAATTTCAACTTGATATCTCCACGCGTTTCTGAGAAAAAGGGTCTTGACAGACAGACATCCAGACAGACAGACGGACAACAAAGTGATCCTATAAGGTTGCCGTTTTTACCTTTTTAGGTATGGAACCCTAAAAATACCACGGCAAATGAATCTTTGTGTAAAATAGTTTGGGTTGGCAAAAATGGCTTTACAGTTCTTTCTGGATGTATGTTATATCAATGGTCTGTGGAGCTGGAAACAAATAGGACGCTGCTGACAGCCGCGACTGAGAAGTGTGCACAGACGAAAACATCCAGCGCGCCAGATTTCTGTCGGACGTCCGAACGCTCAAGGTTACGTCCAAGACTTACGTCCGATGGTTTGCACACCCCAGTGTCTAGATACCCATACACTATCTAGATACCATGTAAGTCGCGGCTGTCAGCCAGCCGTGTCCGATAGTTGGTTTTCAGCTTAACTCATAAGGTAGAAAAGTCAGTAGCAGTGGTAGCCGCTTGGGCAAGAACGCCCGCCTTGAACGTAAGGGGTGCAAGTTCAAATCCCGGGCCCGCACCTCTGAGATAATTTTCATGTGCGAATGTCATTTTCAACAATGATTACCACTTGTTGAACGGTAAAGGAAAACATCGTGAGGAAACCTGCACATCTATAGTAAGGCGTGTGAAGTTCATCAACCTGCACTGGGCCAGCGTGGTGGACTATGGCCCAAATCTCCCTCGTATTGAAGGGGAATGTGCCCGGTATGATGGCAATAGGCTCGCGCCCTATTACATTGGGAGCAAAATACAAGTGTGGGCGCACTACAGTGCACCTCTGCCTACCCCTTCGGGGAATACAGGCGTGATGATATGATGTAAAAAGTCAAATAAAGTCAGCCTTCACGGACCTGATTAATGAGTCTGAAGTCGTGGCTGACGAGGACCATGCCGCCGTCGAAGTCGTTGATAGCATCGGCTAGCGCGTCAATCGTCTCCATGTCCAGATGGTTGGTGGGCTCGTCCATGAGCAGCAGGTGCGGGGTCTGCCACGCGAGCCACGCAAACACCACGCGGCAACGCTGCCCGTCAGACAACTGACGCATCGGACACACCTGGAGACAAAAAGAAACCATCACTATCCATCCATAATAATTAGTGATGTGCCGGATCGTTAAAAATGTATAGCCGCGGAAACGGATCCAGATATCCGGCACATCACTAATAACACTGGTCTACAGTGGTTTTGTTACCCTAGATACGAAAATGAATTTGGGTCTATTTATGCATACAATTAATGAAACTATCAATGGTTTTGTAAGATTTGCTTTGATTTTTTTTTATCTTTATTTTAATTTTACATTACGAAAGTCAAACAACGAGAAACAAAATAACAGATATATTTCAATATCGTCAAATAACTGAGATCTCAGCTGTCCTGTGGAGCAAGGGGTCTGAGAGTGGGGATCACGTGATGTTTTTATGCGCGAAAAAGTTGCGCAGAAGCCTAATCATGACTGGAAAATTAAATTTTATTTTTAACAAGCCGATAATTGCTCAAAGTATAAGATTGAGAAATCATAAAAAATTAGGAGCACACTTGAAAACGTAAAAATTTGCGATGATGTCCAGGGCAACAAAAAAAAGTGTTATACACGAGATTCTAAGTCAAAGTCAAAATCAACGCCGCGCCGCGCCGCGTCACCGTTGCGTGGAGAACTATCACCAAATTTAGTACGACGAAGAGGTTGTAGTGGAGTGTCGTGCGCACCTGCTGTCTTCCGGTCAATCCGTACCGGCCGATGATCTTCCTCATCTCCTCCCGCTCGCGCACGTCGGGGAACTCCTTCATCATGTAATCGAGCGGCGACAGGTCCAGGTCGAGAAGCTCGTGCAGGTGCTGGTGGTAGCGCCCGATACGCAGGTGGGAGTTCTTACGGATCATACCAGTCGACGGCACCAACTACACACGTAACCATACTTCAATTAATACACTAAAGAATAATAATAAAACTACATCATCACGCCTGTATTCCCCGAAGGGGTAGGCAGGGGTGCACTACAGTGCGCCCATACTTCGCCAATGTATTTTGGTTCCAATGTAATAGGGAGCGAGCCTATTGCCATTAAACCGGGCACATTGTCCCTCAATACGAGGGAGACTTGGGCCATAAAACCACGCTGGCCCAGTGTGGGTTGGTGAACTTCACACACTTTTCTATAGACGTGCAGGTTTCCTCACGATGTTTTCCTTCACCATACAGCAAGTGGTAATCATCGTTGAAAATGACATTCGCACATGAAAATTATCTCAGAGGTTCGGGCCGGGGATTTGAACTTGCACCAAACCTAAAAGACGCAGGGGTGAACATACCGGGAACGTTTTTCGTTTCACTATAATTCTACCAAATGTAAAATGTTAAAGCGCAATTTGAAAAACATACTAATAATTAGTTTGTCTAAGTATTTAGTAATGTGTTAGATCTATTTATCAAAGTCATTTTAAAAATACTTTAATGTAACTAATTTGAATTAAAATTGTTCTGACTTAACTATAAAATAAAATGTTTTGCACTTCTGCTTCTACGAGCCTCTTACATCTAATGTTATAACAAATGGAGTGTACGTTATTACAGTTAATTTCGGCATTGACACCAATGATGTCTGATTTTGGTCTTAACTATTCCGAATAAGTGAAATTAGCAGGAAAGATAGATAACTCTTTATTGTTCCACCGCAAAAAGTACCAACATTACACACAGTTTACACAGAGTGTCACAATGGGCGGCCATATCACTAATAGCAATCTCTACCTGGCCCTGTAGCAATAGTTCAATGTGAAGTCATTTTCCCGACAAATTTGACAGTTTAAAGAGATAAAACTTATGTCTACGCGGTCATGCTAAGGGGGCAGGAATGGTATAGGATACTTACGTCTCCGTACAGTAGTTTGAGGAGGGTGGACTTGCCCGCGCCGTTGGGCCCCACGAGCGCCAGCCGCGTGTCCAGGTCGATACCGAACTCCAAGTTCTTGTAGATCCAGGGCCCACTGTCGTTATACCTGAACGACACGTTCTGAAAAAATACAGAACAAATAATCTTGTTAGTAATTCTATACAAATATATAAGATTTTAAGTGTCTATTTGTAATAACCTCACACATCTGGTGCGAGCGAGCAACGATTTTAACAAAATATGCAAGGAGTTCGACTTTGACCCATTTGTCACGAATAGTTATACAATAAGGCGGCGGTCCAACCATAGCTTCGTTAGTCAATGAGTCTTTAATTTAATTTATTGATAGTTTATATAATTTTTGCTACTAAGTAATCGCTGAAAGTAAATATGATAACCAATCTACTGCTAACCGTGGAAACCTATATTTGGCTTTATGTAATTTATGCTCTCTCTCTATTAGTTTTATTTGGCTGTTGGTTTTCTTTAAATATATCAATCTTTAAATAAATAAATAAGTAAATAAAATGGTACTAAAAAAAGATATAGCTCTATGGCCAGAGTTTCTTGGTAGACATAGGCAAGGATATTCATACCTGCACCATGATGACGGGCGGGGGCACCTTCCCACACGACGGGAAGTAAAAGTTGAGGATCTTGTCATCTGTGACTTTTTCAGTGAGCCCTTGGGCCACCATCTTGGCCAAGGTCTTCTCCTTGGACTGCGCCTGGCGGGCCAGCTTGGCCGAGCCGTGACCGAACCGAGCTATGTAGTTCTAGAAATGAAAATAAGCAGTGGTAGCCTCGTCGGTAGAACGCCTTGAACGTAAGGCGTGCAAGTTGAAGTCCTGGCCCGCACCTCTGAGATCATTTTCATGTGCGAATGTAATTTCTAATAATGATTACCACTTGCTGAACGACGAATGTAAACATCATAAAGAAACCTGCACGTTTATAAAGGCGCGTGTGAAGTTCACCATCTTGCACTAGGCTAGAACGGGGAACTATGGCCCGAATCTCCCTCCTATATGGGGAGAATGTGCACTGGCAATAAGTTCGCCGTCTATTACATTGCATTGGGATCAAAATACATCAGCCAAGTAATCTGCCTACCCCTTAGTCATGCGGGCATGACGATCACATAATCACAATGATACTTTTCAGTAGAAACAATTTCAGTGATGCCAGTTTTAAATGGGTGAAAAAGATGAAAATGGACAGTTTTGTTTAATAGTTTCAGTAGCAGAGTGGTCGAACGCACGCCTTGCAATCGAAGTGTGCAGGTTCAAACCCCGGCTCGCAGCTCAGGGATTGATCTGCGAATCTCACTTTCATACGAGATTATCACTTGCTATGAAACGGTGAAGAAAACATCGTGAGGAAACCTGCACGTCTAAAAGAACTTGACTAGTTTTCGATGGATGTGTGAAGTCTGCCAACCCGCACCGGGCCTGCGTGGTGGACTATGGCCCGAATACCCCTCGCATTGAGGGGAGGCCCGTGCCCAGCAGTGGGACATTAAAAGGGCTGAAGTAGTAGTTTAGTAGTTTCACCTTCATGTGAGCGATCTGGTCCTGCTCCCAGTTGTACTGCTTCATCTGGTTCTCGAGCAGCTCCATGCGCGTGCGCACAAACGCCTCGTAGTTGCCCGTGTAGTACTTGAGCCGGCGCTTACTCATATGCACGATATTAGTGCACACGCCGTTCAAAAAGTCTTGAGAGTGTGATATGAGCACCAATATGCGTTTGTAGCTGTTGGAACGAATCAATATGCATAAATTTTGACGCTTGAAAAGCAATCCTTTCTAAGCGACAAAAAATGTTTAAAGGAGTTATATCAACGGCCAGATCTTTCTGCGTCGTTTACTCGACTTAGCCGGTTTTTTTTAAATTTAGCCCGGTTTTGTAGATGTGTTTTTTTTTTATTTGTTCACAATACAATAAAATGATAACAATAATAAAAGTCTGCCAAACTGCATAACATTTTGTCGGCAGCTGTTCTCGTGTATCCGTTTTACATTTTTCATTACTTAAGTGCTAATATGTAATCTAAATATACGGTCATAAAGGTATATAATAATATCTTTAGAACTGTAAAATTACTTAAAATATATCATTAAACTTGCCAGATCTTCTCAGTTGAGGTTGCGTTTTGATCCAGTGGTAGTATATAAGAGTATAATATAAGAAAAATAATGTAAACTAGACAATTTGTAAGTGCCCCCATGGGCCTATACAGAATATATGCTTTTACTTGACTGGGATCGCCCAAAGTCCATAGTATGGTACCCATAGTACAAGCGCTGCTTAGTTTGGGATCAGGGGTTAGTTTGGCTGAGTGTGTGTTGTACATACTGTTTCAGTTCCTCTTCGAGCCAGACACAGGCGTCCAGGTCCAAGTGGTTGGTGGGCTCATCCAGCAGCAGCAGATGTGGCTTCACGTACAACGCACGCGCAAGGGCGATGCGCATCCGCCAACCTGACAACACAAACCAATGCCACCAACATTAAAAACTATCATCACGCCTGCATTCGTTCAAAGGATAGACAGATATGCTCTGCAGTGCACTAACTCTAGGCTGATGTATTTTGGCTCCAATAAAAGGCTCGGCCACTGTTAGAACAGCGGGCAAGCCTATCTGTGGCCATTATACCGAGCATATTCAGTGAACATTTCAACTCTCTAAGTATCACGATTCATGAGATATTGCCTGGTGACAGATAGACAGACAGCGAAGTCTTAGTCCTTTGGGTACGGAAGCCTTAAAAGATGAAGAAGAAGAACTTTTCTATGTGTCAATACAGTTCGTTTTGCTTTAGCAAAAATATTTACGACGCCTTGGTGTACGGGAGGACTAAAGAAGATGTATAAACTTGTGTGTGTCACCTCCGGAGAAGTCCTTGGTGGCTTGCTGTTGCATGTCGCGCGTGAAGCCGAGACCGTGGAGGATGTTGGCAGCGCGCGCCTCCGCCGTGTCCGCGTTCAGGTCATCCAGCCTGTCGTACACGTCCATCAGCTGCTCTTGGGACTCTACACGATACAACCAAACAAATACACCATCACGCCTGTATACCCTTGAAGCGGTTGGCAGAGGACACAGAGGACACTTCGCCGATGTATCTTGTGGGCAAGGTTATTGCCATCGGGCACATTCTTTAGAAAGCAAATTCATTTATTAGGACTGGAAACTACACACACAATAAGCGCACGTTAAGAGGGAGATTTGGGTCATAGTCCACCGCGTTGGTGAACTTCACACGCCTATCTATGTCCTTGCAGATTTCGTGACGTCTGCCTTCACCATTCAGCAACTGGTAATCATTATTGAAAATGACATTTGCACATCGTATCTGAAATTCCTAATGGTGCGAGCCCGGGATTTGAACATGCTCTCGTTACGTTCAAAGCGGGCGTTCAACCAACTAGATTGTCACTGCACTAATACATAATTACTTGTTAATGTCTACTTTAATGAAATCAAATTAAATTATTATTGATTTCAATGTGAGATAAACAAAATAAAATTAAACTTAGACCGCGCGGCATTTCACCATTCGATAAAAAAAAATGTTACAATATATAAATTCTCGGTATTCAGACTCGATGCTCAGTATCGAATATCGGACGTAACTGGGTACCGAGACTGCAAACCAGTCCGTGTGAAGCGTACCGTCATCCTCGCAGTGCGCGAGTTCTTCGGCCAGTTTCTCCAGCTGTATGCGCTCCTCGTCGACCTCCATGACGCACTTGAGGGCGGTCTTATCGGAGGCGGGCATCTCACGGGTCAGGTGGAAGATGTCGATGTGCGCCGGTATGGGCACCTCCCGGCGGCCGAGAGCCGACAGTAGCGACGACTTGCCTGCGCAGAAGATGGTATTACGTTAACACGTTAGCTGCGGCGAAAATATCATAAACGCACCGACGGGCGGCGGCAAGAATCGTATCGAACCGATTATGTGAACGTGTTAAACGATGTTGTTTTCATGCCTTACATAATCAAATCGTAGTGACTGCACAATGTTAGTATAAACTAGTGTTAGGCACACAGAGGCGTCAACGCTTGTGTGAAAAATTGTTCGCCAGTAGCTAAACGGACTGTATTGACACAGAAAAAAAACATTCTCAAACGGAATGACGCGTGGGGGCGTGGGTTGTACAACAGAAATTAAACCTTTATGCATATGAATACAGAGTTCGGTTTTGGTATTGGCAAACATCTTGACGCGCGAGCTTGACGCCCCAGTGTGCGGGGGTGTGCTCAAAGGTTGAATTCCTGTAGTATAAATTAATGTTTAAATTTTTTTTTAAAAAAAACAAGCTTTTATTTCATTGCCCTTAGTTTTCGCGTTCTCCTCAGCAAGCCCTTTCATTTGATAACCATACTGTGGTAGTGCAGAAAAAATAACTTTTCAGCCATCTTGGATGATCCGCCATATTGGAATTAGAATGACGTCACATGCAATGTCATCCAAAATGAGCGTGTATACCAAATTTCAGCTCGATCGGTTAAAGATAACTAATTTGAAATTCAGTCGCAAGATTCCACCCGGACATACATATGTTGCAAGCTAATATAAAGCTTGTAAAAAACCCGCACTCTTCAAAATTCGCTCGCGCTGTCCATGTAACTTCGTTATAGAATGAACTTTGACTATGAGTCAATACAGATTATTTTGGCGTTGACAAAGTATTTAACGCCCCAGAGAGGGGTCGTTAGGCTTTAGGGGTCCCGAAAAGGAAGAATTAAATTGCATAGCTCGCTACTAAAATACAATTCGCTTTTGCTACATCTACTAGTATATTAAAACAAGATCGCTTCAGTAAGTAGTAATATTACAATATTACAATGAGCGGATGTCGTCAGTGCAAATATACAATCGCAACAGTATTATAAACAAGCAGCCCGTCCCGACTTCGCACGGATGGACACTTTGGTATGCATAAATATAGCCTATGTTACTCAGTGATAATGTAGCTTTCTGACGCCAAAAGAACTTTTAAAATCGGTTCAGTAGTTTTAAGTTTATTCGTTACATACAAAAATACAAATATTTCCTCTTGATAATATTAGTATAGATAAAGGGACAATAGCGAGTTGCGACAAATGACATTATGGCGACTTAAAGCCTCCAACGCGACCGAATTCACTTGACCTGTTTTCGAAAATATATTCTAAAACAATGCAAATAAAAATGGAATACCTATGGCAAATACCACGCGATACAACAAGAACGCTTCCCTCGCTGACGTCAGTTTAACTTGGTATTGACGAATAATTGTCGAGACTGTAGATGAGCTTGTCGAGTATACCACAAATTGACGCGTTCACGCCTGCACCATTATCATGACCGTGTAGACGCAATTTTTATCTCTTTCAACTGTCAGATTTGTCGCTAAAATGACGTCACTTCGAGCTTTTTGTACACATGGCTCGGTATGATGTCATTTTCTCGACAAATCTAAAAGTTGAAAGAAATAAAACTTATTTCTACGCGGTATCCTTGGACGTATATAATATTGGGACGGAAAACAGAGAATATAGGCCACTTTATCCATCGTAAGACAAATCCACAGATTAAATAGAAGGTAATAAAGGCTTAATAGACACAAACAAAGTGCATTTAGTAAACAAAACAAACTCTCAGCTCAGTAAATAGACATATCGACGACTCTCATCCATTATGAATGCCAATAACTGAAAAATTTCCACAACACCAGTGTCGCGATCAATAACCAACCTTACCGCTGTATTGATAAGGCACAAAGTGTTATACACGAAGTGGTAGGCTGTGATGCGCACATGAATATTAGCATAAATCAAGGTGAGTCTGAAAAGGATGCGCAAAGTTTCCATGCCTTATGGAGTATAGACTACTGTTGTTGTTTACATGAGAAGACGTTTCTGCCGCATTGAAATTCCCCAAAAGTGATACTCGAATACTATAAAAAAACACTCATTCCTTAAAGGCCGGCAACGCACTTGCGATGCCCCTGGTGTTGCAGGTGTCCATGGGCGGCGTTGATCACTAACCAGGTACGCTGTCCGTGCCTTTTTGTTGTAGAATGAAATTTTTGTATGTGTGAATACAGTACGTTTTATTATTATATTATTGACGCCCCAGTGGCTATAAGCTTATGTAGAATATTACATGGAGCGGAATGGATCAAATTAAGTTGTTTTTTTTTTTTTTTATGAGATAGGGAGACAAACGAGCAGACGTTTCACCTGATGGTTAGTGATCAACGCCGCCCATGGACACCTGCAACACCAGGGGCATCGCAAGTGCGTTGCCGGCCTCGTTGTTTTTGCGATGTCTACACTAACGATTTTTTCCGTTGGCCAATAGGTAAAATAGGCGGTTACCGCTTGAGGGTAAGTTAACGAGGCTTCGTCTACAAAAAGGTAACTTTCGAGGACGATTTCGAAAATAATTGAAACAAGTTGTGACCAAGTATTTACTCGGTTGTTTGTTGGGAAATGCGAAAACGTGAGCGAGCAACTCCTTGCGACATTACTCTTTTAGGTCTAAACAAGTTGTTTCCACGGAGTTTTTTCTAGGCCGCTATTGAAATTCGACAACGTGATCGAGAAACTCTTTGCGACAGTCCTATTTTGGGTGAAAGAAGTTGTTCCAAAGTATTTTTTAAGGGTTTCGTTGGTTGTAAAATGCGAAAACGTGAGAGCCCCGTGCGTCATCGTCGTAGGGTGGACGGCCCTGTCCACCCTATCGTGAGGATTCACGTAGCCTCGTCTATCCTACTAATATTATGAATGTGAAAGTTTGTGAGGTAGGAGGGATGTTTATTACTCTTTCACGCAAAAACTACTGAACGGATTTGATGAAACATAACAGTATTATTGTTTATACATCAGAATAACACATAGGTTATAATTTATAGTGATATTGAATGATCGAAGGTGAAGGAAAACATCGTGATGAAACCTGCACGTCTATAGAAAGGCGTGTGAAGTTCACCAACCCGCACTGAGCCAGCGTGGTGGACTATGGCCCAAGTCTCCATCGTATTGAGGGGGAATGTGCCCGGTATAATGGTAATAGGCTCGCCCCCTATTACATTGGGACAAAAATACATCGCCGAAGTGTGGGCGCACTACAGTGCACCTCTGCCTACCCCTTCGGGGAATACAGGCGTGATGATGATAATACTATATGATGATATTAATAACACTCCGCATTATTCCGCGCGTCATAATGTTTACCAATACCAAAATGAACTCTATGTTAATAAACATAAAGATGGAATTTCTGTGGTAAAAGCCAAGAGTTATAATTCACTTGAGAATACTTGGGATGTAATTGATATTCTGTTGAAGTATGAGCTTTGACTATGAGTCAATACAGTTCATTTTGGTAATGGCAAAGATTTAGACACGTGGCTGTCGCCGCAGTGTGCAGCGGACTTAATGCTTTCAAATATTATTTAACGCACGAAATAAAAAAACAAAAGGTTTTTTGACCCTAAAAAGTTAATATATTTTTGTTTTATTTTTTACTTACGCTAAGATTATATCTATCATTAAATAAATATAGCCTATGTTACTCAGTGATAATGTTGCTTTCTAAGGGCAAAATATTTATTGAAATCGGTCCAGTAGTTTTTATGTTAATTCGTAACATACAAAAATTCAAATCTTTCCTCTTTATTTTATTTACAAAAAATATTATTATAGATGTGATACATATTGAGTTCGCTTTTGCCATTAATTAATTGACACTGGCTGAAATACCCGCTAACCGCCGGTTAGAAGCACAAGCATTCCTCATGTACTATGCGTTTCAAATGAGAATAGGATCGACTTTGCGCCATATTGTGACGTCATAACTGTCAATTCTAACCAGTTAGGTAAGGTAAGCAAAACAATATATTTTTTAAATAAAATTTATTTGCAAGTTTGAGTGAAAAATGCACTCAATCGCACGCCGAAGCTGCGAAGCACACTAACAACGACAAAATGGCGACTGGCGTCCTTATTTTCTTTTCTTTAAGAATTTTGGCATGGCTACTGGGCCTTTGCACCAAAAATGAAAATAAAAAAACCGGCCAAGTGCGAGTCGGACTCTCGCACGAAGGGTTCCGTACCATTATCCATAAAAAGAGCAAAAAAAACACGTTTGTTGTATGGGCGCCCCATTAAATATTTATTTTATTCTGTTTTTTAGTATTTTTTGTTATAGTGGCAACAGAAATACATCATCTGTGAAAATTTCAACTCTCTAACTATCACGGTTCATGAGATACAGCCTGGTGACAGACGGACGGACGGACTTTAAATAATTAAATATTATATTAAGAGAATTTACTACTAAGCAAAATAATTAATCAATATTTTTTTATTTGGTTTTCAAATAAGTTTTGTTGCAAACCATACTTTTCAAGTGACTTTTGACAGATAGAGGTTTTTGACATTCCTATTCTCATTCGAAACACATAGTAATTGCATAGTTTCACAAAAAAATAGAACAAAGAATACATACCACATCCGTTGAGTCCGACGAGTCCATATCGACGCCCACAATTCAACTCGAGCAAAGTGTCCTGGAGAAGTTCACTGCCGTAGAATGTGATGGAGAAGTTGGCTATCTTGATGTCCCTGGAGCGGGGGTGGACGGCCAGGGACCCGGTGCAGGAGCGGGCTTCCGAATTCATCTTAGCTTCGGCCTCTAGCTTAAGGCACAGCGCCTCTGTAAAGATTACAATTTCAATGAAATTTGAACTTTGTTGTAAATATATAAAACCTTTGTAATTTTCTAAAATAATAGTAGCCTAAAATAATAGTTTCTTGGAACAATCAACATGTTTTAAAAGTGTTACTTTTGTCTTAAGTACCAAATATACTTTTATATGCCAGACCCCACTTTAAAAGACTAAGAATCATGACATTGCCATGCATTGTCATCCTGCAAGTGGCATTGTACGTCAGAACCAACTTGGTAGACTATTCTGCGCATAATGAGATACACTCGTGTAACACAAGAAACGCGAACAAGCTCACAGCCATAAAACGATCGCTCACGAAGTCGTCCAAGCTTACGCATGTAATGGGTCCCACAGTATATAACAAGTTGCCAAAAAATATAATCGCCCTCCAAATTTATCTTGTTTTAAGTCTCGATTGAAACGGTGGCTTGTTGACCAAACTTTCTATAGTTTTGACGAATGTTTGACTTTTAGAGAGTAACTGACATGGTGTTATACCTAATATTGACTTTAGTGTAAGTGTGCTTTGACATTACTAATTTAAGTTGACATTATATAATTTTAATTTGACATAATTTCTTTGCATGTTATGGCGTTTTTGACACTATTTGACTTGGACTTAATACTCGTCTATTATTTAAGTTTGAAATCATTAATGAACTTTAACTGTATTCTGATTTGATATGATTGACATGTAAATTAATATTTACCAAAATAAATGAATTTGAATATGAATAAAAAAAACTGTTATTTTGACATAACAAACAGACACTTAAATTTAAACTATGTATAGTTTGTAAAATGTGTATAGGTAAGTCAGGTCATCCATATAAAGTACAGGAAGAGGGGATACTGAACTGCGTCGAAAGTGGAGCAACATTGATCTACTGCATCATACATTGAGATAAACTAACAACCGCTAACTGATGACGACGTAGCCTAGTGGACCGGGTTCTGTTCCCGGTAACGACAAATTTCAGAAAAAGACTTTTCGGAATTTGCCATTGTCTGGATGTAACTTGAACAGTCCTCAGTCATATGGTACCCATAGTACAAGCTTTGGTTTGTAGTCATACGATGAGTATGTCTGGGGATCGCAACATTTAAACATTTGGTAAAAAATAAGCAGCAGCCTTTGCCAAAAGGCACACAGATGCAGAAATTTAAAATTACCCATCAATCAAATCAAATCAAATCAATAAATATTAATCTATACAAATAAATAAAATTGGAGTGTCTGTTTGTAATATCAAAATAACACTTTTTTTACCAAATGCGTATGAAAGTATATACGATACATATAACGAAAACGCAATTTTAAAATTGTTTGTCTGTCCGTCTGTTTGTTTGAGGTAAACTTCTAAACGGCTGAACCGATTTCAATGGGACTTTCACTGACAGATAGCTGACGTTCCAAGGCGTAACTTGGCTACTTTCATTTTAGAAAAAGCATTAGGGTTCCGCGGGAAAACATAATACCCATATTTCCGGGTAATCTCCCTAAAGTCCACGCGGGCGACGTCGCGGGCACAGCTAGTAAATAAATAAATAAAGCAGCAGCTCCATACTTTGCAATAAAATTTAGTGACTATATAGGCGATACCAAAATATGTAGTACATTTTTACTATTAATAAATAATTATCATTTTACATTATGGAACCAGCTTAGGTATAAAAGTATTAAGTGGGTCAGGAAGGGACAGTGTGAAAATTACCGGGCCATGGCAGAAAAATGTTTGAGCAACATTGCACTTGACCAATCCATCGTCAACATTTCTATTAAAATCATAATACGCTAGTCCAGATGGTTACCCAATAGATTGAAAGTGAAATTACGTTTAAAGGAGAGTAAAAAAAAAAAAAACTTCGAGTGTGACTAAAGTTTCACCAATGCTTTTCTTTCTTTTGGCCATCTCACAATGATGGAGTCACGGTCTGTGAACAACTGTTGTGCAAGTAACCATTCCAATTAGATACACCAACTGAGGCAAGTAAACTAACCACATTTACTTTTTAATTTACTCTATGTCAATAAATATATTGTTTTAATTTTTGTGGTTACCAAAAAGTTGGTTGAACAAACAAAGAGTTACTTGAACAAAGTACAGAATCAGAATCAGAATTTTTTTATTCATGTAAACCAATACAGGCACTTATGAATCGTCAGTAAAAAATAAATAGTATTAATAATATCTCTACAAAAACAAGAAGGTATTATGTTATAGATGTTTTGTTCAAAAATAATCTTTGGTGAGTTGATACACTTAGTTTTGGCATAATCGCACGCGTTAGTCGCGCCTCTGTGTGCAGGACTTTTTATTGTTGAATGCATTTATAAACAATTTCCTTTCTATTTTCATGAAAAAATTCAATTTATGTGCAATATAATCTTCAACATTACCTATTCTTATTATCAGTTAAAGGTTCTATAATTTTAACAGATTTAAAAAACCGGCCAAGTGCGAGCGGGACTCGGGCACCGTACCATTATCTATAAAAACGGCAAAAATATCATGTCTGTTGTATGAGAGCCCCACTTAAATAATTTTAATGTAATTTAATTATTTATTTTTAAAGGGAATAACATAACTCTATATTGTGTGAATATTTCAAATATAAAGCATATAAAATGAGCAAAGCTTGTTGTATGGGAGCCCCCTTAAATATGTATTTTATTCTGTTTCTTAGTATTTGTTGTTATAGCAGCAACAGAAATACATCATCTGTGAAAATTTCAACTGTCTAACTAACGCGTTTCATGAGATACAGCTTGGTGACAGACAAACGGACAGCGGAGACAATGAAGTCACACATAGCCATGTCCAGTACAAAAAGCTTGAAGTGATGTCATTTTCTTGACATATCTGACAGTTGAAATAGATACAACTTATGTCTACACAGTCATACAAAGCCTGCTGCGCCTATGATAAACTGTTGTATAATGTGTGTGTATAGTGAATTTCATCTAGGATGGGTACCATGACATTTGATACGTTCCAATACACTCACTATTTTCAAAAAATCTGATAAATATACATTTTTAAAAATCACCAATTAATTTCCAAAGCAAACAATAATGCTTGATTAGATTGAAATTGTATTTAAATATGCATTTTTACATTTTAAACAAATTAAAAAAGGTACAGAAAAAATATTATCCTAAAATTAGAGGCATGAAACAGAACGTTTAATGATAGGGATTAACACGTAGGCAAAAATAAATGGCGAAAAGAACAAAGAAGACCGTTTTAAACAGTCAAGTCCGGGAGTTGGTTGTCCGCTTGCGGGAATACTTTGAGTGGGAGCGAGAAAATGGTGGTCCGTTATTATCTGTCAATTTTTATCTGCCTGTTAGTGGATAGAGTTGCATAGTCTACCACGCTGGCCCAGTGCGGGTTGGCAGACTTCACACATCTATCGAGAACTAGTCAAGTTCCCTCAGACGTGCAGGTTTCCTCACGATGTTTTCCTTCACCGTTTCATAGCAAGTGATAATCTCTGATGAAAATGAGATTTGCACATAAATCCCTCGGGAGGCGAGACTGGGTTTGAACCTGCACACTTTCATTTTGCAAAGCGTGCGTTCGACCACTCGGCTGCCACTGCTAGAGAAGGATAAACATCCTTAATTATTAGACTAATGGTTATAATATTCTTATAACATTCTGTTATTATTTCAGTACCAAGTAAACCATGTGCGGGTAGATAAAATGTTTCCAGATTTTATGTTAAGGTTTTTAACATTTGGCACGATTGATTGGCCTTCTGCCGGGACTCCCACATAACCCTGCTACTTCCCCGAGGTGGCAGGATAACCACAACAGATTTTCCGAAGTTTAAAAAAAAAAAGGTGTAGATAGGTAATAAGTGGTGTAAGTTATATACTTATATACAGAAAGTTAGGTCATTTATCGTTGATTTTACCTTCTGCGGTAAGCTCGCGCTCCTCGGAGCCATTAGACGTTCCATTTTCATCGTTAGTCACTCTCGCCACTGGCTTCTTGTTCCTGTTGGTCGCCTGATCCTTCTTCTTCTGCTGCGCCCTCTTTTTTGCGTCCGACGGCATCGTTGCTACCTAATCAACACCAAACATACAAATTAAAACACAAAAAATTATAACTCCAGTTTGGTAGGTACCTACGTTCGATTTTTTTGCTCATGCACGATGTTCTATTCACGATATGACGATGCGGCTTTAAGAGATACGAATGAAATTATTCCTATGATCGCTACTGTTACTCTTCGGCGGCGTATTTACGAAATAAATGAATATTACCTAAATTACTTTTATGGGATGATAAGCAAGTCGTCCGCGTCTACACGTGCAGAATTGAAAAGAAAGACATTTAAAACTCAGAGCAGTGCTGCCAGATGGTAGTTATATGTTACCTCCAAATCTTATAAATTACCCGGTATACACATTTTTTTAATAAAATTGTATTACAGAGCACATTGCTGATTAAAAACTACATGCACTTAATTATAACAAAATGATTTTTGTATACATATATACATTACATTGAAGTTTTTAAATTAGTACTAATGATTTTAATTCATAAATAGTATGAATTAAGAGTTAATAATTAAAATTTAGATGATAAGCCAATCATCTAAATTTCTATTTCTATTTATTTTAAAAGTATCTTCAAGAAACGAGCTTACTCATTCCTTAAAGGCCGGCAACGCACTTGCGATGCCCCTGGTGTTGCAGGTGTCCATGGGCGGCGTTGATCACTTACCATCAGGTGAAATGTCTGCTCGTTTGCCTCCCTATGGCATAAAAAAAAAACATCTGTGGTCACTAGTGCGAAAGGGATAAATGGATTGCTGTGAAGGGCTCAACTATACATTTGTTTTGATCCTCAAAGCTCCCAAGAGTTGAGGAAATAATTATTGGTAGGCAACACCGATAAACAGATTAAAAAATGTGCCAAAGACAATTTGGCAGTAAAATTGTTTTTTTTTGTCAAGAAGCTTAGAATTAGAAGATACAAAAGAGATACAGAACCACAGGCAGTACCTCAATTCAATAAAAACGATTTAATAGGCAATCAAACCATGCTATAAAGAGGTTTTCTGGTTGTTCGGATTCATTCAGTACGTATTTTATAATTTGTATATACGTGATGCCAGATGGTTTATATTATTGTAAAAGCCTACTAATTATACATAATTACTTACACGAAGTGAGATATTCTGGGTTCAATATTAAGATGTGGTTTAAAAAAAAATTAACCACCAAAATTTTATTTATTTATTTATGAAAAAACATTTACAACATCATAATACCGTTTATAACTTCTTATAAAACACTATCACCATCTCAGGACCAAAGAATTCAGTTCCTAGTTCCGTACCCAAAGGGTAAAACGGGAACCCTACTACTAAGACTTCGCTGTCCGTCCGTCCGTCCGTCCGTCCGTCCGTCCATCCGTCTGTACCAGGCTGTATCTCATGAACCGTGATAGTTAGAGAATTGAAATTTTCACAGATTATGTATTTCTGTGTACAAAAAATACTAAAAAACAGAATAAAATAAATATTTATGGGGCCTCCCATACAACAAACGTGATTTTTTGCTCATTTTTAGTTTTTAAGGTTCTAAATTTTTATAAAGTATGTTTTTTTTATCTTTTTCAAATTCTAAATTGACCATTGATACAGTGCATAAATAATTTTCATAACTGTGATAGTTAGAGAGTTGAAATTTTCACAGATTATGTATTTCTGTGTACAAAAAATACTAAAAAACAGAATAAAATAAATATTTATGGGGCCTCCCATACAACAAACGTGATTTTTTGCTCATTTTTAGTTTTTAAGGTTCTAAATTTTTATAAAGTATGTTTTTTTTATCTTTTTCAAATTATAAATTGACCATTGATACAGTGCATAAATAATTTTCATAAATTGGGATTTAAATTTTTGTGTATATACAAACTAGAAACTTGTTATGACGTCATTGGTAGTATGACCAACCAGTCAAGTATTTCGTAACTGAAGTATCGGTCAGCGTAGACTAGCGGGATGTAGGGTTGGGTAATGCGTTAAGGCCCGGCGTCCGAATCCCACCACAATGAGTGTTTTTGTTAGGCTTGTTTGTTAAAAGTTAATTATAAAATAGTTAATAATCATTGTATCAATAGGGGAAACAAACAAAATAGAAATAAAACTGTAAGGGTGGTAGTTGGAGATACGTACGCATCAGGTTTGAACGATGACCGCCATTTGAACGATGAGCGCCACCTAGCGCCAAATAGCTGGACTACTTAGTCACGCAGAGGATCGCGTTTACTGGAGGCGAGTTAGTTCCGCTTTCTGACACAGGGGGCACCACTTGTAGGACTGAAATATTTTTATTTAATTTTAAGATACTTATTAGGGCTTTTGCCGATTATTATAGATAATGGTACGGAACCCTTCGTGCGCAAGTCGAACTCGTACTTGGCCGGTTTTTTTTTAATGGACTACGCTAAAAAGCAGTGGTAGCCGAGTGGTCGAACGCACGCTTTGCAATCAAAGTGCGCAGGTTCTATCCCCGGCTCGCACCTCTGGGTTCCATGTGCGAATCTCATTTTCATCTGAGATTATCACTTGCTAAGAAACGGTGACGGAAAACATCGTGAGGAAACCTGTGTGCCCGGTATAATGGCAATAGGCTCGCCCCCTATTACATTGGGACCAAAATACATCGGCGAAGTGTGGGCGCACAGCAGTGCACCTCTGCCTACCCCTTCGGGGAATACAGGCGTGATGATGATGTATTTATGGACTACGCTGTTGGTCGTGAGTTTCCCTTTACAGCTTCACCGGAGGAGTCAAATCCGAAAAGTACCCTGTATTATATTTATACGTCACGTTGTGATCTACACTTTTCAAGATGTGATTCAAAGCAATAACCACCGCCCTTAGCGCAGAGCTAAGAAATGGTAATTACAATACTAAGGCGGCCAACTAAATTTCTTAATATGAAATGGCTACAAAAGCTACATTTTTTATATTCGTATCTCCATTGAAGGCCATGTCGCATCTTCAAAAGTATAAAGACCCATTTTGAAATTTTAGGATTTCGACTATAAATATTAAATGCTCGATCTAACGACTATTTTTTAACAACATTATTTTTGAGATAGGTCTCTATATTTGAGATAGGTCACTTTTAAAGATGCGATGTATTCGTTGCGAGTATAGAGTGTAGAAACCAAAGAGTATAGTAATATATTATGGTAGAAACCCTCCATAGTTGCGAGCACTAACTCAATATTTTCAAACTTCGCTTTAACCATCGCATTAGCCATAGACTAGAATTTTTTTTTAGTTTTTTTTATTATGAGAGGGTAAAGGGAAGCCCGCGTAAAAATAAAAAACCACACTAAATAGTTCAATCATGTTTAATCAGGTAAATATCAACAGCCAATAATATTTTTAGTGAAATATCTCAACCAAATTATTACCTTATATTATAGGTACACATACAATGAAGGCATAAAATTATGTAAGTATTCAAATGTTATTATTCCTTACTTATTTTAGAATTATATTGCTTAATATTTTGCTACTTACATGGATAAAATAATTAATCTAATTATTTTTTAACGGTAGGTACCCAAATCAGTAATGCAGTATAAAATCAATTCAACGATTATTAACTTACGACAAAATAATAATACCTACCTCCATAATATATTAAAGTTATGGTAAGTTTGTATAATATGTGGTAGGGTCAAAGGCCACAAAACAGGTTTTTCGCGATTTTCAGCAAAACGGTAAGTTTTATCATAAAATGATGTATGCAAAAATTGTAGATCAGATCTATAAAAAATTACTAAACATTTTTTTTCTAAGAGCCACAGTTTTTGAGATATAACGATTTAAAAAGTTGCCAAATGAATGTAATCTTTATGAACATTGATATACAGTTCGTATTGATATGGGCGAAAAAATTGCAGCTCTTGTGGTGCCCGGAGCAGTAACTTGAGATCTATTACTAAACTGCCGTTAAGTGACATTTTGGCTATTAAGAGTTATGTTTACCGAGTACAAGAAACCGAAACCTTTTCTTTATCGGCCAGTCTTCATTTTATTTTTCCGACATTTACAGTTATTACGACAAATAGATACAAATCTGAGTGTCTTTACAGTTTCTAGGAAGATCAATTTCCGTACTTTTGCTTAGAGCCCACTTTGGGTGAACTCACTTAACGGTATTTTAGCTATTATACGGCAGTAGGTGTCCCCAAAGACTATTATTTTATGTAGGTACCTACTTTATATTGTAACTATTTTAAGTAAGCTAAGTATTAACAGGGCCGTCGTAAGCATATTCGGCGCAGGGATGCGAAAATCAGCAAAAAACAATAACAATACCTATAATGTGTACTGAACTAGGTGTGCCCGTGGGTCCCGGCCCCTACCCAGCCCGCCCCCTTAGCATGACCGCGTACACTGACGTAAAATTACAACTAAAATGACTTCATACCGAGTCATGTCCAGTACAAAAAGTTCAATGCGGCGTCATTTTCTCGACAAATCTGACAGTTGAAAGGGATAAAACTTATGTCTACCTACACGGTCATGCTACAGGGTCACAGTGTAAAAGGTACCCATGACTTTGAGCCCGGGTGCAACGCAACCCTTGAACCCCCGGGTAAGGACGGCCCTGCGTATTAAAGTGGTAACATCAAATTATAAATATTAAGGCAATTCTTAGGTATATAATATAAACACAAATCAACTGCTGTTATATACCGACATAGCTTTTTTAAATATATTACTCATGAATCATTTATAAATAGAGTTTATAATATTCAACAAGAATTCTTTTTTATCTATGGACACACGCGACTACCTTAAATAAATATCAATAAATAGTACATATGTTTATTGACAAAAATACATTTTTTTTGTTTAGATTTATTTCCCTTCAAATTCACTGAAAGTTACAATCCATTTACGGTGGCCTTGCAAAACACTTTTGTACTATTCATGCCACTGTTGACGCTTTGTAAATGGATTAAAGTTTCTTTAAACTTGAGGGCGTTATTGAGAGAAACTACAGTAAACTAGCAGAACTACTTGTAAAAAAGACACAAAATTTGTTTACTATCTACGTTGATACACAAAAACTGAGTCAATATTGGTTAAAAATGACTGCTAGCTACTTATTTCAATGAATAAGACACTCTGTCATCTAAAGCCCGTCACAAACGATAGCTATAATACCATGGAGATATTTTATTGAAGGTGGTATGTCGAGCACGCGCTGCGGTAAATTTTTCTAGTTTATCTGACTCCACTATCTTTGTTTTCCCGTTTAGTTTCCGTAATGTACATGACATAACAAAAATGTCGGCAAAATCGCCGCAGAGCTATACGAAGAGTGGAGTTGTTATGGGTAGGTACTCTAGATACACTATGTATACCTTTTGCTATTCATATATCGGGGGTCAACCCCCAAAATCGACACATTGTGACAATTGTAATGCGGAATCCTTCTCAGTAACATCTACATCTTTTACAAACTGAATGAAGCTATTATATTGTAGGTACTTCATAAGATGAGAAAATTTCTCACAACAAAATTCAAAAAATACACATTAAGTAGGTACCTATGAAAAAAAAATGCGCTATTATGGTACCCGCAACTTTTATTTATAAAGCGGCTTTCAAACTACGCTATAATATATAGCACAGCAATATCGCGCACCATACAAAGCCAATAATATATAGTACAGTACAATGTGAACGTGGCCATAACAATGTATGGTGCGCGATATTGTTGTGCTATGAGCTATATACTACTAGCTGACCGGGCGAACTTCGTACCGCCTTAGAATGAGTGACATACAAAAGCAGCGCCACCTACTGGGTCCAATTGGGAATCTTAACCATCCAGGGTGCCACCCAAACGCATACAAAAAAAAAAATAAATCAGTCCAGCCGTTTAGGAGGAGCTTACAACGAAAAGTGGCATTGATTTTTATATATATTGATATGCTATTATATTATAGCGTAGTCTGAAACCCGCTTAATAAGCATTTATTGGACGTGTCCTTACTGTTAATCACTTGACATACGCAAAATAATATGTTCCATTAAATTTCATCATTGCGTACAAGAAGATGACGAATATATTATCTTTGTATGATACATCATAAAATATATATCTATACTAATATTAAAAAGAGGAAAGATTTGTATTTTTGTATGCAACGGATTAACTTGAAAACTAATGGTCCGATTTCAAAAAATATTTTACCGTTAGAAAGCTACATTATCACTGAGTAACATAGGCTATATTATAAACTCGTGCGAAGCCGGGAAAGACCGCTAGTATACTATATTTTAAATTATAGCTGGCGTTTGTAACGAGCTTTGAATTGCTTTCAATGTTCATATTGCTTTAGTATTGTTTATATCTCACTAAATCAGGCATTACATCCAAAGAAATCATTAATTGATTTCTTGGAGCGGATGAGGTAGCTTAGGAACCAAGCACTATATACTATAAGCATAATAAATATGCTCGCGACTGTACTCCCCGAAGGATAGGCGAGGGTGCATTAGAGTGCACCCACATTTAACGGAATATTCTATACCTACTGAGTATTTGAACAGGAAAAAACTGGAATATACAGATTAGGCAGACAGTGGCAGTTATACAATGATAACAAGTATTTATAAATCGACAGGTGAAAGGCTATATGACTTATGACATTGTTTTAAACTTAACAGAAGCGCATACTCACTCGACGCAGAAAAATATGCTGATACCAAATATGTAAGTAGGTATATTAAGATTGCGTTTCGCGTTTATTTATTTATTTAAGAACGACACACCAACAATATACCTATTAACAATTGGGTAAATAAAATATGAAATAAAAACTGGTCTGGTACACCAATGACAGGCGTGTACAACTTTCACCGACGTGAGACTTAAACATTTAAAAAAGCGTTCCCATAGCCCCGACTCCTTGTGACTCGTGGAGGTGCAACGTTGGTTTTTAGTGGGTATGTGGTCTCGTGCTGTGAGTCCACATACTCCCTACTATCCCCCCCGAGGATAGAAGGGAGATTTTTCCAACATTTCAAGCATTTTCCAACAATAAAAAAAAGTGTATAAGTCAATATCGGCCAAAAGTGTCGCTTAGGTCATATAGCCTTTCACCCCTCGGTATTATTAGGTACATGTTGAATTTCATATAATCTAGCTACACGACACACATTTAGAAGAAGAGATAATCTTTCTTAATTTTAGTTTTAAGGGAAGATTTTTCTTTACTAAATTCTAATACCTTACTAGCTACGTAAGGCGTTATGTGTTAATTTGGAAACAAACTATAGGACGCGGCTGACGGACGCGGCTGACAGCCGCGACTGGGAATCATGCACAGACGAAAACATCCAGCGCGCCAGATTTCTGCCGGACGTCCGAACGCTCAAGGTTACGTCCACGACTTACGTCCGATAGTTTGCACATCCCAGTGTCCATACACTATCTAGATACCAATAAGTCACGGCTGTCAGCCGCGTCCGATAGTTTGTTTTCAGCTTTACTCAACAAAATAAATGTTGTCAAATTTTCACCCACAAATTCATAGAGTGGTAGGATTGATTTGAGTTTCTATAAATTTGGTAGTGTATTGTGGCTACAGAAGCTGAAGCCGGGTGTTATAAGGGATGCAGCTATACAAAGAAAAAGGATGCAACATGATTGAAATGTAGTACCTTTCATCACAGAGTTAACTTCTTCTTTTTTTGCGAAATGAGTGAAATGATGATATTTTAATGGAATAAAATGAGAAATGGCTCCACTTGCGTTTAGCGGGTATTTCAGCCAGTGTCAAGTAATTACTATTATATAATAGCAAGGGCAAAATCAACAAATACACATTATAAATAAAAATGGATGATGACAGTGATAAAGATGGCGGATAAATCCACCATCTTCTTCTTTTTTAACTAAATGAGTGAAATGATGATATTTTGATGGAATAAGATGAGGAATGCCTGCACCTGCGATATGCGGTATTTATGGCAATCGTCGAGTAATTATAGCAAGGACAAATTCAATAAATACACATTATAAATAAAAATGGATGATGACAGTGATAAAGATGGCGGATGAATCCACCATCTTCTTCTTTTTTAACTAAATGAGTGAAATGATGATATTTTGATGGAATAAGATGAGGAATGCCTGCACCTGCGATATGCGGTATTTATGGCAATCGTCGAGTAATTATAGCAAGGACAAATTCAATAAATACACATTATAAATAAAAATGGATGATGACAGTGATAAAGATGGCGGATGAATCCACCATCTTCTTCTTTTTTAACTAAATGAGTGAAATGATGATATTTTGATGGAATAAGATGAGGAATGCCTGCACCTGCGATATGCGGCATTTATGGCAATGTCGAGTAATTATAGCAAGGACAAATTCAATAAATACACATTATAAATAAAAATGGATGATGGCAGTGATAAAGATGGTGGATGAATCATCACCAATCTTTTTAATATTACTTTCAGTTTTTGACTCTGTACAAAATCTGTCATAAATTGACAGTTGATTATATAGGTACCAATAATTTATCTATGGTCATCCGCCATCTTTATCACTGTCATTATCCATTTTTATTTAATATGTGTATTTATTGAATTTGTCCTTGCTATTAATTACTTGACATTGGCGAAATACTCGCGCTAGTCGCAGGTGATGCCATTCCTCATCTTATTCCATTAAATATCATCATTTCGCTCATTTCGTTAAATAAAAAAAAAAAAAAAAACAATACTTTAAGACTTGGTAAGGCCCCTGCGACCCCTGGGGATTTGGTATTGAAGTGTGACAAACTGATAGTAATATTATAAACATAAGAGGGCCGTACTTACTACTGGGGGCCACAGAGGGCCGATTTTCGTTTCACATCAATCTCTATTAGAGATATGTCGAGACCAAACGTAAAATTGGTCGGTTTTTTTTTGTTTCTCTAATAGTGATTGATGTCTATCAAACGAAATTCGGGTCCCAGATAAAATGCATGCAGTACCTAAATTCAATCAATAAAACGTTTATATTTTGGAGTATAGATATTTTTGATTAGTTTACAATAAATAGCATTTTACAACACATTTGTACCGTAATAGGACGTTGTAAATGAACTTTATCTTAAGTTTTAATGAAAAAACCAAAGACAAGCTCGCTAAGTTTCATGGCGGATCTTTTTAGGTTGCGTTTCGATATGCTTGAAGCCCCGGGTATACTGAAGCGAGTTAACTTGACTTGTTTTTTGAAATTGTACACTGTATCAATATATTTAAAGATAAATTTTCTGTGTTGCAGGCAACGCGTACAAATTCGCTCATGTTCTCGTTGTCAATTATTGTTCTATCAGTAAATACAGTTCATTTTGGTATGGATTAAAATTGGTTTCGCGACTTACGACGCCGGGCTTGAAGCATATCGACGATTGAATCAATCCTTACTAAGCGTAATCGTAAAATGGTAAATATATACCTACCATTCGAACGGCCAGATTTTTCCACGTCATTTGGTATATATAACTATTTTACGATTTTCTGTCGTTTAGTAAGGATTACCTTTCAATCGTCGATACGAGAACACACGACAAAATGTAAGTGCCCCATAGGTATTAACAAAATTAATGAATAGACTTAACATACGCACGTGTCGACGTATTTGGATCGTTGTTAGCTTCCTCTCTCTCACTTAATAGCCTTGGTACCTATCCTATTAAAGGTTCCCTTATGTTACTTGCCTAACCAACGATATTTACCATAACATTAATCACAGCTCACGTTACATCGGGTACGGCAGTCGCCTCACATTCAGATCATCCTATCCAAATCGATAATTGAAATTAGGTATCGTGGCAGGCGAAAGTAACACCCCGGGGGGCAATTCTCGCATTATCTCTAATTCGACAGACGTCGACAAAAAGGACAAATTTTACCGTTTATTTCGACATAAGTAAAATTTTAGATTATGTCGATAATGCAATATTTTTCGACGTATAAAGTCAATCATGAAAGAATTGCGCCCCAGATATTGCGTTCGGAAAAAAGCGGCCTCCCAATTTATATAAATATCAGAGACCTCCTACAATGACAATTTATTTTGGCAACACACTTTTCGTATGATCCCAAAAGTAAAACTTTTACTATGGTTGCCATACAATGGACTGGGGGCGATGCCAGTTCCACCCAGACGAGAGCAAATTCCAAAAATTCCATTTCCGAAATTTGCCACTAGCGGGAATCGAACCTGCAACCACCAAGGCCCCAAGTCTTGGAATTGCTATGACATATTTTTTTAAGGCATGAGAACATCATCTTTTTTCAATGGTAGCTAAAATATGAACAGTATAGATATTAGACATTGTCACCTTGAAGCTATTAGACTATACTACATCCCTTTTAACGTCCCACTGCTGGACATGGGCTTCCCCTCAATGTGAGGAGGACTTCAGGCCATAGTCCACCACGCTGGCCCAGTGCGGGTTGGCAGACTTCACACATCTATCGAGAACTGGACAATTTCCCTCAGACGTGCAGGTTTCCTCACGATGTTTTCCTTCACCGTTTCATAGCAAGTGGTAATCTCGGATGTAAATGAGATTCGCACATGAAACCCAGAGGTGCGAGCCAGGGATTGAACCTGCACACTTTGATTTGCAAAACGTGCGTTCGACCACTCGGCTACCACTGCTTCAGACTAGACTAGTCATACCATTGACAAAATAAATATGTTGTTTTCGTGGCTATAAAAATTGAATCATAGCAACTTCACAACGGTAGTATTATGGGACATGACTGCGTAGACATAAGTTTTATCTCTTTCAACTGTCAGATTTGTCGAGAAAATTACGTCACACCCGAGCCATGTCCAGTACAAAAAGCTCGGTGCGACGTCATTGTCTCGACAATATGACAGTTGAAATAGATAAAACCTATGACTTCGCGGTCATGTTAAGCCTACTTGAGTGAGACGAGCGGCCTACGCTTACCCCACTAGAGCAATCCGTCATCATATTAGAAAGTGTTCTGCAACGCCATTGTAAACGGATCATAACTATTTATACATTCGGGGGTGCGACTATGGCATAACATTATACTTTAGTTACTATAGAATGCTTGTATAAATAGTTTGTAGATGACTTAAAATTCCTATAAATTGCCCGTTGACCAGTGAGTTAGTACGTTCGCCTGTCGCTGACGTCTACGTTAGCGTAACCACGAGAAATTACTGTATACTGGACACCTACTAACGACTCTTCAAAAACTACTAACTTGATAAAATAACTCTTATCACAAACTTCGTACCGTCTTAGAATTAGTGACATACGAAAGCAGCGCCACCTACCGGGTCCAATTGTGAATCTAAACCATCCAGGAACCCATTTCATCCAAACCCAAATTGCATCCAAATCGGTCCAGCCGTTTGGGAGGAGTTCAGTGACATACACACGTAGAGAAGAAATATATATATTAAGATAATCACTGTACTCTTATCTAGCAAGGCTTGGAATAACGGTAGAGAAAGTAATTTTAATTATCGCAAGAAACTGATTAACAGAGACATGTGAAATTGAGAACCTCCTCTTGTTATGGAGTTGATAAAAAATAGTACCTTTTCCCTATTGTCATTTTAAGTAAAGTCATTTATAATTTCTCAAAATATTTGGACATAAATCGATGGTATCCATTACGGTACGAAAATAAACACCCTTGTTGCAATGAATAAAATCAATTTCATGTGTGTTTGCAAAACTACTAAAACACCTTCACCTCCAAGAAAACCACTCAAAAAGTAGAAAACTACTAAAAGCGGTCACACTGATCTATGTCAATTATTCTCGATGCAATTGTTTGTGAGACTACGTTACTTGTAACGTCCTATGCATCGCGTTGATGCGGTTAACGCAAATTTTAGGGGAAATATTGTTTTGGATGGCCGCTAGAGGTGCTTCACTATATTCAATTGACGCGTTAACAAAGTGAAAACTTTAGTAACTTAGTATACTACTTACTTAGTATTACTAAGCATGCTTGTAACCGCATTCACTTTACATTATATACTCAATTTAGAACGCTTTCTATTCTGTCGTTTAGATATACGCGCTTTAAAAAACAAACGCTCGTCCTCGGCCGTGTACCCTCGTACCGGTGGTGGCGATCGTCAGTAGCGAGTCTTAAGCGGGTTTCAGACTACGCTATACTATTGTGCTATATAGTATAGCAAATAATGATGCTATATAGTATAGCATGGCGTTCACATTACCCGATATTATTGCAAGCATTTATAGATATAGCAAGCTCAGTTGACGGGACGGCCGAGGGTGAGAGAGAAGGAAAATGGCGGCGCGCGATATAGCATAGCATGAACTCAGCGCATCGCACCAATTTATAGCGTATAGTAAGCCAATAATATATAGTACAGTACAGTGTGAACGTGTCCATAACAATGTATGGTGCGCGATATTGTTGTGCTATGAGCTATATACTATATGCTATCATATTATAGCGTAGTCTGTAACCGTTTTATAGTGCTTATAAGCACGTGTACGGTTGCGAGCGTGGCATAAAGCGTACCGCAGCGCTTAAACGCACTTCGAAACACAAGCCTTAAGCCCTGAGATAACTTGTCGGTAACGCAGCGTTGTCAAAGCATGTCGTTTAATACATATCGAGGGGTGGAATGCTAATTGACTTTTGCGACACTTTTGTCGATATTGATTTATACATATTCGGAATCAGCGAGTTTTTCTGCGCCGAATGAGTATGCTATCCTGTAAAGTTAAAAAAATGGTGCTCAAGTCGAATAGCTTTTAACCCCTTGTTAATATTTTCGATGCCAGCAAGCACACGTTTAAAGTTTAAACATATCTGGCGATACATATAATGAATACATCATCACGCCTGTATTCCCCGAAGGGGTAGGCAGAGGTGCACTGTAGTGCGCCCACACTTCGCCGATGTATTTATAATATAATATATATGTATATTTATATTATTATACAATGTTATTCAGAATGGATATAACAAGTGCATGCAACCTTTTGTCGTTTAATATGTGAACTCATTGTTTAAAGAATATCCATAAATCAACTTTTTATCTCCCATAATAAAAAAAAATGTTTTAAAAATCCTATGGCAGCATAAGCATGGTCAGTAAAGTCGCTTGCACCCTCTGCAATGCTATTCTTTAGATCCAACGGAGTTTAAGAGTAACAGAAGAACTGGGACCCAATTCACGGATGATCGACATCATCTCTATTCGACATTTATGTCGAAACAAAAAAGAAAAAATACGACCAATTTAACGTTTTTGTTTCGACAATTTCCATCCAATCACATTGTATAATAACTTTAATATAAATAGTAAATTTAAATATGACTAGGTGCCGAGATTCCAATTGAGGTGACCACACAATAGGCGCATGGTTGTCAAAAGAAAATAAAAAACAAAAAAATAAATAAAAAAGTTAGATAATTTATTTTAATCACAGATGTATTGCCGACGGGACGTCGGCGTGCCATATTACTCGTCAACTTATAAAATAACCAGCTCAAATAATATCCAACAAAAATGCAACCAACGAATCATTATATAAACACAATTACAAGCTTAACAGATTAAAAAATGTCCGTTCGTCACGTCAAATAATAAAATGGAATAATAATTATGCGACATACATATAAATAAATAGGACTTAAAACATGCACAAGAGATATTTACAATGAAATGCAATTTGCTAGTTACACTCTACACGGTCCGATCTGGTGTGGGAGACAGCGATACGGGGAAAGTGGGACGCAATATCGTGCGGCAGGTCGGGCCGTGTGTAGTGGTAGTCGAGTTTGAGCTCGGCCGGTCGGTGGTGGTCGCCGCGTGGTCGCCACGTGGTGGTCGCGTGGTCGCCGCGTGGTGGCCCCGCGATCACGTCATGTTGACGCCGAGCGACCGGCTCGCGTATTCGTAGACCACGTAGGAGATGGACACCGCCGGGATCACCTTTATAAAGTTGGGGGTGATGCCCCGGTAAAGGCCGCGCACGCCCTCCCGTTGTACTATCTCGCGGAAGGCGCCGCGCATTGTACCCTCCGCGACCTTCGCTGCTTTCTCTGTAAACGAAAATTAATTATAAATTACCTTGGAGAGGAAGGAAAGGGAAGCCTTTGCTCAGCAGTGGGACAACACAGGCTGGTAAAAAAAAAGAGAAACAGTCGGCTAACTTAGCGGTCAAGGGTCACATAATAGTAGAATAAGATAGAGCTGGAGCTTCAGGCTTCAGGGGCCCGAATAAGTACGACCAATTTGACGTTTCGTTTCGACATACCTCTAATAGAGATTGATGTCTATCAAGCGAAAATCGGGCCCCTCGGCTACCACTGCCAGGCGTATTCGTAACGGACCTACCAACTTAATAATTTAGCGATGTTTAAGTCCACAGTGTTTCCTTATACAGGGTGTATCAGAAGTCCGAAATAATACTTCGGGTACACATATTTTAGATCATATGTGGATGCTTAGTGAAGACAGATTATACCTAACTACCATAGTTTCTGAGTTATAGACCTTTGAATATTTGTCACAGGTATCGTGTTCTGGCTTCTGGGTACATCCATAAACCTATTCAGCAGTGTAAATTACACTTATGAGAGGCGAGTACCATACCAATATTCACAAAACAGAACATGGAAATTTGACATAGGACTCAAGATATTACGAGTGATAAAAATAGACGACGACAAAAAAGTTGGATAAACATGGTCGAATTTCGATAATTTTTTTATACCATTCAGTTGTTTACCCGTCACTGTTGTAAACGTCGAAGTATTATTTTGGACTTCTGAAACATCCTGTATATCATTATATACAGGGTGTTTCAGAAGTCCGTTTCACTGTCTACTCATCATCACGCCTGTATTCCCCGAAGGGGTAGGCAGAGGTGCACTGCAGTGCGCCCACACTTCGCCGATGTATTTTGGTCCCAATGTAATAGGGGGCGAGCCTATTGCCATTATACCGGGCACACAGGTTTCCTCACGATGTTTTCCGTCACCGTTTCTTAGCAAGTGATAATCTCAGATGAAAATGAGATTCGCACATGGAACCCAGAGGTGCGAGCCGGGGATAGAACCTGCGCACTTTGATTGCAAAGCGTGCGTTCGACCACTCGGCTACCACTGCTATTGTATGTCTACTTGTTATATAAAAAGTCGCAAATATTGAACATTACTTAGAAACCCTCCTGTTAATGATTTCATCGTGATTCATAAACTGAATCGTAATAATGTATGATATCATTTAACGGCTTACGTATACAAGCGCGACGTATTTTTTCGCCAATACCAAAAGTGACTGTATTAATTAATAGCAGAAGCATATTTTTCAATGAAATTTTCATCGATGAAAAGAGAATTGTTTTTTCGCGTGGTTTAAATTCAATCAAAATCATTTTTTTTTATTCGTGTAGGTCAAAAAGCACTTACAAATAGTCAGATTCTACCACCGGTTCGGAATGCTGCTTCCACTGAGAAGAGCCGGTAAGAAACTCAATGGTTACTCTTTTCAAAATGATAATTGCGAGTAATACATTCTCAGGAGCAGCAATGCCTTGAGAGCAGACAGCACCTTTGCCACAATACTAGAGAAGAATTATACTCACGGCAGTCTAATATTAAATACAAATATAGTCTTTACGCTTAGGAAGCTAGTACAGTAAGGTGCGTCTACTCCCATTTACAATGAAGGGATTATTCTAAACCACAGATGGTTATATAAATAATTGCTTTGGTATGATGCCTTCAACGCAGTATGGGAGAGAAGATGGTAAGTCATTAAGAGGAAAATGGTTGGACCAGTCCTCGCAAGTAGCACCCGTACACGAGCATGACTTGAGGAGCAGCCATCACTCTCCTCAACCATATTCGAGGGAAGAGGGTGTATATTTTGACAGAGTACATTTTAACTAAAAAGACAAATGAAGTCTCTCGCGACATATTGACGAATGCAATGACGAATGAAAAATGCTAGGTAATTATTCTTTTTAGTAATTGTGCTATCAGTGAGATAATAAAAAAAAACTTTATTCACGATCTACGGACACGGAACCGCCGTCTCGCTGTTATCTGTGTCACCAGACTATCTAAATCTAATCGATTACGTTATCGGGAATGCACCATGACAGATTCCTTTAACTTAAGTGCTTATTACACTTCACTGAATTTAGTCGTCTCAATTCAGTATTTACAGTGTGTGTTCAGAAGTGTAATAAGCACTTTAGTCCTAGAATAAAAAGTAAGGTTGTTATAAAGCAGGCATTTCACTGTTGCGCACGACGCAGCGACTAGACCACGCGTTGAGTGCGCCGTTTTTTTGTGAAAGAAGTATTGCTAGTGATAACTTTTGTATATGTCATTAATACGCATGAATTAGAATCAGGTGTGAGTACCGCAAAAACGTGTCTAATGTAAAAAATAATAATTCTAAGTTTCAACAGAAAAAAAGTTAAATTGCATTATTTTCTTTATGATTGATCGTGTGTTTTTTAATTTACTTCGAAAAAGGAACAGTTTTTACAATAAACGAGATTTTTTTAAATGTCATTAATTCTCACCTTGAGCTTGCAATCTCGTTCGCACCAACGCGAGAGGGTAGGAGCACACTTGACCCAGGGTGCAGGACGCGCTGCCGCAAGCCAGCAGCAGCAGGATCCCCGGCTGGCCGTTGTGGGCCTGATACTTGCTTATATATTTCTTCTTTAGCGTCTCATACACCGCCAGGTCGATACCGGCATACGGCACAATGCCAAGTATATTTGGAATGTAACCTTTGTAAAAACACCTCAGGCCTTCCCGTGCGTATATTTTCTTCGCTGCATCCGCTATACCCGAATATTGGCCGGTCTTCCGCAATGCCAGCCTCGTCTTTAAAACCTCTAACGGGTATATTAGTGTTTGGCTGATGGCCCCTGCGGTCGCGCCGGCCACGAATCGCTCGTGTATCTCTAAAGGCTGATTGTTTTTCTCCCCCTTAATTAATCTTTTCACTTGCTCGTACGCAGCGAATTTCAGTGCCGATTCTGGGGCTATTTTTATCACGTTGATGCCGTTGCCGCGCCAGAGGCCGCCGATGCCGCCTTCGCTGATCATCTTCGCTAAACATTTGCTCATGTGCTCCCTCGTGGGATTCACCTGAAAGGGAAATATTGTTTTAATGATAAAATGTGCGGAGACATAATTTAATCGGCGCGTGACAAGGGCGAGCAAACAAAACGCGCGAGACCTTGTTTAATGTTAAATTATCTTTTGATATGTATTTTATTACTACCTTAACATAAATTAGGGCATTGAATGTATTTTATTTTTATTGTTATATACAACACGGATTTGAAGTCAATAGATTAATTTATATTTTCAAATGTAAAAGTTGAAAATACATAACTACATTTTCGCATGTATGCGTGTCCTTAGGCGCGACTATGAAATCAACTTTAGTTAGCCTAATACAACGGCCCCAAGTCCTCATGTACATAGTAACTCCACCACGATAGTGTTGGGGGATTTGAGACCATGGAATTAAGCTGCCCGCACACTGCGTCGTCGAACTTCGGGTGTTAATTTTTTGCCAATACCCAATACCAATACGCGGCTTTAAGCCCGACTTGGGACCCAGGATGTCCTACATACCTGTAAGAATACTTTGAGCCTGTCCAAAGGCGCCGTGCAGGTCCGGCTGAAAGCCCCGGCGATGCCGCCAGCCAACAGGTGACGCCACCACTTGCCCGTCTGAAGTTCACTCTGAGTGAAGTCATCGGGCACGTTCATGTCCTCGCCAATGTCCAGATACTGAAAATGAACAAGTAAATCCATGAATAAATATGGCCTACGGGGGCATTTACAAATAGCCAAGTTTACTTTTCTCATATTCTACTACCGGATCGAAATGCAACCTCAACTGAGAAGATCCGGCAAGAAACTCAGTGGGACAACACGTACCCATCGTATGATCCCAAACTGAGCAAAGCTTATACTGTGTGTGTCATATAATGGACTGCGGGCGATCCCAGTTACATCCAGGCCAGCATTCTTAGCATGACCGCGTAGACATAAGTTTTATCTCTTTCAACTGTCAGATTTGTCGAGAAAATGTCGTCTCTTCGAGCTTGTTTGTATTGGACTTAGACCGAGCTATTTAGTTTGTATTGGACATAATTTGACAGTTGATAGAGATAAAACTTATGTCTATGCAGTCATGCTACAGGACCATGGGCAAATTCACAAACAAGGCTATTTTCGAAATTTGCCGCTGGTGCGACCATGCGACCAGCCAAGATATAACCATTTCGTCCTCTTTCTTGTATGAACTAAGAACGATTGAGAGCGAATACGGTATGCCAAGACTTGTCTTGTCACGTCTTAGCCATGCAGCACAAACAATATTCAAATCTCTGTCATACTTTTATTTTAATTATTAATTTGACAATATCGTTGGAATGCATGGTACCTAGTCCATACTACGACGGGATTATATTTTTTAATTCCAATCCTTCTACAAACCACCTACAATGGCATGGCATTTACAGTAAGTACAAAGTATTCTACAAGACCAATGATCATAAGTTTCTATGAATTTGGGTGTAAGGAATTGACGCACGCAAAACCGCGGAAAACTGATATAGTTTGTAGGTAACTACTAAGTATAAAATAATATTATATTCTACGAAATGCGGTGTACCTTCAAGTACAATAGGTAATTGATAAATAAATAAGGTCATAATGAATGAATGCCAGGCGAATATGTAACTGTAATTGCAAACATTTTTCAGTTTGAAACCGCAATACATAGCTACGTGTCCGTACATTTTGACAGGTCTTTTGAAAGGCGATTGAAATGGGTTTGCAAGCGAATTACGTAGTCGTCCTGTAGGCTTAGCATGTACGCCTAGACATAAGTTTATCTTTCCACTGTCAGATTTGTCGAAAAAATGACGTCACGTCGAGCTTTTTGTACTCGGCATGGCTCGATGTGACGTCCTTCTCTCGACAAATCTGACAGTTGAAAGAGATAAAACTTATGTCTAGACGGTCATGCTAAGCCTTCTGGTGATGTATGCGTGAGTAATATATAGCGGATTGATCACGTTATTACACACTCCCGCCCAGAGGGTCATCATCGTCTCCGCGCTGCAAGCCGTACTTCGCTAGCTTGTTGTTCCATGCTTTCATACAATATTTGATTTTGAATCCCTGTTATTGTAAATTACATTAATTCTAACTACAAAGCCGCACACTTGGGCGTCGGACCTCGCGCGTCAAAATATTTGCAAACACCAAAACTAACTCTTCAATATGCTTAAGATAAAAATTCTGTGGTACAAGATACGAGTGGGGACGC
Organism: Ptilodon capucinus; assembly: GCA_914767695.1. NCBI lineage: Eukaryota > Metazoa > Arthropoda > Insecta > Lepidoptera > Notodontidae > Ptilodon > Ptilodon capucinus. Next base: position 12,268,322 of record OU611807.1, read on the forward strand.
GTTAAAATTCGCTCGCGCTGTCAGTGTGATTTAGTTGGAGGATGAACTTTTTTTGTGTGTAAATATACTTTGTTTTGGCATGGCAAAAAATTAGACGCGCGTCAGTCGACTTCCCAGTGTGCGGGAGATAAATAAATCCAGAGTAAGTGATAAATCCCCGCGCCTACGATTGCCGCGAAACGCGTGCTCCCATTTTTTTTAACCAATACCAAAATGGACCATATTAACTGATAAAATGCAAGCGTATATCTCTATTTAATGTATATGAAAGGAAAGCAATCCAGCTACGTAAAATATTATGTAAAACCCTGTAGTTGTAGCATGTCCGCCAAGACTAAACGTATGTCACGGCATATCTTAATATTGTCCATTTCTCTCGTATGAAATTAGACAGAGAGCGAGCGAGAAAATCCGTGACAAAGGTCTTGTCTTAACATGCATGCTAACCCCACTGTTAGACCCAAACGAAGTTAACTAACATAAACGTTCCACGTACTAATCATTAGGAATGACTTAACATTGATTTTGCTAACACGTAAAAAGTAATTGTTATCGTCACGGATGAAATGAAAAAACAGAATCACTGTAGTGTGAAGGTTTAAAAAGGCTTTTGTTTTCATAGAAAGCAAAAAATATGTTTCAGGAACCTGTGCCTCAGAGTTTACGTATAAACTTTATGCAGTCTTCTAACATATCCCTAAATGAAAGCCTAAACACGCGTTTTATTAACGAATACATTAATGTATGAGACATCCACTTACGTTTTTTCCAGCAGGAATGTACATAGGCTAAGGATTAAACACCAGGGACCCAAATCTCGCAATATCGACATCATCATTAAAACGACTTTGTCGATACAAAACGTCAAATGGGTCGTACTTATCCGATTTGTTTCAACATTATGTTGTATTAGAGTTACTTTCGAACTTGCGAGAATTGGGCCACAGGTGAAAAATGGCGGTGTTTTAATCAACCAATCAAAGCTCTTAGACGTATTTTCAAACTAGCTACGGAACCTAAGATACAGGCTAGGCTTCGTTTTTGTTTCATAGTCACTACAAATTGTATTGTGATGATTTAGGAAAATGTTTTTTTTTATCTGAGTTAAAGGAAAACGTGAATCGACGGCCCTATATTCTATACTAGCGGATACCCGGCGTGTGTTACTAAGCTATAAAAAGAAATACGTTTTGTTTATTCGTGGTCTAAAACCATCTTCGCCTTTCTAATGAATCCGGTTTGGGGCACATCGGTTGGATGGTCTCGAAGTCTATAACGGGCATAGGTAGAAATATATTTTGTGATTCATATATCGACCTCAGGAAGCGGAAATCATAGCCAAAAAACTATTTAAACAAATAAACTCCTTAATAGATCCAGAATTTATTTTTTTCGTCGTAGGCACACGAGACATGGACCATTCGACGCGGCTTTTTTAGGGTTCCGTACCCAAAGGGTAAAACGGGAACCCTATTACTGAGACTTCGCTGTCCGTCCGTCCGTCCGTCCGTTCGTCCGTCCGTCTATCACCAGGCTGTATCTCATGAACCGTGATGGAGACTTGAAATTTTCACCGATGATATATTTCTGCTGCCGCTATAACAACAAATACTAAACACAGAATAAAATAAAATATTTAAGGGGACTCCCATACAACAAACGTGTGTTTTTGCCGTTTTTATAGATGGTACGGCACCCTTCGTGCGCGAGTCCGACTCGCACTTGGCCGGTTTTTTTCTGATCAATTTTATATCAATAAGTCATTTAGGCCAATTTTCGAGACACGATATATCCGCTTTAGGTATATAGATTACAAGTCGGAGTTGTGCATGTAATGAGTTCATAGCGAGCACCTGTATAGAAGCCATAAGGAACATGGGCCCCGATTTCAAGTGGTCTGCATAACGGTCTTGGAGATCTGGATGGAATTTGGCGGATGGATGAATCAGTGTTTTCCGATTAAGATTACCGTATTTCCTTTGTAACGGCATAGCGTCCCGCTATCCAAATCCAACGATAAGGTTATGAATGCGATGTAGAATTTCCAATGCACAGTATTTTTCCACAGACCAGCGTACATGATAATTTTTAATACAATTCGCGCCGCTCTGTCCATCTCACAATAATATGTGGATTTATAATGAATTAGAGCGCGAAAATGTATGGCAAATGTAAGGTTTTGTAATTTTTTTATGGCATTGTTTGGTAATTTGAAAGGTCTAATCAATATCTGTCAATAGAATATAAATGTCACGTAGATTTTTTAGTGTTTTCTGTTGCCATATTGGAACTTATTTTAGACGATTCGTCCGCCATCTTAATCACGATTATTACCCATTTTTAATTATTAATACATATTTAATTAATTTGTCCTTGACATTGGTAGAATACCCGATAAACGCAGGTGCAGCATCTACTCATCTAATTCCATTATTAATTACGTTCATATTATTTATTTATTTTCGTAAAAAAGGAGAAGAAAATCATAAAATGATCACAAACAATAGACTTTTCGTTTATTTTTTTTTATTAATTCAATAAACATTTTATACTCAGGAACTTGTTTACTTTTTTTTGGCTATGCCGTTTACCTGAATTTTTAAAGTCAAAAGTACAATTAGATTGTAAAGTGAATAACTAGGCGTACATATCGCACGCACCTACTGACCCACAAATGTAATCGACTCTACGAGTACTTTGTAATTTGTATACTTATTTAGTTTAAATTGTTAACGACATTAAAATAATCATTTACTTGTCGCGTGGTGGCTTTTAAAACAGAAATTCTTTGACGGCGGGAATCGAAAACGTCGAATCTGGAAATATCCAACTTTACGCCAGAGCTGAATGTGAAAATATGAAAACTATTTCAAAAATTCATAACTTTCATATTCGTATGAATATTGTTTATCGTCGTAGCCAGACACGCCTTTTTTTACAAGCTTTATATTAACTTGCAATGTATGTCCGGGTGGAATCTTGCATCTGAATTTTAAATCAGTTATCTTTAACCGATTGAGCTGAAATTTGGTTTACACGCTTATTTTGGATGATAATGCATGTTTAGCATGTGCCGTCTTAGCATGTGACGTCATTTTAATTCCAATATGGCGGATCATCCAAGATGGTGGAATAGTTATTTTTTGCACTACCACAGTATAGGTATCAAATGAAAGGCCTTGCTGAGGAGAACACGAAAACTAAGGGCAATGAAATAAAAGCTTTTTTTACCATTAATTTCTGATCAATTCTATATTAATAAGTCCTGTAAGCTAATTTTCGAGATACGACATTTTCGCTTCTTGCCGTCGCTATATTTTCATATATACAGGTTGCAGTAAAAGTCCGATATAATATTTTAGGTACATATACAGCAGTCTATATGAAGATGCAAAGTGAAGACAGAATGTACCTAACTGAAATATTTATACCATTCAATTGTATACCCGATATTTATGCATAGGTTAAATTATTATATCGTACATTATAAAAAAAAAATAGTGAATTCGCTTGCTACAGTGGGTGTAAGATTGAATTGTCACATCTGATCCGGTGGACATATTAGTGTCAAGGGCGTTGGACTGTGGGTTCGCATTTGGCTATCGCGTAGGTTATTGCCTAACGCCACTATGCCGCAAGGTTAATGATAAAACACCTTTTAAAATGTTGCATACAACATTTTATACAATATATAAATCTATACTATATTATAATATTATAAAGCTAAAGAGTTTGTTTGTTTGGTTGAACGCGCTAATCTCAGGAACTACTGGTCCGAATTGAATAATTATTTTTGTATTAAATAGTTCATTTATCGAGGAAGGTTATAAGCTATATATCATCACGCTACGACTAATAGGAGCGGAGCAGCAACGAATAATGTGGCAAAAACGGGAAAATTCCCGAACATGAATCGGGTATTATAGACTTAATAATCATAGACTTTATAAAATCACTCTACGCCAAAGCAACTATTTGCGCGGGTGAAACCGCGGGCACAGCTAGTGTTGTTATAAAATCAGCGCTGGGGGAAGCTACGCCCCTCTAGCATGTGCTGAGCCAATACCTTTTCGGCACAGTTCACACTGAGCTCATTTTCTTTTAGGTATCTGTTTTCAAGTTTTTTATTATCTGAGTTCTTTGTGTCTGTGTTGAATAACTGTTTTTTTTCTTTCTTTTACGTTATTTAATGTAATTGTATTCCAAGTGATTCGGTGGAGTTACGCGCGGTTAATCGGACCAACTCGTATTAGACCTCGGTTACACCAAAACGAACTGTATTGACACATTGAAAAGGTTCATTCTACAACGAAACGACACTGATATTTTGACGCGTAGCGTTGCCGGCGCGACGTGGCTTTAACGACACAAATTTAATCTTTATTCGTATTAACATAGAGTACGTTTTGGTATTGCCAAACATTTTGACGTGCGGCTTTTGACGCCCCAATGGCTTTTAAAGTGCAACTTTATGGTCATCGTCATTTTCATTAGAATCCAAACAACATGGCAGATTTTCAATACACTTCGGCAGGAGGTCATTAAAATTCGTGTACAATAATATTAAGCCTTCAACCCTGCAGTTGATTTGAGTTACGTAATCTATACCTTCATATCATACTGACTTCCTATCGATAGTCAGTAGCGGAATCTTTTAAAGTAATTTTAAAATATCTCATTATAGGTCTACTACTACTACCACAGCCCTTTTAAAGTCCCACTGCTGGGTACGGGCCTCCCCTCAATGCGAGGGGGATTCGGGCCATAGTCCACCACGCTGGCCCATTGGGGGTTGGCAGACTTCACACATCTATCGAAAACTAGTCAAGTTCTCTCAGACGTGCAGGTTTCCTCACGATGTTTTCCTTCACCGTTTCATAGCAAGTGATAATCTCGGATGAAAATGAGATTCGCACATAAATCCGAGAGGTGCGAGCCGGGGTTTGAACCTGCACACTTTGATTTGCAAGGCGTGCGTTCTGCCACGCGGCTACCACTGCTACCTGCTATTATAGGTCTACCATGAGTTAATCGTTGGCTATAATTCGCTAGCGTCTGCGTAGAATAATCGTATACGTAGACGTTACTGACAACTGTGACCGATAAGACGCGCTGTGCAAATATTTATCGAACAACGCACTGAGCGTATAATTTATCATAATTGCTAATCGCTACATATTTTCACGAATACGAGATGCGATATTATCCCCCAACATTATTAATAGGATGAAGCCCCCGGCACATTGGCGCGTTAACGCTCGTTACTAAAACGAACGCTGTGCCAATACGCATAAAGTTTGAATTTCTGTGGTAGAAGCCACGCGTGCAAAATTTGCTCGCACTGTTAGTGTCATTTAGTTGGAGAATAAACTTTTTCTATGAGTAAATACGGCTTGCGCACTTTATGCCATACCAAATATGGCATAAAGTGCGCGTTAATGTGTTGAAAATTTGTTGTTGGATCTCACATACCAGTATCCATTGTTTAGTAATCTGTTCTTGTTGCTTCATATCTGTGTTACTATCTTCGTAGAGCAGAGGTTATTTACGTATTAATTAAACAAAAACAGTGTTCTAAAATGAGTACCTACTTATATACATACGTTTATAATTTAATTAAGGGTTAATTTCCACAAACAGAAAACAAAACAAATTTGTCTTATTACATCACCCATTTTGTTCACAATGTACATTTATTGATTTTTTTATTGCTAATAATTACTTGACATTGAGAGAAAGAATACTCGCTAACCGCGAATGCATTCCTCATCTTATTCCATTATACTTTATTCATTTCGTAAAAATATGTTTTATTTGTGTGGCAGATAACTCCACTTTCATATTATATTAAATTAACAGACAAACAAACGGACATAAAACTATTCGTAAAAGATGTATGAATGTGGATGAAGCTTATGACGTATTTCAGGATCGTAACATGGGTAGTGTCTGTCTACCTCCATGGGATACAGGCCTGAGTAAATGTATCTATTGAATTTTCTCTTGCTATTAATTACTTGACACTGGCTATTTTTGGGCTACAGTCCACCACGCTGGTCCAGTGCGGGTTGCTGAACATCACACGCCTTCTCTATAGACGTGCAGGTTTTCTCACGATGTTTTCCTTCACCGTTCCATAACAAGTGGTACCTAATGTCGGATGAAAAGATTCGCACATAAACCCAGAGATGCGACCTGGGGTTTGAACCTGCACTGTAAATTATCTGCAATCGTTGAAATACGCAGACATTTGAAAATTTAGATCACGGTAACGCGCCGTGACATTGAACCGGGTCGTGACACCTATAAGTTAGCACGTAGACGTAGTTGATTATTACGTAAAATGCTTTGTACACATGTACTATGCGTTTCAAATGAGAATAGGATCGACTTTGCGCCATATTGTGACGTCATAGCTGTCAATTCTAACCAGTTAGGTAGGGTGAGCAAAACAAGATATTTTTTAAATAAAATTTATTTGGAAAGGTCGAGTGAAAAATGCACTCAGGCGCACGACGAAGCACACTAACAACGACAAAATGGCGACTGGCGTCCTTATTTTATTTACTTTAATAATTGGGCATGGCTTCTGGGCCTTTGCGCCAAAAATGAAAATAAAAAAGTCTATGGTATGGTTTTAAAAAACGAATTATGACTTTAAATAATTAAATATTATATTAAAACAATTTACGAGTCATCCGCCATCTTTATCACTGTCATCATTCATTTTTATTTATAATGTGTATTTATTGAATTTGCCCTTGCTATTAACTAGTTACTTGACACTGGCTGAAATATAAATAAAAATGGATGATGACAGTGATAAAGATGGCGGATGAATACGGGGTAATTTTTTCTTAGTTTTTATCATTATTATTATAGAAAAAGATTCTTTAACGACACTACATTGACAACGCGAGCGAATATTGTCGCATGGTCGCGCGGCTTTTGTCAAAGAGATTGAATCTTATGTATATTGACACAGATATGCTTTTAGTATGGGCAGACAGTTTGACGCTTGGCTTTTGACGCTTGCCTTTTGACGCCTCAGTGAGCGGGGGCTTTCAATTATGACTTGGAGTCATCCGCCATCTTTATCACTGTCATTATCCATTTTTATTTATAATGTGTATTTATTGAATTTGTCCTTGATATTAATTACTTGACATTGGCGAAATACTCGCGCTAGTCGCAGGTGATGCCATTCCTCATCTTATTCCATTAAATATCATCATTTCGCTCATTTCGTTAAAAAAAAAATATATTATGACTTGTTTGGTCTGGTGTAAGCTCGGAACTATAAAATGTCCGCGACCCACGAGAAACGGCATTGCCGTGTCCCACTTTCTATATATTTTTTTTATCGCTGGGTCATTTGCGAGGACTCTATCAACTTGACACTTCTTGTAGTAACCTAGACCTTAAGAGAAATATATCGAGTTTATTACAATTGACTTAGATGCAGAGTGTTTCAGTAGTCCGGAATAATACTTGACCGTTTGCACGAGTATCGGGTATACAACCGAATGGTATAAAAATATGTCGATATGTGAAAAAAAACCTGAGAGGTGTCCAGGGACACCCAGATGGAACGAAGTTCTTTTTGAAATAAAAAAAAGCAAAGAAATTTTACATATACATACACACACATCGAAATCGCAATCGCAATCGAATTCACACACACATATGTAAAAGTGTCGTTACAAAATTTCGTTACAATTTCGTTCTTAATTTTTTCCGTCTAGCCCCCTTTCGCAACGCGCGATAAGGAACTACGTTCCAATTATTAAGTTCTGTTTTGTGAATATTAGTAGTCGCCCCTTGTTGATGTAGATTGCACTGTTAAATAGGGTGGATCCTAAGCCACAACACAATACCTGGACAAATATTCAAAGGTAACTTATAAACGATGATAGTTCTGATCTACCTTCAATATGCATCAACATAACAGCTACCGTATATGTCTCTAAAATATTATTTCGGACTTCTGATATATTTGATATTTCGATAACTGAATAGTATAACATTTGCAAAGACATTGTACTTCACATTTTTGAATTTTATCAGGACAAGAGGAGATTAATTTATGATGGATGTAATGTTTTAGAGCGTGTATTATTCAATATATGTATACAAATAAATAAAATTCATGTGTCTGTTTGAAACATCAAAATAACAGATTTTACTAAATGCGTATGAAAATACTAGCTTCCACCAGCGACTTCGTCCGCGCACTTTGATTATTCAATATAGTTATCAATTATATCCTATATGTTATTCTGATGTTTAAACAATAACACTGTAAAGTTTCATCAAAATCCGTTCAGTAGGGTTTGCGTTAAAGAGTAACAACCATCCATTCATCCATCCCCACAACCTTTCATATGAATAATATTAGTAGGATATATTACACACGGTGCTGCAACTCTGGCTTCACACACTTCCGTGTGTCTAGATACGCTACCTATAATCAAAATGCTGTATCAACATTCACTAAACCTCCCATACGGCTGGACAGATTTTGACGGTACTTTGTCTAGGAGATATCTGAAGTTACAAGAAGTAACTTAGGCTACTTATATGCCAGAAAAAAATTCAGCTCCGCTTGAAAAAAAAAAACATTTTTCCGGCTATTTAGTGTTCTTAAATCCTGCGCGGGCTCTAGCTAGTTTACATAAAAATCAACATATCATATTGACATTTGTAATATGTAAGAATGCGTGCTGAATCACTGTTATCAAATGGTGATGTCCTAATGTATAGGATTTCCCCCCGCATGTAGGTATATTACGGACGTCGGTCGGCCTAGAACGCGTTCGCGTGACGCAACATGCGCGGGCGCCGCGTCATCCTCTCCCCACCTCCGCCGTTTCAAAGTTTACTTTACAACTCGTACAAACCAAGCGACATTAGTGAAATTAAATATAGATTTTTTGCTCTACACTTTCTGGCTGTTGCTAATATTTGTGTCAAGATATACGGAAATACAATTGCGATGAAAGATTTCGAGTATTACCGTAGAAGTTGCGATGCGTAGTAACACATGTATGGCTAGCTTCTACCCGCGACTTCGTCCACGCAGACTACATTATCGTTATAAAATTATAGCCTATATGTTATTCTGATATATAAACAATATTAGGGTAAAGTTTAATAAAAATACGTTCAGTAGTTTTTGCGTGATAGAGTAACAAACATCCATCCATCCTCACAAACTTTCACACTTATAATATTATATAGTAGGATAGGATGTATACTTTTCAGTGGAGTAATATCGAACTTCTCTGTCAAAAAATGCCCAAACGCGAGAAATTACCTTTTTTTATTGGTTAATACAGTTCCTTTTAGCATTGGCAAATTTTCGCGCGCCTCTCGTCGATTATGTGTGCCTGGTGCTCATAACGAAATTCACATCAAACGATAGACGAAATTCTTTCACCAAAAGATGTGTTTAACTGATGGTGGTGGTTAACTTCTCTGGAGAATGTATATGACTCACAAACTTGTATTTTTATTCGTTTGAAAAGAGTAACCATTGAGTTCCTTACCGGCTCTTCTCAGTCGAAGCAGCATTCCTAACCGGTTGTAGAATAAAAAATAAAAAAAACCACGTGACGGTGGAAAGCGGCGCCAGATTAGATTAATATAGATAGGTTAAGTAATATATATCATGAAGGATTGTTATCGTTTTATATCCAGGTTTATTTTAGCGCTATCTCAGTTTATAAATCTAGATTTGTCATGGTCATACTCTCTTTTGATTTACGAAAGTTTTACGGTCTGCTTCCGGATGAAACCGGGACTTTGGCGATTCTTCTTCTTAGTCGTACACTCCTGGCGGAGTGGTCGTGGTCATGGATTGTCTGGTTGGTTGGTTGCGGTTTTTTGTGAGACTTCTCCATCTCTCTCTGTCAGTAGCATTACGTGCACATTTATTAAGGGTACATTTCGTTGAGGACTTGATGAGGTCTTGTCCATCTTGTTGGTGATCTGCCGCGGGAGCGTTGACCCTCTACTCTTCCTTGTATCATTAGTCGTTCTTTGGCGATTACGTAACTTGAATTGTAAACATTTGAAACCACTAAAACATGGCGGCTCTCCAGTATTTTAAAAGACAATAAAGTTTAACGCGTCTGCTTACCGCTGCTGTTAAACCTGTACAGCAATAAACAGTGTCATGGAGTAATCCTCCATCTTTATTAGGTACTATTATCACCCGTTTCTATTTGCAATGTGTATTTAATGATTTGTTCTTGCTATTAGTTACTTGATAATGGCTGAAATATTCGCTAATCTCAGGAGCCATTCCCCATCTTATTCTATTATTTTATTAATTTTTAGGGTTCCGTACCCAAAGGGTAAAACGGGAACCCTATTACTAAGACTTCGCTGTCCGTCCGTTCGTCTGTCACCAGGCTGTATCTCATGAACGTTTTCACAGATGATGTATTTCTTTTGCCGCTATAACAACAAATACTAAAACACAGAATAAAATCTATATTTAAGGGGGCTCCCATACAACAAACGTGATTTTTTGCCGTTTTAATAGATAATGGTACGGAACCCTTCGTGCGCGAGTCCGATTCGCACTTGGCCTTTTTTTTCTTAAAGGAGAATATATTTTTTGGAATGTTATGTCTGTACCCGTTATGTAATCTGTAACCATAACGCATGTTATTTTGTTATATTATATCATTTCGTGGGTACAAGACGATGGTGTATGGTCCTGACTGCGAGTAGTTCTTCGACAGTCTACTATAAGATCCAATAGCCCCAAACAAATAACGATAAACCATCCCATTACTGTCGGTATTGTTGCTTTTACCAAGATATTATTATTTTATCATTCAAATCAAATCAAATAAAAAAAAAAAAAAATTTACTTGTAGGCCAAAAAGCACTTACAAATAGTCATATTCTACCACCGGTTCGGAATGCTGCTATTAAAAGCAGTTCAGTTGTTATTAAAAGCCGCTCTAAGGGCAACACACTGAAGCTATATCTACCTGAGTATTTGAAATAAGTTTTGTCGATTTAAAAAAATTATCAGCCCACTGAGTGTCGTGCCGGATCTTCTTAGCTAAGTTCGCGTTTCGATTCGCTAGTAGTAAAGTAATGTAGTACTAAAAAAAACTAGTAGTAACTAGTAGTAAAAAAAAAATGTAAACTTGGCAATTTGTAAGTGCCCCCAGAGGCCTATACAAAATAAAATATTTATCGTTGACTTTGACTTGGGTAATGATTGTTAAAAGTTGGTTTTAAAAAGTTACAAATAATTTTAAACCTAACTGTGCGCGGCGGACTGATAACATTTCATGTTACGTAGGTAAACACTTAACAAACGTAATTAATTTATTATGTACAAATTGGTTTTTCCCGTCTGTAAACTTTACGTAAACTGTCTGTCACACGTCGGGTATGAAATGTGACTAAATACTGATTCCATATTAGAGTAATCATAGGTGCGTCATGGTGCAAGAAAAAGTTCTTTTTACGAAATGAGTGAAATGATGGAATAAGATGAGGAGTGCCTGCACCTGCGATATGCGGTCTATATGGCAATGTCGAGTAATTATAGCAAGGACAAATTCAATAAATACACATTATAAATAAAAATGGATGATGGCAGTGATAAAGATGGCGGATGAATCCAAGACAAAGTTCATTCTACTATGAAGTAACACTGACAGCGCGCCACAGAAATTTAATCCTTATTCATATTATTGATACAGAGTACATTTTCAAAAAACAAGAACGTAACGCGGGCAACACTAGAGCGCCCTATGCGACGGAAATGCGCTTCTTTATGGTGGGCTGATTTTATTTAATACGTTTTCTTTCCTATTTCTTCTTCTTTTTTTACGAAATGAATGAAATGATGATATTTAATGAAATAAAATGAGGAATAGCTCTACCTGCGTTTAGCGGGTATTTCAGTCAGTATCAAGTAAATAATAGCAAGGGCAAATTCAATACACATTATAAATACAAATGGATGATGACAGTGATAAAGATGACGGACGAATCCTCTTTCTTATTTATTATGATTGTTTGTATTAAAAGTAAAGTTGATTGTCGATGGTTCGACTCTTTAATTTGTTACTTGACGATTGTTTTGGATTGTGTGAAAATTCTAAAATATTAATAGTTAGTTGAAATGTATTGAACACATACGCTATAACTTGTGGCTACAACAAGTATATACGGCTAATTAATACAATATCACTCCGTACTCTTAACCTAACAACTCTGGTATAATATATGTCTATTGTATCGATAACGTGAGTCATATTAAAGTATCCGCCCCGGTTTTTGAACGACGGCATCCTGGTGACATCACAGATACGGGTAACGATTTCTAGTAACCGCGTGTCACGCATAACCAATCGATTCGTCGAACAAATAAAATCGATTTGTGATCGCGTACCGCCTCACTATTCCCTTGTATAACATTTAAAATCGATTCTTGGTCTTGTTCCGAGTGCAGTACAATGTTATGGCCAGTTTGGTTAACCCGAATAATTATTATCAGGACCAGCGGGCATACGATTTGGCAGTCATACTTTTATAAATATATAATCATTTATTTTAAATAATAATTACCACTTGCTGAACGAGGAAGGAAAACTAGGAGGAAACCTGCACGTCTATAGAAATGTGTGTGAAGTTCACCAACTCGCACTGGGCCACGGTGGTAATGTAGAGCCCAAATCTCTCCCTGTGCCAGGTACCTATAATGACAATAGGCTCGCTCCTATTACATTGGGATCAAAATAGACCGACGAAGTAAGGGTGAAGTGCAGTGCACCAATGTCTACCCCTTCGGGGAATATAGTCGTGATGATATACTTAAATTTTTAACAAAACAAAAAGAATGCATTCGCGCAGAGCTGGCAATAAAAAATACTAGATAGCGATACTAGAACTCCTTTCTCCGTGTAGAAAGTTACACATGCATAGATTAAGCAGCGTAACTTGAATCAATACTCAATAGCCAATGAGGTCAAAGAGTATATGCAGGTAAATTAAAAAAATAAAATAAAAAAAAGCCGAAACCCAACACATGAAAAAAAAGTGACATTCAAAATTAACACGAATTTTGTCTTAACATACTCATAAGGAAAATAAACATCTTGAAACCTGATTGTTAAAGTGTAGATTCCAAGTACCTATTGGGTGTCGGCATTGTGCAAAATAAAACGCTCAGCTAGTGACTCAGAGGTAGAAACCCTCGTCTAGGTTTTGGGTTTTCTTATTTTTATAGCAGCATTACCTAATTAATTACTCATTAATAAATTTATCAAACAGCAGTGGTAGCAGAGTGGTCGAAAGCACTCTTTGCAATCTAAGTGCACAGGTTCAAACCCCGGCTCGCACCTCTGGGTTTCATGTGCGAATCTCATTTTCATCCTTGATTATCACTTGCTAAGAAACAGTGAAGGAAAACATCGTGAGGACACCTGCACGTCTGAGGGAACTTGACTAGTTCTCGATAGATGTGTGAAGTCTGCCAACCCGCACCGGGCCAGCGTGGTGGACTATGGTCTCAGATCCCCTCGCATTGGAGTGCGGCCCGTGCCCACAGTGGGACGTTAAAAGGGCTATAGTAATAGTAGTAGTATATTTATGAACCCTTACAATTTGTAACCTTACATATAAAGCGCTTTTACAGTTATCAGAAGCAGATTTTTAGGGTTCCGTACCCAAAGGGTAAAACGGGAACCCTATTACTAAGACTTCGCTGTCCGTCCGTCCGTCCGTCTCTCCGTCCGTCTGTCACCAGGCTGCATCTCATGAACCGTGATAGTTAGATAGTTGAAATTTTCACAGATGATGTATTTCTGTTGCCGCTATAACAACAAATAGTAAAAACAGAATAAAATAAATATTTAAGGGGGCTCCCATACAACAAACGTGATTTTTTTATTATTATGTGTTTGTATGAGTATGCTATAATATTAAATTTATATATTAAAAAGTGAAAGAACATAGCAGTAAATTAGGAAATGAGAAAGTTGATCAAAATTCGCCGTGCGGACAACACGCGCAGCTCGGAGTGGAGATAATTTTGATGTAAAATGAATTGTAATATAAATAATGTTGAATTAAGTTATATATGAAACATATTGTAATAGTGAACACTAATTCATTGCGATATCGCCGCGATAATGGTATGATAAAGTCCCGCGCACACCGGGGCGTCAATAAAACGATAACCAAAACGAACACTGTGCTAATATATATAAAGATTGAATTTCTGTGGTTATAACCCACGGGTCCACGTGTCAATATTCGCTTGCGATGATGTCAATGACATTTTGTTAAAGGATGAACTTTTTCTATAAGTCAATACAGTTCGTTTTGGTGTTAGCAAAAATCTGACGCGCGACTTTTGACGCCTCAGTGTATGCGGGGCTTGACTACTTCATATGTGGCCGAAAATTCCAGACTTTCAAACCAAGCATGCCCGCCGCGCCGCGGTCGTCTTGGTAACGAAAACCGCGCCGCCAAGGTTAACGATATAATTAACATAAAATTGAGAGGCAGGTCTAATAATATGCTACTCTATGCCGATGCTAGCTGCTATCATAAATTTATTGTCAAAAACGTTTTAAAAAAAGGCCCCACGCCGCCCCACGTGTATTCCGTTATGAAAGGGAATGCGCCTTTCATGTTGTACAGGAAATAGATAGCACACCAAAAAGTAACGTAATATTAATAACAGTTATTTCACAAGTTTCTGAATACGACCATACAATGCGAACTTATTACAGGAAACGGTACCTTTAATACCCATTGTACAATATCACCATAAAATTCACTTTTTTGGGTCTTAACTCTAAAGGATTAAAGTCTATGTTAGTTTATGGCAGTCTGATCTTCTCTTTGCGTAAGTAATGACTGGCGCAGATGTGCACCGGCCGTCTAGCTAACCCGAATTTAGAATGCATTTACCTTTGCCAAACATCGACGAAAGACGATCAGGAAATCCTCGAACACATCGCCGGTGGTAACAGTCAACTCTTCCATTTCAAGTGACATTTTATCTAGTTTACAACGAGGCAAATGAGACAAATATAAATTATTAACTATACTAAAATCACAGACCAATTTCTTAGGAACTATCAGATCCTATAATATAAATTCGAGTGTGCGTATGGCTCGGCGCGACACGAACTAGGCGTCTAACACGACCAACGGACACTATCACACTGGCGAGGCGACCGATACTGTTCAGTGTTGCCAACTTTATTTTAACGAATCCACAAATTGTGGTATCGTAACCCACCAGAAATCCACAAAATTTGGCGATCCCTCAAAACCAATAGAAAACTACTAACATATTATCTTGAAAGACAGATAATACCTAAACACAACTAAATTGAAAATAAAACAACGATATTGTAATTTATACTAAAGATTATAATTTACTTTTGCTAAGTATTTAATAACTATAAAAAGAAACTTTTTAAAGACAATCTTCGGAAGAATCGGGTTCATCTACAAGTTTTGTTTTCGCTGAATACATTTCTTTGGTTTACATTTTTTATACTACGCTATTTGGTAGTATGTAGTTATTGCAGCATTTTCCTTCACGTTTTAAACCAGCACGGACAGTGAGAATTGAAGATAGCAAATCTAACTTCATTCAGTTTCTGTATTTTGTCTTGATAACGTTCATCATGCTAAATAATTGCTCTACGTCAGCGTTAGAATGCGGTAAAACTTTTAAAGATACAGCAAATGTGGCTAAATCTTGAAATCTGTTTTCTCCAGCTATGTCTTTGAAATTCAGTACCTCTTACCAAAATTCGTACACGTTAGAGTTATATCCTTACATATAAATATGTAAATCGTGCTAGTGGTTGAATTTCGTAACTTACCACTGATTGAAGCAACGAAAGCCACTAGAAAAAACCACTAGCCACTAAAACCAAAATTTGACCGCTAAAAGGTAAGTCTAAACCACCAGATCTAGTGGAAATTCCACTGAGTTGGCAACACTGATACTGTTTCGTCATTATGATCGGGCAGAGAACCGCGTGTCACCGGTTCTGTGTGGCGGGTGAATACTAACGCCCCTGTACCACGCTCCGTTCCGCGAGCCGACGACACAGCATATAAGGTTGATATTGCAACGAAAAAAGCGATACGGCGCATCCAGTGGTAATGGTTGAAAAACAGCTGATAATGAAGGCACAAACGGGTCGAAATACAAGTTCACTGGGGGCTCGCCCCATACGTATTGCTATTTGCGATAGGACGGAGCAATGGTGCTGCCTAGCAACCGAGGTGCGTTCGTATTGAAGCATTGTGAAAGTCGTCGCGGTATTTAAACTCATTAAAAACTGGACCAGCTCGCCAAGGACCTACCGAATCAGGCATACCTTCTAACTAGTTCATTACAAAACTAGTTCTAAAAGTCGATAGACGTCTACGAAATTGCTGATAAGAGGTGTTTAAGTATCAATATAACCTTACCTACCAAGGGTGTCCTTACTTTGGTTGTTACAGTTGATAATATGAAAGATAATCCATGATGGGGCAATTAATATATATGTTGGGAGTCTTTTGATCGTTTGGTTGGACCTGACAGCTGTTTTTAGAACAGACTTTACCATAACTATTTTAGTATCTACATACTCACTTGAATTTTGTCTTCGAAATTAGAGAAATGCCTGACTATAGCAAATATTAGCAGATTCCACGTAGCGATGACAGATTAAGCTGTCCCCTTATTACCTCTCTGGACAATTAGTTTCATCTCTGTGATTAGACATGTTTACAACTATACCTCTGTACCTTTTCAGGATTTCAATGGTTCAGCAGGTAAATTTATTGTATACGCACTATACTAAATGGCAAATGCCTTATGATTAAGATCGGCACAGACGAAACAGGAACCAAATTCTTTGGCAGAACTACAACTTGCCAAACCCAAGGTTGTATTGTTACAAGCGCGACTTTTTGTCACGTAATTGATTTTTTTAGCGTCTCGTAATCTTTTATACACTCGATTTAATTCTCGGAAGTTGTGACGAGGACATGTAAAAGGAAGAATGTTTACAATTTTGGCCTTCCTGTTTGCAGGGCGTCAGGAAATTTGCAGCTATAATACGATATGATATAGGAGTTACAATACATTTTAGCTGAATAGTTTATTTAGCAGAGGTAGCCGAGTGGTCGAACGCACGCCTTGCAATCAAAGTGTGCAGGTTCAAGGTTTTATGTGCGAATCTCATTTTCATCCGAGATTATCACTTGCTTTGAAACGGTGAAGGAAAACATCGTGAAGAAACCTGCACGTCTGAGGGAACTTGACTAGTTCTCGATAGATGTGTGAAGTCTGCCAACCTGACTATGGCCCGAATCCCCCTCACATTGAGGGCAGGCCCGTGCCCAGCAGTGGGACGTTAAAAGGGCTTTTAGTAGTAGTAGTTTTTTAAGGCCAATCGCGTCCTATTTGAATGCTTAAACATGACGGCTCATTCAAAGTCCAACTTGAGATTGCTTCATGGAAAAGCAGCGACTTGTTGAGAGTCTCAAGAACAATACGATGTGGGGCATTGTTATTTCAGGGTATGCCTAATCACTTTCGTGAAATGACATAAAAGCAAATACTTATGGCATCAAGTAGGAGGACAATAGGTTGAGACTTCAGTCGGCTGTGACAAGGCAAATGTGAGTTGATCCGCCTTCTTCATCATCTGTATCAGACATTCATATCTACAATTGTTTTTTTTATTAAATTTGTCTTTGCTATTAATTACTCGACATTGGCATAAATACCGCTAATCTCATCTTACTCTATTAAAATTTCATTACTTCATTAATTATGTAATGAAAGTATTTGTTTATTTAAAATGTATTCCCCCTCTAAGTCCCAAATCATCAAATTATTGCAGTGTTTTGCATCCCATAGAATAATGCGTAAACTACAAAAAAATTAACAGATTTTGTACTGAGTAAAATGTCGAAAATTGAGTGTAATATTAATATTGACAGTAAGACAGGTGGTAAAGGGGCTGTCGATACGAAAAGAGGGAAAAGTGTTACGTCGATTGTTTCATAAATTTGATCATTGGTTTTCTAGATAGCACGGACAGAACAGGTGACACACTTGAGTAAACTACAATATTGCTTTATGTAATTAGTGATATGACGAAGACACGTGCTGTGCAGTTAAAATATTAAATTGATGGACTTATCTGTCGTTTCACCACTGTACAATATTGAGTATTGCGACCACTCAAATCAACAACCATCTTAAACATGATACAATAGTAATCAGCTTTTGTGTGGTCGCTTGGAGAGTAGAACAATCGATACTTTTCAACAAAAAAGTTACCGATTCCATGAAGCCTCAAGTAGTTGGAGTAGTTACCAACCCACAATGGGCCACCGTAGATGACTATGGCCCAAAAAATCCATCCATCAATCCATTCTCGCAAAATTTCACATTTAATATTAGTAGGATCCTTAGCCGAGATATACATACTCAACCAGGAAATGTCAAAATTTAAAGTTTTTTTTTATGGACTACGCTGTTGGCCGTGAGGCGGCCTTTACAGCTTGTATGAATTCTTCAAGGCTTGTGACGTGTGAATAGATTACATCAGTTACGTATGACGTACGTACATTATACTATATACGGCGGGTACCTAACAGGAAAACGAAATATTTCATTTAATAATTGTGTCATGAATACAATAGTTCGTAAATTTTGTAACGACACTTTTACATATGTGTGTGTGATTTTTATTGTACGACACTTTTACATATGTGTGTGTGATTTTTATTGTACGACACTTTTACATATGTGTGTGTGATTTTTATTGTACGGCACTTTTACATATGTGTGTGTGATTTTTATTGTACGACACTTTTACATATGTGTGTGTGATTTTTATTGTACGACACTTTTACATATGTGTGTGTGATTTTTATTGTACGACACTTTTACATATGTGTGTGTGATTTTTATTGTACGACACTTTTACATATGTGTGTGTGATTTTTATTGTACGACACTTTTACATATGTGTGTGTGATTTTTATTGTACGGCACTTTTACATATGTGTGTGTGATTTTTATTGTACGACACTTTTACATATGTGTGTGTGATTTTTATTGTATGCATTTATGTATACAACAAAATTCGATTTCGATTGCGATTTCGATTTCGATGTGTGTGTGTGTGTGTGTGTATGTAATTTTTTTCCTTTTTTTATTTCAAAAGGAACTTCGTTCCATCCGGGTGTCCCTTGACACCTCTCAAGATTTTTAATACTACTTTTAGTTTTCGACAGTTAACTCAGTACAAAATCTGACAAAAATTTACATTTGCTATAAGCAATACTTTAAGAGGAGGTGGTAATGCCTTTTAACTCTTACACATAATAGCCATAGCTGATCGGCTACATGACAGGCTGATTCCGCAACGAACCAGACATCTCTGATCTCATGTTTAAGACCATTTTGCATTTACGTACCAATGCTAATTGAACAATCTCATCTAGGGTTGCCAACTATTTTTTCGAAAATATAGTATTTCCCAGCCAGAGTCGAAAAATATATAGTACATTGCTCAAAAATATAGTACACTCACAAAAATCCTACAAAAACGTGTCAGTCCGCCCAAAGAATTATGACCGTGCTGTACAATGCCTGTTAATGACATGCATGCACAAATTTAATAAAATCAATCATCAAACTGTACTCGCCACCTTTACAAGCGGTACCGCGGTACGGTAAAAATAAATATGTGGATACGTATTTTTTTCGAGAGATGTTGCTATTTTATATAAAAATAATGAATGCTTTTAAAAATATAGTACATTTGCGTACTATATTTCTTTTCAACAGTATATAGTACGCAGAGCTAAGATATAGTACAATATTTTATAGTACGGTTGGCAACCCTAATCTCATCCCATTCGTCGTGCTGATGCCGGTTAAAGGTAGGCGTCCACTTCTTCGCATCGTAAGTACCGCAGAGGTGCACTGCAGTCCGCACATACTTCGCCTATGTATTTTTGGTCCCAATGTAAAGAGCCTATTGCCATTATACCGGGCACATTTGCCCTCAATACGAAGGAGATTTGGTCCACAGTCCACCACCCTGGCCCAGTGCGGGTTGGTGAACTACACGCCTGCATATAGGCGTGCAGATTTCCTCTCGATGTTTTCCTTCACCGTTCAGCAAGCGGTAATCATTGTTGAAAATGACATTCGCACATGAAAATTTATTTCAGAGGTGCGGCGGGCCCGGTATTTGAACTTACACCCTTTACGTTCAAGGCGGGCGTTCTTGCTCACGAGGTTACCACTGCTTATGACAAGGCATTAAGTATTAAAAATAAATCATTGACGCGATGTGTATGTCTATTATACTAGAATAAAAAGTATTTTTGGATAGAAAATGTGTTTCGCCGTGACATATTACGCTAAATTTGGGACAAGTCGACATAAGCGTATTTTAAACGTACTAATAGCATTTTCCAAATTCAGGGGCGGCGATAATTCCGAGACCGGACACGCGCCTCGAGTTCGTGCCACGACGTGGGCGACGTCATCCGGGCAGATGGCCAGCTGAACCGGCTTCTACCGGATCACCAGAACCCTGCACCGAGCGACGCGTCAAAACCCGCGCGACCAATATATTGCCCATAATATCGCCACTCATCGTATGGCGAAATTAAGACTGGGGGCGATTCCAGTTACACGCAGAACAGACAAAGTTCATCGAAGAAGCACATGTTTTAAGGGAATACTGATACTTTACCAAAGAAATTCATACAGAGTACATTTTCAAAAATAGTCCCATGAATTCGCTCGCACTAGTTAGTGCAGAGCGTAACACTATCACAGACTTTATAATAACAAGCCGCCGGCACGTGAATGGCTTTCGACTGAAACTCAATTCATAGAAAATATACATATACTCACGCCTGTATAACACCGGGGTAGGCAGAGACTACCGTTAGCCTGGTACTATCGTGACATGGTACTATCGTAACATACCTCTTTCGCTTCATCCACATTCATACATATTTTCATTCAACTCTGACCGCTGAGGGATACCGACCTGACCTTTCTGAAAGAGTTGATCAGTAGTTGTAGTTTGTAGTATGTGTGATTAGACGTAAGTCACGGAATATCTTGATGTTGTCTCCTTTTCTCGTATGAAATTAGACAGAGAGCGAGCGATATCCGTGACAAAAGTCTTGTCATGCGTGCTAACACCACTGGTCGTGAAAGGTCCTTCTCCGACGCCCTCTTCCTACACGTCCACTCACGTTCGCTGGTATATTTCTTTCATCAATCTACTTTAACTCATTCTCTCTACATAGCCAAACCACCGCAACATATTTTTCTCAATCGCAGTCACCACTTCATCCTTCAGCTTATGAAAAAAATAACAGCCTTTTTGAGTAGTCTCAATATCACTGGTAACTTTAAAATGACAGCTCGGTTCAGAGGTGCAAGTCGTTCAGCCCACTACACCGGGTTCGATTCCCGTTTCGTTATTTTCCCTGGTGTGGGTGTAACTGGGTTCATCCTCAGTCCACAATACCTAATAAGAACATTTGTTGGTGCTTAGTTCGTTCAATCCAGCGCGACTAGTATATCCACCCCGACAAGACTTATGTCACGGAATGTAACTTATACCTCGTTCTCTCCTATGAAGTAAGACGGTGAGTTGCTAAGCTATAAATCGGATAGCAACTGCTGATAATATCACATACCACCTGTACAAATGTCAAATTACGTCAACCAAACGCGATCGACTGCCATTTTATATTGAACCGGTTTCTATCGCAATCGGAAACCGGCAGTAAAGTGTTACAGGGGTCGCACTACATTGGTTAATACTGATTTCAGTTAATTCATGATTCGTGGCAATTATTTTGAAAGAGAACATATTTTTTTACGATCATCATCCATTTTAAATATACAAAAAAACGGCCAAGTGCGAGCCGGACTCGCGCACGAAGGGTTCCCGACCATTATCTATAAAAACGGCAAACCAAATCATGTCTGTTGTGTGGGTCTATTGGGGGCCCCCCCTTAAATAATAATTTTATTCTGTTTTTTTATTATTCCTTGTTTGTTATAGCGGCAACAAAAATACATCATCTGTGAAAATTTCAACTGTCTAACTATCACGGTTCATGAGATACAGCCTGTTGACAGACGGACATACAGACAGAAGGACGGACAGCGGAGTCTTAGCAATAGGGTCCCGTTTTAACCTTAGGGTACGGAACCCTAAAAAGCGCCAGACAATACCTACACATCATCAGAAGACGGTTTGGTCCAGTGGTTTGAGGGTAGGCCGCTCCGCTGACTGAAGATGGTTGCAGGTTCAATCTTTCGATCGATTATTTTGCCAGGACTCCCACATAAGATTTACCGACGGTAAATAAAGGTATGTCAGTACTTGTAGCATCTGCGCCACATCTAGACGTATGTCACGGAATATCTTGATTTTGTCTCTTTTTTTCGTATGAAATTAGACAGAGAGCGAGCGAACAACTCCGTGACAAGTCTTGTCTTGACATGCGTGCTTACCCCACAGGATCGTAGCATGTAACAAACGGTAGTCTCTGCCTACCCCCGAGGGATACAGGCGTGAGTTTACATCTTTTTGTCCGCCCTCCTTTCAAATCATTCCAGCAGCCATATAAGGAAGAAGCAATCATTAAATACTACGCAACAAGATCAAAATATTCCGTAGTAAACAGATCTATCTACAGGACTCCCCTAGGCATCTCAGTGAACGGTCGCTAAACGGCCGAATCAAAGATCAAATGGAATAACGCCCTGCACCTACCGGAGCGAGCGAATTAACTTGACATTTTTCGAAAATGTACTCTATAGCAATACAAAAAGTCGGATATAATGACTTCGCTATAGTGACATGTCGCTTATTATGACCCATCTATACAAATAAATAAAATCTATACAAATAAATAAAATTGGAGTGTCTGTTTGTAATATCAAAATAACACTTTTTTACCAAATGCGTATGAAAGTATATACGATACCTATAACGAAAACGCAATTTTAAATTTTTTTGTCTGTCTGTCTGTTTGTTTGAGGTAAACTTCTAAACGGCTGAACCGATTTCCATGGGACTTTCACTGACAGATAGCTGACGTTCCAAGGCGTAACTTAGGCTACTTTAATTTTAGAAAAAGCATTAGGGTTCCGCGGGAAAAACATAATACCCATATTTCCGGGTAATCTCCCTAAAGTCCACGCGGGCGAAGTCGCGGGCACAGCTAGTTTTTAATAAATTATGTCTGGTTGTAGTGTCCTCTACACACAGTAGTAGTAGTAGTATTAGAGACTGTTATTACATTACAATGGAAAACAAACAAAAGAACACAAAAACCGGCCAAGTGCGAGTCGGACTCGCACACGAAGGGTTCCGTACCATTATCTATAAAAAAACCAAGGTGTCAAAGTCACTTTCCAAGTTACGAGTGTGTTTTCGGTTTGAGTTAAAAGCTTCTAGTTTGTATATACACCAAAACTTTAGTCCCAATTTATGAAAATTATCTATGCACTGTATCAATGGTCAATTTAGTATTTGAAAAAGATAAAAATAAAAACACACTTTATACAAAATTGGAACCCTAAAAACTAAAAACGAGCAAACAAATCACGTTTTTTGTATGGGAGCCCTCTTAAATATTTATTTTATTCTGTTTTTTAGTATTTGTTGTTATAGCGGTCACAGAAATACATAATCTGTGAAAATTTCAACTCTCTAACTATCACGGTTCATGAGATACAGCCTGGTGACAGACGGACGGACGGACAGACGGACGGACGGACGGACGGACGGACGGACAGCGAAGTCTTAGTAATAGGGTTCCCGTTTTACCCTTTGGGTACGGAACCCTAAAAATTTACGATATCTTATGTAAAAAAGTATACATTACAATATGTTTCACACTTATAACTTATAATTTTTATTTAATATGCTGTATTTCTCCTTATTAAAATAAATATGTAGGTACCTAAATAAATATAATAAGTTGTTTATTACAAAATGCTTTATATGACGACCGCTTAATATGACATGTTTGTCATTACCCATCGATGTCATTAAAAACATACGGGTCGAATTGAGAACCTCCTCCTTTTTGAAGTCGGTTAAAAACGGATTCCACTGTATATATCTATACATACAAATAAATAAAATTGGAGTGTCTGTTTGTAATATCAAAATAACACTTTTTTACCAAATGCGTATGAAAGTATATACGATACTTATAACGAAAACGCAATTTTAAAATTTTTTGTCTGTCTGTCTGTCTGTTTGTTTCAGGTAAACTTCTAAACGGCTGAACCGATTTCAATGGGACTTTCACTGACAGATAGCTGACGTTCCAAGGCGTAACTTAGGCTACTTTAATTTTAGAAAAAGCATTAGGGTTCCGCGGGAAAAACATAATACCCATATTTCCGGGTAATCTCCCTAAAGTCCACGCGGGCGAAGTCGCGGGCACAGCTAGTAAAGACTAAATCTTTATAGTAAAAGCGACGCGACGCGACGGCGACGTTTAAAGATTTCGCATCACGGTAAAATTTCATTGAAAAACGTGAATAGATATTGCCAGACAACACATACTCATCGTATTTAAATCGTATAAGCTTGTAGTTTGGGTACCGTGCAATAGACTGGAGGTCACCCCAGTTCCACCCAGACTAAAGTAAATTCCGAGGAGACCATTTCTGAAACTTGCTACTTATGATGTTATGAGCTGAGCGGAATACGCTAGCTTCAAATGTGCTTATTTAACACGTTCGCTGCGTTGTGAGGTCATATTGTCTCATGGTGAACTTTCATCCAGTGCGCAACGCTCATAAAGTTAGATACTCTATGAGCCAATATAACCTCATGACGCAACAGCTTAAAGTACCCTAAAATATTACGCACCGAACGTGTTCATGAGTTCTATGGGGCGTCAACGCTCGCGCGTCCAACATTTTCAAATACTAAAACGAACTCTGAGTCAATATGCATAAAGTTTGAATTTCTGTGGTAGAAGCTACGCCCTCACGCGTTAAAATTCTCTCGCGCTGTCAGTGTCATTTAGTTGAAGAATGAACCTTTTTAACCGACGAAAAAAAAAGGAGGAGGTTCTCAATTCGACGCGTATATTTTTTTTTTGTTTTTTTTTTTATTCTATGATTCAATACAGTTTGTTTTGGTACGACAAACAATTAGACGCGCGATTTTTGACGCCCCAAGATTACAATTTGATACTTGCATCGCTCGTGTACTGATAGCTGATGTAGGTACCAAGAAGGTAAACATACAAAATTTGTGTTAAGTCTACTAAGGCAAGATAATCTTAATTGAATTATTGTTGATAACGTATAAGCCCTGGACACACTGGGGCGTTAAGACGCGCGCAGCAAGATTTTTGCCAGTACCAAAACGAACTGTATTGACTCCAATGATATTCTAGTAAACAGATATGTTATGAGCGCGCACTAATGAAGACTCGAATACACCCTAATTAGGACGTATATTTACCAACATGCGGATTATAATTATTCAACGAAATGTCATTGACGAATGTGATTGTGTTATTTCAAAGAAAGAGCTTTTCGTAACATTTGACAGATTGTCACGTCCAATTTTGTGTGACTTTGACGTCTACGTAAGTCAGATAATCTATGTCAAGACGTATAAGCCCCCCCCCCCCGGCACACTGTGGCGTCAACCCTTGCGCGTCAAAATATTTGCCAATACCAAACTAACTCTGTGTCAATATGCATAAAGATTTCATTTCTATCGCAAAAGCCATGCCGCCACGCTTCAAATGGGCTTTTTCTATGTGTCAATACAGTTCTTATTGCTATGGCAAAAATGTATTGACTAAGGTCTATTTTTCCGACGTCTTTTTGGGACATTTAGGTAGGAAGGTATCTATACTTATTATTTTAATATCATTACCTTGGCATAACATTCTAACACTTTAAAATTACACTTTTTATTTAAATTTACACGTAAATTGTATTACTTTAATAGGTGAAATAATAAAGAATTATCTATTTATAACATAGTGTTTATAATATATTTTTCGTTACATTCTCAAATGTTGTAAATACTATAAAAACAAAAAAATAATACTCTACTAAAATCATAATACACAATTCTATGTATTAGCTGTGCCAATAATATTTGTGTTCACGACACTGCACTTAGTGTGTCCTACGTTTACATGAAGTAATGACGTTGTCACTACATAAATATAATACATTATTTACTTAATAATCTGTTGGTAAGCAATGAAAACGTGATTTTGTGGTCGCAAGCGGTTAATTAACCCCATTCGTAGAAAGTTACATGCCAATGACAGCAGACAGCGGCATTTCAAAACAGTTTTCATCTCATATGTCATTGCAAATGCTGTGTAGATCATGGAGATATTATAACGGAGAAGGCATTTCGAGCCCGCGCTGCGGTAATTTTTTCCGGTTTATGTGACTTCCCATATAGTTGCCGTATACTACAGGTACATGAGATAACAACTATGGCGGAAAAATCACCGCAGGACTATACGAAGAGTGGAGGTCTATGGTGTAGATAGATAGAAATTTCTATATCACTAGTATCGGGTATACCTACGAGAGAATGGTATAAACATTTTTTTTTTAAATATTCATGGGTGATGAACGTGATAAAGATGACGGAGCAGCCCCCTTACCACCGCCTGTCATGCAGCGATATTTTTATATTACTTTCAGTTATTGACCGTTAACTCGGTTCAAAATTTATAGTTACTACTGAAACCAGAATACTTTTAGAGATCCGCCATCTTTATCACGTTCATCACACTTTTTATTTATAATGTGTATTTATTTAATTTTCTCTTGCTATTAATTTGACACTGGCTGAAATACCCGCTAATTGCAGGTGGAGACATTCCTCATCTTATTCCATTAAATTTCATTCATTTCGTCAAAAAAAGAAGAAGACTACTTAAGAGATGGCGGTAAAGACTAAAGACCCAGCTACAGTGTATGAATCTAAAATATTATTTCGACTTTTATGTGACACGTGTGAGACACGTATCTACTCGCATGTGGCAAATTGTGAATGTTTACAAATGTCTTCGCACGTGAGTCCGGGTCACGCGTCATGCATGTTATGAAGATGTACGCACGAGACCTAGAACTACGATTGTACCATCGTTTATGTACTAGTGAATCTGTAATAGAATAGGTTTTTTTTTAAAGGACTACGCTGTTGACCGTCAGTTGGCCTTTACAGCTTCACCGGAGGAGTGGCGAGTGCAAAGTGCGACTCAAACCAAGGCCTTAAGGGCGGAAAAGGGGTAGCAACTAACTCAAGGGCGCCACAGAGGGCACGACCTCGGCTTGTGCAGTTACCGTGAGGGGAGAGGAAGTGACTACAGTCCTAGGTGCAAAAATGCACCTACGAGCAGAAGAGGGGGTTCCTCGACCTCGCCGGCGAGGTCGGTGTTTGCTTGAGGCTGATGTCTGTGTGTTAGTGGCCCTCTCGACGGCCGGGTCGAGGAGAGCAGTGATAGTGTCAGAAGGATCAATCAACACGTGACGCGGACGGTGGCGTCGTGTTGATGATGTGTACGCGGGATCTGCCTCGTAATTGCCGGCGGCGTCAATTAGAGGATTTGTAAAATAATAGTCTTAGTCTTACCCCAATAGAGGTAAGACAACGTTAAGTGACATTAGGCTAGATGCCTTCACAATTATTAAAACAAAATATTCTGCATATTTGCTTGATCTTAAAATTGGTTTTACTCACATAAAATAACTTCTTAGTAGTCGAAAAACTAAAGATTTTATCTACAGGGTGGAATTTTGTAATGCCACCTGAATGGAAAGTACTCTTAATACTGTAGATAGAAAATGGTTCTCAAAGAAAACATTCCTTTATTTTTGTAAAGAACGAAAACTGCATTCAAAGATTTTCGAAAATTCGCTAGCCACACCCGGGAATCAAACCGACTAAAATGTATAATAATTACACCCTGTATTTTTATTGCATCGATCGTTAGAGTCAATTATAAGGTTGAAATCTCTCTAACAAACTTGGTAAACGAAATGAAAGGAAAACTATGAAATCTTTAATTACTTTAAATATTTACAAAAAAAATTCATCAAAAATTTATTTTCAAAAATAAATGAATGTTTTCTTTGAGTACTATTTTCTATCTACAGTATTAAGAGTACTTTCCTTTAAGTGGGCATTACAAAATTCTACCCTGTATAAGCCAGTTCAATTGCCTATGATACTAAGCGGCCGCGGTAATCCATTTTTGGTCAAATTTCAAATTTGGTTTTAGGATAGGGTACCTGTTTATCTGTACTTAAAGTTAATTCTACGTTTACACATACTTTATTGACACCAGAAAGAAAAGAGACAGTGTGTCTTATAAAGCAGTGGTAGCCGAGTGGTCGAACGCACGTCTTGCAAATCAAAGTGTGCAGATTCAAACCTCGGCTCGCACCTCTGGGATTTATGTGCGAATCTCATTTTCATCCGAGATTATCACTTGCTATGAATCGGTGAAGGAAAACATCGTGAGGAAACCTGCACGACTGAGGGAACTTGTCTAGTTCTCGATAGATGTGTGAAGTCTGCCAACCCGCACTGGGCCAGCGTGGTGGACTATGGCCTGAATCCCCCTCGCATTGAGGGGAGGCCCGTGTCCAGCAGTGGGGCGTTAAAAGTAGTAGTAGTAGTCTTATAAAACAAAATGTATACTTCAATAGGTGACCACACATTAAGCGAGAAGCAAACAATAGGTATCGTAGAAAAATATGATGTTTTGGCTACAGTTTAAACAATTATAAATTTCCGTGCGAAGTCAGTATATAAATCATGCACGAGGTCATATATAATAACCAATCCGCTACATCCGCGTGTCTACACGAATAATAAAAATCCTTGTAATTAAATGTTTCTTTGAAATAACGTATTATTTTTCAGAAAGATGATTTTCGCCAAACATCTTTGAGCATAAGGCTGATTTTAGTCTCACGCTGACGGTCGGCGCGTAGCTTGTCAGCGCTGATCGGTCAGCTCGTATCGTTCGGCCGTCAGCGCTGAGCGGTCAGCGCGACTCAAAAACGCTACCTGACGACGCTACCCGACGGTGCGCGTGCCGTCGGCGTAAGACTAAAACCAGCCTAAAGGCGGATGTACCTTCAGTAATTCCGAAGATACCATGGACCTTCCCACCACATCTTAAAGTATTGTGGTTTTATTAGTAACTGTAGCAGTGGTAGCCGAGTGGTCGAACGCACGTCTTGCAAATCAAAGTGTGCAGATTCAAACCCCGGCTCGCATCTCTGGGATTTATGTGCGAATCTCATTTTCATCCGAGATTATCACTTGCTATGAAACGGTGAAGGAAAACATCGTGAGGAAACCTGCACGACTGAGGGAACTTGTCTAGTTCTCGATAGATGAATGAAGTCTGCCAACCCGCACTGGGCCAGCGTGGTGGACTATGGCCTGAATCCCCCTCGCATTGAGGGGAGGCCCGTGTCCAGCAGTGGGACGTTAAAAGGGCTGTAGTAGTAGTATTGCTGCAAGAGAGGCTGTCTTATTCCATTGGATAAGTACAAATGCGAGTAGCTTGCATAACTAATTACATGCAAGTCAATATACACAGTCGTATGTTCCAGGCATACCAAGAACATTTAACAGGGTATGGAACCAAAGGTACGCGGATCGACGCGCACTAGCGGCGCCGCGCCTTCACTTTGATGGATGATCCAATTATTGCATTACCACTGGCGTTTTCATTGCTAAGGATGTCAACTGTTGTTATAAATCAATCACCCCAATTGGACCCAGCGCAAGGTTGAGAAAAATCCGTACAATCTTAATAAAAATTGATAAGAGACTTTAATGAAAAGTAGTTTTGCCGTTTGATGCAGTAAACTTTGGGAGTTTTATATGGATTTTCAAGCAAACCAACGTCGTATCACCAGGGCCCCAGGCAAGCCATCTCTTTATATACTCGTAGATATCTCTTTATTGATCTACTATTCTTAAAGTAAATACAAACTACGCATACGATATTAATATTAAGTGTTATTAAAGTGATTTCTATCAAGCAACCTTTACAGGTGTTTGTACAGGACATTCCCCTTATATTCAAGAAAAAACTTCAGAGGTGTCAAGGGACACCCGGATGGAACGAAGTTCCTTTTCAAATAAAAAAAAGCATAAAAATTGTACATATACAAACACACACACACACACACACACATCGAAATCAAAATCGAAATCGGAATCGCAATCGAAATCGAATTTTATTGTATACACAAATGCATACAATAAAAATCACACACACATATGTAAAAGTGTCGTACAATAAAAATCACACACACATATGCAAAAGTGTCGTACAATAAAAATCACACACACATATGCAAAAGTGTCGTACAATAAAAATCACACACACATATGCAAAAGTGTCGTACAATAAAAATCACACACACATATGTAAAAGTGTCGTTATAAAATTTCGTGCCAGTCTTAATTTATTCCGTCTAGCTCCCTTTCGCAACGCGCGATAAGGAACTACGTTCCAATTATATTAGCTAACGATAAGTAGATCATGTTACTTATCCTTACCCGAGCATAGTTGCCATGCTTTAAGCCCCCGACACACTGGGGCGTCAACCCTCGCGCGTCATAATGGTTGCCAATACCAAAACGAACTCTGAGTCAATATGCATAAATACAAATTTCTGCACCCGCACTTCAATATTCGCTCTTCTTTGTAGAATGAACTTTTTATTTGTGTCAATACAGATCGTATTGCTATGGCAAAAAAAAATACGGCCGAGCGTTGACCCCTCTGTGTGCGGCCTTACGCTCAGAACACTCTAAGGCAGACGAAGTCACTTTCATGTTTTTGAAAATGAATTCTGTGTCGATATTCATAAAGATTGAATATCTGTGGCAGTAGCTACGCGACCACGCGACTACTATCGCTCGCGGCGTCTTTGATTTCACGTTGAAAAACGTGCTTCATCTATGAATTATTACAGTTCGTTTTGGTTTTGGCAAAGAATTGGTCGCGTAGGGCTTTACCACCTCGTTACGCCATATACAATTAGTTCTTGTTATCTGCAAATGGACTTCTGGAAACAGGTTTCTGTTTGTCCCTATAATGACATGTGTTGTCGTAGCATTGACGTCAATGCGTTGATTTAATCGAGTGAGATTGTTATACCTTCCTGGTAGCTTTGACGATAATTGACACTGGAGAAGGGTGCGGGAGCCTCTTGTCCTTTGTGTACTTTTCAATTTTAATACCTTCGAGATTTTACCGTGGCATGCGATCAAAGGGCCTATTTGATAATGATTTTGCTGTCAGCGTGTATAGACTTGGTGAAAAATGCTGGAATGTTTTATAGGTATTCATTACTAACACAGTGTGAAGATGGATGACTCCTGGCGGGCAAAATTAATACGGACCTTATTCTAGATAACGGACCCCGCCGCTGAAGTGGATCCAGGAAAAGGTGACTTGAACCGTTATCTGGAGGGATTGTCAGATACGGAAGGAGGTCTACCTCCTACATCTCTAGATGTGTGGAGGAGAATGGGGAAACCTTTGCCCAGCAGTGAGACATCATGGTTGAATGAAAATCGCAACCAAAATCATCTTTAAATAAATACATCATCATCATCATCACGACTGTATTCCTCGAAGGGGTAGGCAGATGTGCACTGTAGTGCGCCCACACTTCGCCGATGTATTTTAGTCCCAATGTAATAGGGGGCGAGCCTATTGCCATTATACCGGGCACATTCCCCCTCAATACGAGGGAGACTTGGGCCATAGTCCACCACGCTGGCCCAGTGCGGGTTGGTGAACTTCACACGCTTTTCTATAGACATGCGTGCAGGTTTCCTCACGATGTTTTCCTTCACCGTTCAGCAAGTGGTATTCATTGTTGAAAATGACATTCGCACATGAAAATTATCTCAGAGGTGCGGGCCTGGGATTTGAACTTGCACCCCTTACGTTCAAGGCGGGCGTTCTTGTCCACGAGGCTACCACTGCTTAATCATCAATCATCTTTAAAACCATCTCAATAATAATCCTTATTATTAGTTACTTATGGTCCTTAGTAGGACAAAGCTACGAGACTTATCAAAAGTCAGATAGCACCCCTAATATGTGTATTGCTTGCAGAACATGTTATCGGCGTGGGTGTGGCTCGTGACTCACAGTACTGACGATCGGTGGAGCAAACAGGTTCTCTAATGAAGGCCATTTGACGTCGCAACGAAAGGCCAGTGAATTGAACAATGGAAAATTTGGTACCCTTCATTAATAATGCACACGACATCGCGGCAGGCCCAGAAGGAGATCGTGGGATGAACTGGACTACTATCAAAGAGTGGTCCATCTTAGCTCAAAATAGTGAGGAGTGGAGAAAGGACCCCCCTTTTCTCCTCATCTTTGCTCAACAGTGGGATATAACGGACTTAGGATAATAATAACCAATAAAAAGATATCAGGTACTTAGCATAGTCGTGCATAACCACCGCAGATAAAGTATCAAGATTTCTGAATTACTTATCAAATTTTCGGTTCTTAGTTCCAAGATCTTTTGACCAGTCAAAAATTGGAGGAACTGGGTATTGTGGAACAAAGGATAATGGAAATAAAGTACAAAGTGGTCTGCACACAACCCTGACGCGTATATATCGTGACGGTTGTGTCGTCGTAATGTAATTGTCACTTCGCATGCATACTCCGACACACCCACGCTCAGAGCCGGACTAAGGTCATAAAGATACTGAAGTAATATAGGCACAATGGTTTTCTAGTCAAGTGCAAACCCCGTACTTTCGATTTTAATTACCAAACATTGTGGGGAATATTAATAATCGTCACGCCTGTATTTTCCCTGAAGTAGGCAATCTTCGCCGATGTATTTTGGTCTCAGTATAGTATAGGGCGTGCCTATTGCCATTATAACGGGCGGAAGAGTGACGACATTTGAGCCATAGTTCACCACGCTGGCCCAGTGCGGGTTGGTAAAGTTCACACGCCTTTGTATAGTCGTGCAGGTTTTCCTGCACCGTTTAGCAAGTGGTAATCATTATTGAAAATTACATTCGTACATAAAAATCTCAGAGGTATTTTTGAAGGACTTATGCTGTTGGCCGTGTGGTGGCCTTTACAGCTTTACCGGAGGAGTGGCGAGCGCAAAGTACTCTCCAACCAAGGCCTTAAGAGCGGTAAAAGGATGGCAACTAGCTCAAGGGTGCCACAGAGGGCACGACCTCGGCTTGGGCAGTTACCGTGAGGAGAGAGGTAGCGGAAGAGGGGGTTCCTCGACCTCGCCGACCGAGATCGGTGTCTGTTTGAGGCTGGTGTAGGTGTGTTGGTCGAGCCCGGGACCCCTTACGTTCCAGGCGGGCGTTCTACCAATTAAGCTACTACTGCTTTTTGTGCTCGTGGGGAAATTTATGCAATATTCTTCAACGAAATGACATAAACGGCGCGACCGGATTGTGGCGTCTGCGTCTGCGTGGCTTCTACCACAGAAATTCAAGTTTTATGTCTATTCACAGAGAGTTCGTATTGTTATTGACAAAAATTGTGACAGGCAACTTTTGATGTCCCAATGTACAATCCAACCCTGTCCAAACTAACCGCGTCGCAAATGATTCAATATGAGAATAATGGCGATCGTTGAAAAGCAATCGAGACGGACAGGTCCTTCCGCTAAAGGCTGATGAACGATCATCCGAGAGTCGCAATACCGCATCAACGCCCGCACACTGGGGCGTTGACTCTCCAGCATCATACTGTTTGCCCTTTAAGCCCTGCATCTATCGAGGCGAGCGAACTACTGTTTCTTTTTAAAATATAGAAAATACTCTATTGCCATATTTCAGCCAGTGTCAAGTAATTAATAGCAATAGCAAATTAAGGCCAAGTGCGAGCTGGACTCGCGCACCGAGGCTTCCGTACCTAAACTGGGAAAGCATCGAGCAGACTCTAACGAAAAGATAAACGGGACAGGGAGACAAATTTAACTTTGCCGTTGGTATACTGGTGTCCCCATACATAGTAACTACAAAATAAGTTTGTAATCACAAAAAAACATTTTCTAACACTAAATTGACAGTTTTCGAATTTTTTCCTTTAATTGTGGTATAAAACCTTACTTCTTGCCAAATTTCATGATTTTACGTCAACCGGTAGTACCCTATAGGTTTTTGATTCACGTGCAAATGTACTGAAAATGCAAAATAAGGCGCCGTATCATTTGATTGCGTTAACCTAGAAGTGTGATTTTTTTAGGGCACCAAGGGACCGCAGACATAAGTCTCTGTTATAAATTTTATCTTGATACCTTCACGCGTTTTCGAGAAAAAGGGTCTTGACAGACAGACATACAGACGGACAACAAAGTGATCCTATAAGGGTTCCGTTTTTTTCCTTTTTTGGTACGAAACCCTAAAAATGAACCCATATCCCATTTGATTTGTAGCCCAGACAAACCATCAGGTAAAAAATATATCAGAAAATACCAGGTCGGCAGAGGTATATAGAGTTATACGGTATTGGAATATTACCATAAAATCACTGATACGTTATCTCAAAACTCACGACTGTGAACTTTAACCGTGGGTATCTAATATTGGATACAATGGGATCTGTGACGTAATGCCTTGTGATAACGTCAAATACAGATGTTATCAACATTTGCTGAAGTAAGGTATTCTCAGTAAGATCTTCAAAACGAACTGTGTGTCTATTTACATAAAATTGAATTACAGTGCTAAAAGCCATCTTCGGAGGCGGCTAAATTAGCACAAACCAGGCGGACGCCCTCTGAAGATCGTACCAAATTTACATCATAATCTGATCAATGGTTTAGAAACGCATAGAGTACAAATTATATTACTATGTTTTATACATAGATAGGTGGGTATATTTATAGTATTTATTGTTGCTATTAAATACTTGAAATTGGCAGAATACCAACCAATATTTGATCAAATTCTTCATCTAATCCACAATCCTACGTAACCTATCGATTTGAGTTTAAAACAGCTAACGCCATCTATCGGGTGTTACAGTAACTACTAGAAAAACCGAATGGATAGTTGTACTATATAACACTTTCAGAATACCCACTAAGTGGCACTATAATTACATTGTAGCGACATCTATCTCGCCACATACGAACTAAATCCTGCATCGCGATATTAAAGCGATCCGAGCGATTGCACATATATACAAGAACCCGTCAACAACCGTGGGGCAGTAGCCCACCAGACATAACACCTGTCTGGTCGGAGGATCCTCCCTTTTCCGCCAAACTGGGATCCTCCGACCAGACAGGTGTTATGTCTGGTGGGCTAGTGCCCCACGGTTGTTGTCGGATTCTTGTATACAATGTGCAATCGCTCGGATCGCTTTAATATCGCGATGCAGGATTTAGTTCGTATGTGGCGAGATAGATGTCGCTACAACATATAATAATATTCACTGTCAATTAATTTCCATCCGTAAAGTATGAAATTATAAAAAAACATGTTGGCATTATTGTACCGCTTGATACATTTTCTCTAAATTCATTAAACAGGAGGGGTCTTATCACCACCTTCTTAAGTATTGTTATTTAAATAGTAACTGTCATTATTTGACAGATTTTTCACTGAGTTAACTGTCATGTCAAAGACTGGATGTATTTCATTCATTTCGTAAAAAAAGAAATAAGAATATTAAGAAGATTTCTACAAGACAGGTGGTGGTAAGGGAGCATGAATAAAAAAAAATCAATGAAATTGAGAACCTCCCCCTTTTTGAAGTCGGTTACTGATAAGTCATTGGTACTTACAGTAGAGTGTCTCCAGAAGTGTATGAGTGAGTGGATATCGGTGGCAGGAGCCAGCAGCAGGTAGTCCCGCCATTCGTCGTAGCTGATGTTGAGGCTGCCGTCCTGGTCCATCCTGCAGACAAACCGCCATAATGAACCCGTCACAATTAACTAGTCAGAATGAACCCGTCAGAATGAACATGTCACAATGAACACGCCAGAATGAACACGTCAGAATGAACAAGTCAGAATAAACAAGTCAGAATGAACAAGGCAGAATGAACTAGTTAGAATGAACCCGTCAGAATGAACCGGTCAGAATGAACTAGTCAGAATGAACTAGTCAGAATGAACTAGTCACAATGAACACGTCAGAATGAACTAATCAGAATGAACTCGTCAGAATGAACCCAGGCAATGATTATAGGATTTGAACTAGATAATGTTCTACGCATGTAAATTTCAAACCTTTTAAATTTTGATTGAACTATCGGAATATTTATAAATTGTAAAGAAAAACGTTACGGCGTGTTACATGGGGGAGAGGGGGGGTCAAAAATCTCCAAAAATTTCGTTACGGCATATTTGAACGCTCCCAATGGCATATAAATTGACGCGCGATCGTTGACGCCGAGAGGTCTTAAGGGCCAAATAAAAGAAACTTAAATAGCAAATAATGTATCGAGAAATAAAATGCAAATGTGAACCGACGTACCGCTTTAGAATCAGTGACATACGATTAGCGCCACCTACCGGGTCCAATTATGAATCAAAACCATCCAGGGCGCCACCCAAACGCATACAAAAAAATCATTCAAATTGGTCCAACCGTTTAGGAGTTTAGTGACATACACACGTACAGTAGAACTATATATACATACTAGCTGACCGGGCAAAATTTTGTACCGCCTTAGAATGAGTGACATACGAAAGCAGCGCCACCTACCGGGTTCAATTGTGAATCAAAACCATCCAGGGCGCCACCCAAACGCATACAAAAAAATCATTCAAATCGGTCCAGCCGTTTACGAGGAGTTAGCTTAAGGTTAAGGAGAACATCGTAAGAAAACCTGCACTTTTATAGAAAGGCGTGTGAAGTTCACCATCCCGCACTGGGCCAGCGGTGGTTGCCCAAAAATCAGTCTCGTATTGAGGCAAAATGTGCCCGGTATAATAACAATAGGCTCGCCGCCTATTACATTGGGACCAGAATACGTCCGCGAAGTATGGGCGCACCGCAGTGCACCTCTGCCTACCCCTTCGGGGAATACAGGCGTGATGATGTATTTATTATTATTATTATTTTAATTTGTTGACTGTACGTACGACGAATGTGCGCAACAATGAATGGTTTTGTTCCACGCGCTGATGTTAAACAGAAGGCGACTGTGTATTTACGAGATATATATGTACAGGGTGTATCAGAAGTCTGAAATAACACGTTTGCATGAGTATCGGGTATACAACTGAATGATACAAAAAATATCGAAATATCAACATGACTCTTCAATTAATTCAAAAAATATAAACCCCATCCACCGGCCAAATGTTTTTACGTACTCTGTAGTTGGCAAAATTATCGACTAAATACGATGGAGGCCATATCAAAAGTTAAGTGAAGTACTGTTTAGTGAAAATTAATAGCCACACGTCGTAGATGTAGATTATATACATGATGTATAAACTTAAAAGAATATTATAGTTTGTTTAATAGCGTAAAGGGTGTGCCCTAAGGCTACAATGCTATACTTGTGGCAAATAATACAATAGTAGAGAAAGGGATCCACCACTCACCCTCGGAATTGAACAATCCTCCTTTGTTCTGCGGAGGATTGCTCATAGTTAGGACCCATGACTTATGACATACTGACTCTCGACTGACAGGGAGTTCGGTCTTGTTGCTTTCCTCTATTATCGATCAAATTTATTTGATTTACAATTTGGGATTCCAAACAATTCCGAGGGTGAGTGGTGGGTCCCTTTCTCCACTATTGTATTAAAAATGGATTTCCGCAATATTACGCCCGATTCCATCAATTATCTTGTGACAAATACTCTAAGGTCTGTAACTCAGAAACTATAACAGTTGGGTATAGTCTGCCTTCACTAAGCAACTACATATTAGGTACAGTGTATGTACCTAAAATATTATTTCGGACTTCTGATACATCATGTATAAAATAAATCTTGAAACATCTAACAACTTGCTGGCACAAGCCAAGCCAGCAGCGTGGCCAATAATTTTAATCTTTGTTAGTAAAAATAATACGAATTCTCATATAAAAATCTAAAAAATTATATTTTTTTATTATTATTAATTCTTATTACGACCAAGTTGCTGCATCGGCTGGAAATGTTCAGTAATTTGCATTTAGAAACAATGCGACAAGCTCAGAAAAAATGACATTTTGTTAAATTTGAAATTCGAACGCGAATGACACTTGTCTTACATGAAACAAAGGTCAGAAGTTGAAAACATTTTTTTTTGCGATGTACTTTTTACAATCTAATCACTATTAGCGTAATGTTGCTGCGATGTGAAGCTTACTTTTTTAAGCCGGCTACTCGTGGTTTGATCGACTTACCACCAGAATATTGGCCATACACCTTTTCTGAAACATTTTATTCTTATATTGATTCTTTTTGTTCAAACAGAGTTCACCCTTGGCCTCATATTTTATTTTACTTAATTAAAATGTGCCTTATAATTATTTGGTATGTAATTTAATGTGCCGGACATTCGCTTTAGTTATTAAATATAAATTAACGATGAAACATTTTGAAATAACATTCGCTGAGCATATGAAACACGGTTCTCTTAGGTAGGTACTACATTAAAATACAAGAATACTGAATGTTTGTACCTTTTGAGCAGATTAGTGGCTTCATTCCTGCCAATCGCGATTCCCAGATCCGCAAACGCCGAGATAAGTTCTTCCAGATCCACTTTTCCTAGAAACCAGATATACATTTTAATTATAGTTGAGGTTTTGAATAAGATAAACTGGAGTTGGTAAGGCAGTGAGTCCTGTTGAAGTGAAGGTCACAACCTAGTCGTTCATACTAGCTTAATACACATTCAGAGACGTATACGATTTTTTTTTGTTACATCAGATAAACATGTCCCTTCCCAATTACAACACAGATTCAATAAATAAGAATAAATGTAACCACGAACGTATAAAAAAGTCAGACGGAATATCGCTAAACAAAAAGTGTAGCACCCATAATAAGTCGGGTCCCTTTTATTATCTCACTCACAGTTACATCATAATAAGTCAATCGATATAATGTATTCACGCACACATCTACCACATTACTTGTCACTTTATAGGTGTGGAGTATTCCTTCTAAATATACCCAAGATCAAGTAGCTATTCCTAAGAAAGCAAACAACAAAAAACTTGCATCACATAGTGGTCATAGTGGTCGAAGTCCATGTGACAATGTCCATGTGACAACTGTTTATGCAAGGCCAGACTATAATCGAATCGGATCTTCGTCCTATCTTGACCTACTTACAATAATGATATACCAATGACGTAAAGAAGAAGTATGTAATACAAATCCAATTACCATCTTGATTCTTATCAATATGAGAGAATTGAAGTCTAAGGTTCTTTTCGTGTTCGCGGACATAGTGAATGAACTCCGACAGTGTGACGTCACCGCCTTCCTTCCACCCGGGCTTGGCTAGAAATTTCTGGAACAAAAACCAGCGTTAAAACAAAAGTAGGTTATTCGTTAGTTGATTATCATGTTAGAAGCGACAATTGTCTAATAGTTAGACGGGCCACTATGGTAACGGAGGATGCGGATTCAATCCACGCCCTGTAGGCTTAGCATGACCGCGTTGACATAAGTTTTATCTCTTAACTGTCCGATTTGTCGAGAAACATCATTTTCTCGACGTCGTCGATCGAACGTTATTTTCTCGACAAATTTGACAGTTGAAAGAGATAAAATTTGAGAGATTATCTCAACACGGTCATGCTAAGCCTGCTGTCTAGTAAACTATTGTAGTGAACACACTAAAGCAGCCAGTTATAGTCAGTTGAAGGCACTAACGGAACAAGTAATGTGATAATATCACATTGCTACAAATCTAATAGGCCCATTTGGACAGCTAGTAATGATAATAGACTATAAACTATTGAGTCAATAAAAAACAGTATTATCGCGTCGAAATACGCGTTTTTCTGGCAAACATTACTTTCTTACACGTAATTTTTTTATTTGACAACACATACTATTTTGATACACAGGTACCTGGATATATTGAGATTATGTACAGTAGGAACACACCCAGGATGTTCCAATTACACCAATTTATTAATGCTTGTAACAACAAATTAATAATGTTAACTTTGAAATACAAACAGACATATGGTGGAGTATGGCCCTGCTATGGAATGAAACTGAGATTTTAGGGATCCATAATCTATAGTCATACAAAGTACCCTTAAAAAGAAAATCCGTCCATCATTTGGACACAAAAAGTTAAAGATACTATATTATTTATTTTTACTGACGGTTCATAAGTGCCTGTATTGGTTTACATGAATAAAAAAATTCTGAATCAGATTCTGAAAGACTTAATAAAGTCCAAATGATGGACACATTACTATTAAAGTCCAATTACAGAGGTAACTCAAGATATCCAGTTGACTAGTCAGCTTGCACAATTAGTTTAAATTGGCAATGGCTATTATTAATGGTGTGATAACACCACCTTTTATCAATTGTATGTCGAATTGTATGTGCGAAAGTTTTCCAGTAACCCCTCCGATATGGCAAGTGATTGGATCGCCATGGGTTTTTAGTGGCCATACAGCTTCGCTGGGACTTCCACATAATCCCTTCATCACCCCCAAGATGAAGGGGTATCCATAAAGGATTTTCCCATGTTAAAACAAAAAGGATGCAAAGAGCTAGTTATTAGGTCTGTGAACATACTACTCCGATAGCTTCAAAGTGACAGTCAAAGGTATGTAGGACTTGAGTTGTCACACAGATATCTATTTATACAATTATCACATTCTATCAGAACAGTTTTAAAATATCAGAAATTGAAATAAAAATGCCCGCAATGAATCATTGGAGCATCTCTGAATACTAAACTTGCTATTTTGGATATCTTGTCAGTTTATACTTTATAACACCACCTCTCTAGTAGTAATGCTTGTAATATTACTATTAGTTTTTTTACAGCTAATTCAGTACAAAATGTATACTTACTACTGCTATACTATACTATACTTTTATAAGAAGCGGCGATAAAGCACCTGAACTAATTTGATCGCAGTTTAAATTTTCGAATAGTGTTTAAATAGACTAAAAAACAGGGGTTCAAGAGATCACTTAATGACAACTAATGGTTGAGCATATGATGAAAATATACAATAACGTTATTAAGGAATGATTTACAGAGTGTGGTAAAACCTGTAAAGCTGTTGTTGTCGGCAAAACCCATATTACATAATTGTCTAGAACTTGTACTTGTCTAGAACTTGTACAGACTGACTGGCATTTTAGTCAATGCTTACACACTCATAGTGGACATCCAGGAAAGATAAATTTAGAATAATTAAAGTACAGGGTATACAATATCATGTGATGTGACTTATAATAATCTTGTTGACTAAAACTTGTCTTATTCATTATTAGAGCTCAGTGCTTACATTGTTATTTACATGCTCAAGACTAATCAGATAAGCTTCATGCAATCCAGTTTTACGCAATCTATCATAAAACAAAGATGATTTATATTATCTAGGGACAGATTTCTGATTTGACACCACAGATATTTTATCAGTGATGAATATATGTATGTACAAGTACTTTATGCATTTCACCAAAATAAACGAGGCTTAAAACACAAAAAGTAGGTACCTATTTTTTTTTGTATTATAAATTAAACTTGATAATAATCTAATTATGCCACCATTCATAAAATGTTTGTGATACATGATTTTAATTTATAAAAAGTTTCTATGTCAAGACGTAAAGTTTAAAACTCCGTGCATCTAGCAAGTAGGTTACTAGTCCACACCATAGTGTTCCAAATTTGAATTAATTGCGAATGGAATGATTCACGACACTCGTGGCGGGTAACACATCACCGGGCCGTGAAACCGTTAGCTGAAGCATACCGAGTTTAACTAAGTAATGTGATTTCTAACCTCCGCGTAACTTCGATTGATGTGCGGCGCCAGTTCCTTGAGAGCGACGGACAGGTCGTGGATGTCTATCTTCCCGTTACTATCATTGTCTAATTTAGAAAACAGTTTCTCTAGCCTTTCTTCGTCTTCTTTTGGCAATTCCTCTAGTTCCAACGGCGGATGATACTGAACCATCGTGACTATAGTTATAAGTACTGTTTCTTGAATTACAATTACAAGTTAATAGAAATTGACAAGGATATCTCTTGGCATGCATAACGTAAGTCTAACTTAACAGGATGGAAATCATTTTCCTAAAATTATTATTGCACTTTATTCACAGATTATTTTTGACAGCTAGGTACGTACTTGCCTGCTCTGGCTGCCGCACTGCCGCACACAGTCACATTACCCCCCACACACACACCCGCAATGGCATACGCGAACACATGTTGTGTCCTACTTTCCACAAAATATTTCATTCCCAACAATAGAATATAGACTTTAACAATAGTAGATAGAGCTGATATAGACCGCACAAAATCAAACCTACATTGTCGGTTCCCCTACCAATAATATGATGCAGATTCTCTGCGATATACAGCGCCATCTATGATCTAAAGGTGGAGCTCGAAGAAAAGTCTCGGTCTCGTTCGTAGACAGTCAAGTGTTTTTTTTTTTTTTTATTTGTAATAACGTAAGAATAACACTTGACAGTGATGTGTATAATAATTTAAGTGATCTCTATGTGCAGGCAACAGTAAACAAGTAAGTTTTCGTGGTGTATTTGTTTTAGTTAATAAGTGTAAATAAGTAGACTAAAAAAGAATTGTTATTAACAGGCAAGAAAGTACTTAGTGTTGTACTTTATAACTTAATAGTCCTTTTTACTTTATAAATTATTTTTTGTAGTTTGAAGAAATTATTTAGACACCTACTCTTATCAGATTTACAACATCAATCAATAGCCTATTGGTAGCCGATGAATTATGCAAGCTTGACTTTGAGCTTATTAAAAACAAATGCATTTAGCTTAGTTGGAGAGGCTAACGGACGAAACTATTATAGTAATAATGAGATCTATAGCTTCACATTGCCGAGTGAAGGGTTCTCAATTCCACCCGTATGTGTTTTTTTATGGCAACATTGGAGTGATTGGTTTCCACCTCGTTCTTATAGATGGCGCTGTTACGGCGATAAAAAGCAAGTCATACAATGCTAGTTAGTTGCTCATTTTGACACACTACACTAGATGGAGTGGATAAGGCAATCCTAATTTAGCGAAAAAAAACCGTAATATGAGTTATATATACCTACCATTCGAACGGCCAGATTTTCCTGCATCTTTTGGTATATACACCTAACTCATTTTACGATTTTGTGTCGCTTAGTAAGGATTGCCTTTCAAGTGTCAAAATTAAAATCCACCTCTTATAATATTTTTTTACCATTATGATATGAATATTAATTTGAGGTTAAGATATTTTTTTATGCTGAGAATTTAGATAATCCTATGCGTTGGAACGGCCTGAAGGACTGCAGGCAAACCAAGCTCGTCCTAAGCAGGATCGACCGCCGATTGACGAAGCCCCTATTACAGCTAAGTACACCTCGCTTACGCATAATAACAAGTGCTCTGACTGGTCACGGCAAGTTTAATAAACACCTTTTCAATTTAGGTATCACGGACAGCCCTCTATGCAGAGCATGCATGGAGGCTGAAGAAACAGCCGCCCACGTCTTGCTGGAATGCAACGGGGTAGGCACTTACTGGGCGCGCTACCTGGGCTCACCGGGTAGTCTCCAGGAAGTCTTTGGCGACGTCAAGAAGCTGGGGAACTTTCTGGCAGAACTAGGATGGCTGGAGTAACCAGCTCACCCTCCGTCACACAAAACAGGCGCAATGGACGTCGATTTGAGGAAAAAGCCCGCAAGAAGAAGAAGAAGAAGAACCATATGCGTTTCCAGGAAACCACGGGTTACCACCACGGACAGGGGACTGCTTTCTCTATTTTCTTTCTTTCTTTCACACGGGTGCGTCGGAGCTTGAACGAATAACGGAAAATGGGACCACCCTCGAAGAATTCCCTAGCAAACGTTATAAAAAAAATGGATGAAAAAAACGGTCGAATGACGCCGTAGATATGCGTGATCATACATAAAAAAAAATAAAAAAATATATACGCGTCGAATTGAGAACCTCCTCCTTTTTTTTCGTCGGTTAAGCAGTAAACATTAGGTACATATTTGTCCATCTGTGAATAGGAGCGTAAGATGATCTGCGTACCGTACAATACTGCCGTATCATTTCTAAAGGACCGTTAAGTAACATTTTGGCTATTATGAGTTATGTATACTACATGTGGGAGCCGAGTGGTTCAAACCCCGGCT
The DNA here is from genome assembly GCA_914767695.1 of Ptilodon capucinus. Classification (NCBI taxonomy): domain Eukaryota; kingdom Metazoa; phylum Arthropoda; class Insecta; order Lepidoptera; family Notodontidae; genus Ptilodon; species Ptilodon capucinus. The sequence continues at coordinate 12,312,764 of OU611807.1, forward strand.
AGCACCTCTGGGTTTCATGTGTGAATCCCATTTTCGCGCCAAACAAATAAATAAATAAATTAAGTAAAGTGTGATGCACGGCGGCGCGGGCGGCGCGGCGCGTCACGCCCTTCGCCGGAAAATGCCGAGCGTTTACGAAGTTAATGTCAGCGAGACAGCAACTCGTGGTGCGGGCACACACATTGTGCGAGTTGTCGTTCCGAGAGCACATTTTTTGGAATGTTAAAGTTTGTGGCTGAAGATTTCACGTTGCATTGTTAATTTCATTTGGTTATTTCTTTACATTTATTGTACATTGATTGTTTGGTCCGACTCAAAATGACTTAGGTATACTAACATTAGTTTGAGAACTTTGTTATTAAAGTAAAATAAAAGAAGTATATTATTTTTTGCTTTTTAATATTTTCGGCGATTTATTTTTTTGTAAAAAGTTTATTTTTATTTTTCAACAAAACGAACTGCATTGACTTATAAAAAAGTTCATTCTTCAACGAAATTACATTGACAGCGAGAGATTTTACTACATAAATTCAATCTTTATATATAGGGTGTTTCAGAAGTCCGAAATAAGAGTTCTTTTTTGTATTGGCAAAAATGTTGACGTGCGGCTTTTAACGCCCCAGTGTGTTTAAAACTAATATTTCCTGAGTCAAATGGATTGGGGACCCATACTAAGAAAAACAAAATCGAACAATAGCGACTTTGTTCATAAGAAAGAAAAGATGAGATGGGCTCAACATACAGAGAAAGAGAAGCCGAACTGACTTTAGTTGCTTTTCCGTCTATTCCGTCTATTGCCCACCATCACGCTTGAGTTCTCCGAAAGCGTAGGCAGTTGTTTTGTTGCAGTGAAAATTTCGAAAGTATTTCCCGGCTATCATTACTTGACTTTGCTTATTTCGTATGGACTCATGTAACCTCTACTTATTATTATGACTAAATGCCACCCCTATGATGTCTCTAGCAGACAAACACGTCAGGACGTCAGCCGCGGCATGTGTGTGTATTATTGTGTCCAAATCCCCGATTAATCTCCAACTTTTATGATCTTTTGTTCACTCCCTTTAAAGATTTTTTTTTTGCGTCAACCCTATTCATTGTTGGCGAACCTCTCTATGGTATTTTCAACTCTAATTACACGTACATTAAGTGTCAGTTTTTAATATCAATGATGTTTTTTATATGCTGTAGAATTGTACTTCGTATAGCTGGGGCGTTAAGTGCGATATTGCATTGATGTGTCGTTAGTGTAGCCCCGTATTAACTTTTAAAGTTTATAGACTTTCGGTCGCGTCAATTTGTGTATTGTCATTCGTGACATAATAGCTATCCCATCCCTACGGATTTATTGGTTGAAACCCGATGACAGTTGCTACGGTTTTTGACAAATACCCGTTTGCGTCCTTCTCGCACTTGAACAATTTGGGGGGTTAGAAAGAGAGGGAGAATGGATAATGGTCGATTGAAAGGTCTACTTAGCGAAATATGGCTGTTATAGAGTGAATTTAATGAAGTAGAATGGGGTGGCAGGTCTTTGTATTCGTGTCAGCGGAGGATACGTGACAATATTTCGAAATGTGACTTATTGTCGGGGTAGGTAAGTAGGTGTGAGGAGTTGAGTGAAAGTCTTTGGATATCGAGGGGTGATGCTATGTGACTTAAGCGCCATTTACAGGAGTTCTCATTCGACGCAGAAAAATGAGCTGATTCCAAATATTAATATAAGTCAATATCGCCCAAAGTGTCGCTTAAGCCTTTCACCCCTCGATATAATTATCAAGCATCATAGTGTACTATGTCCACCGTATTTATTACCATCAATTTATTACCATCATTACCCATTTGATTTGTAAGACTCGGTGAACTTGGTATCACCTACTTTTTGGGCCACTCCTGTACTACAACTATGTACTAGCCAGCATTTTACCTCCCTTTTACTTTCCACTGCTGGACACTGACCTCCCTACAATGCAAGGGGATTTAGGCCATAGTCCACCACGCTGGCCGGGTGCGGGTTGCCACTCTTGTATTAGAGTAAACAATAAAAATCGGGCCTTTTAAGTAGTTGATTTTTATAAACCAAATAAATAAAGCCATATTGTAGCTACCATAGATAACAGATCTTCTTTTGCTGCCTTAAAAAAAGAAACCATAGTCATACTACAACGACTGTGTGTTAGACTTGGGGCCCTGCAGTCGACTTTACCGTGTAAATATGGGCTTACCCGTGCGTTATTTTTATACGGATAGTTTTATGTAATTCTAAGTATGCTTACCCGGATACGTAGCCCTCATTATACGAGCAATGGGATATCGTAACACAAAATTAATGTAAGCAAGTAGGTAATAAAAAATATGCAATACTCTATGGTAAATAATATGTCTTTTATTAATTACAAGTATATACATTGGGTATTCATTAATAGTAAAGTCCGTTTTCACTAACGATAGGAGACTTCTGAATTTGTTACCTAAATATAAAGCGTCGTCGTTGTATCAATCTTTAGTCGTTGACTAAGGATTGTAGAGCCACCTAAAGTTACGACATTGGACAGTCGTCTATGATTCTAAGCAATGCCAAAATAATGCCATAATCGTAGCACGTTGACATCTGAAAAAACCTGCCAAGTACGAGTCGGTTTCGCGCACGAAGGGTTCCGTACCATTATCTATAAAAACGAGCAAAAAAAACACGTTTGTTGTATGGGAGCCCCCTTAAATAATAATGTTATTCTGTTTTTTAGTATTTGTTGTTATGGCGGCATCAGAAATACATAATCTGTGAAAATTTCAACTCTTTAACTATCACGGTTCATGAGATACAGCCTGGTGACAGACGGACGGACGGATAGCGAAGTCTTAATAATAGGGTTCCCGTTTTACCCTTTGGGTACGGAATCCTAAAAACTATTATTATGAGACGACTATTGAAAAACTATTTTGGCGTATTGTTACTTATGTCCAATCGTAGGTATTACTTAATTAAATTTCGCCTAGCTTATCCCTAGGGAAAACGAACTAAGTGTAATACATTTTAAGGTAATACAGCAATACCAATCTAATTAAATGCTTAGTCACAACAATATTACTACTAGTGCCAACAAATACGAGAATTAATTTATTAATTAAGTACGCCTACCCATTTATTAACTTACTTACCTACTTACGGAAGAGTTATTTTATTGTCATATTACTTATTTGCTACCAAGTCTAGTATATAATACATCATCACGCCTGTATTCCTCGAAGGAGTAGGCAGATGTGCACTGCAGTGCGCCCATTTCGTCTATGTATTTTAGTCCCAATGTAATAGGGGGCGAGCCTATTGCCATTATTTTTTGGGCTATATAGGCCACCACGTTGGCCCAATACGGGTTAGTGAACTTTACACGCCTTTCTATAGCCGTGCCGGTTTCCTCACGATGTTTTCCTTCACCGTTTCATAGGAAGTGGTAATCCCGGATGAAAATGAGATTCGCACTTAAACCCAGAGTTGCAAACCGGGGTTGGAACCGGCACACATTGATTGCAAGGCGTGCGTTCGACCACTCGGCTACCACTGCTTTTAGTCTAGTATGTTTTATATTTAACCTAATTAAAATATATCTAAATTAGTAAGCTACTAGGTACCGACTTATATAAATGGATATATTTTGATTAGTACCTACTAAGAAGTACACACGTAGGTATAATTACATACCTATTGTCATTAAAAGCAGTCTCGCAAGATTATGACTAGAATTTTTAATGCATTTTAAATTTGGTCAGAACAAGCATGTTTAATATTTTCTAGATCATAAATACGTATTTTTAGAGGTGGAACAATATAGAGTTATATAGATATCAGTCTATATAAGGTAGTTATCACATTATCATATATTAATAATGTTTGTAAGACCACAGAATAAAGTAAGTACTGTTTTGATGTTTAATATGAACTTCACCAAAAAGTATAGGCAATTACGGACCTTTGTATTTAACATTGTAAAACACTTATCCTGAAAGAGACCGTAGTAATTAACAATAACAATAAAATCACTCAAATTCAATAATTCAGTAAGCAGTGGTAGCCTGTGGGCAAGAACACCCGCCTTGAACGAAAGGGGTGCAAGTTTAAATCGCAGGCCCGCACCTCTGAGATAATTTTCATGTGCGAATTTCATTTTCAACAATGATTACCACTTGCTGAACGGTGAAGGAAAAACATCGTGAGGAAACCTGCACGTATATAGTAAGGCGTGTGAAGTTCACAACCCGCATTGGGCCAGCGTGGTGGACTAGGTATGGTCCAAATCTCCCTCGTATTGAGGGGGATTATGCCCGGTATAATGGCAATAGGCTCACCCCCTATTACATTGGGACCAAAATACATCGGCGAAGAGTGGGCACACTACAGTGCACCTCTGCCTACCCCTTCGGGGAATACAGGCGTGATGATGTATTTATAATTCAATAATTGTAGTGATTTTATTGTTATTTATAAACATTATAATTTCAATTTGACTTAATAAATACTGACGTGCGTATTAGGTGCCTAAGTACATACCGACGTATGAAAGGCGAAGTAACTCAAGCGCTTTGTTGGGCGATATTGATTATATCATTGGAATCAGCTATTTGTTTCTCCGTCTTTAGAGCTGGGTTTCGTGCAAAGTTACCAAAATGGCGTTTGAGTCAATTCGCTTTATATATATCGAGGGGTGAAAGGCAATTTGACTTCAGCGACACTTTTGGGCGATATTGTCTTTTAGAAATTTTTGGCATCAGCAAAATCTTGTGCATCGAATAAGTATGCTCTCCTGTAAAGTTAATTAATGTCGCTTAAGTCAAATAGCTCTTCACCCCTCGATATACAGTTCAGTCAGAATCAAGTGGGTCGGTACTTAGATCTAAGAAAAATCAAGGAATCAAAGTTAGGTATCGCACGATATGAATCATACTGTTGACCGCAACATTATCATTGCTATCGTGCGTGCGATACCTAACTTTGATTCCTTGATTTTTCTTAGATCTAAGTATTACACAGAATCTTTCCCAGTCCTGTACATATCACAGATGATCCTCTCGATGGGTATGTCTCCGATTGTGGCTCGGAAGAATAGCTCAACGATGGTAGCGCTTGGCACGCGTCTGATGATGGTAAGCAGCTGAAGAAGCTGGCTCGATCTGGACACCGCCAGGGGGTACGTGCGGACGGCGTACTAAATATGATAATAATAATATGTAAATTAAATAAACAAAAATGACCACCTCATTAGACAAGCACCTAAACAAGTATGTTTATAAGTTACTCACCTCGTTCAGAACTATTTGCGAATGATCCTGCAAAGTAGCCACAGCTTGCAGGTCTTGCAACCTCTTAAAATCCGCTGCAATTCGCGGGGGACTCCCACTCTCATTCTTACCCCCAAAACTCGTCCTGAACAGCGCAATGGCTCTAAGGCAGGCGTACTCATTACCATCAGGACGGATTTTTGCCAATTCCGACAGCGCTGCTTCGAAAGCATCAACGCCTTGCCTGTGTATCCTAGTATTATTCTCATCGTACAATATCTTCAGATCCAAGGAGTACAGGAACTGAGCTGACCCGATCACGAACAAATCTCTCCAAGATTCTTCTAGAAGGAGGAGCCTGTCGGACAGTGATAATGATGCGAATGCGGGGACGTTCTTTGCCCATTTTACGTTCATGAATAAAAGTCTCGCTGCTGCTTCGCACATAGCTTCTGGGTCGTTTGGACTTAATAGTGTTGTGATTTGGGGTGGGGAGGGAGCTTTAGGGGGGCAGGGGACTAAAGCAGAGTTGATGAGTTCCATTCTGTATGCGTAAGGGTGCTGGAACAACGATATGGGAGGAGGTGGAATTAGGTTGTGCTTAGGTAGTGCTAGGTCTATAGCTGGTGGGCCGGACAACCCTATTTCTGTGGTGGGAAGGACTGGATCTTTTAGGAAAAGTGCCATTTGTCGCCTGATCGTGGAGGTGCGCGGACCTCTTTCGTGCTGTACGGCTGCAACAAAAGATTATGTGTTTCAATATAATTATGTGATTATTAAAATTATGAAACCTCTTTTACATTTATCTACAATCCAAAGAGAGGGATCCAAATTACGCCAACCGTATTTTGATCGCACGCAATGTATAGGGGTCATCCTATTGCTATTACTCTTCCCCTCAGTGCGAGGGTGGTTCGAGTTATTAAGTACTTCAATACGCTTACCCAGTGCCTGTTGATGGACTTCACACATATTTGACTATTTAGGTTGTTCCAGGATATAAGGACATGATAGGTTGCCTCTGCTCGTGTTAGAAGGCAGAGAACTACTTTACTTGAGTCTTTTACTAAACTTTGCTACCCAGAATTACTTACCATCTTTATTCATGCCAGCATCCACGCATTTAGCTAACCGGCAGGCTCTGCATTGGTTTCTATGCGCCTTGTCCACCAGACAAGCCCCAGGGCTCCGAGACTTGCAAGTGTACCGGCGGTCTCTCCTCACGGAGCGTTTGAAGAAACCTGCACATCCATCGCATGCGAAGACTCCGTAATGCTTGCCGGAGGAGTGGTCACGGCATACAGCGCACGGTACATCGTATAGGATACGGCCTGGGGAACAATGACGTACAATTATAGATAGGTTTTAAAACAGTATCTGTGTGGCATCAATGAGACAAATTTTGGTGAAATAATTTTTAGGACGTCTTTTGACACATTTCGAGGTTTGTACTTTCAAATATTAACTAATACCCTGTTCACAGAAAATCTCCATTTTAAGAATTATCGATTTTATGTCGTTTTAACCGATTTTCTAACACATCGAATACTTTTTAAAATGTTCATTTCGTCGTTTCGGTTATTCGTATATCGGACAGCCGGCGTTATCGTGTTAATAGATCCCCAGTACACTCCCCGTCATAAATCACTTCGCCAAAGTGTCACACTCACGATCTGAATACAATCGGCATTTAAAACTAACGACTTGGGCCGGCAGAGGGCACGCCCCGCCCTACTAGGGGCGGCTGCACTTTATTTTTCGATGGCCTTTTAACCGCCGAAATAATGAATGGTTATTAATGTACTAGTAATTGATTGTTCAATTCATCATACTTTATATTGATTGGCGTTCGATTCGGAGTAGATTCTATAAATTAATTTTATTTTCATACTCGTTTGTCTAGAAAATAAGAAACATTAAATTTAAAAATAAAATGTTAAATCTATCCAGGTATTAAGAGTTAAAACGATTCGCGAGAGAGAAGTCTAGTCACAAATGATGTTGCAACTAGACACTTTCCCAATTTCAAGATTCACACGAGCGGCAACAAAATTAATTCCCATCATCGGCAAATTTCCGGAATGGCCTATTCAGAATTTGGCCTGGCTGGTGTGGGTGTAACTGAGATCGCCCTACTAAGTGTGCTTAGTTTGCTATCATACGATGAGTATGTGTTGTGAGGTAATATTTATATTTATAAAACGTCGTAGTATAAATCGTGGCTGATCTCGAAAAGCGATTTTTTGCCCCCACACCCGATCCCACGGCATTGAGAACCCGAGACACCAGTCGAAAAGGCATAAAGGCAGACTACAGCGATTCAGAGGGATGCTTTTTGAAAGGAACACAAGTGTAGACAGGAAATGCGGTGTCGAGTGTACTTGTCCGTAATACAAGACAATGAACGGGACCAAGACAAGGCATGAGAATACGTTGGAGAAAGATAATTGCAGGTTGGGATCTGAGTTTTTGGGCTTTATAATTATTTTTTCTGTAATAGCCCCAATTTCAATGAAGGTACAATGTATACTGATCGATATTGTTGCTGACTTTCATTGCAAAAATGTCGTAAAATAAAGTGTTGCCATACTTCTTATGGTAATTTTGTATGAATAAGATGACATTAAGTGGTCTCAAACTCAAAGAATATACCGAAGAAGTATTTATAATAACATCACTTTAAAACGTACACTTTTCAAGACGTCATTCCTGACTACTGACTACCTGATGGGGCGGGCAACTTACGCTTTTGACAGAAAGCCGTGTACATTTTGCAAGCACGAAGACTCTATTAAAAGACTTTGTCATTTATTAAATTTAATTGTTAACGATTTATTATATTATCGTTAGCAAAAACAAGGCAGGCCGATGGAACAACAAATAAAAAAAAAATTGTTCATCATCTGAGGTAGGTACCTATATCGTTGGTTACATATTGTATAAAGTACCTAATAGACAATATATCTAAGTTTATTTTCTACTTTCAGCGCAGCGTCACGAGTCTTTAACATAAGCGATGTGTCTTCCTCAAAAAAATAAAATTGTCCACTATGATAACAGAGTATCTGTGTTGTAGTACCTAATTATTTTTTTAATATTGAACCGGAATACAAACAAAAAAATTAACCCTAAATGATACCTATCGATCCTAATCAACCCTAACGATAGCTATCGGTGACTTAACCGTGCGAACGCCCACCTGTGTCCAAACGACCCATCAGCATCGCGTGACAAAGGATGGGGTCAAAATTTTATTAATACAAGGATGCTATTTAAATTACTGTTTATGTTATTGATAGAGATAAAGTTCCCACATCTATTTAAATGTGATGGGTGGATTTTGCAATCGTCAAACAAACTAACAGACAGTAAAATTGCAAACAACAGAATTTTGCAGAAGACAGACAAGATATTATCAAACGAAGAATTCGACTACTTAAGGAATCAATGTAGTAATTGACGCATAGATAAACAGTCCAATTATTTGATTCAGTAAGTAGCATAGAGTATCTAAGTACCCATAACGACTCCACTCTTCATATAGCTCTGCGATGATTTTTCCACCATTGTTGTTATCTCATGTACCAGTATAGGAAAACAACAATGGCGGAATCAAACAAATCAGAAAAATTTACCGCAGTGCGGGGTCGAAATGCCATGTCCGTTATAATATCTCCACGGTAAGTAGTTATGTGATACATTTTCTATGGTGAGAAAAAAAATAGTTATAAGCTATATAACTTGTGTAGATAGAAAAGTATACCCGTTTTCACTGACACTGATACCTAAATATCAAGGAGTTACCTATCTTAGTGTATTAATGTTTAGGCATCACGTCAAGGGCCCTCCTAGTAATTATAAAAACGGGCTTTAGTCTTCCTAGCTATAGGTAATACTCAACTGCGCGAATTATACGACATATAATCGATATATCTCCGAAGTAGCTTTCTACCCACGTAACAAAGAAATAGGAAAGAGGCCATTAAACAAAAATAAAAAACGAAGAAATATTTTTAAATTGTCGTATCTGGGAGTGTACATTCACTATCAATCGAAATATAAACAAATGGCTTGTATCGACATTAGTCTAATTAGCAATGTGACGGGGGTATCAGTGAGAGCGCAGCAGATGCGTGCGCGCACCTCGTGGGAATACTGCAGCTACGCTAAATTGGCTTGGACACGTCATCTCATTGAGTCCAGCTACCCGCCGGCAATTAACAGACTTTGTAATTGCACAGAAATGCAGATACACACGAGCAATACAAGGGTTAAGTAACAAATAAAAAAAACGATTTTTTTTTTGTATTAAGCAGGCCTGCTTTAGCTTATTTGGGTATATTTAATTAATAAATTGTACAAAACTTACTTGAGGATGTCGGAATGGATTGCATCTCCATTATAATCTTAATCCCTGAAACAAAAAAAAATAGTTTTATTGATATAGAAAAGATTTTCTCACAGGAACCGTGGCGCGAATTATTTCAAGTGTTGCAATCTCAAGTCGCGGTTTTCGAGGACCCTCGCAATTCAATGTAAAGAAAGGAATCAATCAAGAAAAGCAACAAATGTTAGTAAAATAACGTGGCATTGTTCGGCAGCTTCGAGGCTGACATCTTTCCGTCATATAGCGAAGTGCTCTTATGTGTTTGTTCATTATTCCCATTGTTCTAACAGTTAATTGTTAAATTAAACAGCCATTGCGGTGCGAGTGGTGCAGAGTGGTTACCGTTTTATTCAATTGGTGCACTTCAATTTTTGCAACTAGATCTGCGCGTGAGAAAAATTATAATAATGTCACTACCAATTTTTTTTTTGCTTTTTTTTTCACGTCTAGAAGTCAATGGTTTGCCAATCGTCTTGTTAAAAATGAGAGCCAGTGGAATAAGCGGAACTACGATACTTCGTATTTTCATAAGAATTTTATTTTATATGTTTTTCAATTAATATGTATACTTGATTCAGCGCAAATATATACGTTCATAATTAAATATCAAAATAATGTTTGAAGTCATTTACATTTGCAATCAGTCGCCATTGAAAATGTTTTTTTTTTTTAAATTAGAGAAAGTAAAAAAGCAGTGAACCACCCAATAAGTTATCCAACGTAAGATAATCCTACTCCGTTCTCAGAAAGTAAACAATTACAGAAGACATTATTATGTTTGCGTCAACACGAACAATACAGACTCACGACCAATGCCTACGGTAGCTGAATTTCTCACTCTTTTGTTTGTCCGTCGGTCACTCAGATGTTGGGATCGCATAGCTTTTAGCGAATAATTATAGTTTCGAAAAACAGGTAATTATGTAAGGATAATCCCGGTAAGTATCTAACAATGGCGGGGATGAGGCTGGGTCGAGAAGGCCCGGTGCGCATCGGAGGGTTGGCAACAAAGGCGACCTCCATAATAACATCGGAAAGTCGGTAGCTTCTTGCTTTTCAAATTGAGAACGCGAACAAAAAATCACTAATACGTTTTTTTCATGTTTGGGTTTTTGCGAGTAATAGCGAACATTTGAATTTGCGGCGAATGGGTTTTTTTTTATAATTATTTGACTTTAAGCAGCTGTTGTAATAACAAACATTTAATGTGATGGGTTTATTAATATGTAGATATTTTTGATGTGATATAAGCTGTCTTTCAGATCCGCGTTGGAGTTTGGGGTTGAGTACAGTCAAAGGCAAAATAGGACACTTTCATTTAAAACATCTCTGAGGTATAGCAGTCAACGTGCAGTATTAGTATAAAAAGTGTTAATAGTTTTAAACTACGTATACATCGATATCGTATTAATGTAATAGAATAATAGATAGGTTCACAGAATAATCCCACTTCCTACTAATATTATACACGTAAAAGTTTGTGAGGATGAATGTTTGTTACGCTTTCACGCAAAAACTACTGAACGGCTTTTGATGAAACTTTACAGTAATATTGTTTATACACAAGAAAAACAAATAGACTATATTTTATAAAGATATTGAATAATTGAAGTGTGCAGGTAGAAGATAGTTTAAAAATAAAACGAGTCCCTACTAGTTTGTTTTATTGTGTCGTTTATTTTACACATCTAACATAAGACCATCAACATCGTCTCTCACAACCAAAATAGAGGCGACAACTTTGCTCTAGCTAGAGTCTCTATCAACTTAATCATTTCCAAACATACCTAGAGCCAATTTTTCTCTAATCACAGTCTTCATCGTCTTGATCCTAAAACAACACAGTTAGAGCTGTCTATTTCCTGAAGGTAGAGTCTCTATCACGTTATAGCTTAGCAACTTAGAGGCGTGAATGATGCTTAAGCTTGTCTATATTCCCTTTTTCGTTTTGAACACACAGAAAGGAAGAGTTTTGCACTAATACATAGTTTTGTCGTGGGCCGTGGGTTACTATATTATATAAACCAATACAAAATAACAGCGAAAATAGCGTAAAACTTACTACAGATAAAATTAATTTATGTTTCACTGTATGATACTTTGTACCTATTTTATCTGTTACCAATAATAATTTATTTAATATATTAAAGTGATTAAAAATAGTTGCCATATCGTAGGTAGATAAATGTTTCTGTATGGCGAGAAAGGTAGGTTTAAATTAAATAAATTAGATATATTTGTCAACGCTCGCACGGATTTTTAGGGTTCCGTACCCAAAGGGTAAAACAGGAACCCTATTACTAAGACTTCGCTGTCCGTCCGTCCGTCCGTCCGTCTGTCACCAGGCTGTATCTCATGAACTTACGGTTAGAGAGTTAGAGAGTTGAAATTTTCACAGATGATGTATTTCTGTTGCCGCTATAACAACAAATAGGTACTAAAAACAGAATAACATAAATATTTAAGGGGGCTCCCATACAACAATAGTGATTTTTTTTGCTGTTTTTTTAGATAATGGTACGGAACCCTTCGTGCGCGAATCCGACTCGCACTTGGCCGGTTTTTTTTGCCATATCAAAACGAACCGTATAAACTCATCGAAAACGTCCATTCTTCAATGAAATTTCTTTTTTTACGTAATGATGATATTCAAGGGAATAAGATGAGATATGGCTGGACCTGCGATTAGCGGTATTTATGGCAATATATCGAGTAATATGGATTATATTAAGGACAAATTCAATAAAGACACATTTTAAATAAAAACCGGCCAAGTGCGAGCTGGACTCGCGCACCGAGGCTTCCGTACTTAAACTGTGAAAGCACCGAGCATTACTCTAATGAAAAGATAAACTTTATAGAGAGACAAACTTAACTTTTCAGTTGGTATACTGATGTCCCCATACAAAATAACTACAAAATAAGTCTGTAATCGCAAAAAAATACATTTTCTAACAATACATTTACAGTTTCCGCATTTCTTCCTTTACTTGTGACAACAAAGTAATCTTATAGAGGTTCTGTTTTTTTCTTTTTAGGTACGGAACCCTAGAAATGGGTGATGACAGTGATAAATATGGCGGATGATCATCTAGCGCAGGGTTTCCCTAACTAAAAAAAAAAAAAAAAAAAAAAAAAAAAAAAAAAAAAAAAAAAAAAAGGGTTTCCCTAACTGTGCGTCGAGACGCCCTGGGCGCCGTGCTATTATCCCAGCGGCGTCGTGAGGCGATCCAAATAGGTTGGCTGTCTGTGTCGATGCGACCGAGTCGAGAAACTATGCTCAGAAAAGCAAGCACATCCTTCTCATTAATACCAATCGAAAAGAGATATAAGAGTGTGCTTGCTTTTTATCTGATTTGTTTGCTTTCATTTTTGTTTTGTTCTTTATTTTCTAGTAAAAAAATTTGATGCTATTAGGAGATTTTCTAACAAATTGTTATTAGGCTAGAACTACAACTAGTAGGCAAGAAGGCGTCGCAAAAATTGGCAACTTCACAAGGGCGTCATAAGTTTGGGAAGCCCTGATCTAGCGAATTGACTTAAATCTTTATGCCAGGTGACACGAAGTTTGTGTTGGTATAAGCTTAAACTTATACTTAACTTAACTAAACTTAGCTAAGCTTAAACTTATATGTAACTAAGCTTAGCTAAGCTTAAACTTATACTTAACTTAACTAAGCTTAGCTAAGCTTAAACTTATACTTAACTTAACTAAGCTTAGCTAAGCTTAAACTTATACTTAACTTAACTAAGCTTAGCTAAGCTTAAACTTATACTTAACTTAACTAAGCTTAGCTAAGCTTAAACTTATACTTAACTTAACTAAGCTTAGCTAAGCTTAAACATATACTTAACTTAACTAAGCTTAAACTTATACTTAACTTAACTAAGCTTAGCTAAGCTTAAACTTATACTTAACTTAACTAAGCTTAGCTAAGCTTAAACTTATAAGCTTAAGCTTTTGACGCGTGAGCGTTGACGCTCCAGTATTTTTATTTTATTTTTATTTATTAAGGAAAACAAACAGTTGTACAATAAAACATTACTATGAGTACAATAAGTTAGAGATACATTGATAATTGCACAACAAACACCGTTATCCACCAACTAAAATTACTACCAATAAGATGGCACAAAAACGATAACAATCATAGTAAGGAAGGTTAGGTTACTACTTAGATCTAGGTTAAAATAAAAGTAAAAGATACTTGAAATTAAAACCTTATATACTCGCACGCAGTCGAGTAGTAGGTTTAAGGGATATTCGTTAATTTATTTTTTATTGCGTTACTAAATTGATTTAGTGACAATGCAAATAGGTCTATCTCAGAAAAGTTATCATTATAAGCTTTCGTAATTCGATGCAATGGGGCACGTTCACCTGCATGGCTTCTACACCGTTTTAGGGCAAATAGACTATGAGTATATGGATCACGAATACGTTGTGAACTACTGGGAATTCGTAGGTATATTTGATTAATATGCTGATTGCAGTCAAACTTATTGTGGCAAATTTTATACAGAAAAAGTGAGTCGAGTAGAGTCTATGACATCGGAATTGCAGAACTCTTTAGTGCCAGCTCAACAATGCAATTGCAATTAGTATATAGCTATATTTAAATACTAGCTGTGCCCGCGACTTCGCCCTCTTGAACTTTAGAATTACCCGGAAATAATGGTTCTATGTTCATCCCGCGGAACCCTAATGCTTTTTCTAAAATAAAAGTAGCGTAAGTTAGGTACGCCTTGGAACATCAGCTATCTGACAGTGAAAGTCCCGTCGTTCGTTATAGGTATCGTGTATACTTTCATATGCATTTGATAAAATAATGTTGTTTTGATTTTACAAACAGACACTCCAATTTTATTTATTTACTATAGGTTATGAAATATTGGGACAATTGTAATATTAACGGTAAATTATCACTGAATACTTTAAGTATAATAAATACTACCAAAATGGTAGGTATTTGCACAATCGGGTAAACTCGTCGTGTCTGAATTAATTACGCTCATTTATACTTATTAAATGGTAAGTACTGTGATATTATAAGTAGGTATATAGGGTGGAAAGGTTGAATGACAATGAACGATTATTTCTTGCGATATAGGTATTTATCTACTTACCTTTGAGACAAATAAAACTGATAGTTATATAAATAAGTTCTAAATTAAGTCAAATTAAATAGTTTAAGGAATTAAAAATCTATTGACCTGGGCCTCACTTCTAATAACATAGTCGTTGTAACACAGGAATTGCTATTGCCGGTTAGCCGGCTATACCGTGCGGACGGAGCTTAAAGTAATCCAGGTAACAAGATATTTGTAGAATATTAATATTAAATTATTACATATATACCTTCTTCTTATTTACGAAATTAAAGAAATCTATTACTACATATAAATTAAATTGAAGTGTCAGTTTGTTATCTCAGAGTAACATCATTTGCCTAATTGAATATTAAAGTAACTATATACGATACCTACATATAAAGAAAATGTAATATTTAAAATTTGGTTGTTTGTCTGTTTGTTTGAGACAAAATTCCAAACGGCTGGACCGATTTTTACGAGACTTTCACTGCCATATAGCTAAGCATAAATTAGGCTCATTTACCTTGTGGAAATAATTTACCGTACCAAGCCACAAGCTCAGATTGATAAAGTTTACGAAGATGTCGAATGACTTAGGAGTCATTCTACTTCTTCCTAGACTAGATGATTTAGTAGCACAGATGACTTACATTCGTCCAGAAATGTTGGTGCACAATGCGGCAAGCATATCGATAACGTGTTGACGTATAAAAACAATTAAAAATCAAACCAATGAGCGTGTCCAGAAGCTATTAATGGCGCGGACTTTAACGACTTGACAAATAGGTGAAAATTAATTTTCACCCACTTTGCGCTGTAGGCCCGATGGGGTGTTTTATTGGGAAATTCAATTTAACGCAAGCAACTTATTGGAAATATAATTGGTTAATGTTTTATTAACAACTTTACGCTGGTTTTATTGGGCAATAATATGTAAAGGCGCTGAAAGACGCATATGCGATCATTTTTGTTTTAACTCTGTTGAAAAATCGGACAGTTAGCAAAACAATGTTGCTTAAAACGTAGTCATAAGGGTCGTGACCCCCCCCCCCCCCCGTTACCACCTATGACAGGTGGGCCCCTGTATATATTTATTTCATCTTGAACACTAACCTATTTAACTGACTCGTGAAAAAGGAGGTGGTTCTTAATTAATTCCTATATGCATCTCCTTTATTCTAAGAAACAGTTTAGCCGAGTCAATCCGTGTTGACTATATGTAGATATATATTACCCCCGGCGCTACCCGCATGTGCTTGACATGGCAACTGACATCTTAGGGAACGAACGACCCACCACAGCCTCATATAGGTGGTCTACCACCCTCTTACCTACACCAGTAAGAGCTTGTTTCAAAAATTTTACAAGAAAAAACTATAACTGAAGAATTGAAATTTGTTGTAAATACTAATCAACAAAGAGGCGTCAATTTTGCTCTAGCTAGAGTCACGAGTCACAGTCGAATCCAAAATCGAGTCCGTATTTTGGTCCTAATTTTATTGGAGCCTAGCGTATTGCCATAATAACGAGCACATTCCCCCTCAATGCGAAACAGATTTAGGTTATAGTCCACTACACCGACTCAGAATTGATGAATCTCACATGTTTTCTAGACCTGCAGGTTTCTACCTCAACGTTCAGCAAGTGGTAATCACGATTCGACAAGACATTCGCACATGGTATTTGAAAATCCTAGAGCGAGCCTACGGTTGGAACCTGCAGCACTCGCGTTCAAGGCGGACGGACGTTTTATCAACTGGGCGACTGTTGCTCGAAAATTATCAATATTGAAGATTAAAAAAAAAAATCTAATAGCAGCCTTAGAGGAGCAGTTTTAGCCGAGTGGCCGAACGCACGCTTTGCAATCAAAGTGCGCAGGTTCAAACCCCGGCTCGCACCTCTGGGTTTCATGTGCGAATCTCATTCATTTTCATCCGAGATTATCACTTGCTAAGAAACTGAAGGAAAACATCGTGAGGAAACCTGCACGTCTATAGAAAGGCGTGTGAAGTTCACCAACCTGGGCAGGGTGGTGGACTATGGCCTGAATCCCCCTCGCATTGAGGGGAGGCCCATGACGATAAAAAGGGCTGTAGTAGAATGATAGAGAGCAGCCTTAGAGGTAGCTTTAGTTGACCGAAAGCCCGCCTTGGGAGCGAGTTGCTAGTTTCAACCCCGGGTCGGCACTTCTGGTATATTCAGATTTAATGTGCGCATATTAATAATCATTATGATAAACACTCAATGAACGGGAACAACAACAGGAACATCATCTTCAAGCGTACTGTAACCGTTACAAAAGAAGTTTATTCTGCGCGTACGCAGTCCCGTGGGACATTGAGTAGGTGTATTACGATAAACAAATACAATCGCATGGCAATAATAAAGTTATACAAATCATTTCGCTAAATTAAACATCGCATCAGAAAATATTAATTAAAGTATTTACTTACTTATACTTAGAATATACTAGCAGACCCGGCCACGCGTTGCTGTGATCTAAGCTATCCTATCTCTCAAATTTGACCAGACTGCTCACGGTGTGCCAATTTAATTTAAAATCGGTTAAGTAGTTTAGGAATCCATCGCGGACAAACATCGTGACAGGAGATTTATATATATAAAGAAGATAACACCAACATTGTCATGCTGCGTGGTCAGCAGAAATGCTGGAGGTCAAAGTTGAGTCTTTTATTTACTTTAGGCCTACGGGGGAACTTAGCATTTGTATACTTATTATATAAACTACGATCGGATGTATACAAATTCCTCTATAATACATAAACTGAATTCCTACCTATCCACAGAATGCGAGCTTCTATATGCTTTGACTTATCAATAAGCACACTTAAGTTATATTGTATCTATTGTAGAGAATGTAAACACTTTCAAGTCTAATACTGAACAGAACAGATAATAAATTGTCTGTTATATTATAGATATCGATAATGAAATGAGTAGAGAGATTGAGAAATATTTATTTTTAGTGTAGGTACTCTAGTATTTTTTAAACTGTTTAACCGACTTCGAATAAGTGGTAGGTATTCCTATTTGACCCATATACAATTATAATACTACAGCCCTTTTAACGTCCCACTGCTGGGCACGGGCCTCCCCTCAATGCGAGGGGGATTCAGGCCATAGTCCACCACGCTGGCCCAGTGCGGGTTGGCAGACTTCACACATCTATCGAAAACTAGTCAAGTTCCCAGGTTTCCTCATGATGTTTTCCTCCACCGTTTCATAGCAAGTAATAATCTCGGATGAAAATGAGATTCGCACATAAATTCCAGAGGTGCGAACCGGGGTTTGAACCTGCACACTTTCATTGCATGGCATGCATTCGACTACTCGGCTACCACTGCCTTTTTTGACACATATAATTTGTTTTTTTTTATTTACATTCTTAATTATAGTCTTGCCCTCTTACCACTAACACCTGTCTCGCAGCAATGTATTTTAATATCTATTAATGTCAGAATTCAACAGTTAACTCAGTATGAAATCTGTCTAAAATTGGCTAGTATTATTGAAATAACAATACTTTAAGAAGTGGTTGTAATGCCTCTGTAACGTTATAAAATAAGCATAGAAATAAAAATAAATATACTCACATCCAAAAAATTCCGAGTAAATACATACACAAGACACTCACACTAACTAGTTTTCAGACAATCAATACGTCAGCGTAAACGTCACGGAGTTGAATGTTGATCATCGAGCCACTCTCGCGCAGTCCTGCCGGTGTTGAATGGGGCGGCGGCGGCGGCCGGGCGGGGAGCCCGCCCCGAGCTACGCGGCCCCATTCATTATGATCTCATGATTTATTGATAGGCGTACAAAATTACTGCAAATATTCCTTTATATTATATCGCAGCAGCAAAAAAGTGACATAACCTCCCGCGCACTGGGGCGTCGACGACCGCGCGTCTATTTTTTTAGCCATACCAAAACAAACAGTATTGACAGATAGAAAAAAATTAGCCTAATTTGTAGCTTGAATTGTTCGCAGTCCATTGTACAAAGGTTGCTTATTGAAACATACGATAAGTGTGCGTTGTCTGGCGATATCTATATCAACACAAAATAAATAAAATGTGTGTCTGTTTTTAATGTCAAATTAACCGCTTTTTACTACGTTTTTACTAAATGTATTTTTATAATACTAGGTTCTATCCGTGACTTCGTCCGGGCAGACTTAGTTTATTCAATATCGCCGTAACTTGTTAAGTACTGCCACTTAACGTAAATCGCCGACGCTGCATCACCTTCAGGTTATTAGCCGGCGGCGCATAGAAACAGCATCGGTGACGTCCGAAGCCACGAGCCGACCGACTCAGCGAAATACGATGCATTCCAACTGACCATTTTATTTTATGTATTACCTAACGCATTCCTAATTGTAGCATCGAATAGGTTTCACTTATTTTATATGTAATATTATTTCACACACATTCACAATTGGACCCGGTAGGTGGCGCTGCTTTCGCATGTAATCCGAAGGCAGTACGAAGTACGCCGGGACAGCTAGTTTTTTTTTCGGTTTAAAGATCATTTATTTCTAAAAAGATTTTAGAAAAAGAATCTAAAACCGAGGTAAACCCACCCATAGCTTCTAAAGCTGGAGGGAAACCCATATAATATGACGTGAATGCGTTAGCAATTTTTTGTGCAAATCAGTACGCTTTCGACGCATCATGACTATCATTGAAATGTCAGCGTACAGAGGGGAAGTCACAGTCCCGCACGCAGCCCTGGGCTCACAGTCGCGTCAAAAAGCAAACAATTTATTGCTAATACCTAACAAAACGAACCGTATTAATTCATAGAAGAAACACAAATTCAAACGAAATGTTATCAATGACGCGATTGAATATCAGCGCGTGGTCGCGTAGCTTTCACCACAGAAATTCAATCTTTTAATTAAGATCGACTATTATCAAAAAAGTCAAGTTAAATAACCCGCCACAGTGGTATCAGGGGTGTACGGAACAATAAAAATGAACTGACAATAGACTCATCGCAACCATCGCTATAAAATGTAGGGTTCCATCTTTAAATCTATGTCATTTTGGCCCCATCAAACTGTCAAAGTTGTCGTGTCATCTAAATGGAGCGACGTGATTGGCTGGCGGTGGATGTGCGCCCTGCGGCGTGGGGAGGCGCTTTTATTTTTAATTTAGGGCCACTTTGCACAGATTACCCTCTGTATGCCTGACTTTGGGGTTGCCTTTGTAACTGGCTAGTCATATTTTAATCGCAGCTCATTATTTCTTTGTTTGTAATTTCCACGCTGCTTACAGAAGGAGAGCCAGTATAGATCCCAGTAGATAAACAAACAGGATATTAACATAAGTTAGTAGCAAGAGCAAAGTAAATAAATACACATTTTAAATAAAAATGACGGAGAAAGAAAACACTGTGAGGAAACCTGCACGTCTATATAAAGGCGTATGAAGTTCACCGACCCGCACTGGTCCAGGGTCGTGGACTATGGCCCAAAATCTCCCTCGTATTGAGGGAGAATGTGCTTGGTATAATGGCAATAGGCTCGCCCCCTATTACATTGGGACCAAAATACATCGGCGAAGTGTTGGTGCACTGCAGTGCACTTCTTGCCGACCCCTTCGGGGAATACAGGCGTGATGATGATGTATTTATAAATTAAAATAGGTGATGGACATGATAAAGATGTCGGATGCCTACGAGCGCAGTTTCATTTATTTTATACTCTTTATGTACTCGTACTGTTAGCGTATTGGACAGATATCTTTATTGTTAGTCGAATAGGACAAGACTACGAGACTCTGATAATAAATGTTAAAAATAAAACTAGTATCATTAATCTAGTACAACAAAGTTTATTGTTTACAAGTAATTATTTAACAACGTTATGGCTAAACAAATTGTTCCGCTGCCATGTACTGTAGCTACGTATACGAAATACATAGGTATAAATACATCGTACAACCTGTGTTCCCTACGCAATTTTAAAGTCCGGCACAAATAGGCGCGTCAAACAAAACGCGCGCGAACAATGTTCTGCCAATACCAAAAAAAACTGTATTAGCTAGTGATGTGCCGGATCGTTAAAAATGTATATCCGCGGATACGGATCCAGCTACGGATATTTGGTGTCAAGATCCGCGGATACGGATATACAATAAAAAAAAACTTCGTATAATAAATGTTTAATAAGCTTATCACAAAGATTTGTCATTGATCTTAATGTAAAGATAGGTAATTTAGTTAGTACCTTTCAGTTATGTAATATTGATATGGTAACTCACTACGATAAATGTTTGCAATATAAAGGTACCAAATATTTGACGTCAAGAAATAAATATAATTTGAATGGCGCTTAAGTTTTTCATTGCTACCTAATCACCTATAAGTACAAGAATTACATCTGTCTCTTGAAAATTAATAAGGTAAACGATCCGTAAAGATCCGCCGAAAAAGTGACGGATACGGATATCCGCGGATACGGAAATCCGGCACATCACTAGTATTAACACATAGAAGAAGCACATTTTTCAACAAAATATCATTCATGACACTATAATCAATATAATCACGTGGTTATGCCACAGGTATTTAACCCTTAATTATATTACACAAAGTACATTTAAAAAAAACGCCCACGTCTGTTCAGGGCTTTATACGTCTCTGCACAAACCTCTGACAAACAAACATTTGTTCTCGCACCATATATATCACGCGCAAGGCATCAATCACACGACAAAGACGACAACGATTTACCATCCAACCATTTTGATTGTATTGAAAACGCATGAGCTTTACAACGCGAAAAAAAATTATAATAATATTGATAACCACAAGACAAACGCCTTAAGAGTAACGCGTTATGCAGCTGGATTAAGGGACTTTCAGAAGATAGTGCTTCTGGAGACGGCACCCATAGTGAGGAAGTTCCTCACCCTATTGACTAGGACCCAGTTCCAGGTGGCAGTGAGGAACTGATTATTTATATTTTTAAACGTGTTTTTAACCGACGAAAAAAAAGCAGAGGAGGTTCTCAATTCAACGCGATTTTTTATGCTTGATCACGTATATCTTATTGAAATATATTTAAAAATTTAATAAATGAGAAAACTGAAAAATAAATATTTAATAAGTAATAATAATATTGAAAATTTGCCAAATTCTGGTTTAGTTTGTCGTATAGGGTCAAATTGGGCTTTTTTTTTTGAAGGACTTACACTGTTGGCCGTGAGGTGGCCTTTACAGCTTTACCGGAGGAGTGGCGAGCGCAGAGTGCACTTCAACCAAGGCCTTAAGGGCGGAAAGGGGTTGCAACTAGCCACAAGGGGCACGACCTCGGCTTGGGCAGTTACCGTGAGGGGAGAGTTAGTGACTGCGCTCCTAGGTGCAAAGATGCACCTACGAGCGGAAGAGGGGGTTCCTCGACCTCGCCGGCGAGATCGGTGTCTGTTTGAGGCTGGTGTAGGTGTGTTGGTGGCCCTCTCAACGCCCGGGTCGAGGAGGGCGGTGATCGTGTCGGGAGGATCAATCAACACGTGCCGCGGACGGCGGCGACGAGTTGATGATGTGTGCGCGGGGTCTGGCTTGTAATTGCCGGCGGCGACAATTAGAGGATTTAAATGCGACGCGGCTTCTTTAAAATAGCGTTCGGACGCTATTTTGACGTGTTTTCGAATTGAGAAGAGGCCAAGGTCAGAATGAAGAGTCAAATTGGGCCCTTTATTGTGCAGGTAAGGGATGATAGCGAATAGGGATACATACTTTGTCACGAAATACTTAGTTACTATACCTACTTCAATAGGAAAATACATTTCGAGGGGTGAAATGGTTTAAGCGACATTTTGTTTACTTTACAGGAGAGCATACTCATTCGAAGTCGAAAAATTTGCTGATTCCAAATATGTTTATAAGTCAATATCGCCCAAAAGTGTCGTTTAAGACAAATAGCCTTTCACCCCTCGATTTGTGCTCATAAGTGGAAATTGTATGCCGTTGCCGTAATATAAATTTAATTGAAATACATCGTAGAAATTTTATAAATCCAAAAGAAAACTTTTACAATGAAAATACGATACTCTCGGCCAGCTGTAAGTTTGCCATATATTAGAGATTCCCCACTTCCAGTTAAGACTTGTAGAGGTTTTAGAATAGCTGGCATCGCTGAGATGCAACGAGTAGAGTTCTTTTCCTGAATTTTCTAGAACGTTCTTGTCGCTTCGAGAGCGAACCAAATCACCCTTCCAAGGACTTGCATCTTTCTTTCTTAAACAGCCAAGTCGGCACGGACATGACTTCGTAGACGCAGCAACACGTTTCGTGCCGTATTTTACGTAATATCCAGAATATTTCGAAACCCATTTATACGTTTTTCCATACATTTGCGACTTATTTCAAATGCCCTCCGTACAATAGCGGCCAAAATGTATCAAAAATCCGTCATACTTTTAGGTTTGTATCGCAAAATGACAACAATATAAGTCGCATAATCGTTCAGGGAGTAGATATTTAGTGATCAGTAGGGCAATTATATAATTCTGTTGCAAATCTGTTTCAATAGTATTATCAAAACAGCTATCAAAATGTAAAACCGCTGTTTTGTGGTTTCTATCGTAATATAACATCAATACGATTGCCTAATCGACCAAAGCGCTACATTCAGGACAATGGGACAATTATAGCATAAATTGTGAACCCTTGGATTCGCAGTATCTTCTGTACCTTCTATAATTTCCGAATGGGTTTTTGTTTTAACTCTATTTACTTTCTGCTCCTTCAATCCACCTAAATGCAATGTGTCGTTAATCCTTCGGTAAAGCGCTGTCACTTTTCCCTCTGGAATAGACCCTGTATGCAGTCTTTGAGCCCAGCATCCTGTCCAGCAGACTGTGTTTGGTCCGCCGTCTGTGGGTCAGGACCTCTCTGCACAGATCGTGGAACACCTCCCCGATCTGCGTCACGTGTTCCGCGGCTGCCACCTCAGCGAAACTGCATTCGAAGTCCTTCGCCAATATATCTCCTTCTTCCCGACTAACCTGAAATATTTCAGTTGTTTTCTTTAGATTCTCATCGTATGCTCCAAAACTAAGCAAAGCTTTTACTATGGGACTGGGGGCAATCCCGGTTACACCTAGATGAGGGCAAATTCTAAATTAAGCTACCCGCTCCTATGAGTTGTGCGACTTACGCTCAAACCAATAGCCCAATAGGCTCAACATGACTGCGTAGTAATAAAATTTAATGTCGAGAAAATGACGTCATATCCAGTATTTTATTTTATACATCGGTTTGATAGAGGAATTAGATAGACAGATAGATAGACAACTCTTTATTGTTCCACCGCAAAAAGTATTAATATTACACACAGTTTACACAGAGTGTCACAATGGGCGGCCGTATCACTAAAAGCGATCTCTACCAGGCAACCTTAGGATGGAGTGAATCTAAGGAATTGATTAATTGAGATAACAAATTAGGGAACTTTGTTACCTAGTTGCGTTATCGGTATAGTTACCTAATAAACATCCCTCATTGATCGGCTTCACATAATGCAAACTAGGTACATATAAATTGTTTACGGCAATCTCTCCATTCAAATGTTGCTTGTTGTTGTCAGGAAAATATCGCAACTCGTCATAAGATCCAATGTAACTGCTGATGCTGTTGCAACAAAGAGTTGTATACCTTGTTTTATAGACGTTAAGGTCCATACCTGTCTGAGATGCATCAGGTCCGCCTTATTCCCGACGAGAGTGAGCGGCAGGTCTGGATGGAGACTCTGTTTGGCTCTCCGCACGTAGTTAAAGGACTCACGGTCCGTGATTGAGTACACGAGGAACAGCCCGTCTGCCCATTGCGCTATCTCGTTGCCGGGCAGCTCATCTATGCTCTGAATACAAAGAAACATCCTTTTAATCTATTTAGGCACGAACCTAAGGCAGTAAAAAATTTATTAAATTTAAAAAAAAGTAATGAAATTAAGAAATAACATGTAAAATGGCTGATTCTGAGATTAGCAGATAATTTATGTCAATATCAAGTAAAGAATACCGAAGGCAAATTTAATAAATACACGTTTAAATTAAAAATGGGTGATGAACGCGATAAAGATGGTGGACTGCAGTGTGATTTTTTTTCAAATGTTCATTTCAGTAAATTCTGTTTTTGTATAGACAAAACTAAGGCCTGCGCAAATAGACGCATCGAGGCACGCGCGACCATTTTTTTGATTGAACGATATTAAGTTCTTCTTTTTTTTACACAATGAATGAAATGGTGATATTTAATGGAGTTCAATATTAACTTTTTTTAATGGCCTCTTTCCAATTAACTTAATAGAAGAAACTCATTTCGCAACGAGCGTCATCGATGTCACTAGTGAATTTCGCGGATATTTTACCACAGAAATACAATCTTTATATAAAATACATCATCACGCCTGTATTCCCCGAAGGGGTAGGCAGAGGTGCACTGTAGTGCGCCCACACTTCGCCGAGGTATTTTTGGTCCCAATGATTACATTGGGACCAAAAATACCTCGGGACCAAAAATACCTTTACGCCCCTATTAAGGGGCGAGCCTATTGCCATTATACCGGGCACATTCTCCCTCAATACGAGTGAGATTGAAATTAAACTATTTTACGGATTTTATCGCGTTTATTTACTATTTTATTTTCCCGACGTTTTGGGCGTTTTTTGGGCTTTAGTTCACCACGCTGGCCCAGTGCGGGTTGGTGAACTTCACACGCTTTCTATAGACGTGCAGGTTTCCTCACGATGTTTTCCTTCACCGTTTCATAGCTAGTGGTAATCTCGGATAAAAATGAGATTCGCACATAAATCTTTATATATATATTTTCAAAAAAATAAGGTAAACGAATTCGCTTGGTCCATTAGGGGATGATGATTATCGTTTATGCTCACTATTGTTTACCTTCGGGCACGTGTCCAGTATTTCAAAGAGTATGGGCTCCCCATCAAGGAGTGCTTCGTGCTTGTATTTGCTGTCTGTAAATGAGAGCATCGTAATTAACAACCTGAGTATGAGATGGTAATTTTAAGGAACAAAAGTCTTAAATATAAATATATCGACGAACAACACATTCTAATCGTATGAACTAAGAAACGTACTAAAGGTTTTTTTTTTAATGAACTACGCTGTTGGCCGTGAGGTGGCCTTTACAGCTTTACCGGAGGAGTGGCGAGCGCAGAGTGCAGTCCAACCAAGGCCTTAAGGGCGGAAAAGGGTGGCAACTAGCTCAAGGGCACCACAGAGGGCACGACCTCGACTTAGGCAGTTACCGTGAGGGGATAGGTAGTGACTGTGCTCCTAGGTGCAAAGATGCACCTACGAGCGGAAGAGGGGGTTCCTCGACCTCGCCGGCGAGGTCGGTGTCTGTTTGAGGCTGGTGTAGGTGTGTTGGTGGCCCTCTCGTCGCCCGGGTCGAGGAGGGCGGTGATCGTGCCGGGAGGATCAATCAACACATGCCGCGGGGTCTGGCTCGTAATTGCCGGCGGCGACAATTAGAGGATTTAAATGCGACGCGGCTTTTTTAAAATAGCGTTCGGACGCTATTTTGAAGTGTTTTCGAATTGAGAAGAGGCCAAGGTCGGAATGAGTGTACTATAGGTACCGTACAATGGACTGGGAGCGATCCCAGTTACACCGAAATCAGCGCTAATTTCAAGAATGGACGGAGCCAAACCCGCAACCTCCTGGTTTATTGAACCGAGCAGCCTATGCCCAAGCCACTAGACCAATCCGTCAAGGCTTTTTTATGTTTGACAATTCTTTGGCCTACGCTGTTGGCCGTGAGGTGGCCTTTACAGCTTTACCGGAGGAGTGGCGAGCGCAGAGTGCACTCCAACCAAGGCCTTAAGGGCACCTGTCTCTGGGGTCGTATATAATTATAGAATAGTATTTTATACTTCCATAAGCACTGTGGCATTACAATCCGACACTTTTATATTAATTACAGTGTAAGCTCTTTATAACGACACTGAAGGAACTGACTGCATTTTATGGCGTTATAGAGAGTTGTCGTTAAATGGCGAGAAGTTAAATCAGAATTAGAAAAAGAAAATGTTTATGAGTGTTAATGAGTGACGTAACATAGAGTTTACACTGCTTTTGTATAGATCGCTCATCCATCTTTATTAGACAGAGGTGTTCTTAGAGATATATTAAGAGTGGTAATATTATTGAAATCCAATTCCAAACCTACCTTGTTGGTGGTCGTACTCCCCGATGTACCGCTTTGTCAGAAATCGTACTGTCAGCGCTGCAAATAGAAAACATAAACTATTAGAAACTTCTCCTTACTTTCCAGTTCCAACCATTGCAACCCTCTTGCGGCCTAATCTTACCAGACCCACATCTTCTTCATCATTTACAAAATGAATGTAGGTAATGAAATTTAATGGAATAGGATGAGAAACGACTCTGAACCTGCGATTAGCTTATGCCAATGTCAAGTAATCATACAAATAAATAAAATTGGAGTGTCTGTTTGTAATATCAAAATAACACTTTTTTACCAAATGCGTATGAAAGTATATACGATACCTATAACGAAAACGCAATTTTTTTTGTCTGTCTGTCTGTTTGTTTGAGGTAAACTTCTAAACGGCTGAACCGATTTCAATGGGACTTTCACTGACAGATAGCTGACGTTCCAAGGCGTAACTTAGGCTACTTTAATTTTAGAAAAAGCATTAGGGTTCCGCGGGAAAAACATAATACCCATAATTCCGGGTAATCTCCCTAAAGTCCACGCGGGTGAAGTCGCGGGCACAGCTAGTTAATAGTAAGAACAAAATAAATAAATACACATTATATATTAAAATGCGTGATGAAGGTGATAAAGATAGCAGCTGAATTCAGTCCAACATTGATTAGACACCTAAGACAAGACGAGACTTATGTCACGAATTATATCTTCTCAAATGTTTAATTCATAAGATAGAGACGAAATACATATACTTAGTCACGGCACAGTCAGCTGTTGGCTAGACCCTCTGAATTTTACAGTACTGCTTTAGAATACATAAATTTACCACCATATTTTATAAAAGTTTTTAAACCGCTTACGGAGCTAAATCCGTGGTGCGGAACAACCTAAGTAAGTACTATAACCAATCCTTAAAGCGTTCACAACCAATTTCCTGTTTCAATACATCGTTTACACGAATTATCGAGACTATTTATAAAGGTGTAACTGAAAACTTAAGACGTATATTGCGAACGTGCAGAGGGGCCTGACTCCCTGAACACACTGGGCCGAGCAAATTAACTACACTGGAAAATAAACTCTGTGCTAATAAACATAATGATGGAATGTCTGTGGCAATAGCTTCTCGCCTAAATACGCTCGCGTCGTCGAGTAAATTAAGCTCATTTTGATATTGCAAAATAGCGTTGTGCGTCTCTCAAAGCAGCTGTGAACGCAAGGCTTCCTGTAAATTAATTGCAAGACATCAACGGTATGACGAAGAAGAGTTGTGTTGTGACAGATAGAAGGTAAAGTGCGTCAACGCCCGCCAGGGGGCCCGGCAGTGCCAAATACCACGCCAGGTGGTGACTGCGACTCACAACATGTCGCATTGTTCCACCCACGGTCGGTGGCACGCGATATTTTTAAACGACTCGGATAACGTAAGAATCTACGTGTACATGCCTCTTCCAGGCATTTTATTTTATTATTACATCTTTTGACACGTGGGTAGGTACGCAAAAAAAAATATTTTCTATGGAAATGAAATCATAATTTTGTGTCTACGACCATAAAGACGGTGCTTTTCTTTGTGATTAGTGATTTGATAGTTCCCGATGTCGAATTGTAACATGGATGTCTGCGTGCCTGCAGATTGTAGAGACTACGTCACCGCGGCATCGATGAGTTCAAGTTTGGTCTAATGTTTTGACGTTTATCGGGCTCATAAAAGGCTGACCACACAGAGGCGTCAAGACGCGCGATGCAATTACTATTTCTGTGGTTAAATTCGCGATCACGCTGCAAAATTAGCTCGCTTCCTTAATGATATTTCGTTGAAAAAGTAAACCTCATGAGCTATTTCGATGAGTTCGACCTGGCGCCTAGTGTGCACATTGCACAAGGATTTACTGTGTATAAATACTTAAAATATTCAAATCAGTCCAGCCGTTTAGGAGGAGTAAGCTTACAACGAAAAGTGGCATTGATTTTTATATATATTGATTACATATTTTTATACCACAGAAACTGTCAAAAAGAAATATAGAAATGTTGTTTAAATATAGAGGTAATAAAGACTACTACTGGCAAGATAAAAGTTTCACTCCACCATTTTCTTTTTAAATAGTGTTACAAACATTATAATGTTGTAAATGATGCATGTTTAGTTCGTATTGTAGACTTTTACATTCAATTTAAAGCATTAAAACATGTGTTATTATGTAATACCACTCTCGCAAGATGTTTCATGTACATAAATATGATTACAATTCAAAATGAGAACCAAATGGTTCACGTTACTACGCATTGTTTATTTTAAAACGCTGACGGTTATATCTTGAATGGTTGTGCGTTGCTGCGGAATGAGAATCGGCTGAGGATTTAGTATAGCATGCTTACCTTCTTTATGATAATCAGTTTTTATGGACTTTTATGGCTCGTGCTTGGATTTATACAATTTTCGTTTAATCGACATCATCTCTATTCGAGATATTATGTCAAAAAAAAGAAAAAAATACGACCAATTTGACGTTTTGTTTCGACGTATCTCGAATAAAGGTGACGAAAATCGACCCGCTGGTCAATTTCCTGCAATTTCTGCTTTGTTCGCTCACTCTGTTATCTGTTCATAATATTTTTTCCGATATAGAACGATTATTTGTTTTATACATTTAGTTGTTCATAGCTAAGTTAGTATATATATTAATTGATGTTATCTTATATAAAAGTGTATGTTATAAAACATATTTGTTTAGTACACCCCGCCCCTTCTATTGCTTTAATTCCTCTCCATCATAAAGTTGCCTGGTAGAGATCATTTTTAGCTGTTTCACCAAATTTTGTATCGTATATGTACAGTTTGTATTAGTATTAGTTTGTATAGTTACATTAAGGGGTGGAACAATGAAAAGTTATCTATCTATAGTAACTAAGCCCGCCTATTCACATATTCCCTGTTACTATTACTTCTGTAAGCCAGGGTCGAAAGCGGTGTCCATTGAAAATACCGAGGTTAGACCCTCGGCGAGTCCCGGGGAAAAGCTAATTTGTCTTGGAACCCACACGAATTTAATCGAAAAAGTTGTAGGAGGAGTCGGAAGAAAAATATATCCACTTCCCTCCATTGCAAAGCGGGAGATAAAAATAACTGTATTGGCTGAATTGCCACAAAAATAAAGAATGCACCACGGATGCTATTTGACATTAGTTGGACCTAACAATGTGATCTGCATTATACTTGATTCCAGTAATAGGTATGGCAGAACCGTTTGAACGCACGGAAATTTTCTCTGGTCTCAACAAGGTCTGTGTAATCTTAACATGAAGTTTCTTGCCATAGCCTTACATCCGTAGCTGCAAGTTCCTAAAGCGAATAAAACTTGTAGCGGGC
Organism: Ptilodon capucinus; assembly: GCA_914767695.1. NCBI lineage: Eukaryota > Metazoa > Arthropoda > Insecta > Lepidoptera > Notodontidae > Ptilodon > Ptilodon capucinus. Next base: position 12,343,127 of record OU611807.1, read on the forward strand.
ATTTCGATAGTTCCCTATCCAACTCATAGTAATAAATAGCAATACGTGTGGCAATCCTGGATCATAAATCCAAGCTGTAATGTAAGCGTATTGATACATTTATAGATTTTATTCGGACTAGACGTGGGCTGAGATGATAATGTACATACGTTATTTCCCCACTGTTGTTTGTACCAACAATATTATAACTAGTGATGTGCCGGATATCCGTATCCGTATCCGCGGATATCCGAGGGAAAATTAAGATCCGTATCCGTATGCGTTACTTTTCCGGCGGATCTTATACGGATCTTTTACCTTATTAATTTTTAATACAATTGAAATTCTATATACTTATAAGTGGTTAGGTAACAATGAAAACTTATTAAACTCCATCCATATTATTTTTTATTTCTTTAAGTCAAATATTTGGCATCTTTATTGCAAACATTTATCGTAGTGAGTTACCATACCATATTATATTTAAACTCAAAGTTATTTTTTATAATGAGATCAATGACAAATCTTTGTAAACGATAAGCTTATTTTTTTTATAAAATTGTTAAGATCCGTATCCGTATCCGCGGATCTTGACGCCAAATATCCGTATCCGGATCCGTATCCGCCGATATACATTTTTAACGATCCAGCACATCACTAGTAACTGTACATTTTTGACAGTTTATGTAATGAGTTAACTGTCAAAACTGAAAGAAATGTTAAAAACGTGGCTGGAGTCATCCGCCATCTTTATCACTGTCATTATCCATTTTTATTTAATATGTGTATTTATTGAATTTGTCCTTGCTATTAATTACTTGACATTGGCGAAATACCCGCGCTAGTCGCAGGTGATGCCATTCCTCAACTTATTCCATTAAATATCATCATTTCACTCATTTCGTTAAAAAAAAAAAAAAAAAAACGTGGCTGCAAAACGAGTGGTGGTAGTAAGGGAGGGAGGTTTTAGATTTTGTTGATAACAAAAACAATGGCATATATATTTGGCTGATTTAAACCTGGTTATCTTTTCCTCTATCCTGCATTAGCAAAAGTTAAGGGTTGATAACCAGTGGGTGTGCGCTGCGGAAAATAAACGCTTACAGCATGCCATCCACTAACGTACTTGCTTTTGAAGTTAACAAATCCATAAGTACACTAAAACCCTAATTTCTTGGCAATACCAAAACAAATTCAAGGAGAAAATAAAGCCAGCGTTCTTGCCACAACAAAGTTTTCTAGTTAAAAATTTAACAAATATTTCGTTTTTTTTTTAGTTTTTAATGTAAAACGTTACATTTGTAAATATTAAATTTTTATTAATTTACAAACATACTGTATTGACTCAAAGAAACAGTTCATTGTTAAACGGACTGACATGGACAGCAGCGAGAGCGATTTTTAACAGCTTTTACCACAGATATTCAATCTTTATTTATATTATCAGTCGTTTTACATAGATTCTGTATTCAAAAATAATATTCGCGATGGTATGAAATAACGTCACTCCATAGTCACATTCTAAACTTCTTGGATACATATTATTGTAGTGTAAAAAAAAAACAAAAATCGTCTTCAAAAACCTAGGTGCACTAAAAAGCTTTTAATTAATTACGTTTGAAGTCGGTTAAAAAAAGTATAATGCATTTTCTAAGTTTTATGAAAACAGAATCAATTTTAAAATAATAGTTTATTCGCTCTCCCCAGTATGTGTTTATCTGTCGTGTACGGTGTAATTCCTATGTCATACCTACATCACAGAAATCTCGCTCTAGAAATCAGCACGTTCTGAAATCAAAGCATACCACTGTTACGCAAATATAAGCTATTTTGAATAAAAAATTCAAACAATGAGCGTTTATTTAAGTCCGCCGCTATTAGAGTGAATGAGTACGGCTACCACGAGCGGTAATACTAGCCCCATAAAGCGGGTTTCAGACTACGCTATAATATAATAGTATATAGCTCATAGCACAACAATATCGCGCACCATACATTGTTATGGACACGTTCACACTGTACTGTACTATATATTATTGGCGTACTATACGCTATAAATTGGTGCGATGCGCTGAGTTCATGCTATATCGCGCGCCGCCATTTTCCTTCTCTCTCACCCTCGGCCGTCCCGTCAAATGAGCTTGCTATATACTATGAATGCTTGCGATAATGTGAACGCCATAGCATCCTTCTTTGCTATACTATATAGCACAATATAGCGTAGTCTGAAACCCGCTTAAGTCACGGATCAATCGAAACGCTCTCATTTTAGTTTTTCATACGATATGCGAGAGAAAGAGACCGAAGTGACATATCGAGGTATGAAATATATAATATATATATATATATATAGCTATTTGTTATAAGCGACACTTTTAGGCGACAAAGACTTATATACATTCGCTTTTGCTCGCGACTTCGTCCGCGTATAAGTCGAAAATGGTTCTTGTAATAGGTTTCCGTTGTTTGTTCGTTAATATGACCTTAGTAACAACATAGGCTGCATTTTAACCGTCTTCAACAACAGAAGTTAATTTTACTTTGTAAACCTTGATTTTATCCTGCGTGAAGTGTATGCTCGAACCGGTGGTGGCGCGTATCAGAAGCAAAATGGATTCCAATTAAGAAACAATTGAAACATCGCGGCTCGCGCTGATACGAGCATAGAAGCGCGTGGACTGGACGCCTATACTAGTTGCGCGCGTGGCAAAAGGCGCACCTAGCATGACCGCGTGGACATAAGTCTTATCTCTTTTAACTGACAGATTTGTCGAGAAAATGACGTCATTTTAAGCTTTTTGTACTGGACATGGCGCGGTGTGACGTAATTTTGGCGACAATTCTGACAGTTAAAAGTGATAAAACTTACGGTCATGCTAAGCTTACTGGACGCATCTACGCTCATTCCAAAAACCTCAGTATTAAACGCTAGTCGGAAAAGGCTGTTAAATAGTTATAAGAGACACAAATATTTCATTGAGCTTTGGTTATGGTTTTAGGATCCGTTAAATTTACTTCTTTTATCGCCCGTTTTAATTTCTAATGTGTACTTATTGAAATTGCTATTGTAAAAAAATACTTGACACTGGCTAAAATACCTGCTAACCGCAGGTGAAGCCGTTCCTTAACTTAATCCATTCAATCAGACAATTTCATTCGATTCGTAAAAATTAAATTGTTATACGCTTCCAGTTTTGTAATGACTTCGATAGATGTCACTATGCGAAAAATGTACGCGGTATCGAAGTGTTCGGACGTGCATTAATATAGTTTTGGTCGAAACAAAGTTGATGAGAATTCGAACTTACACGAATAAGAACATCTAAATTTTGACTTGAATCTATTCTTCATCCTTTAAGCACAAATTATGTATTTATATTGCCGCTAAAACAACAAATACCTACAAAAAAACTGAATAAAATAAGCATTTAAGGGGCTCCCGTACAACAAACGTGATTTTTTTGCCGTATTTATAGATAATTGTACGGAACCCTTCGTGTGCGAGTCCAACTCGCACCTGGCCGGTTTTTTATAATTGCTATATAACCTGTGTATGTAGGTAAATACTCTGCATAGTTTCCTTATGATGCATCGTCCGTATTTTGTAATCAACGGTTCATAATGATGCCGAAACAAACTCAATTTCCCACTACAACGCCATTGTAGCTTTATTACATAAACTTTGCTATTTCCAGCTCTTGGATGACAATATTAGAATAAAAATAACCTAGCATAAAAGTGGATATCAGGGCCTCAAGTCTACTATCGTCAATTACATCTTGTAACAATGGTAACTACAATACGACTACCGCCCTCCTCGACCCGGGCGTCGAGAAGGCCACCAATACCTACACCAGCCTTAAACAGACACCGATCTCGCCGGCGAGGTCGAGGAACCCCCTCTTCCGCTCGTAGGTGCATCTTTGCACCTAGGAGCGCAGTCACTACCTCTCCCCTCACGGTAACTGCCCAAGCCGAGGTCGTGCCCTCTGTGGCGCCCTTGAGCTAGTTGCCACCCCTTTCCGCCCTTAAGGCCTTGGTTGGAGTGCACTCTGCGCTCGCCACTCCTCCGGTAAAGCTGTAAAGGCCACCTCACGGCCAACAGTGTAAGTCCTTCAAAAAAAAAAAAAGAGCTACCGTATATGTACCCAAAGTTTTATTTCGGACTTCTGATACAGCCTGTATGGGTTTATAATTCATAACGATATTGAATGATCAAAGTCTGTGCTGACGAAGTCGTGAGTATAAAGATTGAATTCATTTAAAAGTCACGCGAAAATGTCAATCGAAATTCGCACGCGTCATCGAGAATGTGTCTTTAAAAATTGCAAAAAAAATATCACGCGTGCTTAGACGCGCATGTCGCCGCAGGGCTTTATTTATATTAAATTGAAATATAAAACTGTGAAGGCCGTCACGGATAGGTAGGTACGCAATTAGATAATTTTAGCAACGGAAAGACATAAAATTGTTTAGTTAGTACCAACTACCAACGGAAGACTTGTTGAATAAATAAAATATTTCTATTTACGATGTCAAATGATGAGATTGAAAATGAAATGGGGAATGAAATGAAATGTAGTACTACATTACATTGCATGTCCGCATGGGCCAATTTTTTTTTTTTTACATATTTTATAAATATATATTTTCTTATTATAGTGTTAACTTATTTTATTTTGAATTGTAAATAGTTGTTGTTAATAAATATCTAGGTATATAATGTACGTATCATTCTGACGCATTATAGAGATATATTCAAAAATCAGTAATACATTTTTCATGCAGATATAATTTTCTTAAAATTATGATAAAGGGATCAGTAAACCCTGGGCTCACAGGGACGTCAACACGCACCTGTCTTATTGCCAGCACCAAAATGAACTCTGTATCAATGTACATTATATTGATATTCGCTTGCGTCTTATATGACATTTCGCTGAAGTATGATCTTATTTACCGACTTCCAATAGGAGGAGGTTCTCAATTCGATTGGTATGTTTTCTTTCTATTAGTTCTTCTGTTGAGATCATAGAGTATCTAGATTACCCATAACGACTACTCGTCGTATGGCTCCTTGGTAATTATTCCGCCATTGTTGGTATCTCACGTACCTGTAGTATACGGTAACTAAGTATATGGAAAAACAACAATGGAATCAGATAAACCAGAAACATTTACCGCAGCGCGGGCCCAATATGCCAATTCCGTTACAATATCTCAATGATTGAGATGCAATCTTTCGATTAGCAATTCTGCCAGTGAAATAAAACTATTTTACGGATTCTATCGCGTTAATTTACTTTTTTATGTTCCCGATACAAACGCGATAGAATCCGTGAAATAGTTTTGTTTCAATGTGTAGTATTCGCATAAATGTAAGAAAACAATTCTGCCAGTGTCAAGTTATTCATAGCAAGGACTACTTCACTTCACTTCTTAAAAGATATGGCCTCGATCGTATTTAGTCGATGCTTTTGCCAATAACAGAGTAATATAACACAAAATGGTTACGGAAAGTAATAAATATGGCGGATGATTTATGTCTATTAGTTAATTGGTAGTGCAGTGGTAGCCGAGTGGTCGAACGCACGCCTTGCAAATCAAAGTGTGCAGATTCAAACCCCGGCTCGCACCTCTGGGATTTATGTGCGAATCTCATTTTCATCCGAGATTATCACTTGCTATGAAACGGTGAAGGAAATCATCGTGAGGAAACCTGCACGTCTGAGGGAACTTGTGTAGTTCTCGATAGATGTGTGAAGTCTGACAACCCGCACTGGGCCAGCGTGGTGGACTGTGGCCTGAATCCCCCTCGCATTGAGGAGAGGCCCGTGCCCGGCAGTGGGACATTAAAAGGGCTGTAGTAGTAGTAGTAGATAGTTAATAGGTATGAGCAGAAAATTGGTCGCGCGAATATTAGACACGCCTGTGGACCGGTTTTATTATTGAGGGTTGAAGATGACTGACATGCCTACCTGCCCACATTCAGTCTTTGATGTCGTGGATCTATCTCGAACATGATAGGGATGGATATATTGCATCCACCTATTTATATGTAGTTACGGAGATAACGAAACATTACGTAAATATTTTTTACGATTTAAGTTTATAGCTCATTATAATTTGAACCCTGGTTCAATCACGTCGATGTTAGACGTGGGTCGTTACATCATTTTCAAGAAACGTAACGCAACAAGTTACTTGTTCGGCGTCAAGTGTTTCAAAACTAGTGATTTATGTAAATCGTTATTTTTATATAGCTACTTTGATTGTTTGCATAAATATATAAACCAACTATACAGTTACACATGAAACGAAAATAAATTAAATGACTATCTAAGTGTTTTTAGCTATACAGGTAAATAAATCAATTAAGTGACGTCTCTCGCTCACAGTTATCTACTGTTTACAGAAATAACGCAGTTACAAAAATCACTACTGGTAACTTGACTTGAAACGATTGATTCGGTTACTTGCCGCGTAGCTAGTTATTGTAACTAGTGACGTGAAAAAACGCCCACGAATGAATGTACGAATAATGGTGTTGTGTGTTTTATGAAGTATATTATTCAGTTGTTAGATCTCTTTTCATCTTTTAAATAATACTGACGTAGCTATTGGCGGTCGACACACTGAGGCGTGAAGACGCGCGCGTCAACATTTTTACCAATTCTAAAACAAACTGTATTGATGATCATCCGCCATCTTTATAGCTGTCATTGCCCATTGTTAGGGTTCCGTACCCAAAGGGTAAAACGGGAACCCTATTACTAAGACTTCGCTGTCCGTCCGTCCGTCCGTCCGTCCGTCACCAGGCTGTATCTCATGAACCATGATAGTTAGAGAGATGAAATTTAAGGGGGCTCCCATACAACCAACATGTTTTTTTGCCGTTTTTATAAATAATGATACGGAACCTTTCGTGCGCGAGTCCGACTCGTACTTTGTCGGTTTTTATTTATAATGTGTATTTATTCAATTTGCCCTTGCTACTTGACACTGGCTGAAATACCCGCTAAACGCAGGTGGAGCCATTCCTCATCTTAGTCCAATAAAATATCATCATTTCATTCATTCCGTAAAAAACGAGGAACTGTATTGACTGATGTAAAAACTACACACTGGGGCGTCAACGCGCGTCAAAATATTTGACAATACCAAACGAACTCTGTGTCAATATGCATAAAGATTACATTTCTGTCGTAAAAGCCACGCCACCACGCGTCAATATTCACTCGCGCTGTCACTGTCATTTCATTGTAGAATGAACTTCTTCTATGAGTCAATACAGTTTGTTTTGGTATGGCAAAACATTTGACGGGCGAGCGTTGACGCCGCAGTGTGGGGGAGGTCTTATTCTCCAACGAACAACGCGAGCGTATTCTGACGTGTGGTCGCATGGCTTTTGCCATAGAAATTCAATCTTTATATAATATTGAACACAGAATTCGTTTTGGTATTGGCAAGCTTTCTCTCTCTCTCTCTCTCTCTCTCTCTCTCTCTCTCTCTCTTTCTCTCTCTGCAGCTCAGTGTTTCATAAGCAAATGTATCAAGGAAAATACTAGCGTAAACGCAGTAATCAAACTATTTACATTTCCACGAACACTTGTGATCGGTATTGACGCTCGTCCAATACGGATAGTCGTAAATTACAAAATGATATTAGCCACAAAATTGTGTGCGCTGGCGCACCGAAGCAGTAACCTACATGGCTGGCGCCCTGGAACTGCCGGTCCTATATAGGATGATTCAGAAGTCCGAAATATTTTTTTGGGTACATATACGGTAGCTCGTATTAGATGCTAAAGACTGATGATACGTAACGTAACTATCATAGTTTCCGAGTTTGAATATTTCTCATATCGGTACATCCATGATCCTATCAAGCTCTGTAAACTATATTTACGAAGGGCGGCTACCAATATTCACAAAATAGATCATGAATATTTTACAAAGAACTCGGGATATTACAAGTTATAGAAATCATGTTTGAGTTTCGATCAAATGTGTGACCATTCAGTTGTATAGTATTATTTCGGACTTCTGAAACACTCTGTATACCAATAACAATGTTTGCCACCAGAATTAGGCAAGCTATTATGAAACACAAATGCTATGCCATGCTATATTCATAACCGGGCCATCCACTTAAACAAAAACACGCGCGTAGTATTTTTTGCGAATGGCAAAACGTACCCTGTGTCAATACGCAAACGCCTTCTTCTTCTTTGTTTTTAGGGTTCCGTACCCAAAGGGTAAAATGGGAACCCTATTACTGAGACTTCGCTGTCCGTCCGTCCGTCCGTCTGTCACCAGACTGTATCTCATGAACCGTGATAGTTAGAGAGTTGAAATTTTCACAGATGATGTATTTCTGTTGCCACTATAACAATAAAAATCAGAATAAAATAAATATTTAAGGGGGCTCCCATACAAAAAACGTGATTTTATTGCCGTTTTTATAGATAATGGTACGGAACCCTTCGTGCGCGAGTTTGACTCGCACTTTGCCGGTTTTTTTTATCGAAATGATGAAGTCAGATGAGGAATAGCTGCATTTGCGATTATCGCGTATTTATGCCAATGTCTGGTATCAATGTACATATTTATATCTCCAGAAAGTTACGAATTTTACTCAGATATTTCCGATATTTTTTTACAGATTGAACGACTAGGAATCACGAAAAATACGTTCTGGGTGGCACGCTATTGTTAGACTCGTGGAATAGTTAGAATATCACCTTGGACTTCCGAATCATCGGGTTTATCGATTTTCAAACGATCGAAATATCCTGAGGAAGCTCGATTATGGAATTCGCTTCCAAACGACCCTTTTTACATTAGGAAACGCTTAAATATTCAGTTGGCAGTTTATCAATATTTAGGCACTTCCTAGTGTTATTGGAATCGGTAATAAACCCTCCCGCACACAAGACCGTGCGCGTAATTTTTTTTACTTATACCTAACTAAAACGAACTCAATACGCATAAATATTGAATTTCTGTGTAAAAGAAAGGCGTTAAAATTCGCTCGCAATGTCATTTAGTTTAAGAGTGAACTTTTTCTATGAGTCAATAGAGTTTATTTTGGTATGAAGAAGTAATTATCACGCGAGGGTCGACGCCGTGTGCATTAGCCTTAAGATTTGTGAGGATATCTTAATACTGAATTGAACGCTTGTACTATGCTTAGTACAAGCAGTAGAAGAAGCATTATAGCAATTTTATGAGGCACATTGGGGCGAGCGAGCACACTTGACTTTATTTGAAAATGTACTCTGGATCAATATACACAAAGATTAAATTTCTGTTTAAAATTTAACCTCTGTAAAGCGACCACGCGTCAAAATTCGCTCGCGTCTTAAGGGGGTGATCCATTTGCGAGTAAAACCATCCGCTCGCCAGCGAACTCGTGAGCCAAAGGAGCCGCCAGTGGAGCACTTAAAAGTTTGCGGACTTAAAAACAGGCGGACTTGCTCGCTGGCTCTTTGTGCATGCTTGAAATTCGATCGAAATTCGAAAACTCCGTCTGGGCGCACGCTATTACTTCGCCAACGATGAGAGTAGACTGTTACGGTTTAGACCGTTGGCTCCCAAATGGATCACCCCCTTTAGATGACATTTCGTTGAAAAATGAGATTCTACAGCAATTCGAAAAAAATGGTTGTTCGACTCTTGACGCGTCTGTAGGCGAACTGCGAAGTGTTTAATGGAAGTCTGCTTCATTTGATTGCTTCATACGTCATAAACCTACATATAGCTTACAGCGTCCTTTATTTCACTTGTAATACTTGGTTATACCACACTTAAATATCCCAGCATTTCGTTTTTTTTTTTTTGTAGGACTTACACTGTTGGCCGTGAGGTGGCCTTTACAGCTTTACCGGAGGAGTGGCGCAGAGTGCACTCCAACCAAGTCCTTAAGGGCGGAAAGGGGTGGCAACTAGCTCAAGGGCGCCACAGAGGGCACGACCTCGGCTTGGGCAGTTACCGTGAGGGGAGAGGTAGTGACTGCGCTCCTAGGTGCAAAGATGCACCTACGAGCGGAAGAGGGGGTTCCTCAACCTCGCCGGCGAGATCGGTGTCTGTTTGAGTGTGATTCCTACAACGTCTGTAGGCACAGGGTATAACGGAAATCTCCTTAATTTCATTGTATCATACGGTATCAACCTACATAAAACTTAAAGTATCTTTTAAATCACTTGTAAAATGTATTATTCCACACTTAAATATCTCAGCAATAACGGCCGGCGTTAACTTTGCAAAGGAATTAGGTTAATTACTGGATAAAATGTTAATTCATGGCCGCTGGTACATATATAAATACATTAAAATATGGACAGTTAAACAACAGAGATAAGACCGCACGTCGTATCACGCGCACGAAGAATCCTAAAGCCATTATGCCGGCACCAAACATAAGTTTGTACTTTATATTATCACTGTGATAAACAAAGTTACTTTTGCGGTTGGGAGAAAATATTCCGCATCACAAAAACTACACCACTTTATTGTACACTTAACTTTTTTTTTTTTAAATAGCCTATTGTATGTCCCACTGCTGGGCAAAGGCCTCCCCCTCTCGTCTCCACATGTCCCTGTCCTGGGCTTGTTGTGGCCACGTTTCTCCCGCAAAAGTGACCAAATCGTCGCACCATCTTCTCCTTGGTCTGCCACGATGCCGGCAACCGCCTTCGGGCATCCAGGTGTTGACATGATTTGTCCACCTCTGCGGGTCCATTCGTGCCACGTGACCTGCCCACTCCCACTTCAGCCTTGCCGTCTTCCCACCCACGTCAGTAATACGAGTAATGGAGCGTAGGGTGGTGTTTCTGACGCGGTCAGTCCGTTTAACACCTAATATGCTACGCTCCATGGCACGTTGGCAACTAAATTTTATTAAATATTTATTATTTTATTATACATATATTAAATATACTTACTAAACTAAATTTTGTAAAACTTAAAACAACTCTGTGTCGCTCTTACATTACGACCAGGAAAAGGACAGCAATATACGTAGTTTAGTTTGGTGTGATCAGAATTGAAACCTTTTAGCGTAAACTGAATTCCCTCTAGTTGAAATGTTAAATTAGTCTATATCGGTACTGAAGTGTCAGAAAAATGTCAGCAAAACGAACTACCTACAGTAAGAGAAATCACAATAACCAATACGCCAAAAAAAATTAGTCAGTGGGCAGTACCTATACAAAAGTTTGGGAACACTGCTTTACAGTATTCCAAGAAGCAAAAATCACATATAAAAACCTATAAAAATTCAAATTACTGCATTGTTACTGCATTTTGTTACATAATGAGTTTTTTGAGTCAACTGTCGATATATTAATTCAAAGTTCGTTTTGGTTTTGGCAAAAATTTTGACGCGGCCTTTGTCGCCCCAGTGTGCAGTCATTAGACACTGAACACAATACGTTGTATAAAAAAGCTAAATAGGTACATAAAAACTGTTTGGGCGCCGGCCAAAGTGATAAATACTGGGCGAACAGTCGCAAGTATTGTCACCGCAGAAGCCAGATGATATCTAAATTAACAATAACACGTATGTAATGTTCACACTTCCGCCATTATATATTCTGTGTATTTAAAAAGAAACTGTCGGTAATTCATTACGCTTGCTGATGCTATGCTATCCACGTAAAATATCCTTATAGACCATCCGAGGTGCTAACAATTTGCACGTTCTCATAGATAGTAGAGGCTAAACTAAATAATACATCATCACACCTGTATTCCACGAAAGGGTAGGCAGAGGCCCACTCTTCGCCGATGTAGTTTGGTCCCAATGTAATAGGGGGCGATCCTATTGCCATTACACCGGGCACATACCTAATTTTTCTCATAATTGTATTGCATTTGTCTTTGATATTAGTTACTCGACACTGGCATAAACATCTTCTAACCGCAGATGCAGCTATTCCTCATCTTATTCCATTGTAATTCCATCACTTAAGAAGAAATACACAGAGTACTATCATTATTACTACTACTACAGCCCTTTTAACGCGCCTCCAAAAAATTCGTACTCAATTCGACCTAATATTTTTATCTTATACGAGTAATGTGGAATCCTGTTCCGTCTTTTCAAGCTCACTGTCATTATATTCAGTCAGTGAATTGCAACATTCCAGAATGCACGCAATCGAATCAACCGAAAATATGTCCTACGTGTAGAGCTAGAAAATGATTGAGTTTCAATTTTAGGTCACTCCGATTCCGTGTATATGGGGACTAGGTTAGTTACTCATTTTATATGCCATAAGTTTTATTTTCAGAATTGTGAAATGGCATCGGCTTCGAGTGACCTTTAAAAGCCCTGTGCATAAAGCAGCGTCGTAATGAGCGTAACCTCTTTTGCCTATACCAAAAGGAACGGTATTAACAAATGTAAGAAGCACATTTTTCAATGCAATGTCATCGATGTGGCGAGCGAATTTCGACAATTGGTCGCGTGGCCTTGACCACAGTAATTCAATCTTTACGTATATTGTTACAGAGTACATTTTCGTGAAAAGGCAGGTTAATTCGGTTGCGCCAGTCGGTGTAGGGCGTGAAATGTGTGAACTTCACGCGCTCCAGTTATGTTCTGAGCGAGGGAGAGCAATTAGCACAAGGGCCTGCTGCAAAGTCAACGCTGGAGGCCTCGTCTTAGATAATTATGGGATATGACAGGGTCGCAGGACAAAATATATGGAGGGGTGAAAGGCTTTCTGACTTAAACGTCATTTTGCTAAACGTACTCATTCGACGTGGAAAAAATCGCTGATTCCAAACATGTACCTATACCTATCAAGTTAATTTCGCCCAAAGTGTCTACTACTACTACTACTACAGCCCTTTTAATATCCCACTGCTGGGCACGGGCCTCCCCTCAATGCGAGGGTGATTCAGGCCATAGTCCACCACGCTGGCCCAGTGCGGGTTGGCCGACTTCACACATCTATCGAGAACTAGACAAGTTTCGTCAGACGTGCAGGTTACCTCACGATGTTCTCCTTCACCGTTTCATAGCAAGTGACAATCTCGGATGAAAATAAGATTCGCACATAAATCCCAGAGGTGCGAGCCGGGGTTTGAACCTGCACACTTTGATTGCAAGGCGTGCGTTCGACCACTTGGCTACCACTGCTACTGCTAAAGTGTCGCTTAAGTTAAATAGACTTTCACCCCTCGATATAATAAAAATATCGCCGGATAACACATACTCATCTTACGATCCCAATGTAAGCAAAGCTTGTACTATGGGTAGCATATCTAATCTCAGAGGTGTATAGGGATGGCCAAACTGTACTAGCCAATTCAAATTCGCCACCAGAAGCAAGGCGTGGTGACGTTGATTGTTATTACGTATTCTGGTGGTAATTAAAGGTGCCGCCAAATAATTGATGTTATAATCAGAGCTATGTACCTCCCTACTTAGGTACCTTACGCTCGCACGATATTCTAGATAGATGGATCTATTGCAGTCGCACAGCAATTCGACGCACAAAAGGTACTCAGCCTCTTGGTACTCAAGACAAGATAATCTTGGTCGAGGAACCACTTCATTGACTAAAGTAGCGGTTGCTGGCGCAAATGTTCCGCTTTGTGAGAGATAGGTGAAGAATTTGGTACGGAGCTGACTTCCAAACTTCGCTGGTTGACGGATGGAGAAGATAACACCTGCTTTGCCATATCTGCATGTATAGTACACTGAAAAATGGACCGTACGGCATCGGTCATACGATAAAAATTTCGCAGAGCTAGACTTCGCCTCGCCTACTTAAGGTTTAACATTTACAGAGGTAAGTTAATTTACCGCATATGCCTGACCTGCAAGAGGTCATTGGGTACGCAAGTAGGTAGGTACCTAAAAGCATTTGTAACAAAATAACTAATTTCATATTAAACATTTGTAAAGTAGATATTAACAGTAAATCTACTATCCTTGCGTGAACCAAGCATTTAGACAATTTGAAGTGAATTTCCAGTAATAAGAAATGAAATTATGTTAATATGTACAGAACCCGTCATAACTGTATTGTAATATGAACCAACCTATACCAACCTTATTGTAAGAATGTTTGGTTTAACAAAAAAGAAAGTAAATAAAAAGTAGGTAAACCTTAAGACATGTTTATAAATACGTTAAAATAGGGACCTAAGAGCAAATGGATCGTAATACATATTTCATGCGTCGCCGGACGTGTTATCGGCACATTTTCAACAAAAACGATCTGAAAATATTCAAAACCTTGAAACAAGCACTTGTACCTACTCCATCAGAATTTTATTTTAGCGATGGTGCTAGAAAGTTATGTCGTTATCCTACGCACATACCTACCGCGATTATTTTTAAAATAAAACTAAAATACTACTACGCGTGATTTGCAATTACTTGACATATATTTACTTTTTAACCGACGAAAAAAAAGTAGGAGGTTACCATATACTATAAACTGACAAGATTTTGTTTTGGTTTGGCTTGGGTTCATCCGCCATCGTTATAATCCATTTTAATTTCATATTATTTATTTATAATGTGTATTTATCGAATTTGCCCTTGCTATTAATTACTTGACACTGGCTGTAATACCCGCTAAACGCAGGTGGAGCCATTTCTTATCTTATTCCATCAAATTTCATTTATTTCGTATAAAAAGAAATTTCATATTTTCATTCATCTCGTGAAAAAAGAAAATGATTTTTTTAATTACAACAAATTCAATAAACAATGTCATAAATTAAGAAAAAAATTATACCAAACCACAACAAACAAGACGTAGTTGCTATTAAAGAAAAACTACTTTAATAACCATTAACGGCATCTCTATCAAAATCGTATATTGATACTTACTGCCAAGAAAAACACCTTTAAAATTAAAAACAGCACAAAAAAATCACATCGCTCACACTTGCGAACGTACCGCTTTTCCCCACAGAGGGCGCTCCGATCACGGCCACTTTCACTTCAGACAACGACGACTTCTTCCGTCTGATGCCTCTTGTCGTCATCTTCCATGGTAGGGCTCCGAGCGTATGCGGTCCTGCCGACGGCCGCGCGTACACTCAGAACAAAAAGATCTCGCGCGCGCGCTTCTATAAATACTCGGAGCGACATCGACGACTCATGTTAATAGGTCAAGATCTGGCCAAGATCAGGATTCCAAATAGCGGTGTTTACGTCGCCGCGACGCATGCGGCTTCCTGACCGACGGCCGCTACGGTGTCGCGTGGATGTGATCCAACATAATCAGCGCGACACACGGAATCACTCATGACAGATTTATACGCAGTGGATGTCTTGAAAGGTATTTTCGGACCCAATTCTCGCATGATCGACATCACGTCTAATTCGACATGTGTCGAAACATAACGTCAAAGTTCGTATTTTTTACAAACTTTAATTAGCTTGCAACGTATTTATGTCCGGGTGGAATCTTGCAACTTTAAATCAGTTACCTTTAACCGATTGAGCTGAAATTTGGTTTACACGCTTACTTTGGATGACAATGCATGCTTAGCTATGTGACGTCATAATTCCAATATGGCGGATTATCCAAGATGGCGGAATAGTTACTTTCTGCACTACCACAGTATGGGTATCAAATGAAAGCACTTGTTAAGGAGAACACGAAAACTAAGGGCAATTAGATAAAAGCTTTTTTTTAAAGCTTTGTTTTACCATTAATTTATTATTGTTGCGATCTTGCGAGAATTGCTCCCCTGGAGTTGTAGCATGTGCGCCAAGACTAGACTTCTGTCACGGATTATGTTGAATGTGTCTCTTTCCCACGTATGAAAGAAGACAGAGTGAGCGAGCGAATCAGTGACAGAGGTCTACCCTTGACATGTGTGCTAACGTCACTAATATAATAAGTAGATAAGTATAATTTCGTAAATGTATCATTCCGTACGCACGCATAGAACACCAATTGATTTTTGTGACGTCTCTGGATAATATAAACATACAGATAAATTCACATGCTGGTAAAATGGTATTTCTGGCCAAGGCATCTGGAAAAGCTTGTAAATGGATAGTGGACTGTTGTGGATGGTGTGGATAGGTCGCTGTATGAAGGGAAATAAAACAAGTCCAGTCTTAATAGAGTCCGAGACGTAAGAGAGTTTGATTACATAATTGCACACATAAAAATATAAAAAAATACTGTATTGTTGGGTCAGGGTCTACCCCAAGCGCGAAGAATAAAACATTATTACAACACTTACTTAGAAGTACATCCCCACATGATTTTATGTCAAATAATAAGGTGTCAGCACAAGCACAGATCTAGAATTCATTCACATTCTATAGCTATTGGCACGACGACGGTTTAGTGATTCAAATATAGGCAGCTCAGCTCACTGCACCGGTTCGTAGCGGGTTATTTTTCCATTTTTAGGGTTCCGTCCGTCCGTCCGTCCATCTGTCACCAAGCTGTATCTCATGAACCGTGATAGCTAGAGTTGAAATTTTCACAGATTATGTATTTATGTTGCCGCTATAACAACAAATACTAAAAAACAGAATACAATGAATATTTAAGGGGGCTCCCATGCAACAGACCTGATTTTTTTGCCGTTTTTATAGATAATGGTACGGAACCCTCCGTGCGCGAGTCCGACTCGCACTTGGTCGGTTTTTCCAAATTTCGGAGATGGCCTTTTCGGTATTTACTAGACTAGAGAGTCTGGATGTAACTGGAATCGCCCTTAGTCCATTTTATGGCATTCATAGTACACGCTTTGCTTAGTTTATTGGTATACAATGAGTATGTTTTCTGGCGACAATTATATATGTATAATGGGAGATAAAGGGAGGATGGGATGATAAAGGGAGGTACTTTATCAGAACAACACCATAATGGTCTCCTGGATTCTGATCCGAATGTTGATGTGTTTGCGGATGGCTGGAAGAATTTTTTACCAGCATGTGTGAGGTATTGTGAGAAATGACGTATGTGTGTGTTTCTATAATTTTTCAAATTTATGATGCATAATAATTAATCGTGTGTGTATATAGTTATTATAATTAGTGTAATTGGTACTTTCTTACGGACCGTTCTAATTATATTAAATAAATAATTAGGTAGGGTTTTACTAGAGATCAAACGGATATCCGGTAACTATCCGGTATCCGGCCTATCCGGCCTTGTTTTCCCTATCCGGCTGGATACCGGAAAGTAATTTAGTATCCGACCGGATACCGGATAGTAAAATTCAGAAAATTCTCACTATGCTGCACAAGGCGAATCATGCCACAATAGGTTATGGACACCGTTTATTTTTATAATCGCACGTCAAAAATATTTGTTTTATTAATTAGTTCAGTACTCAAAATTATCGATTTGGCAAATTGTGGTGAATGAATAACAAATTTTCCGCATTTTTTGGTAAGAGGCGACTCCGCTTGGTTTCGTGTACCAGACCAGCTTCTGAAAATAGCCTTTCGCTGTAAACGCAACTGCCAGGTGCTGAAAGATAAATTCTAGCAAATCTTGACAACTGCAGGTACTGATGCAAATGAACTGACCATAAGATTCGTGATTGCGATCGATTTGAGATGTCTTTAAGAAGCGTTATGTAAAGGGTAAAGGGCCGAATATCCGGCGCTCCGGCCTGGTAGCTTGCCGAATATCCAGTATCCGGTATCCGGCCCAATCACTTTAAGTTTCATCTCAAATTTTTATTGTACAACTATGTACTGAAGGAAGATCACTAGCGTAGTCCAGTCATGTGGGGGTAAAAGCGGCATTCACCAGTAATAAGAATAAACTGAATTAATGTACTTTGGTCCTTTATTATCAAAAAGAATGCGAGCGAAATATACAAGTATCAATTACATCGGATCTCGATTGAAATATCTATTAAATAAACGAAAACCACGAATATTATAGACGTTTAAAATTCATTTACAAATGTTAGGTAAGTAAGAAGGTACATTTTGTTCTAAAAAACGCTTTTAAATGGACAAAAAAAAAACTAAACTTGGGTACAGACAATAATTAAGACAAGCAATAAGTAAAACAATTATTGTATGTACCCAAAAACACTGAAATCAACAAATCACGATCAGCGGAGAACTCCTTAGATAAAACTAAAAAAAAAAAACCCATAAAAATCTTTTTTCAATAAAATAAAAATTTTATACAAATTATAATCCATCTACATCCCACTTACAGTACAAAACAGTTCTGTAATGGTAATGATTCATAGCTTTCTATACATTTAGGGGGATAGTATCTGTATCAACCTCGGCACAATCCGTTCAATTACGTTGGCATACAGACGGTAGCCGTCGGGGCGATTAAGTAATTTCAAACCAGTTTCAATTCGATTACCGTCACAACTTGTATCAAAATCTTGCGAACAGACCGCCATGTTTTGTGTTTCTAACGCAACGTGTAAGCAATACAAGCAGGGGCGGCCCTAGCAAACTTCCCGAGGTGCAAGATCCCAAAGTGGTTTTTGTTTTTAAAACCTCGTTACAAGCGATTCCACTCATCCGCCCTTACTGACCACCTCTAAGCAGTATTGTTTCAATATTACTTCGTTTGTTTGACAGAATTTGTATCACAGATACTTAGAGATAATTGTACAAAGTTCTTTGTTATTAGGAAATGAAAACGTTTTACAAAAATATAATAAAATGAGGCATGGCTTTGGCCTCAATCAGCTGTTGTTCTGCCAGTGACAAGTAATTAAATAGTCATAACGAATAAAATGGGTGATGAAGGTGAAGAAAATGGCTGGTATAGTCGTGGAAACTGATACTGACTTGAACGAATCAATTTGATTTTTGTCATGCGCCTTGTGTTGAAAGCGACCATGTCGTGGAGTGAAAAGCGACAGCTTAAGCGAGGTAAACATAATCATTCGACGCAGAAAAAATTGCTAGCATTTTACCCCTCGATAATATGATGTTAGCAACACCACATTGAATCGCCTGAGCGTTTTCACTCAAATTTGTTGAACAAACAATTTTCAACAACAAATGTTGATCAACATACAGCATGAACGGGATCACAGATGCTTATAAAATTGGAACATTATATAATTTAAGAGAAAAAAAAGCATTATACAAATTTAGTTCCTCAACTGTCGTTCCTTCCTATGGGAATGTATAATCGTTTAAGATAGAATATTAGCGAGCGTAGACAGGCGAGAGAGAAGGCATTATAACCATACGCTTACCTCTTATTACTGTATAGATTAGGGGGTAGGATTCGTTTTTTTATACCGTCGAGTTTCCCTATGATATACTGGTGCGCCAAAACTCGTGCAGCAGCATTTCAATACCAAAACGAACTCTGTCTCAATACATATAAGGTTGAAAATCGGTGGTAGAAGCACGCGCTCACACGCGTGAAAATTCGCTCGAGCTGTCAATGTCATTTCTTTGAAGAATGAACTTATTCTATTAGTAAATAGGACTCGTTCTGGCAATGGTATTTGTTTTTACGTGCAAGCGTCAATGCCCCATGTGCGGAGGGTGTCATATGTGGGATGATAATTTAGGTGGTAAAGAATGCCATTTGCATGGGATCTTTTTTGTTGATAGAAAATGCCTCTTTTAGGGACTGTTTGGTGTACCCATGTAACCATCCACCATTAATACAATAAATACATCATCACACTTCCCCAAAGGGGTAGGCAGAGGTGCACTGCAGCGCGCCCACACTTCGCCAATGTATTTTGGTCCCAATGTAATAGGGGGCGAGCCGATTGCCATTATACCGGGCATATTCTCCCTCAATACGAGGGAGACTTTTGGGCTGTAGAACACCACTACTACTACTGCAGTCCTTTTTAACGTCCCACTGCTGAGCACGGGCCTCCCCTCGATGTGAGGAGGATTCACGCCATAGTCCACCACGCTGGCCCAGTGCGGGTTGGCAGACCTCACACATCTATCGAAAACTAGTCAAGTTCCCTCAGACGTGCAGTTTTCCTCACGATGTTTTCCTTCACCGTTTCATAGCAAGCGATAATTTCGGATGTAAATGAGATTCGCTCATAACACACCACCCTGGCCCATAATACATATTTATGATTTAACTAATTTATGAAAATTTTTTGGATTGGATTTTCCAATGAGCACTAGTTACTATGGAAAGAAGAAACGATAGTTGACGGCCCGTATAAATAAGAAAAAGAATATCTTCACAACCTATTCATAAAACAATTTTACAATGAGATATCTTGAAAAAAAAAAATCTACATTAATATTGTCTTAATTATACGAGATATATATTATATGGAGGTTTTTACAACAGTATAACCAGTACGCGCCCGTGGCTTTGCCCGCGTGAGCTGTACAAACGTCAACGTCGGCGGATTTAAGTACCCCACACGTTGGAGCGTTAAGTCACGCGCCGAATTGTTTGCTAATACCAAAAAGAACTCTTGTGTCGATGCACATTAAGATTGTTTTTCTGTGGCAAAAGCTACGCCGTAGCGGCCCACCCATGCTCACGCTATCACTGACACTTCGTTGTAGAATGAACTTTTTCTATGTGTCAATACAGTTTATTTTCGTGATGGCAAAACAATCGAATCACGCGTTTTGTCGCCCCAATGCTGTGAGGAGCTATATCGCATCTTTAAAGGTATAGAGACCCATTTTGAAATTTTAGGATTTCGATTATAAATCTTAAAGGGCCATTCCTAACGACCATTTTTCAACAACATTATTTTTGAGTTAGGTATCTATACTTTTCAAGATGCGATATGCTGGGTACCTATTAAAACTAACCGTTATCGGCAACATCACCGATTCGTGTTTAAAGGAACGTAAAACGATCAACAATAGCTTTATTGATGAGAACAGGTTCTGGGCTACGTTTAAAAAAATATTATCAAAATAACCGCGCACCTATGACGAATCATTTATTAGATTTAAAATTATTTTAATGGATTGTTTTTACTCTGTCGCAAAGGCAAAGATAAGAAAAATAATGCAATAAAAAAAAACTAGTATTGTTAATTGACATACTTCTCTCGATTAAAGTGTGGAGTGTAAAAGTAAAGGAGAACAATCTCCATGGGAAAAAAAATAAAAAGTATCCGTCGAAATGCATTAAATAATAGTTGAAAAACACTTCCACTAAGGCGCTGGTATCGACAAAGGGTCGACGCCCCCTGGAATAAGTCGATATGCGCTATTATGGACTTTTTGCTGTTATGCTGGATTCGGAATCAGCGATTTTTCCGATTACCTGTTTATTTATTTATTTAATGCATGTCGACGGACACTTCAATACACAGATGACTCTCCTTTACTTCTACACTCCATAGATTATACTATACTCTATAGATTAAAGCAATAAATCAAAGATGTCACCTATTTAGAGTCGAAAAGTTGCGGTGGCGCAACCAGTGGCGCCGCCATGCCACAATGAGATATGAACTTATTTCCCAAACTAGTCTTGTTAAATCATTGGTAAGATCCGACGACGCCAGGGCTTTCAGCGTTTCGAACATAATGTTGATGCATTAACGATATGTATTGACTTATGTAAAACATAGACAGGGTGTTACAGAAGTCCGAAATAATACTTTCAGGTTTGCATCAATATCGGGTACACAACTGTGGTGTTAGCACGTATGTCAAAACAAGACCTTTGTCACGGATTGGCTCGGTCGCTCTAAGTCTTATTTCATACGATAGAAAGTGATATAATCAACATATTCTGTGACATAAGTCTAGTCTTGGCGCACATGCCACAACTACTGAATGGTATAAAAAAACTTTTCCAACTCTTTTTTCGTCGTCAATTTCTATAACTCGTAAATCTTGAGTCCTATGTAAAATTTGTTGTTACGTTTTGTGAATATTAGTAGTCGCCCCCATAAGTGTAGTTTACGCTGCTGAATAGGGTTATGATGTACCCAAAAGCCAATATTCAAAGTTCTGTAAACACAGAAACTATGATAGTTATGTAGAAACAGTCTTTACTAAGCATCCACATATAAGCTACCGTATGTACCCAAAATATCATTTCGGACTTCGATACACCCTGTACACGAGTATCTAATTTAAATCTAAAGAAAAGTAGTCGTGGTTAACTCGATATGGTTTGATTTATGTATCATCAGTCAATCGATGAGCCAGCGCGTCCCTATCTAACGTGCAATCGGCCGCGGAAATATGCGAACAGTACAGATTCCCGATTTTCGTTTTTCATAGACATTTCATAAAAAAGTTGCCGGCGCGGGACGCCTGGCAGATGTGGAACATATGTTATTTAGAGTAGAGAGAAAAGCGTCGGCGAGTGAGCGGAGTCAGCCGGTGAAAGAACCGAGGAGCCACGGAGCCGCTCGAAGTTTTCGATCACGGCCTCGCGGCATCATCAGTTACTCTCACTCGCCAAGGGCGCCATTAGATGTTTCACATCAAAAATACGACCATTTTGACGTTTGGTTTTTACATTTCTCGAATAGAGATTGATGTTGTAGCGACATCTATCTAGCCACATACGAACTAAATCCTGCATCGCGATATTAAAGCGATCCGAGCGATTGCACATATATACAAGAACCCGACAACATCCGTCGGGCAGTAGCCCACCAGACACAACACCCGTCTGGTCGGAGGATCCTCCCTTTACTATGTCAATCAACTTCAAAATGTCTATCAAACGAAAATCAGGCCTCAGCTACCATGTTAAGTATACGTAATCATATTATGAAGACAAAATCATAATAGCGAAAAGTAGTTTTTTTTTCACCGCCTAAGCTTTACTTAGCTAATTCGAGTTATATTTACTTAAATCCAAAATGTTTGGATTTAATGTATTAAATATAACTCTATATATATACTATAGGCCAGTCTTGGTTTTATTTTTCTAAAATTTAAACTTAATAAGATAGACCGCCAAGTGGCGTAGAGCCGGGGGGGGGGGGAGGTTTGGTTTGGTCAATTACGACGCTTGTACCTTCTCTGTTGTGTTAATAATTAGATCGAAGAGAGTTGAAAAGTAACAGTTGATTCTAGGGCAGTGTTGCACAGAATTATAATGAAAAGACACGTCACACATCTTATTCGGAAACGATAAGATATTTGTTTTTTTTTTCTTATATTGGCAAGTAAGAAAGTTTTGACGAAGAACAGAAAAGGCCGACAAACGAAACATATTTCCGCGACCGACTGGTAAACGTTTATTAATGTACACAAATGCCATTATAAGGGGACTAGTATGACTAGCCGACTTCTGGTTGATTCGTTCATGGTACCACGGATATTAAAAAAAAGAAATAATGTTCATGAATATAATATTCTACTTTCCGTGATTGGTAATTAACTTTTTATAAATTGTACCCTAATCGTAAGTACCGCATAACGGTTACAAAGATAAGATCTGTGATACCGGAGGTATAATATCCTAAGTCCATATTTTTCGAAATTAATTTTATGATGTCATTGTAACAATCTCTTATCACTCTACTTATTAACCTACTTTTAAAAAACAAATAAAATTTTACTTGAAATTTCACACAATTGTGTTATCACGGTGAAGGAAAACATCGTGAGGAAACCTGCACGTCTGAGAGAACTTGACTAGTTCTCGACAGATGTGTGAAGTCGGCCAACCCGCACCGGGCCGGCGTGGTGGACTATGGCCCGAATCCCCCTCGCATTGAGGGGAGGCCCGTGCCCAGCAGTGGGACGTTAAAAAGGGCTGTAGTTAGTTAGTTTAGTGTTATCAAGTGATATACGTGAATAGTGTTCCAATTAAGACTTGAAACATGTGCCCTGAACAATTAGCTTAATGCGACTTAAGATTGTTTGCCTCCGGTGTACAGAGATTTCAATTCAAGTCATTAAAATCAAATAAAAATTCAATAAATACACATCTACATAATATATCTTCACTACAATTGACTTTTTAAAAGACTTCAAAAGGAGGTGATTCTCAATTCGACTATATGTTTTTTAAAGATATGGCTTTTTAAAAGATTTTGCCCACAACAGAGTTATGTAAAAACACTTGGTTGGTCGCTGAGACTTTACAAGATACATATGAAAAAGATAAATTTTGTAAAAAGTATTTACAGTAAATATCTTTACATTGAAATAAAACTATTTTACGGATTTTATCGCGTTTATTAACTATTTTATTTTCCCGACGTTTCGGCTGCTTTACAGCAACCATGGTCACGGGGGGACTGAGGTGTAATACGTCCTGATGTCATAGTATATAAATGTAACTAAAATAGTAAATAAACGCGATAAAATCCGTAAAATAGTTTTATTTCAATGTATAGTATTCGTGTAAATATAAGAAAACAATAAATATCTTTACAAATAAATAAAATTGAAGTGTATGTTTCTAATGCAAAAATAACAACTTTTTTCTAAATGAAATCTATAACAAAATATATAAATTTTTAAAATTTGTCTGTTTGTCTGATTTTGACGGGACTCTCATTGGCAGATAGCTGATGTCATAAGGAGTGATTTAAGACTTACTTTTATAAAAAAAAAATGTTTAATAAATTCCACGCGTACAGAGCTGCTAGTGCTTATCTGAGATCTTAGCAAATAAAATCTTAAACAAGTTTGAGTGGAACAATGAATGAATCAACCCCGCAAGCCGACGATCTACTACAATATATAAAAAAACCTACCAAGTATATAATATCTAGTCGGAATTATAATTATCCTGCATTAGAGGTTGTTGGTCGTCCCGCCGCTTGTCGCCGCGGTTCGATATCCTGGTTACGCCTTCAAGCACGCCGATCTCTGACAGTCTGAAAACCAGAGTACACAACAATTTAAACTCGATACAATTATTTTATTTTGATGACATAGATAAGCGATAGTTAGCGACCAGTGGTGTTAGCACGTATGTCAAGACAAGACCTCTGTCACGGATTGGCTCGGTCGCTCTCTGTCTTATTACATACGAGAGAAAGAGATATAATCTCATATTCTGTGACATAAGTCTAGTCTTGGCGCTCAAGCTACAACTACGGGGGCCCTAACACTATCGTTGCTAGTAGCTCAAAATTGGGCTAACGCACTTAACGACCTTTTAGTCATCCATCGCGTTAACGATGATAATTCGTTGCAAAATGTGCTTACATCATCATCACGCCTGTATTCCCCAAAGGAGTAGGCATAGGTCCACTGCAGTACACCCACAATTCACCAAAAAATTTGGTCCCAATGTAATAGGGGGCGAGCCACTTGCTATGAAACTGTGAAGGAAAACATCGTGAGGAAACCTGCACGTCTATAGAAATGTGAAGTTCACCAACCGCACTGGGCCAGCGTGGTGGACTATAGCCCAAAAATCTCCCTCGTATTGAGGGAGAATGTGCCCGGTATAATGGCAATAGGCTCGCCCCCCATTACATTGGGACCAAAATACATCGGCAAAGCGTGTACGCACTGCAGTGCACCTCTGCCTACCCCATCGGGGAATACAGGTGCTATGATGTATAATAGTTGTGTAACTAACACTTGCGAGTCGTCGTCGTCGGCGTGGTCGGACGTGAAGTAGGGGTTGGCGGCAGCCGGCCGGAACTTGTAGCCGGTCATCACGAAGAACACGAGGGTCGCCAGCTCGCGGAGCATCTCGTCAATCCACGCGTATTGAAACGGCACTGTGATCTGTGGGGCCGGTGTCAAGTTATTATTAGCAACAACAAATTCAATAAATCTAACTACATACAACTACAATAGCAGTGGTAGCCGAGTGGTCGAACGCACGCGTTGCAATCAAAGTGTGCAGGTTCAAACCCCGGCTCGCACCTCTGGGATTTATGTGCGAATCTCATTTTCATCCGAGATTATCACTTGCTAAGAAACGGTGAAGGAAAACATCGTGAGAAAACCTGCACGTCTGAGGGAACTTGACTAGTTCTCGATCGATGTGAGAAGTCTGCCAACCCACACTGGGCCAGCGTGGTGGACTATGGCCTGAATCCCCCTCGCTTTGAAGGGAGGCCCGTGCCCAGCAGTGGGACGTTAAAAGGGCTGTATTAGTATATAACTACATACAAATGAATCCCTATTACCCTTAGTCACGCCATAACTTGAGAACGACTTTACCGCATTCATTCATGTTTTTAGGGTTTCGTACCAAAAAAGGAAAAAACGGAACCCTTACAAGATCACTTTTATCTACATAATACACTGTTATCCGTCTGTCTGTCAAGACCCTTTTTCTCAGAAACTCGTGAAGGTATCAAGTTGAAATTTATAACAGAGACTTATGTCTGCGGTCCCTTGGTGTCCTAAAAAAATCAAACTTCTTGGTTAACGCAACCAAAAGATACGGCGGTTTATGTTGCATTTTCAGTACATTTGCAAGGGAATCAAAAACCTATAGGGTACTTCCCGTTGACCTAGAATCATAAAATTTGGCAAGAAGGTCTTATAGCACAAGTAAAGGAATAAATCCGAAAACTGTCAAATTAGTGTTAGAAAATGTATTTTTTGTGATTACAAACTTATTTTGTAGTTACTATGTATGGGGACACCAGTATACCAACGGCAAAGTTAAGTTTGTCTCTATATCCAGTTTATCATTTCGTTAGAGTAATGCACCGAACTTTTACAGCTTAGGTACGGAAGACGCGGTGCGCGAGTCCAGCTCGCACTTGGCCGGTTTTTGTATGAGAGCCTAAAATAAATAGAATAAGGCCTAAAAAACAGAATAAAATAAATATTTAAGGGAAATATTTATTTTATTCTGTTTTTTAGTACTTATTGTTTTTAGGGTTCCGTACCCAAAGAGTAAAACGGGAACCCTATTACTGTTGTAGTTTGAGAGTTGAAATTTTCACAGATGATGTATTTCTGTTGCCGCTATAACAACAAATACTAAAACACAGAATAAAATAAACATTTAAGGGGGCTCCCATACAACAAACGTGTTTTTTTGCTATTTTTATAGATAATGGTACGGAACCCTCCGTGCGCGAGTCCGACTCGCACTTGGCCGGTTTATTAGTATAGTGGCAACAGAAATACATCATCGGTGAAAATTTCAATTGTATAACTATCACGGTTCATGAGATACAGCCTGGTGACACACGGACGGACTGACAGCGAAACTTTAGTAATAGGGTTCCCGTTTTACCCTTCGGGTACGGACCCCTAAAATGGGTGATGAAGGTGATAAAGATGGCAGACACTCACGTTAAGTACGGATATGACAATCCTGGTGAAGTATATGTAAGACACGACCATGATGTTGAAGTGGCGGAACAGCTTCAGCTTCCGGAGGTTGATGGCCGCCTTGCCGTCGGTAGTCGATGCGTCTTGTAGATGCCGTATTGACCTTAATTCATATAATTTTATTTATTTGACATTTTCCATGTAGGTAAATGACATATATCAATATAAAAAAATACACAAAAAAGTAACCGTCGCGGGACGCCTGGCAGATGTGAAACATTATGTTATTTAGAGTAGAGAGAGAGGCGTCGTAGCGGCGAGTGAGCGGAGTCAGCCGGTGGGTGGAGTCTAAGCGGCGGAAAGGACCCACCTACCCTGCTTCGACATGAATAGTATGAATGAGTATATGGCCCGCGATAATTATATTTTTACTGTCCAGAAGTATAAAATAGATTCTACTTAGTACAGTGCTCCCTCTGTATAATTCCCAACTCGGGGCTAAAATTCTAAGAATTACGTCTTAGTGAGAGACCCCAGTCTTTCTGAACGTACACAAATATATTTTGAAGATTTTCAGTGAAGATTCGAATACGTCCTAATTAGGACGTATTCGTTGACAGATGAATGTTACACTCTTTTTTTCTCGTTGGTTTTATCGAGCCATCTCTTTTGCACATTTCTGCGTGATGTGAAATGTAAAATTAATGAAAAGTGTGTATGTGTGCTGCCGCTGTTACGCGGAACACTTTTTTTTGTTGTTTTGTGCGTGTATAACATCTGTTTACTAGAATATCATTTTTTTGTATACAATGTAGTGAGAGTAGAGGAACACATTCCCATCACATCATTTGTGCAAGTGTGTAATGCTGAATGTGTAATATTCAACACAATATGCATTTTGCTATAATTCTAGTCGTTCTCTGAAATTTCTTTAACTTTTTGCTCAGGGACGTGTTTTTAATTTTTGAAAGGACTATGCTGTTGGCCGTTAGGTGGCCTTTACAGCTTCACCGGTGGAGTGGCGAGTGCAGAGTGCGACTCCAATCAAGGCCCTAAGGGCGGAAAAGGGGTGGCAACTAGCTCAAGGGCGCCATAGAGGGCAAGACCTCGGCTTGGGCAGTTACCTTGAGGGGAGAGGAAGTGACTACACTCGTAGTTGCAAACATGCACCTACGAGCGGAAGAGGGGTGGTATCAAGTTGAAATGGATTGTATGGGAAGTGTGTGGGGCTAACGTACCAGACGACAGGGAACAGTATGGCGGCGCAGCACAGCAGCTCGACTAGCACGAAGATGCCCCGCCACGCGTTGTGCTCGGCGGCGCCCTCCTCGCCCTCCGCCAGGATGATCTCGGCGACATTCGCCAAAACCTAACAACAAACCCATACAATTAACAACCCCGGCCCTAATCAACTGACTGTACTATGCGGTTCAAATAAAAATAGGAATGTCAATAACCTCTATCTGTCACTTGAAAAGTATGGTTTGCAAAAAAACTTATTTGCATATCAGTAATAATAGTCTTTCCGGTTTTCCGGTTCCGGTGCTGTCAAGTGATTAGGCGAAGTAACAGTCCTCGACAATTATTTAACAAACAAGTGGAAAAAGAACTCTAAAATTACGGAAACTCTATCACATATATAAATAAACATCCTTTCGAAGTAAATGAATAATCAAACACGTGAATAAAAGTGATTAAAGTGTAAAAAAGTGTTCAGCGAACATCGTAAAAGTGAGGTTAACTATTGAAGAGACCTGTCAAACATATTACGGTAAAAATTAAACATATACCAACATAAGAAAACAAACTTTTCGTTTAGAAACAGAAACAAACGATAGATAAATAACAAAACACTATGGAAAATCAATTCCAAAAATTGCTTGATCATATTAAAATTGAGATGCAAAAACAAACACAGGACCTAATGTCGAAAATAGATGAAAAACTTTCACCTATCACCAAAAATATAGAAGAATTAAAGATTGAAAACGCAAAACTTAACCTTAAAATAGAAAACATAGAAAAACGTAATAGAAGCAACAACTTTATATTATTTGGACTGAACGAAACAGAAAAATCTTCTATGGAGTTAATGGAAATGGTGGAAGAAAAAATTAAAGAAGACCAAAACATCAAACTACACCACAGCGAAATCAACAACATCTATCGAATTGGGCGAAAAGATAAGAACAATGGAAAAGGAAGGCCGATACTTATTTCCTTAGTAAACGGTTGGAAAAAACGCGAAATATAAGGAAAAAGAAACAAAATTCAAGATGGGTACATCACCGAAGACTATCCTAAAGAAGTGTTACTCAAAAGGAAAGAACTACAAGAACGATTGGTAGAAGAAAGGAAGAAAGGAAATTTCGCGATTCTGAAATACGATCAACTTATTGTTAAAGAAGGCAACCCTATTAATGAAAAAAGGAAAAGAGATAACTCCACATCACCAGAAATAACAACACAGCCTCGCAAACATTATGCCACATCGTCCAAATCGAATAGAATTAATGCTTTTGATAGGATGAGAGTTAGAAGCAACTCTCTATCAACCAGCTCCAATATAGCTGGAGGAAGCACATAGGACATAGCTATCGGCAACTGGAAAAAACATACAAAATATCAACAGCTACATAAACACATAACATTCCCCAAGACGGCTGGTCCCCGTGGGGAATTAGACCAACACCCTCCAAGGTATAAAGAAAAATACAAACCTAGATTTAACATAGCAACACTTAACACACGCACTCTAAGAACAAGAGAATCTCTTTTAGAACTAGAGGTGGCCCTAAAAGACATAAACTGGGATATATTAGGCCTTTCCGAAGTCAGAAGAACAGGAGAAGAAATTCAAGACTATGGCCAGTACATATTCTACTACAAAGGTGAAACACCTGGCATGTATGGTGTAGGTTTCATGATTAGAAAAGAACACCAACATGGTATAAAGGAATTTATTGGCCTGTCAGAACGAATAGCAATCCTAAACATGGAACTGCCTGGATATAAAGAAATATGGTCCATCATTCAAATATATGCTCCAACCGAGCAAGCTACAACTGAAACGAAAGATAAATTCTATGGAGACCTGGACACAGCCATAAACATGGCAAATAAAAACACCATAATAATGGGAGATTTTAACGGACAAATTGGAACACGCAAAGAAGATGAAAAATCAGTTTTAGGAAACTATAGTACAGGAAAAAGAAATAACAATGGTGAGAGACTTATCGAATTTGCTTTTCGAAATAATTTAAAGATCATGAATAGTGCATACAAAAGTAAAGTCACCAAAAAATGGACATGGATATCCCCATGTGGGAAATATAAAAACGAGATTGACTACATACTAACTAACAGACCAAAATACTTTAAAAATACACAAATAATCAAAAATTTGAATTTTAATACAAACCATAGAATGCTAAGAGGAACCATAATAGCAGCATGCCCCAAAAGAACAAGGAAACATATGATGACAAGGAAAACCATATCCCAACACACAATCCCTACAAACATCCTAGAAAAGCTTAAAATAAACTTACAAGAAATAAAAAAAACCCTAACAATACAAGAGAAATACAATTATATAGAACAACAGCTGTGGTGTCTCAACAACAACCTCTATAAAATGAACCAAATAAAAGATAATATTGGAGACGACGCAAGAAAACGTATCAAAATAAGACAAGAAATGATACAATCAAGAGAAAAGAATAGAAAAGAAATAGCTAGAATAAGCAAAGAAATAAACATTAGCATAAGGAAACACAGAAACAAGACAAGGACAAATACAATTAAACATTACATAGAAAATTCAGGCGGTGTACGAAGGGCACTAACAGATTTACGCGAAATTAGCAATTGGATACCTAATATAAAAAATAAAAACAAAAAGATTATTACAAATAGAAAAGAGATACTGAAAATAGCAACAGGTTTTTATCGTAAACTTTACAAAGATGATACAGATAACTATATGTACCAAAAAACCTCAAACCCAGAGAATATACCACCCATACTCAAAGGAGAAGTACGGAAAGCAGACATGTCCCAAAAGAACAACAAATCCCCAGGAGAAGATAAAATTCGTAACGAACTTCTAAAAGAATCCCTAGATGCAACCATAGACACATTAACTAACCTATTTAACGATATAATTCTACATGAAGAGATACCAATTCAATGGACTCAATCGACCATTGCACTAATCCACAAAAAAGGAGACAAAAATGATATGAACAATTACAGACCCATAAGCCTCATGTCAAACCTGTATAAAGTATTTTCGAAAATAATTCTTGATCGTATAAGCAAAAGGTTAGACGAGAACCAACCAATCGAACAAGCTGGATTTAGGGCCCACTTCGCTACCATCGATCATATACATACGCTAAAACAATTGATAGAAAAATATAACGAATATGGGAAGATCTACTACATAGCTTTCGTAGACTATAACAAAGCGTTTGACTCTATTAAACATAGCAATATTTGGGAAGCACTAAACAAACAGGGCATTGAAGAGAAGTACATAAAAATAATACAACAAATATACAAAAATGGTAAAGCAAAAATAAAACTAGAGACAACTGGAGAGGAGTTCAATATACAGAAAGGAGTCAGACAAGGAGATCCATTGTCTCCCAAACTCTTCTCAGCAGTCCTAGAACAGATATTAAGAAACATAAACTGGGAAAGACAGGGACTAAACATAAACGGAGAATATTTACACCATCTCAGATTTGCAGATGACTTAGTACTTTTAAATACAACTTACGAAAAACTACAAGAAATGCTTGAACAACTTACGATCGAAAGCGAAAAAGTTGGATTAAGTATGAACTTAAGCAAAACAAAAGTGATGACAAATGGATTAAAATCAGAAATTAAACTCAACAAAAATATACTAGAATATGTAGAAAACTATGAATATTTAGGCCAAACAATATCTCCAAAGAATCAAATGGATAAAGAAGTAGATAAAAGGATTCACACTGCCTGGAAACGCTACTGGTCCCTAAAAGAAATCTTCAAAAACAAAGGCATACCCATCAGAGAGAAAAGCAAAGCTATCAACATCTGTATCACACCATGCCTAACATATGGATGCCAGACCTGGGCCATGACCAGAAAAAACATGCAAAAAATGGAAGTCTGTCAAAACAGCATGCAAAGGAGTATACTGAATATAAAAATATCAGACAAAGTAAGATTAGAAACAATAAGAGCAAAGACGAAGATCACACCTATAACAACAACAATAAAACGACTAAAGTGGAAGTGGGCAGGACATGCCATAAGGGACACAACGAACAAATGGTCCAATAAAGCAACTTACTGGTACCCTAGGGATGGGAAGCGAAAAAGAGGCAGACAATGCCGTAGATGGGGAGATGACATCAAGGATGTTGCAGGTCCTCTTTGGACCCGCATAGCGAAAAATAGAGACGAGTGGAAATACTTGGAGGAGGCCTATGTCAAGAGACAAGCTGCAGTTGCCGATAAATAAAATATAAATATATAACAAAATAATTTGTAAAACTTCAGCAATAAAGGCTATCTTTATCTTTATCTTTAATAATAGTCTTACATCATCATTTAAATAAAAAGGTTAAATTAGTAGTAAATTTTCATAGTATAATATTTAATTATTTAAAGTCATAATTCGTTATTTAAAACCACACCATAACCTTTTTTATTTTCATTTTCGCGCATAGGCCCAGAAGTCATGACAAAATTATTAAAGAATCAAATCAAAATCAAATCAATTTTTTTTTTATTCATGTAGGCCAAAAAGCACTTACAAATAGTCAGATTCTACCACCAGTTCGGAATGCTGCTTCCACTGAGAAGAGCCGGTAAGAAACTCAATGGTTACTCTTTTCAAAATGATAATTGCGAGTAATACTTAATGATAATTGCGAGAAAAGAAAATGAGGACGCCAGACGCCATTTTGCCGTTGGTAGTGTGCTTCGTCGTGCGACTGAGTGCATATTTCACTTTATAAATGAACCTTTTTTAATGAACTTTATAAATAACCTTTGCAAATGAATTTTATTTAAAAAATATCTTGTTTTGCTCACCCTACATAACTGGCTATATATATATAGCTAATAGAGGTCACAATATAGCCCAAAGTCGATCCTATTCTCATTTGAATCGCATAGTAAGCAGTGGTAGCCTTATTGGTAAAACTCCCACCTGCTACTCTTTTCGAAATTTTAATGGAATAAGGTGAGGAATGCCTGCACCTGCGATTAATGCCAATGTCGAGCAATTAATAGCAACGACAAATTTAATAAATCTTCTATAACATGAAAATGAAGCGCTGAATCTCGAGAGCAGCTGAACTGATTTCGCTAATTATTTTTTTAGAATATTCCTTAAATTCGAGGTTGGTTCTTTAGGAGAGAAAAAAATAAAAAATTGCCTAAACAAGTCTAAAAACAACAGTTTTCTATGTGATAAAGATGGCGGATGAGCGAATTTTATCATTTCAGTGTTTTTGTCTTTTACCTGTAGCGGAATAACGATCATGAAGAGCTTCTTGTCTCTGTCGGACAGTATGTGCTTGATGAAGTTCCACCCAGTACCCACCAGGACTATCGTCACAAACAGCACGGCACCCTTCAACCTGTTGGCCAAGTGTTAAGACTAGAGATGAAACGGATAGTGGTTTGGCCGGATACCGGATAATCGGCAAGCTACCACTACTACCGGATATACGGCCTGGTAGCTTTATCACGGGTCCTTTATCGCGTTAGATGACGCTTCTTAAATACATCTCGATTCGATCGCAATCACGGCCCATACATATGGTGGTCAGATAATTTGCATCGGTACCCGCAGATGTCAAGGTTTGCTAGAATTTATAGTGAGCGGAGACAGCCGGTGGGCGGAGTGAACCGTGAAGCCACGAAGCTGCTCGAAGTTTTGGGATCACGGCATCGCGGCATCAACAGTCGTTGTCACTCGCCAAGCGCGCCATTAGATGTTTCACATCAAAAATGTCGTTTAAGTCAATCAGCCTTTCACCCCTCGATATCCATAACATCCCTAATGTTTACCGTACAATAGAGTAAGTCTACCGTACAATAGATTATCACTTGCTATGAAACGGTGAAGGAAAACATCGTGAGGAAAACTGCACGTCTGAGGGAACTTGTCTAGTTCTCGATAGATGTGTGAAGTCTTCCAACCCGCACTGGGCCAGCGTGGTGGATTATGGCATAAATCCCCCTCGCATTGAGGGGAGGCCCGTGCCCAGCAGTGAGACGTTAAAAGGGATGTAGTTAGTTAGAGTAAATGTCCAGACACTTACAAGTGCATGATGTAGTAGAGTATAGCCCACGCGGTGACGTGTTCTCCCTTCATCTGTATGAAGTGGTAGTTGATGCCGTGGAAGGCGAGCGAGAGAGCCTTGAGGTACACCAGCACGCACATGATGATGTGTATGCGGTACACCGGCTGGCGGCTGGTGCGCAGGATCCAGGTCCACAGCGCCGCGCTCACGAAGAACACGAACGACATGACCGAGTACATGCGCGGGAGTGGCATCTCGCCGGCCGACAAGAAGTTGTTCTCGTTACTCTCGTACAGTTCGATCTGTGATTCATTAAATGATAGAGATCTATCTATTATTATCTACACTCTAGACCAGTGATGGGCAAAGTATGGCCCGCGCAAGCATTTAATCCGGCCCGCCGACGGTCCTTCGACATGAATAGTATATGGCCCGCGATAATTATATTATTACTGTCCAGAAGTATAAAGTAGATTCTACTTAGTACAGTTCAACACAAAATGCATTTTAAATTCTGGCCCTCCTCTGTTTCTTCAACTTTCTAGCCCCCCATTAAGAAAGTTTGCCCACCACTGAGATAGACTATTATTTAGACCTCTAATTGATGTACAATAATCTATTCATGTATATATATATATTTACCACCACCTCTTAGACTATTGTTGTTTCATAAGTAACTGTCAATTTGCGATAGATTTTGTACTAAGAAAACTGTCAAAAACTTATAGTAATATTATTAAGAACGGATGATGGAGTGCGTACACTTCACATGCTTATAAATTGCCCTTAATACAATGGGGCGTCTACATTTTAGGCAATACTAAAACCTGTGTAGCAATTTATTTATTTATTTAAGAACGACACACTAACAGTATACCTATTAACACTTGGGAAGTAAAAATATTAAATAAAAACTGGTCTGATAGGTACACCAATGACAGGCGTGAACAACATTCACCGATGTGAGACTTAAACATCTTAAAATGAAACAAATAAAGTTGAAACTAAACTAAAAAATATACTAAAACTATAATTTAAATTATGAATAAAATGAAAATATTTATGCACATGACTTCAGTATCATTTTCCTAAACACGTTTAATGTACTGACAATAAAGCTTAAATTACTATGGTTGACGCTATAAGGAGTAACTTAAACTACTTTGAGTTTGGGAAATTAATTTGAGTTCTAAAATTTTGTTAGCTTATCTAGTGTGATAAATAAATAAAAAGTAAAGTAGTGAACTCACTATCATGTTGATAGGGGGCGCCTGCCCCGTCCCGGTGTTAGGGCAGTTGTTGAAATACAGGTTATAAAGACCCTCCTCTTCCTCCGTGGACACATATAATGCGAACTGTAGACAAAAGATTCCTTAATAACATGACCAGCCAGCCAGACCAGACATGAGTTTGGAAAGGCCACCCAGTGCAGCGAGCTCAACGACCCACTAAAGCTTGGGTCGTCAAAATACCCTCGTCAGAACTCAACGAAGACGAACTGTACAGACCAGTGTCTCCAGATGAACTGTAATAACAGTAGATTTACTGTAGAAGCAGTGGTAGCCTCGCGGGCAAGAACGCCCGCCTTGAACGTAAGGGTTGCAAGTTCAAATCCCGGGTACGCACCTCTGAGATAATTTTCATGTGCGAATGTCATTTTCAACAATGATTACCACTTGCTGAACGGTGAAGGAAAACATCGTGAGGAAACCTGCACATCTATAGAAAGGCGTATGAAGTTCACCAACCTGCACTGGGCCAGCGTGGTGGTCTATGGCCCAAAAATCTCTCTCGTAAGGAGGGGGAATGTGCCCGGTATAATGGCAATAGGCTCGCCTCCTATTGCATTGGGACCAAAATACATCGGCGAAGTGTGGGCGCACTACACTACAGAGGTGCACCTCTGCCTACCCCTTCGGGGAATACAGGCGTGATGATGTATATATATATATTTACTGTAATTTCACTCCATCTACTGTAGTACTAAAGAAATCCCCCTTGCATTGACGTTAAAAGGGCTGTAGTAGTAGTGTTAATGATGCACTGTAATTTTTGTTTGTCGGAAATCATTGTAATATTTTGAAAAAACGCAAGTTTGTATGACTTTAGAACGAAACGACACGTTTTATTTTCGTATCATAGATAAAGAATAATAAAAATACTATGTGACACTCTGTCCACGGTTGGAATAGTTTAGTTACTCTATGTTTCAGCAATGGGGAATACCCTTTAAACCTACTTTAATATTTACTGTTATTAAGTAGTCAATATTGTTACACTGTCCTTTCCGTATAGGTTTTAATTCTAGTTTGGCGGAAAAGGGAGGATCCTCCGACCAGACGGGTGTTATGTCTGGTCTGGACGGTTGTTGTTGGGTTCTTGTATATATGTGCAATCGCTCGGAGCGCTTTAATATCGCGATGCAGGATTATTTCGTATGCGGCGAGGTAGATGTCGCTATACTAGGTTTCTATTAACAAATAGTACACTAACAAAAATACTGTATTTATTTCTACTTTGCACTGTAATTTCAATGTATCAATCTGGAAACACTGATCCACACTCAGAAAATGTTCATTCTTCAACGAAATGACATTCTTCAGCTA
Organism: Ptilodon capucinus; assembly: GCA_914767695.1. Classification (NCBI taxonomy): domain Eukaryota; kingdom Metazoa; phylum Arthropoda; class Insecta; order Lepidoptera; family Notodontidae; genus Ptilodon; species Ptilodon capucinus. The sequence continues at coordinate 12,380,158 of OU611807.1, forward strand.
CTGCGAATTATAACGGGAGATATTATTATAACGGACATCGCATTTCGAGCCCGCGCTGCGGTTTTTTTTTTCTGGTTTATCAGACTCCGCCATTGTTGTTTACCCATATAGTTGCCGTACACTACATGTACTATGCGATTCAAATGAGAATAGGATCGACTCTGCGCCTTATTGTGACGAACGAAAACGAATTATGACTTTAAATAATTAAATATTATTCTAAGACAATTTACTACTAATTTAACCGTTTTATTTATATTTGATGTAAGACTATTATTATTGATATGAAAATAAGATTTTTGCAAACTATACTTTTCACGTGACATTTGACAGATATAGGTTATTGCCATTCTTATTTGGATCGCACCGTACATTTTTAGATAACAAAAATGGCGGAAAAATCGCCGCAGAGCTATACTAATAGTGGAGTCGTTATGGGTACTCTAGATACTCTATGATATTGACACAGGGTTACTTTGGTGTTGGCAGAATATCTTTTTGAATAAATATAAATTTATAAGATAGATTATAGATGTCTTTGTAAACGTTTTATTTATAAGTGTCTTCGTAAATGTATGCTTTTAGTTTCTGTTCTCTGACACTGGTGGCGCTGTCGTTCTCTTTTAGAATTCAAAATGTTTTCCGTTTGTCATCAATAATATATTTCGTGTCAATAGAATTCAAACGTGAGTTTTATTGCAATATTGCCGATCCTCAATAGGTTATATCTGACGCACGACTTTTGAGGCTTCAGTGGGCAAAATTAAAATCTTTTTTTAAGGGTTCCGTACCCAAAGGGTAAAACGGGAACCCTATTGCTGAGACTTCGCTGTCCGTCCGTCCGTCTGTCACCAGGCTGTATCTCATGAACAGTGATAGTTAGAGAGCTGAAATTTTCACAGATTATGTATTTCTGTTGCCGCTATAATAACAAATACTAAAAAACAGAATAAAATAATTATTTAAGGGGGCTCGTGATTTTTTTGCCGTTTTTATGGATAATGGTACGGAACCCTTCGTGCGCGAGTCCGACTCGCACTTGGCTGGTTTTTTACTCATGTAGGCCAAACAGTAACAGAAACAAAATAAACAAACAGTAAACAGTTCTTGGTCCCAATTTAATACAATCATTTTATAATAAAAAAATACTTACACTTGTATTATAATAATCATAGCCATGTCTGGTCTCTCTCGTCATTGGCAGGACACCGTGAACACATACCAGCTTCTCCTCGTTGATTAGTGCTGCAAGGAAATTTGTGTTTTATTATTTCCACATTAAGGTTTCAACTGAAATCTACCATGACCGTATCAGAGCAATGCACAAATAAATTATTTGTACATATAAAACGTTATAAAACACCACCCAGTATACAGTTGACAATTTTTTTTCGCCAATAGCAAAAAAAATCGGTATTGACTGAGAGAAAAACTTCATTGTTCATCTAAAAGACATTGACAGAGCGAATTTTGGCGCGTGGGGGCGTGACCTTTACCACAGAAATTGAATCTTAATGTACATTAACATTGAGTTCTTTTAGGTATTGGCAAAATTGTGAACAGTATGTGCTGTTTATTAAGAACATCATAGAAGGCAAGATCGACGGAAAGCGTGGGAGAGGTAGACCGCGAATATGTTACATGAGCCAAATAAAAGATAAGGTTGGTGTCATGTCGTATGTGGAGGTGAAGAAGGCTGCACTGGATCGACCCAGATGGCGGGGACTTCATCAGATGCACCGACAAGGGCCGAGCCTTTAAATTGGAAGAAGATGTGCTGTTTCATGTGTGCACTAGCTGACGGCGCGAACTTCGTACCGCCTTAGAATTAGTGGCATACGAAAGCAGCGCCACCTACCGGCTCCAATTGTGAATCTAAACCATCCAGGGCATACAAAAAATAATCATTCAAATCTGTCCAGCCGTTTAGGAGGAGTTCAGTGACATACACACATACAGTAGAATTATATATATAAAGATTGCTCCAAAGTGGTGGTGATTGAAACAGGGGGTGAACTTACATGGCTGGATAAACGATCTGTTCTGATATAGATGCAACTGTTTCGGTTTGCATGTTATGTTCAATCTGCAATAGGAAAAAATGCATTATCATCACGCCTGTAATCCCTATAGAGGTAAGCTAGCACACCCTTTAGCCTTTGTGTATCCTGAGATTTTAACCTTAGTGTATCATGCTGGCAACTTTTCTACAGATGTGCAGGTTTCCTCACGATGTTTACCTTTGCTGTTCAGCAAATGGTAGTCATCCAAATACCTTAGTTTGAACCTACACTCCTTGCTTTCAAGGCGACCCAACTAGGCAAACACTAATGCTATAATAATAAAAGTTCGTATAATAGTGTTGGGGGGGGGGGGGGAGTAAATCTTCCAATACAGGCCCTGTAGCATGACCGCGTAGACATAAGTTTTATCTCTTTCAACTGTCAGATTCGTCGAGATAATGACGTCGCACTGAGCCATGTCCAGTACAAAAAGCTCGAAGTGACGTAATTTTCACGATAAATCTGACAGTACAAATAGATAAAACTTATGTCTACGCGGTCATACTAAGTGTGCAGCCCCCGTAGCATGACCGCGTAGACATAAGTTATATCTATTTCAACTGTCGAGAAAATGACGTCACCGAGCCATGTTCAGTACAAACTGTTCGAAGTGACGTCATTTTCTCGACAGTTGAAATAGATAAAACTTATGTCTACGCGGTCATGCTACGGGGCCTGGTCTACAAATAGAAAAAAACCGGCCAAGTCTAAGTTGGTTTCGCGCACGAAGGGTTCCGTACCATTATCTATAAAAACGGCAAAAAAATCACGTTTGTTGTATGGGAGCCCCCTTAAATATTTATTTTATTCTGTATCTTTTTTGTTATATCGGCAACAGAAATACATCATCTGTAAAATTTCAACTCTCTAACTGTCATGGTTAATGAGATACAGCCTGGTGACAGATGGACGGACGGACAGCGAAGTCTTAGTAATAGGGTTCCCGTTTTACCCTTTGGGTACAGAACCATAAAAAACTGGCCAAGTGCGAGTCGGACTCGCGCACGAAGGGTTCCGAATATTTATTTTATTCTTTTTTTTAGTATTTGTTGTTATAGCGGCAATAGATATACACCATCTGTGAAAATTTCAACTCTCAACTATCACGATTCATGAGATACAGCCTGGTTCCCGTTTTACCCTTTGGGTACGGAACCCTAAAAACAATGGCTTCAAAATCACATTGAACTGAGAACTAAAAATTCGAAAATCTCAGACATTAAACAAACCTCAAATTAATCAAGTCCATAGTTAGGAACACCATAGCAGGATGCTGCGGCGAGAGCACACTACTCTCACTCTCCTTGAGGAAGCATGTCTCCGAATTAGACTGCGCCAGGTACGGGCCAATGGCATCGTTTATCGTGCGGTCCAACGTAAACCCGTACTGTCAACAAAATTACACCACTAAGCACCTTTATAAGCCCCAAGGGCCATGACACTATTGGCTGAGTTGCTATGAATTCATTATTTTAAGGCAGGCAAACATCTTTTTATCAATAGTACCTAGAATATGACTAGTCTAGTCTATATGACTAGGCTTCAAGGTGACAGTGTCTAATGTTGACACTAGTCATATTTAAGCCATCATTGATAAAAAATGTTGGTGGAGTCATCCGCCATCTTTATCACTGTCATTATCCATTTTTATTTATAATGTGTATTTATTGAATTTGTCCTTGCTATTAATTACTTGACATTGGCGAAATACTCGCGCTAGTCGCAGGTGATGCCATTCCTCATCTTATTCCATTAAATATCATCATTTCGCTCATTTCGTTAAAAAAAAAAAAAAAAAGTTGGTTTCATGCCATAAAAAATGATGTCATAGCAACTCGGATGGTGTTATGGGAATGTGTTATGAAACCCCGTTGGTCTGGAAAACAAGTAAAATAGTTTTTAAATTAATGCTCATGTGTGCCTCGGGCTTAATATACCATCAGGCAGGAAAAAAATAACGCCAATTCAATAGCCTGTACTATGGTACTGCTTAGTAACATACCTCTCCGTGAGTAGGTCCAATTGGTAACATAAAATTGACCATTTGCACGTTGAGGACACCACCTTTGAAGAACCCGAAGGTTGTGAGGTCCACATACCGGCGCTCATCATCCTGGGGAAGTAGAAATGGGGTGAATAAATAAATCACCATTGTATGACCCCATCATATACTCATTGTATGATCCCGCACAAAGCAAAGCTTATGGGGACAATCCCAGTTACACTCTTACAGGGGAAATGACTAAAACCGGCCAAGTCTAAGTTGGTCTCGCGCACAAAGGGTTCCGTACCATTATCTTTAAAATCGAGCAAAATACAAGTTTGTTGTATGGGAGCGCCCCATTATACAGGGTGGAAATTTGGTAAATTAAATGAAAGGAAAACTATGAAATCTTTAATTATTTGAAATATTTACAAAAAATGGTGGATATTTTTTTGTCAGTATTAAAAAAATCAAATTTACATACACAACAAGTATTCTAGAAATTTTACAAAGATTTCAAAACAATGTGCTCAAAACAATTGCCAATGCACCATGGTTTACAAAAACTGATGAACTGCATGATTACTTTGATATTCACACTGTCAAAGAAGAGGTGGAATACACAATAATGAAGTACAGGGAGAGAATAAAAAGGCATAGTAACAACCTAGCGACAAATTTGAACATACCACTGCCTAAAAGAAGACTTAAAAGAGAGCACATTTGGGACAAATTACCATTACCATTATAAATATAATTATAAGCATAAACAAGAAGGCAAACCAATCAATGGAATGGCCTGCCTAACATACTGCTGACACAAATAATATCTGCTTATGGTCACCAGACCGATCGCATGATAGCAATAATATAAGAAAAAAAAAAAAAATACATAAAATCTTATGCAAGTATAAACGAGTTGAGAGTTGAATTTCAGAATATGCTTTATATATTTACCACAACACGTTATTAAAGATTACTAGAAATGAATTCCTTAGAAGAATAAATATGTGCATCCAAGAAAATGGAGCCCAGTTTTAACATTTTTTGTAAATAATTTAAGATTTCATAGTTTTCCTTTCATTTAATTTACCAAGTTTGTTAGAGAGATTTTATCCTTATAATTGACCCTAACGATTGATGCAATAAAAGTACAGGGTGTAATATTTATACATTTTAGTCAGTTTGATTCTCGGTGTGGCAAGCGAATTTTCGAAAATCTTTGAATGCAGTTTTCTTTCTTTTCAAAAATAAAGGAATGTTTTCTTTAAGTACTATTTTCTATCTACAGTATTAAGAGTACTTTCCCTTCAGGTGGCATTACAAAATTCCACCCTGTATATTTTATTCTGTTTATTAGTATTTTTTGTTATGGCAGGAACAGAAATACATAATCTGTGAAAATTTCAACTGTCTAACTATCATGGTTCATGAGATACAGCCTGGTGAAAGATGGACGGACAGCAAAGTCTCGAACCCTTTGGGTATGGAACCCTAAAAAGGCCTTTTCAGAATTTTGCTGCTGAACATAATCGTACCTGTAACCATAGCGCCTATGCTCAAAACACTAGAAAAAAACCCTTGATAAACAACTAATGTTGGTAAGGTAAATTTCGAAATTGGTCTTTTCAGATTTTGCCATAGTCTGGGTGTTATTGGGATTACCTTCAGTATGGTACCTATAGCTATATATACAAGCATTGCTTAGCTTCAGATCATACGACGAGTAGGTATGTGCAAAAAATATAAATTAATATCCTCAGGCAGTTGATTTACGTATTTATATTTACGTATTGTAATGTGTACTGAGAGTCTTAGCTAATAGCACCCGTACACCTAATATAATCATTTGTTGTATTTTATACAAACATATGGTATTATTAGACACATAGCCCAAAAACCTTCAATAAATTTTATATGGTTAAGCCCTGCGCCTACAAGTGCGTCAAAACGAGCTCGACCATTTTTTTGCTAATAACAAAACGACTTAATAACTCGCCGGAGAAACACATTTTTCAAAGAGATATCATCGATGACGCGAGAGTATTTTAATTCGCGGCTGTGTAGCTTTCACCAAAGAAATTCAATCTTTATATTTAACACAGAGTATATTTGAAATTCAATTTTTTCGCTTGGCTAAGTGAGTGTAGGGCATAAGTAAGTACTAAAACTGCTTACGGTAAGGTGCAACTTGTGTATCCTGCATGAAACAGTCACAGCGGCGAACAGAACGTACAATATTTCTATTTTCACAAGGCGAATCATTTTTCATGACTGTTCATTGGATTTTTTGTAGAAAAATACCTGAATTTACTCGTTAAAAAGAATTCTTTACAATAACATTCCACTACCAAAGAGCACCACAGGTTAAATCACAGATCACTACTACACTACTTGTAAAAAACCCAGATAACCATAGAGAATACAACAGTTGTATTCTCTATGGTTATCTGGGATATTGGGATTATGGGCCCCTTAATCAACGTATATTTTACAAACACGACAAAGCGACAAACTATCAAATCGATACGATTTTCACGAAGGTGAACTAGAAATAATAACCAAAGAGTATATAAAACTGTAATTATAAAACACAACACAAGCTAAAGTGTACCTAGGTTTTTGTTTTTTGTTACCCTAAAAAAGTAAGAAGATCCACCAACCCACCCCCCCCCCCTTTCCACCTCTTTGGGGGTGGGTTTCGATTTTTGTTAACAATCCGTATTAAACAAAAAATGTTTTTTCGAAATCGATTCACTAACGGAGGAGATATGCTGTAGTTCAGATTACACCCCCATTTCACCCCTTATATATATTTTTTTCAAAATTCCTTCTACACGTGTTTCTTTATTTTCTATGTAAAATACATGTACAACATTTCAATTCGATCAAAAAATATTCTTCAAATTATGTGACCTTCAACCCCCCATTTCACTTCAAATGTGGTCCCATTTTCAAAATATTATCAGATATCAACATATCTGATAATATTTTGAAAATGGGACCACACTCGGAATATCTTCTTTCGAACAAAACAATAATCATCAAAATCGGTTCATAAACGACAAAGTTATCCGCGGAAACACTTATAAAAGTATATTTAGATATACAGGGTGGAATTTTGTAATGCCACCTGAAGGGAAAGTACTCATAATACTATATATAGAAAATAGTACTCAAAGAAAACATTACTTTATTTTTGAAACGAAAGAAAACTATATAGACATTGGGGCCTTTGACATTGACATAGGGGTCTCCACTTTGAACATCGATCGAGAAAAACATCGATGTTTTTTTCGATTCGATATATCGGAACTGTACAACGATGTCTTTCCATGTATCGGGTGAAAACATCGATGTTACAAAACATCGAGTACTTTTTTAGGGTTTCGTACCCAAAGGGTATAAACGGAACCTTATTACTAAGATTTCGCTGTCCGTTTGTCTCGGCTGTATTTCATGAACCATGATGACCATGAGATTTAGGCAGTTGAAATTTCCACAGATTTATGAATGTCTGTTGCTGCTAAAACAACAAATACTAAGAACTAAGAATTAAACGAATATTATATATATCGTATATACTTTCATACGCATTTGGTAAAAAAGTGTTATTTTGATATTACAAACAGACACTCCAATTTTATTTATTTGTATAGATTTATATGTCGGAGGAAGCTATGATTCGGTGAATTTGTTTACGTTTAGAAAATCCTAATTTAGTTTTATTTAATTTCTTACATTTTTCTTTATCTTAAAAACCTTGCTAATGTAATAGAAGTTGTCATTTTTAAGTAACGACCAATCAGAGCATAGCACGTGTCTCGAGTGGGGTCGAGGCGCCATCTTTACTTTAGCGAGGGTAGAAGTATTTGAGACACATTTGATTGCGAGCTACCGATCGAGTTGGATCATTGCGAGGAGTGTATCTGGTGGTTAAAGGGAGATCGGTCTCTTGAAAGGGTATCTAGTGATTCAAGGGAGATCGGTGCCTTGAACTCGCTGCTCGGTCTAAATTGTTTATTTTCCCTGCGAAATTATTGTAAAGTAACGAAATATTGTTTAAATGCGAATTAAAATAATGTGAAACTGTGATCTTTGTGTTTTCCCGACATATATATATTTAAAAAAAACATTTGAGCATTAAGAAAACGTGGAGCTTTGATTTGAAAGCTGATATACTAATCCAAAAAATTAAAATATTTTTTTATTTCAAATATGAATTTAAAAAAAAAGAAAAAACTTCACATGTAGATTTTTTAAAAATCTTCAATCTTTGATTTTTGAGACGAATATTCTTAGCCAAAAACTTTAAAAGCAATTTTGAAAATTTTACAGAAACCATATTTAAATCATCGTAAATAGTCTAAGATTAATGAATAAAAATTTACTTTTAATAATTTGTAATTCTTGGAGAGCCATCTCAAAATTCTTTATCATCTTTATGATCTTTTCTAATAAAAAACAAAAGATAAAGATCTCGAGCCAATGAACAAGTGCCAAATTTCAAATTTACCGAACTTTATTATTACCTTAAGTCGGATGTCTGCTACTTTCAGGGTCATAAAATATTAGTGGCCAAACTTTTTATGAAATTAATTAGTTATAATCGATTCGATGTTTTTCTGCTAAAAACTGAAAAAAACATCGATACATCGAGTAAATTGAAAGCATTTCACAACATCGGATCGAATCGCATTGTAAACATCGATGTTTTCGATGCATCGATGTATATATCGAAATCCCTAACTTATGTCTATACGGTCATATTTTTATTTTTCTACCCTTGTACAGTGCGACATAAAAGAGTAGAAATTAATTATTCGGGAACTAAAATATTTCATAGCGTGGCAACAACTCATTATCTATCAAATCGTTAATACTGCTGTCAAGTAGTGTCAAGTCGTGATTAACGCGCAGTCCGGTGTGGTGCAGTCCTATTAGTGATCTGTGGTCCTATCTGTAGTATAGTAGTGATCTGTGGTGTGGTTTGTCGGTCGGTGTGTGTATCTAACATCTCTGACATCGAGATAGGATTAGCAGGTATTTATTTTTAAGGAAGACTAACAGCTAAATAGATACAATAGGAAAAAAAAGCGAAACAAAGCCATTTTGAAGTCTCCACAGATATCACACCACCACAAGTAGGTATCTAACTACCATACCCTACCATCCTACCTATGCTCTTTGGTAACTATCCTACCCACCGAGAAAGTAAAGATAGGTACCCTTCTTCTCGAGGAGTAATTGCGAAACGTGTTTAGATATTGTGAAATTGACAGTTGATTTAATTCTTAACTTATTAAAGCAGGTATTACACAATGAAATTAGTGTGGCAGTGCCTTTTCTCCCCGCGTTTGCTGAAGGTGTACGAAGATGGGTCTAGAGACGTAAGTAAATCGATATCAGTTAGCTAAGTATCCTTCATTAGATTTTTCCAGAACAAAATTGTGTTGTAATGTCATGCAAATGAAACTCAAATTATTTATATACGACGGTTAACATCATTGGCGGAATCACATTGGTACTGACTCAATAGAAAGTGACCATTGCTTGAGACAAAAAGGCGGTTATTTTAATTTTTTCGAAAAGAGAAACCACATGATTTTCCCTGGTCTGGGCGTAACTGGGATCCCCTCCAGTCTGTTGTATGGCATCCATAGAACATGTGTTGGTTTGTCAGACCATCTTTAGGTAGGCTTAAAGTTTGACTGACTGAGCTAAGCACTTTAAGTTTTTGACAATACCAACACAAACTATCATATCCATACACAGACAGTATCAATATGCTTAAAGATTGAATTTCTGTGGTAAAAGTCACACCCTCACTTTTCTATGAATCAGAATCAGAATATTTTTTATTAATATAAACCAATACAGGCACTTATGAATCGTGAATAAATAGTAAAAATAGTAGCTCTACTACCCATTCGGAATGCATTTCCTATGGAGAAGAATATGGATGAATAGAGTTGGTTTTCGTATAGCTACTAAATTTACGCATGAGGGTTGATACCCTAGTGCAGGGGTCGCCAAATGGCAGACCGCAAGACACAGCAACTTGCACTACAGAGTACGTAATATAATAAAAGTGTACCCCTGCATTATTTTTGTTGAAGTCAATTCGAAAATGGCCGAACGAAGTAATGAGCCAACAAGTGGGAAAGAGTATGATTGTAAAAGCTGCAAAAATACCTTTGTTATTCCTGTAATTACATTAAATTTTGTTTAATAAATATATTTTTCTATAAAATGTGTGCACCGGGATGGTCATTTCATTTCTTAAAACAGACCCCGAGCAAAACTAATTGGTGACCCCTGCCCTAATGTGTAGACATTGTGACACCATAGACACAGAATGCTATTTCCAAGTTTTTTACTCTTGCGATTTGATTGAGCTGAATATTGTTTATAATGATACCTTTTATCTCATTTTTACAGATGTTATACCAGCCTCATGTTTTGGAGAAATTTGGGGATAAAATTATCACTTTGGTAAGATATGTATAGAATGAAAATGTATGTAAAAGCGTATGTTTCAATATACCTATTAAATAAATATTTTATAGAAATATATAAGTAGACAAATAACATTAGGTTTTAAATTGTTAATGTGATGACACTTCTAACAAATTTTTTGAATCCCCCTCGCATTGAGGGCAGGCTCGTGGCCAGCAGTGGGATGTTAAAAGGGCTATAGTAAGATAATATTATATATCATCAAAAATGTATGTCTGGATGTCCACATTTCAGTTACTGACCTACACACTTATGATAAAATAACATTATAATAACACAACTTTTCTATAATATGAGGTGTTGAAGCCCAAAAACATAGAAATGCATATCTGTATAAATGTATATGATCCCATAAAACTACAATAAATAAACAATATGTCTTTGAATATCTTTAATGAAATGCAATTCACTGACAATGAACATAAAAACAACTACTGCACCACTGGGGCATCAACCCACGCGCTTAATTTATTATTTGCCATACCAAAACAAACTTTATTTACTCATACAGAAAGTTCATTCTTTTTTTTAGGAAAATTTACGCGTGGGGTCGTAGATGTTACCACAAAAATTCAGTCTTTATTAATATTGACACAGAGTTCGTTTTGCTATTGGCAAAAAATGACGCGCCAAGGTCGAAGCCCCAATGTGGGAGGCTTAATACAATGGACAGGCCAGTCCTAGTGTGGATTCCACAGCAACTATATATTATGTAATTATTTTGTTAAATAAAGTTTTTTATTTGTTTATTATTTTACAGGCTACTACAATAATGAATATAGGGTTTTATACATCCCCATTCATTTGTACGTATGTGGTAAAGCGTGGGTTCTTCAGTATTGATGAGATGAGGTTTGGTGGAAGAATCATCGGAAGCATTGGATGTCTATTAGCGATATCATTCATGCTCCGCGCATACGGCAGGGCATGCAGTCCGAAGTATGTCCAATTCCTAAGAGCACTCCGCAGTCCGACATCTGATAAGAAGGAGTACATAAATAAGATTAGAGAGTTTGACTTTGAATTCTACGCCTGGCCCTATAGCTACAAATTGCCCGTTATGGAAAAGTAAGTAATTTTATATTATGAAACTAGCAGTGCCTGATTAAAGTAACTTGATGCCCTAAGCCTATGGGCTAATCTGCCCTTGTGGGCTCCCCTATCCTTAAGTGAACTACAAAGAATTAATTGAAAACGGGGTAACCACCTACGAGCGAGCGATTGGAAGTGTGGTCACAACTGCGACCGAACCGAACGTCAACGACAATTTAAAACGCGCGAATTTTGAAATTGCTGTAACTTTCTTGTCCTCGTTTTTTTTTCTTGGTTGTCTCTGGTGCCCCCCTAGACGGGATGCCCTAAGAAATTGCTTATAAGCTTATAGTGTAATCCAGGACTGGTAACTAGAGGATACCCGGCTTGTGCTACTACGTTGAATAGACCGAATGTGCCTGGTTTGCCGAATGGCAATGTGCCGAATGCTTTGGTTTAGTGGTCTAAAACCATCTTAGCATTATTGCATTTCTAATGAAACAGGTTTGCAGCGCATCTTTTATAATGGTTTCAGAGTCTATAAAGGACATTGGTAAAAAAAAAGTGTTATAAATAATAAAGGTCTCGCCACACTGTTGCGTTGGGCGTTGCGGGTTCGACTACCGCTGAGACAAGATTCGGAAATGTATGTTACCCATAGAAGCTTTGCTTTGTTTGGGATCATGTGTTGTATGGCGATATTTGTTGTTGTGTGGTCAAGTGGGCAGTATCTACTGAATAAATAAAAAATCTGGAGTAACAAAGGGGGAGACCTCAACCCAGGATCCACTTAGCATGGTGATATATTTCAGGCCCTGGTCGTTCAAGCATCCGTTTAGCAGCACCGCCAACGCCGACCTGCCGGTGTACAAGCGAGGGCCAATCCAGTTGCTTGCGTTTATCGCCACGCACACCTTCGGACTTCGACTCATCTATCCGGGCTCGCTGGCAATCATACATCATCTTTTATGTAAGTCCTATCATACCGGGTTAGTGCTACTTGGGGTATATAAAATTGAATGATGGGACGTGAACAATATTTTAGAGAATTTAATGCTACAAAATATAATACAGGTTGAATTGAGAACCCACCCCTTTCTTGAAGTTGGTTTAAAGAACTAATTAATAAAAATGTTTTATAAATTTATACTTAGTATTGTTATACTAAATATAAATTTATATAACATTTTTATTTAAATAAGTATTTTAACTTTATTTCAATTGTAAATAGTTGTTGTAAATAAATGAATATAATTCTTAAATTTCCACAGTCACTTTAACATTCGAAGGGCGAACTCAACTAGTCGAAGGGCACAAAGGGCAGCGCTCCAAGCTCGGCACGGCCGACGGGAACGACATTGATACCATGTTTGTGGACAATCGGTCCAACAACTCCACCAACGGCAACATACTAGTGGTGTGTTGCGAAGGAAACTCGGGATTTTATGAGATTGGTATCATGATGACACCGGTGAAGGCTGGGTACTCTGCATTGGGCTGGAATCACCCTGGATTCGCTGGAAGTACGGTAAGTTTTTCCTATTATTTAAAGTCGGCGCCTTAAATTAATCTCGTATTTCCGACATCCACTCGGATCTCATTCATATCTCTTTTTACACACTCCATCCATCTTTTCTTTGGTCTTCCTCTCAGTCTGTATCTATCCACATTCGTATCTCACGGCCATAATTATAGATACGACCGTCTTAAGCATATTCGTATTTTGTACTGGACATGGCTCGGTTTGACGTCATTTTCTCGACGAATCTGACAGTTAAAAGAGATAAACTTATGTCTACGCGGTCATGCTACAGGGCGTGGATACGATACATATCGAGCTCAAACCTGGTCCATTTTTGACGGATTTATTAATGAATTAACTGTCAAAAATTAAAACTATTGTTAAAAATAATGGTGCAAGACAGGCGGTGGTAAATGGACATGGCAGTTGATCTAGCCAGTAAGTTATTGATGCTGTTGAATTGTTTTAGTAAGCAGCTTGTGTCTGTGTCGCCAGGGTCTGCCGTACCCATCCCAGGAGCACAGGGCCATAGATGTTGTGATGCTGTACGCGATCAATGAGCTCGGATTTCTTCCGGAGAACATCGTGTTGTTCGGCTGGAGCATCGGCGGGTACCCAGCAACCTGGGCCGCTGTCAACTACGGCGTCAGGGGACTTGTAAGTACATACTCGTGACAGCAGTTCATCTACCCACGTTCCTGGCAACACTGATGTCTATGGACAAGGATAGACGTGATACCCTACTAGGCTAGTGCGTGGAGGTGGCGACCAGAGTCATTGATAGAAACAAGACCTGAAGCAGAAAGAGGCCAGCTGTCAACTTTTTGTCAATACACTACACTGATCCGCGCAATGGGTAGTAGGGAAACTCTGTTATTTTATTTTTATCATGTTTTATATGTTGTATATTATCCTTGTCCATAGCCCTTTGCTATTTCACTGTCTTTTTTTTTTACGTTGTTATATTTTTAGACGGGTTTACTTTTTTATTGTGTATTTTACCCGACTTTTACAAATTTTTAATAAAAAAAAAATTGACTTTTTATTTATTTTCAATAAAAATAATCCAGGCTGGATAAAATATTTTACACATACTAAACATAAGGCTAATTTGTCGACATTAATAGCGCTTTCAGATAAGCGTTCCTTTTATTGCGCGTATTCGGTCGTTTCGGTATACGCGCGTACGCGGTCTTGTCTTGACATGCATGCTAACACCACTGAACGCACTCCGAAAAACGACCTTATACAGGGCCTATCAGAAGTCCGAAATAATACTTTGGGTACATATAATGTAGCTCATATGTGGATGCTTAGTGAAGACAGTTTATACCTAACTGTCGTAGTTTCCGAGTTATAGACCTTTGAATATTTATCACAGGTATCGTGTTCTGGCCTGAGCCACATTCAGCAGTGTAAACTACGTATATAAGGGGCGACTACAAATATTCACAAAACAGAACATGCAAACTTTATGTAGGATTCGAGATATTACGAGTAACAGAAATTGACGACGAAAAAAGAGTTGGTAAAACATGTTCGAGCTTCAATCAAATTTTTGGACCATTCAGTTGTATACCCGATACTGATGCAAACGTCAAAGTATTATTTCGAATTACTGAAACATCTTGTTTATTCTTGTATAAAACGCTAATTGGAATAGGTTCTAAATTAATGAATGTCTTAGATTCTCGACGCGACGTTCGATGATGTGCTCCCTCTTGCCGAGAGACAGATGCCCACCTCGTGGAAACTACTCGTGAAGGAGGTGATTCGGACCTACGTGGACCTGAACGTGTCTAAGCTGCTTGCCGAGTACAGCGGACCAGTGCATATCGTGAGGAGGACTGAAGACGAGATTATGAACTTGATGTAACGTATGAAACATATCGAGGGGTTTGACGGCTGTTGGACGTAAGCGACACTGGGGCGATATTGGCTTATATACATATTTGGAATCAGCTAATTTTTCTGCGCAGAATAAGTATGCTGCCTTGTAAAATTAAAAAAAAATCGCTTAGGTCAAATAGCCTTTCACTGATTAAAATGAGATTCGCACATGAAACCCAGAAGTGCGAGCCGGGGTTCGAACCTGCACACTTTGATTGCAATTATTTATTAAATTAAACATACAGATTATATTAGGTTTTTTTTTTGACATGAGGGGGGGCTGGGGGCTGACTTGGCACCCTGGCGGCGTATATCCTTAAGGCTGGTTTTAGTCTTACGCCGACGGCACGCGCACCGTCAGCGCTGATGGGTCAATTTGTATGTACTTAAAGGTAGCGTTTTTGAGTCGCGCTGACCGCTCAGCGCTGACGGCCGAACGATCACCGCTGACAAGCTACGCGCCGACCGTCAGCGTGACAGGAAAACCAGCCTAAGACGGCCCCGATTATGAAAGCATTGTACATTTCGTATTTGCAGACAAGATGAGCTCACATCGAATCGCGGCAACAATATCGTGATGGATTTATTCCGGTACCGACACCCTGAGATAAAGGAGGAGCCGGCGGGCATAAGCACATTGTGCAAGCTGGTGACCATGCGGGTGTCCCAACGGGACGACTTCGAGCGGTATATGGCAACATCCGCCGAGAAGAAACTACTGAAATTGGTGAGTCTTCATTCATAAGCTCATCTTCGGCCCTTTCTTATAATTCTTTAGATTATATATCGAGGGGTAAAAATTTGACTTGAGCGACATCTTTTTAACTTTACAGGAGAGCATACTCACTGCTCTTTTTAACTTTACAGAAGAGCATACTCACTGCTCTTTTTAACTTTACAGAAGAGCATACTCACTGGCATATAGCAGTGGTAGCCGAGTGGTCGAACGCACGCTTTGCAAATCAAAGTGTGCAGGTTCAAACCCCGGCTCGCACCTCTGGGATTTATGTGCGAATCTCATTTTCATCCGAGATTATCACTTGCTATGAAACGGTGAAGGAAAACATCGTGAGGAAACCTGCACGTCTGAGGGAACTTGTCTAGTTCTCGATAGATGTGTGAAGTCTGCTAACCCGCACTAGGCCCGCGTGGTGGACTGTAATCCTCCTCACATTGAGGGGAGGCCCGTGCCCAGCAGTGGGACGTTAAAAGGGCTGTAGTAGTAGTAGTAGTATACTCGACGCACAAAAATTTGCTGATTCCAAATATGTATACATATAAGCCAATATCTCCCAAAGGTGTCGCTTAAGTCAAATTGCCTTTTACCCTTCGATATTATTTGGTGCATTACCAAAACAAACTATATCACACACGCGTGGGGGCATTCACCATACAAATTAAATCTTTATGCATATTGGAACAGAGTTTGTTTTGTTATTGGCAAAAAGTTTAACGGACGCGTGTCGCCGGAACCTTCAGTGGCAGACAGTTGATTTTATAAGGAGTCACTTGGGGTACTTTACAAAAAATCCTATATTCCAAGCAGATAAAGTTGCAGGCAATAACTAGTTAAAAATCGTGTGGAATTCGCTCGCTCCTTTGTGTTTAGGGATTACGTTTTTGTTTTCAGATATCGAGATACATGACGGACTTCCGATCCACCCACTGCACGCCATTGCCCGAGGAACACTTTCAGTCGATCATGAATAAACTTGATGACATGATGGATTAATTAACCTTTCAAATTATAGGGTTATAGCACGGGCTTTCTCGGCATGTGTACTCTTTCGTATCGCATCATAATTGTACATTCCCCTCGTATTTAAAAAAAATCCCGTTATATTAACTACCTACATGACAGCCAAACAAGGTCTTGATTTTATTTTTCTAACATTTATAGTTAGTAAGATATATAGAAACAGATCTGTGTGTCTTCGTCATTTCTGGGGAGATTCGTTTCCGTTATTTGCTTGTTAGCTAATATTATTTATTTTAGAAAAAAAAAAGTTAAAAATCGTTTTGAATCTATTAACGAGAATTAGGCACCATTTTTTATGTCGTTGTTTTCTTTTTATCAAATATCTTTATTTATGCAAGTACCTCTAGTAGGTACTTGCATAAATAAAGATATTTGATTGAAAATTGTGGCTCATAACGACTTTGAAATTTTGTAAATTGTACTTTTTTGGCTTTTCCAACTCAAAAGGTTGCTGACCCCTGTACTATATACTATATACTTTTGTTATATCAATTTTGGAAGCTCATTATCGAACGTGCATGCAAGACTTTATGATCTGTAAATGACCAATACACTTGCAGATAAATCTTTATGAGGACTTTGTTATTGGACGGAACATCCTATTCATTTGTGGGTACCATCTCTATTAATTTATTCTTTGTGTTTTTATTTTTATTAGTTTATCAAATTAAAGTAATATTTGAATACTGCTTAAGACGAGGTTGTTTTCCCTCATTGTGAATAACTACACGAAGATGAGATATACACCTTAAAAAAACTATCCCGGTGGTTTATAGGTATTATTTGATAATAGTATAATTTAAAATATGCAATAAATGTCTATGTCACGCGTACGGTCGATAATAGTATAACACATTACATTTGGTCCTTTGTGGGTGAAAGTATCAAAGTTTGTTTTTATTTTAACGGTTAAAGATGCTTAAGAATTATACCCTCATGATTATACAAAGCTATGATTGTTTTACAGTATTGTAGAACAATTATAATACTCAATAAAGCTTCTGTAGTATGATTGAATGTAGGGTATAGTGTATGTCATGATAGCAATTTTGTCCTTTATTGTTATTTTTTTCTATTTAGTACATTTTTAAATATAATTATTAAAAAATACATTTAAAAATATAAAAAATAGATCCCCACTGGCATTTGGAACAGGGTCCTAGTTACCAGTGGTTAGGGCTCCAGAGACAGGTACTTCTTCCCAAGGCGAGCCGTCTCCATAAGTACCGCCTTCTGCATCTTTTTATTAATAAAAGTTCCTTTAATATTTTGCAATTTATAATGTTTATATTTTTAGCATTTACGGTGGAGGCGAGATGCTTTGCATGTCTTTCAACCGGGTGATATGTTTTAATTTTAATTACTTGTAGTTGTTATATTTGTCTGGAATATATTACGTAGGTATATTGGTCGAAACTAGACTTTTTCATATGTTTATTGTATTTTTTGCACGATAAAAAAGAAAATTGTTTTCTCATATTTACGCGAATACTACACATTGAAATAAAACTATTTTACATATTAAAATAGTGATATAGTAAATAAACGCGATAAAATCCGTAAAATAGTTTTATTTCCATATAAATGAATTTAAGTTACGGGTTGGTTAGAGTCCCCTTGATATAATTGGCAGTGAACATGAATTAAAAACCATATTTATTACAATTTTAATTCAATTATATACTATAGTATAAGTACTTTTTTTTACGCTATTCGTTTGGTTTTTTTTCATGTGCCTGCACAAACATTGTTATTATGCCAGTAGGGAGCTACTTACTTTTATTTTTATTTAATGGCCTCTTTTCATTGAGAGCCTGCCTGCCTACCTCCTTAATTATTTTAGCAGACTTCGTAAAACGAAGGCACGGTTACGGTTGACGAAGTATCTACTTACAATTATGTTTAAGTAGGTACCTACAGTTGTTTTTTTGTTTATATTCTAATTGCCTACATGAGAGAGGCTCTATTTATATTTCTTATAATGTTTCCGTACGAAAAATTATGTAATACCCTAATTATATTTAATTTATATTTTGTCATTTAATTGCCCATATCTTCACTGCTATAGTAGTAGGGGAGCCCATGAAGGGATTTCGGGACTTACTAAAGAGCGGCTGATTAATATTCAGGGGGATACCTTGAACCCGGCTAAGTACCTCCACCAAATATGAACCCCATATATAAGGCCGCCCGTCAAGGATAAAGGATCAGATTAGTAAAAAAAATTGATCATCAGAAATTCTCGAGCGCGTCACATTAAGGGAGGGTGAGTTAATTACATGCTAAAAAGTGTATATTCCACTAATCTGACAATTTGAGAGTGAAGTAAAGGGGAGGGCTACAAAGTTATAAAAAAAAACCGTCAGAGGTTTCGTCATTCTCGAGCGTGGCTATTTTTTTTTCAATGAAATAATTCAAGAATATCAAAAAATATATAATCTGACGATTTCAACAAGCCGAAGTAACAAAAATTCGTCGATAAAGTTTAATGCGTGCAGCTGCGTGATGCCTATATCTCTCTCCGCGTTTCTATTCATCTCTCATTCTTTCTCTATATATTACTCTCTCACTCCGTCCCCATTTTGCATGTTATTTCCTGAGCTTTTTTTCAATGATTTAAAAAAATTAAAATTTGTTTTTTGTCAGATTAGGCGAATCCCTCTAGCTAGATAATCGTCAGATTAAGAGACAGCACGTCTAGGACATAAAGACGCCTGTCGCGCTTGAATATTTCAAAACGGTGAATTGTTTTGCACATTATAATAATGGCCGTGAATAATTGCGTCACATCGAAATCGTCAGATTATTGTGTGAGAGCTTTTTTTAGGTTCATTTAACACCCCCTTAGACAATATGACAACATTTTTAATAAAACACATTTTAAAGAAATAAACATACGTACTTTGAAAAATACGCAGGACATTGATGCTATCAATATCTGACGCGCTCGAGTATGTCCATGCAACAGTATTTTTTTACATATTTGAAAATCTATAGCCGCTCCCCCCACCGATGAAAAGGTATACATTACATAACATTTTTTTCTTATCATCTAAGCTTTGCAACCCAATAGGACTCGACGCTTGAGTAAATCCTCATTTAGATCCTGGGCTCCCCTACTAGATATTTTAAAATAATATTACTTTCGCATATACATGCGTATCGAGAATGTAGGATACGGTAAAATGCGCGTGAGGTTTCGGTAGTTAACATGATTTATAATTAATAACCAATTTATAATTACTGTTAGACATTTGTGTCTCCTACTCGTATATAAACTTTTTGTAGTGTTCTAAGGCCGGAACACAAATGTTGTGTTATAATATTCGAATTCTATCACCCAGGTTCATAAAAACTTCAATCCATAGATAGAACTAACAAAGATTTCTATAAATGGGAAATATAAGCACTTTAGTTTATTACAGTGCCTGCTTCACATGGATGAAATATTTCTATAAATTTGGGAATAAATTTGTCTATGCCTGTAGGCAGGTATATCTTATGTGGTCTGACTTTACTGAGCATCTATAAATCAGCTTTTAATATTCAAACTTCTGGTATGTACCAATTGCATTCATCATGTATATCCTATGTTCTTTTGTTTTAATTTTTTAGTATAGGATGCAATGGTATTCGTTTAATCATATCAATAAATTAGGATTCATGGCCAAAGCATTTATAATGAACTATTTCTTCGAGGTGTTTGGATCTATTATTATTTTATTTATTTTTGTTGTAGAATAAGATTAATAAAAATTACTTATGATTTTTTGTTTAATTTTCCATTTCGTTTGCGTTTATTGGAATAGCAGACGTGAATGTAACTTAAGTAACAATGAGCATCCCTCAACTTAATATCATGAATGACTTGGGTTGGGAATAACAAAATATGGCAAGTTTAAGATAACAATGAAAATAGGATCCCAAAAGCTTTGGTTGCAACTCCTGTACTAATGTTCTTTCCAATATATTGTATTGTAGGTGAGAACCTACAACAATCCTTCAATTTTCAGAAAGTTCAATATCTACTTAGAAGAACACTTTACTGAAAATGTGGTTGCTTTTAGAGCCATGGGGTGCTAGGTCAGACAACTTCGTGTGCTCGGCCCATTGCAACTTCTGTAGAATCGCCATATCTACAGATGGTGACGATGGGTGCGAGACGGTGCATCCTGGTTATTCGTCGATAATCGCTCCTCGGAGGGAGATTGTCGGCGAATGGCGAATAGTCTGACAAGGTGTGGCATCCGAGTGGTTATCCTGGCACTCTCTCCATATTCCAGAAGAATGTCATCAAAGACATCATACCTGAACGGTTTTTACCGCGAGGCCGTCAACGGCGCCGATGGGGACTGCGGGGAATGCGATAGCGGCCCCGCGGTCCCTGTCATTGGTCGAGTCGAGATAGGCGGAGTGTGGTTTTAGTTGGTAAACCGTGAAAGCAGCAGGAGTTGCCGTTTGGGGGTTCTCCCCAGGGGCATTCCGAAATCAGCATTCGTGGTCAAGACTGTACCCTTGTTTTTTTTTTTAATGGCCTCTTTCCATTTAGTCCGGCCTAATGAGAGACTACCAATGTCAACGTAGTGGCGAAGATTATCACTCTAGACTAGATAAGTAATTGGTCTATAGACCAATTATTTATCTATGGCTGAAGTATATTTATATCAATGATATTCTAGTAAAACAGACATGTTTTGAGCGCGCACTAGTGAAGACTCGAATTCAACCCAATAAGACGTATAGTCTTAAGTCTATGTCACGCATGGCCACGAGCAACACCGTTTGTTGGGACAAATCATAAAATTTAAAAAATGCCATCGTGTGTTTTTAAGGTGTACCAATTATTATACCAACTTTAATAAAATACAAGGGATCTCATACATAAGTACGCAATATACCTCAATTTACTAAGATATTCAATTTTTTTAATGCAAACAATAATTTTTATTACACACATAGATTATAAGTGCAGATGTAAATATCTTTAAGGCAGTAAAGTCATCGTTGCCTCACAGAAGTTTTCCTTTATTCTAGACTTGCATTAATTATTCATTTTGTATTATATAATATAATAATTGATATAATTAGAAATTGAACATCTCATGTGTGGGAAAAGAAACTATCAATGGTTTATCATTACCATAATGTAATAAATCACTGAGAAATATTAAAATAAAGCTATTACAATTTTTAACAAAAATGATTAGGTGTGAAATATGTGTTGATGCTTTATGTACTAATGAAAAATTGTGGTTCCAATAATTAATTCTAATATATTTGATCCACTTCTTGAACATTCCAGACAACAGGCACCTGCTTTTAATCATCGCATACATTTAATTAAAACCATAATTGATAAATACACCTCCATCCATTCCGCTCATAGACATAATCCTGAAATAAAAAAAACTCTCTAAGAGACAGAAAATAAATAAATTGAATCTTTTCGAAGGTGTATGTGTGTGTTCGATTTAGTAAAAGATAAATATTTTTTTTCTTTTACATCGTGTTTTATTTCTCACCAACCTACCTTTAGTACTATTTATAAGGTTATGTTTGTATAGAAATGTAATGAGACAGAAGGTACAAACACTCGGTTTGTGTAAAAGCAGTGGTAGCCGAGTGGTCGAACGCACGCCTTGCAAATCAAAGTGTGCAGGTTCAAACCCCGGCTCGCACCTCTGGGTTTATGTGCGAATCTCATTTTCATCCGAGATTACCACTTGCTATGAAACGGTGAAGGAAAACATCGTGAGGAAACCTGCACGTCTATAGAAAGGCGTGTGAAGTTCACCAACCCACACTGGGCCAGCGTGGTGGACTATAGCCCAAAAAAATCTCCCTCGTATTGAGGGAGAATGTGCCCGGTATAATGGCAATAGGCTCGCCCCCTATTACATTGGGACCAAAATACATCGGCGAAGTGTGGGTGCACTACAGTGCACCTCTGCCTACCCCCTCGGGGAATACAGGCGTGATGATGTATGTATGTATGTTGTACCTTCTGTCTCATTAAATTTATTAGTCTTTGATACTAACATGCGGATTGGTTGTCAGATGAATGTTACATCCGCGGAACACTTTTTTCGGTTGTTTTGTGCGTGTATAACATATCTGTTACTATATAGAATATCAGTGATTTATATCTAAAGATTGCTACTTGTACGAAATATCATACTTCATACATCTCTATTTATGTACGTCATAGTGACGTTCAGTTATGACGTTGATTGATCGTTTATATCAAATCAAATTGACATTTTATTTTTCCGGATTGGTCGGTTTCGGTGATATTTTGTCGAAAATCTTAAAAAAAATAGCGAAAAATACACCAGTATTGTAATATTAAAAATGTTATTGTAGTAAACACAATAATTCAGCAACGCAGTGTATATTTAAGCCGATAGATTCAAAATTACGTCTAAGTAAGTTATACAAAATTTATTAAATTTGATTTCCACTTAACTATAAAACAATTTGCACGTGACTTTCTATAGTTAACTATAAAAACATTTTTGTGTATGACTATGTAATATATTATTTTGCGAAGGTAATTATGATAAAATTCTGACAATATGTTATGCAATACGTATAACTCGTTTTGTCCTTTAACCTTGGTAACTCAGGTATACGCTTTTGAACACCTACACAAAATTTATTCACCTTCCAGCTATTATGAGGTCAAGTACATGTACAACCTACGTGGAAATCTAAGTAACCCACACGAAAAATTGTGTACATTTCATAGTTCACCAATTATCGCCTTACACTGGGCCTAGCAAACTAGAAAATGTATATCATAATACAACATCACGCCTATATTACCCGAAGGGGTAGGCAGTGGTGCACTGCAGTGCGCCCACACTTCGCTGATGTATTTTGGTCCCAATGTAATAGGGGGCGAGTCTATTGTCATTATACTGAGCACATTGTCCCTCAATACGAGGGAGATTTTTGGGCTATAGTCCATCGTGCTGCCCTAGTGTAGTGTAGTCTATAGCCCTATAGACGTGCAGGTTTCCTTACCATGGGAGTGGTAATTTCGATTGAAATTGAGATTCACACTCAAACCCAGAGGTGCGAGCCGAACCTGCATTTGAACCTGCACACTTTGATTGCAAGGCATGCGTTTGACCACTTGCCTAACACTGCTTTTTGCGAAATGTACTCTGTGATAGTATGTAAAAAGATTGAATTCCTTTGATGAACGCCTAGTGACCACTTGTGCCAGTCATGATATTTACTTGAAAAATAAGCTTTTTCTACGAGTTAATACAGTTTGTTATGCAAACAATCGGGTTAGATGTGAATTTATACGCGCCTGTGGATTTTGGTCTTAATTCTGAGCTTCTGCAAATTTTCTTGTACAATATTGCATTTAAGCCACAAACCATTAATAATCTTGCATGACATATACTACTTATAACCCCTTGTACCTTAAAATTAATAGAAATTGTTACATATTTACAATGCCATTACCAAGCTAATTATATTTTGCTGTCTTTCTCTTAGCACAAAACTAAGTGTATTGCCTTCCATCTTAATTCCATCTTAATAATGCATGAGCAAGATGGCAATACTTTTAGTGCTGTGAAATTTAGTTCACTTATAGTTCTTTGTACCAAAGAATCGTCAAAATGTTTTAAGTATTATAAATCATTGTCTAAAGTTACCTACAAATTTATAGAAATTTCGAGATATCTCTAAATGCACTTATTTATTTTTATTAAATTTATTTGTATCACTGCTGTCAATGGATTGTAACTATCTCTAAATAAACATGTAAAGAATTAGTTGATGGTCGCAGTATAACATTGAGACATTGAGGCAGATTAAATGGAAAAAAGAAATCTTAAACTGCTCTGTCTGCTGCATAGTATCTATGTATTTATGTGTATAACTAACTGACACCACTAAAATTTCAGGACATGTCGCACATTAACGACTTGCTAGGTGTGCTGCGGGGACTCCGGCTTGTGGCAGAAGCGGGTGCCAAGACCCAGCAAGAAGCCCTCTCCATATTATGGAATAACTCTAGCTTTAAGCCACTCATACAGAACTGCTCGACTAACTCCCTACCATCTATTAAACCCAACCCTGATCTTACTAAAGACATTCTCGAACGAGCCATGGTGGTCGTTCATGGCTTTAGACAGTACGCTATTATGCATGTTCCTAACTTGACGACTGACATTGATAATAGACCGGAAATGGACGCTCAGCTGAAGGAGGAAATCGAAGAGTTGAATCGGGAGTTTAATAAGACGTTTGAGAGCCTTAACAAAAGTCAAACGAAGCCGGCTGCTAGTGACGAGTATGTGGCACCTTTGGAGGAGATTCTCAAGGAAACTCCGAGACAGATGGTCCAGGAAGCTAGAGTACAAATGACGCCGAGTAGTTCGCAGACTGATGCGACGCCTGGTGTCCCGAAGCCGGTCGCTAAGAAAAAGATTAGAGTTTCAGTAAGTATGACTTATTAATTTCTCACGATTACGTGTTACTAGGATTATCTACTATTGAGTATTGATGTTTATTTAGTGGCTGTTCGCCATAGATATAAGAAAAGTACGACCCACGCCGCTCACATTGAAAGTGAAGCAATGTAATGGCAAAAAAAAATCAGCGCACTTTTGAAAACTTTCTGTCTGGGAATAGGTTGCCCTCAAAACTTAAACAATGCCATTTTAAACTCATTGTTTGTTGCAAAATTGCACTATGACCTTTGTTAAGAATACTGCATCCGACCTTTTAACCACAAGATGATGTCATACTGAATGTTTGCATACAAATGCTGTGATCATGCTTCGAGGAATTACGGAAAAGGGTTGATGTAGTCAATATTTATGAGATTCAATATACCTAAGGTCATATCTCCTCTCCTCTCCATAGTCAAAATATTATCCAATAATTTGCACATCTGCGATGACATATCCCAAATATTAAACCGATCAATATGTCACAAATCACAATGGCTACATTTGAAATAATGTGAGAGTGACTTATGGCTACACAGGTCCAATAAGCAAATTTAAACTTATTATTACTTTTTAATTACTATAGCCCTTTTAACGTCCCACTGCTGGGCACGGGACTCCCCTCAATGCGAGGTGGATTGAGTCCATAGTCCACCACGTTGTGGGTGGGCGGAGTTCACACATGTTCCCTCAGACATGCAGGATTCCTCACGATGTTTTCCTTATGTTTTCCTTCATCGTTTCATAGCAAGTGATAATCCCGGATTAAAATTAGATTCGCGCATGAAACCGATAAGGCAATAAAGTGACTATGGTTATAGACCATTACATAAACAAAATGTATTTCTTTTTTTTAGCATAGTAGTACACGCCGGGTATCCGCTTGTAAGAAATACATGATTTAACCTTGACTTTGACTTTGCTATGACCTGTGTCAAGGGTGGTGTAATTTTTTTTTCTATGGGACTAAGCCCGCCACACCTTCCCACCACTGTTACTCCTGTAAGCCAGGATCGACAGCGGTGTCCATTGAAGACACCGAGGTTTGACTCGCGGCGAGTCCTGGGGAAAATAGTTAAAAGAAAAACTTATCCATGTAAGCTATTGAAGAGGGATTGGCTGAAAATCAGCGCTGGGGGAAGCAACGCCCCTCCAGCTTGTGCTGAGCAAATACCTTTTCGGCACAGTTCGCACTGAGCTCTTTTCTTTTTTTTTATCTATTTCTAAGGTTTGCATTCTCTGTGTTCTTTGCATCTGTGTTGAATAAATGTTTTTTTATTTCTTTCTTCTTTCTATTATTTGTAATTTTCCATTGTAGTTGAGCGAGAATTCCAAGGCTCGCGTGGTGCCGTCCTCGCGCATCGGACGGATGATATCGTTCGGGTCGCTGGCGGCTGGCCTGGGCGTCGGCACCGTGGCCCAGTACGCCAGGAACACCTTCCAATCGGTGACGGGAAACGTCGATGAGTCGGCCAATGCATTCCTATCGCCGGCCAACGCTGAGAGGATTGTGGATACGCTTTGTAAAGTTAGAGGTAACACATATTTCATATTTTTTTTTTGAAATTATTGCTCATGCTAAAAATATCTGTATTGATTGATATATAAAGCTTATTCTTCAATGTAATGCGACAGCGCGAGATGCATGCCTTGTACCATAGAAATTCAATCTTTATGCCTGTTGACACAGAGTTCGTTTTGGTATTGAGATTAATTTTGTCGCTTGAGGGTCGACGATCCAGTGTGCCTTTAGTTGAAGAATGAACTTTTTCTATGAGTCCATACAGTTTGTTTTGGTGTGGCGAGAAATATCACGCCCTATAGCTTTACTATGTCCAATTGTTGTATAGGTGCGGCTTTAAAACTGGGCCAGTTGCTCAGTATCCAGGACGATACGATGATATCACCCGAACTGCAGCGGATATTCGAGCGCGTGCGGCAGTCTGCGGACTTCATGCCCTCCTGGCAGGTGGAGAAGGTACTCAGCACTCAGCTCGGCCCGGAGTGGAGGTCCAAGGTGCAGAGCTTCGAAGCGAAGCCGTTCGCCGCCGCTTCTATCGGTAAGTACCTCGATAATGCTCATACACAGAGCTTGCATTATGTATACACGCTGTATCAGATGCCCAAGATAATATTTCAGATACGCATATGGTAGCCTGGTAGCTAAAATACAGGCTGTATCAGAAGTCTAAGTCAAAGTAATTTATTTGCGAATACAGGTTCGTTCTAAGGTGACATAGGTACTCCTACTACAGCCCTTTTAACGTCCCACCTCTGGGCACGGGCCCCCCCTCAATGCGAGGGAGATTCGGTAGTCCACCACGCTGGCCCAGTGCGGATTGGCAGACTTCACACATCTATCGAAAACTAGTCAAGTTACCTCAGACATGCAAGTTTCCTCACGATGTTTTCTTTCACTGTTTCATAGCAAGTGATAATCTCGGATGTAAATGAGATTCGCACATAAATCCCAGAGGTGCGAGCTGGGGTTTGAACCTGCACACTTCGATTGCAAGGCGTGCGTCCGACCACTCGGCTACCACTGCTATATCAGTATCGGATGTACAGCTGATTGGTATAAAAAAATATTAAAATTTGAATATGTTGTTTTTTAACTTTTTGTCCCCGATTTTAAAAACTTGAAATATTCAATAACAAAAGGAACCGTATTAAGTCACTGAAAAAGTTCATTCTTCAACGTGATGACATTGAAAGCGCGAGGGTATTTTGACCACATTAATTCAGTCTTTATATACATTGACACAGAGTTTGTTTTGCTAAAAGTCTTGACACCCCAGTGTGCATGGGGCTTAATGCTTAAAATGCCCAATTTTTGCGCAGGTCAAGTGCACCTGGCTACACTGCACAGTGGGCAGGAGGTGGCAGTGAAAGTGCAGTACCCCGGCGTGGCGAAAGGCATCAACAGTGACATTGACAACCTAGTGGGAGTGATGAAGGTAAATAAATATAAATATAACGCCAGACAACACATACTCATCGTATGAATCCAAATTAAGCAACGCTTGTACTATGTTACACCAAACGCAACCTCAACTGAGAAGATCCGACAAGAAACTCAGCAAGCTAATATTTATTTTACTTTCCTTTTTTTAAATCTATCAAGTGTGTTGCCATTAGAGCTGCTTTTAATAATAATAATACTTTAAGGTACTATCGGGCCCTTCATGGGCCCGATGTAGATCTTGCGGCCTCCGTGGCCTGGCTACGATTCGGCGACCTCTTTGGGGAAACCGAAGGTTTTGTCTGTGCAATTATGGACGAAGTTGTGATGACGAACAACTACCGGAAATATATTCTTCGGGATGGCACCATCGACATTTGTCGGGCATGTCATCGCCCTGGAGAATCCCTGAGGCATATCATCTCCGGTTGTTCGCGTCTCGCAAATGGTCAATATTTACACAGACACAACCAAGTAGCCAGGATTATCCACCAGCAACTTGCCCTGAAATATCGCCTTGTGACATCCGAGGTACCGTACTACAGGTATGAACCACAACCAGTTCTCGAAGAAGGTCATATCTCATTGTATTGGGACCGATCTATCATCACAGACAGGACTATTGTAGCCAATAAGCCTGATATTGTGCTGATAGATCGCCAAGAGCGCCGTGCAATGATTGTCGATATCACTGTCCCCCATGACGAGAATCTCGTGAAGGCCGAGAAAGATAAAGAAAGCAAGTATCTTGATCTGGCTCACGAGGTTGTTGACATGTGGGACATTGATGCGGCAATCATTGTACCGATAGTCGTTTCCGCCCATGGCTTATTAGCCAAGAGCCTCGACAAACACCTAAAGAGGCTCGCGTTAGGCAGCTGGATCAAGGGACAGATTCAGAAGGCGGTACTTCTGGAGACGGCGCGCATTGTGAGGAAGTTCCTCTCTCTGGAGCCCTAACCACTGGTAACTAGGACCCTGTTCCAGATGCCGGTGGGGAACTGTTTTTTATATTTTTAAATGTATTTTTTATATATATATTTAAAAATGTAATTTATAAGAAAGATAAGATATAAAGGAATAATACTTTAGTAAGGCAACACACGTTACACTTTGACATGACAGTTAATATTTCGATTTTTATTTGGTATCCAAATAATCCGAGATATTGTTATAATATATACCTTTTTGTGATAATTTAGTTTTTATTTTAGTTTTGAATTTATTAATTTGCAAATCTCTGATTTCTTTTGAAAGTTTATTTATATAGCGTATACTTTGCCGCATAAAAGAGTCGTTTGTTCAGTCTACCTAGGCAAAGCCGTTTTCATTAAGGCATGTTTGCCTGGTAATAAGGACGCCCATTGTTGCACTTAATTATTGTTATTTTTTATTGTACATGCACAGTTTGTATTTCTCTAAGAGGTGGAACAATAAAAAGGTATCTTTGATTCAGGTGTGGAACATGTTCCCTAAGGGCATGTTCATAGACAACATAGTGGAGGTTGCGAAGAAGGAGCTCGCATGGGAGGTGGACTACGTGCGCGAGGCGGAGTGCACGCGCAAGTTCAAGCGACTACTCGCACCCTATCCCGAGTACTTCGTGCCGGATGTCATTGGTCATTATTTTACGCTCAAACTATACATAACATAGCACTCAAACTATACATGACATAGCACTCAAACTATACATAACATAGCACTCAAACTATACACAGCTTTTATCTGTGACTTAGTCCTCGCACACTAAGATTATACAATATCGTTATAAATAGAAATCGGATTATATGCACTACATATCAAAATACCAAAATATGCATGCAAATATGCACTAAAAAGGGGCGAAATATGCACAAAATATGCACAATTAATATCTGAGTAGTTCCAAAGCGCGACAAATGGAGTACTTGGTATTATTTTTTTATTTTTTTCCGGGCCTCTATCGATCCGGCCCGCGTGCTCACCTCTGATGTGGGGGTCAGAGTACTTAAAATTAGCCTTAAGTTTAGTGTGTGTAAAATAATTTTTCCAGCCTGGTTTGTTTTATTAAAAATGAAAGTCAAATAAATTTTATTAAAAATGTGTAAATGTCTAAGAATGGTATTAATATTAAGTCGTCGTGATGAACATAGAGGCAATTAAGACTAGCCCTCGTTTAAGCCCCGGCTCCTCTGCTGTACATAATATCCATGTTATGTAGTAGGAGGGTAGAGGTAAGGAGAATCATCTCATGTGGAAATAAATTGAAAAAGTGTCCAGCTGTATGCTATAAATAACAGTTCAAAAACCTTACACAATCGCGCTGGTGTAGACAAAGGGTATGGTATGAATATAGCAATTGTAGATGAACAGAAGAGTTAAAAAAAATTGTATCATTGTCAACTAAAGTAGTTAATTATTGAAAATTTCAACAACTTACGTTGTTCAAAATAATTTAGTAAATATAACCTTAAGTAATGATTACAACAAATATTTAAGGGGTCTCCCATACAAAAAACGTGATTTTTTTGTTGTTTTTATAGATAATGGTACGGAACCCTTCGTGCGCGAGTCCGACTCGCACTTGGCAGGTTTTCAATACACAGATGATTATCCTTACCTCTACCTTGCATAATGTCGTGTTCTCAGACGAGCTGTGCGCCGCCGAAGTGATAACGACGGAGCTGATTGACGGTATGCCGCTGGACAAGCTGTTTGACGCTCCGTACGAGACGCGCGCCGACATCGCCGCCAAGATCATGCAGCTGTGTCTGCGCGAGATGTTCGTGCTGCGGTGCATGCAGACCGACCCCAACTGGGCCAACTTCTTCTACAACGTCAACACCAAACAGGTCACAATATATACACACAGTCAGCATCATATATCACTTCATGTGTCATCTATAGACAACGCCTTATTATTTTTCTTCACCATAGTGCCCTCGCCGTTGTGCCAATGTTCGTCACCGTATGTCGGATTCGAACAATCTGCTCTCACATCCTATGGGAGTGCAGCCTCTGGCAAAACGAACGTGACAATATGTTAAACAGTTTGCATGTAACATCGGGAGTGGTGTATTACACAGACCTTGTTGAGATCAGGGAAAATTTCCGTGCGGTTCTGCCGTACCTATTTTACTGGAATTAAATATAATGCAGCTCGCATTGCTAGGTCCAACTAATGTCAAATAGCATCCGTGGTGCCTTCTTTATTTCTGTGGCAATTCAGCCAATACAGTTATTTTTGTCTCCCGCTTTGCAATGGAGGGAAGTGGATACATTTTTCTTCCAACTCCTCCTACACCTTTTTCGATAAAATTTGTGCGGGTTCCAAGACAATTTAGCTTTTCCCCGGGACTCGCCGAGGGTCAAACGTCGGTGTTTTCAATGGACACCGCTGTCGATCCTGGTTTACAGGAGTAACAGTGGTGGGAATGTGTGACTTAGTCCCAAATAAAAAAAAAAGACCGCCATATCGTCGTGTGACAGGAAAACCTCACTAAGTACAAAAAATTGAAAAGGTGTATTTTTACACTAACGTTACTGTACTGTTTTACCTTAAATAAAGACTGTGCCTGGTTTAAGGAGTACATGAACGAACACTTTTAAATAATGTAATGTCGATAATTTATTTTTACTTGAATAGGAACAAAGTATGTCCTATGATTTGCTATTCATCGAGGAAATGGAGTCAGCGTTCTTGCCACCATCCCACGCGGACCAAATCTTGTTTAATTCATAATTTTATAGATATTAATGTATCTATAAAATTCATTACTTCATTGTACTACTGCAGCCCTTTTAACGTCCCACTGCTGGGCTCGGGCCTCCCCTCAATGCGAGGGGGATTCGGGCCATAGTCCACCACGCTGGCCCAGTGCGGGTTGGCAGACTTCACACATATATCGAGAACTAGTCAAGTTCCCTCAGACGTGCAGGTTTCCTCACGATGTTTTCCTTCACCGTTTCATAGCAAGTGATAATCTCGGATGAAAATGAGATTCGCACATAAATCCCAGAGGTGCGAGCCGGGGTTTGAACCTGCACACTTTGATTTGCAAAGCGTGCGTTCGACCACTCGGCTACCACTGCTATATATTAATGTATATTTATTTTAAATTTTAACTTGAAAATTATTGTAAATAGTTTCGTTTAAAAATATTTATTTACACTTTCTTAGTTTAAATACTAGTATATTTTTATGATACGATTTCAAGAATCGTTGTTAAATTGTATGTTATTAAACAATAATTATTATTAATTGTTGATTTCCAGGTGATACTGCTAGACTTCGGCGCCACGCGGGAGTACTCCAAGGAGTTCATGGACCAGTACATCGAGATTATCAAGGCCGCGTCCATCGGCGACCGCGCCGCCATCTTGCGGATGTCGCGTGACATGAAATTCCTCACCGGATACGAGTCTAAGGTGAGCACGCCCGCCACTAAGCGCAAAATCGCCAAAGACTCTTGGGGTCAACTTCAAAAATTTATAGATAGATACATACATTTATAGTTTCACCTCTTTAAATAATACAAACTAGAGATGAAACGGATATCCGGTCTATCCGGCCTTGTTTTCACTATCCGGCCGGATATCGGATAGTAATTCAGTATCCGGCCGGATTCCGGATAGTGAAATTAAAATAGTCTCATTATTTTACACAAGGCAAATCATACCACAATAGTTTATGGACACCGTTTATTTATATAATCGCACGTTATAAATATGTGTTTTATAAATTAGTTTATTACAAATTAACTCAAATGTGGTGAATGAATGCAATATTTTCCGCATTTGTTGGTAAGAGGCGACTCCACTTGGCTTCGTGTACCAGATCAGCCTCTGAAAATAGCCTTGCTCTGTAAACGCTACTGCCAGGTGCTGAAAGATTAGTACTAGCAAACCTTGTGCGGGCACTACAAATGTAATGTAATGCAAATTAAGTGACAACCATATTTATGGGTCGTGATTCAAGATGTCTTTGAGAATCGTTACGTAACGCGATTAAGCGCCGAATATCCGGTAGCCGGATATCCGGCGCTGCGGTCTGGTAGCTTGCCGAATATCCGGTATCCGGCCAAACCACTATCCGTTTCATCTCTAATACGAACTATTTTCGTCTACGATATAAATTTGAAGTTTCCTTTCATTTAATTTACCAAGTTTGTTAGAGAGATTTCATGGTTATAATTGACCCTAACGATTGATGCAATAAAAGTAAAGGGTGTAATTTTTTTGACAAGCGAATTTTCGACAATCTTTGAATGCAGTTTTCTATATTTTCAAAAATAAAGGAATGTTTTCTTTGACTACTATTTTCTATCTACAGTATTAAGAGTACTTTCTCTTTAACTGGCATTACAAAATTCCACCCTGTATATAGATTTTCTTGTTAATTCCTTACAGGTGATGGAGGAGACCCACGTGGACACTGTCATGATTATGGGGGAGGTGTTCACCAGCGAAGGTACAGGCGAATTCGACTTCGGCACTCAGCAGACCACGCGGCGGATCCAAGCTCTGGTCCCCACGATACTGACGCACCGTCTCTGCCCACCCCCCGAGGAGATATACTCCCTCCATAGAAAACTGTCCGGCGTATTTCTGCTGTGTTCCAAATTGAAGGTGAAAATGAATTGTACGGGCATGTTCCAAGAAATATACGAACAGTACAAGAGCAGGTAATATTTAAGTAAACGTTCGACGCCCAATCAATTATCGAAATGTATTTATAACAATAAAATTTATAGGTGTTAGTGATCCGGTTGCAGCGGCGTTCTTTAACTCTTTTGTACTGTAAAATGTTATGTATGTGGTCGCGTGGCTTTTATCAAGACATTTCATTATTTATGTATTTGGTGGTAAACGGAAGATCTTCCTGCCAGGCGGGTGGTATGCCAGGCGGGTTCCGCTACGCCCCGTTGATATTGTCGGGGAATCTGTATATATAGTTCAGATCGTTGAGAACTCCCACCGCGAGCTAGGATTTTCATACTACTTTGTATGGCGGTTAATTTCTTGTACGAGTAAAATTGCGATGTGCCGGTAGACGCGCCATCTATTGGTGACTGGCGGAAGTGGCGACATATAAGGTTCCCCACCTGTATATTGGTATACAGTACGTTTTGGTATTTATTGTTTTAGTATTGTCTAATAGGTTAGTTGGTGATCGATAATATCGTGACATTTGTTGTGTCGAATCTTGGCACGACCAATCGAGATATGCATGACCACATAGACATATATTTCTTCCTTCCTACTGTCTTGACTTGTCGAGCGAATGACGTCACATCAAACGATGGGTAGTAGGAAAAGCTCAATGTGACATTTGCGTGACAAGTTTGATAAGGAAGTGATAAAATTTATGTCTACGCCGTCAAGCTGGGCCCGATTTTCGTTTGATAGACATAATCTCTATTCGAGATATGTCGAAACAAATCGTCAAATTGGTCGTATTTTTTCGACATATTATCTCGATTACAGATGTCTATAAAATTAAAATCGGGCCCCTGAGCCTGCAGGCTTTGCCGAGCGGTCGTTAAAGGTCATAACTCATTAGAGCCACCCGGCACCCGACCAGCACCGCCTGTCGACAGGTGGTCCACGGGTGGACGACGCGTTGTTACTTGTGAACGTCGCGAGTTCAACCAGTGTAGTTCGCGTGGCCAACGAGTGGATATCGCTTGGTCCACAAATTTTCGAGTAGTCTGTTATCGCCAATGCGTGAATCATTCGCGGGCAGCGCGCGTACCACTCGGGAGCCGTGCGTTGGCAACGCGCGATCCACGCGCGGCAAGCGTGCGAACAGCGAGTTGTCACCGAGTGGTCCACCCTGTGCCCGCGCGTGGCCAGCGAGCGAGGCGATCCGGTGACGATACGGCATTGATGTAATGAGCGTTTATCCATATAAGTCCATATAAAGAATACTGACCACTCGAGGCGAGGCGGTGCTGGTCGTGCCGGGTGGCTGTAATGAGCTATGACCTTAATTGATTGATAATATGCTTCTAATACCATAAAGGTTTTAAACGTACAATAATTTTATTCATTACTAAACTTTCATCGTTTAAAAAAAATACTGTCACTTGTCAAATGATGTCACATGCCGTAATTCTGTGTTTTATAGAAATTTATTTTTGTTATCTCTTATTATTACATCGCGATGTTAATATATATCTTCTATCTGATCATAACAATGGAGTGCATAGCGTACTGCAACACACAGAACAACAACAATGTTGGCACCGTGCTGTTCTCAACCACAGACATGGACAAAACTCGTTGGAATACTGACGAAATTGCGCTTCTGAAGGCCAGACGCTATTTCCAAAATCTCCTCCCACCACCGTTATTCGTGAGCACTTTGAACGAGAACTACGTCGACTTGTTGTTCAACTACTTTAAGGAAGCCTATACCGCTATTAAAAGGGAAACAGATGACCCTAATATGGACCGCACTATGACCACAGCCCTTTCCGACTCCATCGGAGGATACTTAAAAGCCTGGGTTTTACCGGTTACCAAATTTGCATTCTACGGCGGTATGATATCCGAACAAAACGTCACTACCCTCTTCGAGTTTTACGATGAAATCAAAAGGTATTTGCACACCGACGGCGACGGATGGCACAAGCCAAAAACTAATCTATTCGATGTGTCTATAAGGTCTGCGGATCGGAAATTACCAATCATAACCGAAGGGGAGAACGTAAATCCTTGCGAACATTTCGTCTTCTTCGAAAAGACTCCAGAGGGTTTCAACGTGCCGATCCCTCGCGTCAGCTGGGACGGGGACGCCAGCAAACTGTTTCTGCCTCTAAAGAACCATACTATATACGCAATGAACTCGACGAATTCATCGTTGGCGCTTCTCAAATATTATGAAACTGCGAAAGATTGCATTCAGCGACGTTATCCTTCGATGCTAAACAATTTTGAGGGAAGGTTTCAATCGTGGCTTGCGACCGAAGTTCTGCCGCATCTGGGGGATGACAACGTGTACCTAGCCTTAGGCAGCGTGCTCACTGTAATGAATAAAACCCAAGAGCTGTACAACAATGTACTTTACATGTACTCTAAGAAACCTAAGCTATGCAAAAAGGTGCACGCATTTGCATTCTCAAAGAAATTTTTGATTGTGACATTGCTTATTTTTATTGAAGTTGTCTGGTGCTGTGTCGCTTTATTTTATGCGTGTTACTCTAAGAGGAGGAAGAATAAAGTGAGTCAGGATTTCGTATCCGTGGAGCAGAGACCTCTGGATCCAGATGAGTCATTTAATACTCCGGATGCGCACGAACGCAAGCCTTTTGTTGAGCCGGTTAGAGACAGCGACGCTACATCTAAAGGCGGAGAGGCTGTGCAGACTGACGTCGATACGCTGTTCGTGAGAGGCAAATGTTGTAACCCGAAGTGTATATGCCACCCGGACGCCTCCACGGTGACACAGTCCATTGGGATTGCCATTGGAAGCTCAGACCCAAGCCATCCCAAGGTTCACAAGAAAAAGGCATTGAAGGCAAATTCTTCGCAAAGTGTGACATTCTCGGCATTGTGCCTCTCGAATTCCAATACGGCGGTGCCTATTTCCAGTAGTCAAACGATCATTAACACCGTAAGCACGACAAGCGACTGTCGTTTGAAAAATAAGACTGATTTGACTAGTAAAAGAGGGAAACGCTTGAAAAGTACCAGCGGTAATAAAATAGAAACATCTCACGCCGTAGCGGAGATTCGAAAATCCAATAATGATGTAACGTGTTATAAAAGGGAACTAAAGACCACAGAATCCCGACATTCGTCGAGGAATAAAGTTACGGAAGTCATAAAATCTACAATGCTCCCCGACATAACGAAAATAGTTGCATCAAACACCAAATCTAGAGAACAGTCCATTGATACGACCGATTTTCTAAAATCTAAACACGCTTCTCAAACAAAAGGTACTCAGAACATGCCGATGCCGATTAACTCGTCGAAAAAACTGAATACGGATCTGAGTATAAATAATCACATGAGAAATGAAGGGAGTCAATGTATCGGGACTGTTAAAACTGCCATAAATCCAACGAACACTGAAAAGACGGTGCAATCGGTATCGTTCATAAAAAAGGAAAATAAAGATAGAACTCTGTCTGGTTCGTACGCTGGTTTCATTGCTTACACGCCAGCGGCGAACCTTGAACTTGTAAAAAAGGAAACACTCATAATTGAGAAACCGATGTCCATTAAGGAAAAGCAATCCGTAAATCTCACATATACTTCCGTATCTAAGAAACGTTCTCTACATACTCTCGGACCACAAAGTATCGTAGAACTGTCCCGGAATGGAAACTCTCGCAATCAAAAATTCGCTACTTATCCAAGTCAACAAAAGTTCGATAACAGCCGAAAAGATTCGAAAAGTAAATCGTCTGTCAAAATAGAGCCTAAAGTATCTACACCGAAGCGATCGAAAAAATTGGAACCATTCATAGAAGAGATTACTCGGCCGAGTACTTCGATAGCTAAAAAGAAAAAGCCATCAAGGACAGAAACGGAAACGAACTCAACACGTATACAGAAAGAATTTAAAGATGCCAAATATGTCAAAGAACCATACTGGGAGATAACAATAGATGAGCCGCAGAAAGACGTGTACGTTGGTATTAAGGGTACGATTAAAATTGATTCAAGAAGTGTCAAGAAAAGTAGAATACCAAAGTTGTCTGTGAGAACGGTAGAGCCACGTTCGACCTCGAACTCGCCCAGGGCACACAGAGCGGGTAGTCTAATCCCGCAGCTGAGAAAGAAAGCACTCGATGACTTGGTCTTAAAAACTAGTACAGAACGAAACAAAATGAATACTACCATATAATACAAAATCCAACGTCTGTAGTACGTAAATTAAATCAATCTCTAACCTGCATTTTTCAGTACTTAACTGTTCAACAAAGGTTTTGTCAACTAAACATGTTGTCGTCTCGCTCGAATATTAAAACTGTGAGCAGGACGGCAATATGATCAGTTTAGAATAGAGAACAATGCCGCTGCAAATGGACAATCTTTTATATATTTGTGGGGGTTAGTACGTTTAACAGGGGTATAGATTCTGGAAATTTAATTTTTTTAATGTATACCTAGGTCTAAGGAACAAGGAATGTATGCTTTTACGTGACTACCTCACTTAACATAAATTGTTTTTTGTATATAAAATAATGTTCAACTTACGACCTTATAGGCCCGCTTTGACACCTAGGCAATACACATAAGGCATATAACTTTGGAAAATAATACTTGATACAATTAGTTATATCACAGAGAGAGCATTTCCCAATAAAACCGGCCAAGTGCGAGTTGGACTCGCGCACGAAGGGTTCCGTACAATTATCTATAAAAACGACAAAAAAAAATCACGTTTGTTGTAAGGGAGGCCCCTCAAAAATTTATTTAAAACACTTTAGTATTTGTTGTTATAGCGGCAACAGAAATACATCATTTGTGAAAATTTCAACTCTCTAACTAACACGGTTCATGCGATACAGCCTGGTGATGGACGGACGGACAGGCAGCGAAGTCTTAGTAATAGGGTGCCCGTCTTACCCTTTGGGTACGGAACCCTAAAAGTGTGTAAGACTAGACGGTCGTGGCAACAATGGCACCAATTTCGGTTCATTTACTTTTGACGTCCTTTTCACATATTTATGCACCTATAATTTCTGATATCATTGACTTATTATGTGTTCTCACACGAAACGAGGAACTGTTTTGGTACCGATAAAGTATTTTTTTTCTGGATTTGATGCTAAGTTATTTTGTAATGACTAGCTGTCGAAACGTGCCTTCTAAACAGAGTAAAAGGAGAAGCCCTACCGACACCGCCCTGCGGCAAATTTTATGACGTTTAACTGGCATCCGCCATTGTAGTTGTTTTTTCATCCGCCATCTTTATCACTGTCACCATCCATTTTTATTTATAATGTGTATTTATTGAATTTGTCCTTGCTATAATTACTCGACATTGCCATAAATACCGCTAATCGCAGGTGCAGGCATTCCTCATCTTATTCCATAAAAAAAGAAGTAAATCAAACAATATAAATAGGTTGCGTATTTATTAAAGTTTTACAGTAAAACTGGTATTAAAACGTATTTACTTTAATAAATACGCAGCTTGGTTATTTTTGATACTAGATACTTTCTTGATCCGGCAATCCGAAAAATTTGCTGCAGGGCCATCATAGATTATCTAGAGCACCGATAACGACTCCACTCTCCGTATAGCTCTGCGGCGATGTTTCCGCCATTGTTGTTGTCTCATGTAACTATATGGGAAAACAACAATGGCGGAGTCAGATAAACCAGAAAAAATTACCGCAGCGCGGGCTCGAAACGCCATCTCCGTTATAATATTTCCATGGGCCTTACGCAGGGCGGAGGCAATGTGGCTTCACTGTTTACTTTATGCTTCTAAATGTCGACGACTGTAGGCTATCATATTTTCTGTAAATGTATTAATTTTGTTTAATAAACTTGTTGTGGAATGATTCCGTTTTATTTTGCGTGAACCTGACAATCTATTATTTATTTACCTACCTATAATAAATACAAGGGGTTTTCATAGCGGCAGCGGAAATGAAACATTGTTAAGTTTGTGAGCATTATCTGCGTTTATTCATAATAATCCCAGTAATGAAACTAGTTTTATCTAAAGTAAAAGCAACACTTATTTACTGTAATAGATAATGTAAATTGTATCACGAACAACAATAGTAGGTTACTCACAGTTAATCTGATCAAACTACAGAGTGCTACAATCCTCTCCACCAAGAAAAAACGTCTCTATAAACATGTGATAAATATTTTTTAAACCGTAATACATATACCGACTTCCTATATAAATGTGACACAGTGATATTTGAAAACAACACGTGTTTACATGGATGTAAAGTTACATTTCTAACAACTACGATCGGTGAACATTCATCTAGGTACATACGTCGATTAGTTGTTGATATAAATACAATACATGAATCTATTGTTAACTGAAATTCAATCATACAACTCTACATGTTTACGTTATAATTCAATTTTCAATACAAGTCAGTTACATTCTCTACACAAATATCCATTCCGATTGTAACCTTATTTCAATCCTGCACCCTTAGCATTAAGTTTTATCTCTTTCAACTGACAGATTTGTCGATAAAATGACGTCACTTGAGCTTTTTGTACTGGACATTGCCCGGTGTGACAAATGACGTCTCGACGAATCTGACAGTTGAAATAGATAAAACTTATGTCTACGCGGTCATGCTACAGGGCCCGTATTGGAAGATTTACTCGCAAGGGTAGGGATTAAGCTGAAATAGTTTTAAGTGATTTCAATGGGTTTGTAAGGTAAGAAGACTAAGATATATTAAAGTAGAAAAAGTATGTCTATTCGAGGCCGTCGCGATACATCCAGTCAAGTCCGTGAATTCTCATTAATTTAAGTACTCATAGATGGTTAGACAAACCCCCAAGTTTATGGAAAGTTATGGTTCTGAAGAACACGTTGTAGTATTTGAAGGTGGTTTGTGGATCGATTGGAATATAAGTTTAAAGATATAATTTAGTGATATCGAACCTGGAGTGTTGATGTCAAAGAGAGAAATTAGTAACACCCTGTATAGTCCTAAGTCTACCTTTAGTCTCTCAACCTTTATTATCAGTTGTGGTGTCGGTGTAGAGCGTATGGTTAATGGTACAAAGGTACCGTTCTCGTCACGCACTGACCGAGCGGCCGTGTGGAATGCCTCGAAAATTTGGGATATAGTTAGGCTTTGGATTAGAAATGCGCTACTGATAAATATACGTCCCAGTCTCAAGTTTTGACGCAGCGAAAGTGGCAAAGGAGACTGAACCTATTTTAAACCGTAATAAGGTTTATATTCTAATCGCAATATATATGTATTGATTATTTTATACGTAATTAATTAATTACATTTGTTAATTTCCGTCAATTCTTTGTGCCTGGATTATATTGTTAAAGTTTTATAAATCTGTTAAATAACAAGCTTAATTAAACTCGATATAGGTACATTTGAATAGTGGAGGACGCTTGGTTAAGGTAGCATACGCGTAATATCCTCTGACACGTTTAGATTTTGTAATGACGAATGTTGAAGGGAATGGTCCTCGTGATAAGCTTTAAGATGTTGAAATGACTGGTTGTTCGTTCGTCAGCCATAACGTAGCGTCCTTCTATCATATCCTCTAGACAGCGGGTACTCGCTTCAGTAGGTAAACTAGTAGTAAGTATTATCTATGTACAATACAATCTGCATGCCTCGACCGTTCCTCTACGCCCGACTATCACCAACCATTTTGAAACTTAAGGTAATATCAATAACATTTCAAAACATCATTTAATTAAACAGATCATAAATATTCACCACTTATTATAATATAACATAGGACAATGAGATTCATATATCTCACAGCAAGTGTGCCTATATTTATATTAAACTAAGAGAACACACGTATACACGTGTGCAAGTCAGGTAAAACTGCATAGTGAATATACTTTTTAACATTTAAACGTTTAAGTAAATTTTAAATACTAAAGCAGAGAAACGGTCCAAAAAAATGCAACGGTGACTGATAGAGACGGCGGCAAGCTCGCCGTCTGGCTGACTGACATCTTCAAGGTGATGCCCGATACTTTGATTATACGATTTAGGCCTAAGCGTTGGACTCCTTGAGGTCAGTGAGCCTGGCGAGCTGCGCGGGCTCGAGTTCGTCAGGGATGGAGGCGCGTCCGCCGCGGGGCGCGGCCGGCGGGGACTGCGGGGCGGTCGGCGGGCCCGAGGCGACGGACGCGCCGTTAGAATCGCCCTCCGAGGCCGTCGAGCTCGAGGCCGGGTGCGGAGCCGAGTCGGCCGGACCTTCGTCCGAGTCGCGGAGGCAGACGGCGGTCTGCTCGGAGAGGGACGACTCGTCGTCGTCGTTCTCGTCGTTCCGTTCCGGTTCCGTTTGCAGGTCCGGCTCGGCTACCGCCTCCGGCTCGAGCTCGGGCAGCGGGAACGGCAGGTCGGCTTCCTCGACCATGGGCGTGGCAGCCGTGATGACGATTTGGGCCACACCTAGTTCGCAGTCACCAGCGGGCAGTTTAACAATCAGCGGCGTAGGCTTGCTCGGCTGCGGCGGCGGGACCACCTCTTCGTCCTGGCACAAGGATATCCCATGAAAACCTTAGTTCACTTCATTCGCAGCGCTTGGAAGGCAGACAGTCGAGAAGTTCCGGTTGTTACGTTTATAGACATGTTACAGAGTATAGATTACCGAGGTAGAAGGTAGATGTGTATCAAAATAAATATATAACATCAAAATTAGATCCATTTTCCTTCGTACAAAATAACGAAATTATACGAAATTAAAAAAAAAAACTAGGTATAGACATGCTGGAAGGAGAAATGGTCCAACGTTGATAGTTCTTCTAAACATTGCGCATTTTAGCTGTTACGCCAATTCATTGATAATGTCTTGAAAATTTAAAATTAAAATTTGGATCTATTTTGCGACACTGACATTTTTCCGATGTAAGTTTTCCAACTTGTAGTTCTATTTATATTAGAAAAAGTCTTTAGGTATGAACCCGTGAAATACCTACATTTAGAAAGGCATGCTAATAAAGCAACATTCATCACCAAAGTAAGCTAAATAAGTGGATAGCTATAAACATAAGGAGTATCGAAATTAAATCCTATTTTTAAGGAAACTGAGCGATAGCGAGTTATTGCTTCTTCGCCTTCTTTTTAGCAACCTCAATGGCCACTAACGTGCGTATCACTAAAACGACAGCGAGCAACAGAAATAAACTAATAATGAATTTGAAGAAGTTGAGGATTGGATTCCGAACCTGGTCCTCTAGATTTTCATCATCAGCCTCGTCGACTGAAGCATGAAACAGAATTCACATTATGGTAGTTCACATACATAGGTTCAATAAACGACAGAAAAATCGTAGCTACGTACTTAAATACATTTTAGAAATGTTGACCCTTACTTTCTCTAGAGGGTTTGTTCATCATTCGTTTGATGTAAAATG
This sequence comes from Ptilodon capucinus, assembly GCA_914767695.1. Taxonomy (NCBI): domain Eukaryota; kingdom Metazoa; phylum Arthropoda; class Insecta; order Lepidoptera; family Notodontidae; genus Ptilodon; species Ptilodon capucinus. The sequence continues at coordinate 12,423,415 of OU611807.1, forward strand.
GGTATATTTCTATATTGAAATGATTGATATTTTGAGCATGGGCAGATATATTTTGTACCAATAAAAAATTACCTTCCATTATAAGCAGTTACAGGTAATTGACATAGAATGACAATGTATTTAACTGGCTTTGTGATGTTTTATATTAAATTAATTTCATCCAGTATTTTTAAATGACAGTGATCTTTCTAACTGATTGAATGCTTAGAGGATTCATACGTAAGAAGGTGGTCACCTAAAAGATAGGCTGCGTCATTTATTGAACTACCTACTCTTGCGAACTTACCGACAATAGTGACGGTAGGAGGCGATTGCGGAGCAAACTGCGTGCCATACTGCTCATGCTGGTTCCTGGTTAGCTCTAAGCTGAAGTCTTGCTGGCTATCCATGGAGTCGCCCATGTCGACGGGGGGCGGCGGCGGCGGGCCGGCGGGCGGGGCCGGAGCGCCACCCTCGGCCACAACCACTGGCAGCGTCCAGGATGTCAAAACAGCGAGTCAAACACCGCAATCCCATTATTTTATTTTACAGTGGTACGAGCCTAAATAGAAGGTGTAGTAGGTTTTTGACAGCGGAATCGAGGCGTAGGACAATCCAATTTTGACAGCTGAACGACGGCGACGTTAAGCAGTGTTCATCGCAATTATTATACGCATTGTGCGTTTTGCATATCGCAGCTAAGCTAATATAATAGATAGTTTGTTTATTGTTATTGTCACTAACTATCCAGGTTATTAGAATTGCGGCTCTAATTGTTTCACACTCAAAACTCGGAATAAACGTGATGCAGCGGCGGCCTTACCCATTGCGAGGCCCTTTTTCAGATTGGTTTTTTATGATTATTTTTATAATCGCACGTCAAAAATTCGTATACCAGACCAGCTTCTGAAAATATATCCGGCCAAACCACTATCCGTTTCATCTCTACTTGAAACACTATAAGAACGTAATACTAAATATAATACAAACTAATTCCAAGGTGGTAAAAGTTGACGAATGAAATGAAACAAGGGAATTTCTCTAGCGACGGGGATTCCCCGAGCGATAGACGTGCAGAACATTATGTCTCGACTCCCGAGTCACAGACTATATAGTACTATACTAGTCCCGAGTGCTATGCGTTTAAAAAATCGATCTTCAAGTGTTTCGAAGCGCGATATTCAAGTACTTCAAAATGAATTTATCAATTATGATTTGAATGAATGAATTAGTTAACTAACTTTATTTTAATCAACCGTTATGTTATAACCTTAATAAATAATTAAAAATCAAAATCAGAAGTTTTAAATAAAATAAAAATATAGAGAAAAAACCGTTTTTTTTTAAATTTGCTTGACGCGAGGCCCCTACAAGAGCGAGGCCCCGGGCGATTGTCCTGTTCGCCACCCCCTAAGGCCGCCGCTGATGTGCTGTACATGCAAAGAACTGTGAGGTGATGGGTCTGTGGACCCTCGGCTTCTACCTGACTAGTGCGTTCGACAGCATTCATTCATGCCATGACTGGGAGTCGATAATCAGCGATGGATTAACTGGTATAACTTAACAATACAGTATCGATGTAGGTAATATGAAACTGTTACCTATTCAATATCATTAGGTACAGCATATGTATATTAAGTTTATAATTTTAGGTATATAACAGTTTAGTAGGTAGGTACATATTCGAGGATTTTTTTTGCAAAAAAAGGCTTATTTACTTTTTTTTTAACTTAAAATAATGATAAAAATTGCCGTTTTTACGTCCCACTACTGAGCACGGGCTTGCCACAATGCGGTTTTAGACCGTAGTCCACAACGCTGACCCATTTTATATTCGAGAGTTTAAAATTTTGTTAGTCGAATTAATCCGCCACTGACTATGACACAGATGAAACCCGATCAGTCAAAGCTACGTGTGTATAAACGCACACTACATGTGCACTGATATAATAAAAATAATGTTGATGTATGTACTACGTACTGCGTGGCACTGATACTATACTAAAATTGTCAGTTATTATTCCCGTTATCAAATATTATCGTTAGTTTTCGGATATTCTCGACATGTCGCTTACTTACCGTACGTACGTACGTACGTATAATCACCTTGGTACCTAACATAACATACTTAAATATCAATAAATAGGTAGCTTTTGTTACTTAATAAACACTCAATTACAGAATGTATCAGAAGACTGAAATAATAAAAATAAACCTAAAACGGTATATCGCATCTTTAAAAGTATAGAGACATCATCACGCTTGTATTCCCCGAAGGGGTAGGCAGAGGTGCACTGTAGTGCGCCTACATTTCGTATTGTATTGGTATGTATTTTGTATGTATTTTGGTCCCAATGTAGGGGGCGAGCCTATTGCCATTATACCGGGCACATTCCCCCTCCTTACGAGGGAGATTTTGGGCCATAGTCCACCACGCTGGCCCAGTGCAGGTTGGTGAACTTCACACGCCTTTCTAAAGACGTGCAGGTTTCCTCACGATGTTTTCCTTCACCGTTCAGTAAGTGGTAATCTTTATTGAAAATTACATTCGCACATGAAAATTATCTCAGAGGTGCGGGCCCGGGATTTGAACTTACGTTCAAGGCGGGCGTTCTTGCCCCCGAGGCTACCACTGCTTGTTTAGCAAGTATAGAGACCTACCTCAAAAATAATGTTGTTGAAAAATGGTCGTTAAAACGACTCTTTAAGAAATATAATCGAAAACCTAAAATTTCAAATGGGATATATATAACCGATATGTAGATGCTTAGTGTCCCCTTACCACCACCTGTCTTGCAGCAATGTTTTAATATTGCTTTCAGTTTTTGACAGTTAACAAAATCTGTCAAAATATGACAGAGACTATTGAATTAGCAATACTCTAATAGGTGGCGGTAAGACCCATAAAGGTGCAAAAATAAGCAGTGGTAGCCGAGTGGTCGAACGCACGCCTTGCAAATCAAAGTGTGCAGGTTCAAACCCCGGCTCGCACCTCTGGGATTTATGTGCGAATCTCATTTTCATCCGAGATTGTCACGGAAACGGTGAAGGAAAACATCGTGAGGAAACCTGCACGTCTGAGGGAACTTGTCTAGTTCTCCATAGATGTGTGAAGTCTGCCAACCCGCACTGGGCCAGCGTGGTGGACTATGGCCTGAATCCCCCTCGCACAGAGGGGAGGCCCGTGTCCAGCAGTGGGACGTTAAAAGGGCTGTAGTAGTAGTAGTAAGACCCTCGAAGGCTGAACTTACTTATCATAGTTTCTGAGTGACCTTTGAGTGTATCTCACAAGCATCGCGTTTTGGGCTTAGGGTACACCAATAACCACTATTTACAACGTACACTACATCTACGAGCGACTATTAATATTCACTAAACCGACTTAACAATTTTGCATACAACTCGAAAAAATGCGAATTTTAAAATGCGATCACACTTTTACCCGATACATGCAAACGGTAAAGTATTATTTCGGACTTCTGATACACCCTGTAAATAATACACCAATCATTTTTGTGTTTGTTGTTAAAGCATTTGATTTTTGTGCAAATGGTAATCGTATAGTGCTGCTTCTATTTAGTCACGGTGTTGTGTGTAAGCTTACGGTCTTCTTCAATGCTGGGCGGGCTGGCCGGCGGAGAGGCGAACACGGGCGGTGCGGCAGCCAACGCAGCCCACTCATCACCAACGCTCAAAGGCTCGCCATTCTGATGGAGGCAATACCTTCTTACAATCTACTTACAATGGAATTATAAAGCTCTTTCCGCGGAACACTGATGCTTTTATAGAAAAGGTAGCATAAGTTACGCCTGAGCAAATTAGTTATCTGCCAGTTAAAGTCCCGTCGAAATCGGTTCAGCCTTTTGGAAGTTTACCCGGAACAAACAGACAGACAACATTTTTAAAATTAGCATTTTCGTTATAGGTATATACGTATTTTGATATTACAAACTGACACTCCAATTTTATTGATTTGTATAGATATGACATTTCATGGCAATGACAGGAAAAGAAGAGCCGTAGATCAGGCTCAGTGGCGCATCTTGGGAGAGGCCTACGTCCAGCAGTGGACTGACACCGGCTGATGATGATGATGTATATATATGAAATCGGCTATCGGCCAGTCTAATTTTTATTTTTAGTTATCAAGATACGTGGCGACAATTCTATGGCTTTACAATTTTTAAAGGCATCGCTTTCTGCATTGTATCTTAAATTTCGGTGTAAGTACTTACATAATCCCTTCATAGTAGTCGGAAAACGAAACATTTTATCTATGAGCCAGTTTAGGACTTACTTTTGTAAAATGTTAAGATATTAACAAAGTGGAAACAGATTACTGTGCCAGATTAAACAGATTTCTAGCGAGATTCATTTTCGCATTTTTTTACCTAAAAATTGGGTTTGTTTACTGAACGGCCCTGTAGCCATTCAACGGTAGTATTATTAGGTTTATTTTAAGGTAGGTAAGTATAGAAATGTCGTTAAATATTTCGAGAGCTGAACTTAATGATCTTCCGTACGACAGTACCTGTCTTCGCGTCTCGCCCGTTGCCAACGGCTTTGCCTGCAACCCTTATTTTTGCCGCTGCATTGCGAAATATTTTTATTCAAAAGAGAAGCTCTATTCCAATTTGCAGAATTAAATTTAAGATCGTTCGCACATTTGTAGTGTTATATAAGGTTAACATTGATATCTGTTATTGTTAAGATGAGTACAAGCAGATGTTATTGTGCGTTATCAACCAAAAAAAAAATTATGAGTTGACTTGCATGCATATTATTTTTTAAGTTATCTAAACACTTTCTAGTTAGTACTGAGAGAGTGTAGATTTTGAATGAGTGTTGTAAAGTATATTTTTAACAGATGTTACGAGTATATCACGAGAACAATACTGTTATCTGTTATCTATGAATACTTGTGAATTATATCTGTTACGATAAATACGCCTCACTCCTAGTTGTTATATTTTGTTTATATTATATGTACTTCTACACTGGGACCCAATTCTCGCATATTCTCTAATTTGACATATCATGAAATAGATCGTCAAATTGTTCGTAAATTTTCGTTTTGTTTTGACATACGTAACTACTCGTATGTCGAATAAGAGATGATAAACCTGCAGCTATAAACTGTCATATATCGTACCAAAGTATTACTAAATCGACATTAAGGAAGATTTGTGACAAATACAGGGTGTTTCAGAAGTCCGAAATAATACTTTGGGTACATATACGGTAGCTCATATGTGGATGCTTAGTGAAGACAGTTTATACCTAACTATAATAGTTTCTGAGTTATAGACCTTTGAATATTTGTCACAGGTATCGTGTTCTGGCCTTTAGGTACATCCATAACCCTATTCAGCAGTGTAAACTACACTTATGAGGGGCGGATACTAATATTCACTAAACAGAACATGCAGATTTTACATAGGATTCGAGATATTATGAGATTTAGAAATTGACGACAAAAAAAAAGTTGGCAAAACATGGTCGAATTTCGATAAAATTTTTATACCATTCAGTTGTCTACCCAATACTGATGCCAACGTCAAAGTATTATTTCGGACTTCTGAAACACCCTGTATAATACATAAGTTGGTACAAGCACAGTTAGTTATATGTATTTTATTTAAATACATATAAGACGAAATTCACAAATTAGATAGGTAGGGGAGACAGGGATTCCTGTAAACGATAGTGTAATGTAATCAAAACGGAATTATGTGAAATAAGAAGGAAAGAAAGAAAAAAAAAATAAAAAAATGAAATTGAATTTATTTATCGGGGTCGTCCAAGCGGTTTGCCCACCTCATCGCACTCTTCAACTATCAGTGAGGGGAAGTTCCCGACCATGCCATTAGCCTCCCCGCGCCACCAACCATCGTCCACGCCGTGAGCATCACGGGACACGATCCGGATAATCTGGATAAAAATATGGTAAGCAGTTACTGATCCGCCAGGACTGGGAACAACTCGCAGAAATGACATGACGGTTCGAATGGCTTTCCCGCACACTGAGGCGTCCACGCTTGCGCTTATTTTATTTGCCAACAGCAAAACGAACTGTATTGACATGTAGAAAAAAAACATTGTTTAAGGAAATGACAGCGCAGGCAAATTTGGACGCGTGAAATTGGCTTTGTAAATTTTGAAATTCAATCAGTATGCAGAGTTAGTTTTATATTAGTTTTACACGTTTAAACAAATTTAACGGGTGTCTTAAGACGCCGAAGTGCGTGGGACGCATAAAACTTGTCCATTTCCATCTGACGTCTTTTTTAACTGAACTTAACACCTGCAAAGATAATCTTGCAACTTTTTACCGACAAGAAATTGATCAATAGTTCTACTTCCACAACACATAAATAACTAAATAATTTATTCACCTGTCCTTCTTCGAGGAAAAGCTCATCACCCGGTTCCACCTCATAGTCGTACAATGCAAAGCAGTAGCCAAGGTTAGGCAGGTGCTCCACCGTTGGAGCTTCTACTGCCGGCTCTGCTGTTGGTGGTTCCTCCACCTTAGCCTCTTTGGCCTCCTCGGGCTTCGCGGCGGGAGCCGAGATGACTGAGATCTGATCAGGGGACTGTACCACCTCAGCATCCTCCCCTTCCACCGTGTAATCCACTGATGAGAACGATATTTGGCTCACCAGACCCGGAGCGCTTGACGCCTGTCCGAAACAAGATCTACAATGGATTTAATCCAATCATACCACGCTAAGAAACAGCACACAATACTTAAAACATTTTACTTATCTTTACTTTGTAGCAATCTGGGGCTTTACCACCACCTCTTAAAGTATTCTTATTTCAATAATGGTAACTGTTAATTTTATGACAAATTGTGTACTGAGTTAACAGTCAAGAACTGAAAGTAATATTAGGAGCATTTCTGCAAGACAGTAATGGTAGCTGATAACTGCTAAACATAGTATAGCGAGAAATAAAAGCTGAAAATCTGGCAAACGTTTATATGTACCATATTTTCTTAAGTAGGCCATCCAAGCGAAACTAGATACCTAACCTTGAAGAGTGTATGTATATGTATTTATATAACTTATAATTGTTAGATGCTCGTACCTGCTCCCTATCCACGTCGAGGTAGTTGTGGGGCACGTAGCCCTCCTCCCCGCGGTAGTTCCTGGCTCGCAGCCACCCATCTCCGTCACCCTCCCCAACCACTTCCAACTGCTCATTCTCAATGATCGACAGCTCATCCGGATTTTGAGCCTATCGGAAAAAAACCGTGTGTGGGACAGTGGAACTAGAGAAAATAAACTACGGTTTTGAAGCATGCATTTCATACTAACTGACCGTGTAAGAGTAGAGCGCGGTGCACTTGTAGAGCGGCGCGGCTGGCGGCTCGGCGGCCTCTACTTGCGGCGCGGATGCTTCGGAGTCCGGCTCACCCCAGTTCACCTGAGTCGGGTCGTCCCACCCCACTGTCAGTTGTTCGATGCGCATACGGTCCTCTTCCAACAAAGCTGTTGAAGAAGGGAATCTCTAAGACAGTTTGCAACCAAAGGTCGTGGCGGCATGTCGGCGGCAAGATCTCGTCGCAATGCATCCCACACTAAAAGTAGGATTAGATCTTAAGTGTTAGCAACCAAAGATTGCCGATCCATGTTCTCAGGACTAAATTAATATTAAGGGCCTGTGCGAGATCTTGGCACTTGATAATAACAAGACTGATATAGTATGTACTTGAGGGTTGTTGGTATAAAAGGTGATTTTAATAAGCCATTGTTCCTATTAGAGCTGCGCCCTAAGAACCTGTTACAATTTATTTTTAACAAAATATCAGTAAAGGTGGATAAACTAGCTACAAATATTTAAAATGTAGATGCATGATGGGAATACAAATAAAAAAAAAAGCATTTAAAAAAATATCTACATTCCTATGTTGCATGCATGTATTCACGTAGGTTTCCTATGACGAAGATTGTAGCGGCTTTCTTATATGTCCGGGTACTTACCATCGACCTCCTCGTCATGTTCGTCCTCGTTGAGAGAGCCTGAGGTGGTGCGCGGGCGAGCGCTGGTAGAGGCGACCGCGGCGACCCCGGAGCACCCCTCGCCTTCAGTATTGTCGCTATCGTAGAACGAGTCCGAACTCGGCTGATCCTGTTTACAACCGATTACGTGACCTTTAAGCGCATGTCTTTGGTTTCGCGCGTCAAATTGTTTGCCATACCAAAACAAACTATATTGACTCATAAAAAAGTTCATTTTTCAAGTAATTGACACTGATAATGCGAGCGAATTTTAACGCGGGGGCGTGGCTTTTACCATAGAAATTCAATCTTTATCTATATTGACACGGAGTTTGTCTTGGTATAGGAAAAAAGTCGTCGTGTCGACACCTCAGTGCGCAGGAGGCTTTATTCCACATAAATAAAAGCCTTTTAAAACTAGCGTTTTATACGAAGTGTATAAACTCCTATTTCGAAATCCGTGCCTGCGTGTCTTTAGCCACACGCGCAACTCTTACAAGACTTGACTCGCTTTAAACTCGTAAGAGCGCGAGTCACGATGATTCAATTATTTCTTCGTTGGAATACATATCGCTATTGACACTCACCACCACCGCACCGGTTCAAGCGTATACTCTAGAATAAGCCGAACACTCGTACGTTTGGCATTTTGAAACACGCGTATAAACGAATACGTCGAAACGAACCAAAATGCGCAAAAATCCTCTAGTCTGAAAGCGCTTTATACCCCGTCATGATACAATATTGCAGTTAGGTACAAAATCGCTTAACCGCAAAGGTAGCCCCATTAAAACAATTGCATTAGCAGATATTATTTTCTGTGTAGCATTTGCACTGATTGGTGGAAGAGAAATTGGGGCGGGGGAAGCATTTAGTCTGTAAAGAAGGAACGGGAGAAGTTTATCGGTGGTATAATGTCAGTAAAAGTCATAATTTAGTTAAGAGGTTACCTAGCATCTACCTACTATTTCAATTACCTCACAAAAGAAAGACTACACCAGCTCGCTTAGCAATCTAAATCAATATAATTTGATGATTTTTGAATAATTTAATTTATACATTTTCATGGAGTAGTAGATGGTCGGCAACGTAAATACAAAGTAAACTGCACCCACGATCGTTGCTCTTTGTTAATATTTGAATATTTGCTTCATATTTAATTCATGCATTTTGTTACACTAAAACCGACAGTCGTGTAATTAGATAATAATAATTAATTCAGTTAGACAAAATGTGTTCAAAATTGGTCGACACAACCGCGACCCAAGACATGCCATTTTCTCGCACGAGCGGCTCTAGCCATTCAGCGAGGGAATGCAGCCAGCGTCTTGGGTACGCTTCCGCATGGGCCAAATTATTTACATATTTTATAAATATATATTTTCTTATTAGTTTTAACTTATTTTATTTTGCATTGTAAATATTTTGTAAATAGTTGTTCAATAAATGATTAATATTCAGTTAGCCCGGGAAATTAACATCGCAAAATGGCGGCGGTGGCGCTTAATTCAAAATGCCCACTATTTTTCAATATGCACACATAAATCTAGAGAATAAGAACACAGTATAAGAAAAGACAATTACATACAAAAATCAAAATTGATTGTACCGCATACAGGTACTACTATCATCAGGACAAAAAAAGTCGTACTCACCGCAGCTCCCGAGGCATCGGTCCTGACACTGAGCAGGCTGCTGCTCCTGGGCAGCGTGTCCTGCACGGCCAGTAAGTCGATCTCCTTCAGCCACTCGTCGACCGGCGCGCCGCTGTTGCGGAGACACTCCAGCCGAGACTCGTACTTCGCCCTCGAGGTCTCGGAGCGGCGGATGGTCGAACGCAGCTCGTCCATACGAACCTCCAGCTCGGGGCCATTCGGCTCACTCGGGTCCACCTAGATATATTGGAAAATATTTACTTAGGTGCGAGAATTTGCCATTTTGTTCCAAAATCCCCAATTTTTTTTTAAACTTATGAACTTTTACAGTGACATTGTAGACAATTTTCTAGAGAAAATACTGACGGTAGCAAGTATTTGGTAACACAAATCAAATAAACAATGCGAAAAATTCATGGAAGTTAATAAGCTGATGAATTTACACAAAAAAAATCTTACACGCGTATCATCGGGAGAGTAGACAACAAGTCGGAGTACATTTAAACTGGCCATGCGGTAATTAATATGGAAAATTAAACTTAAGAATCGGGCGCCGTGAGAAACGCGAATGACGCCGATTAGGGATGCCTTGCCGATATACATGGTGAAGCTCATTACCACGGGACCAGAGTTGGAAAAGGCGGTGCACAGCTTCGAGAAAATTATCCCCATGGCGAAGAAAACCGCGAATTATTTTATTTCCAAAGTTTAAAAGACAATCCAAATTTCTTTTGGAGACGTTAGCCGCGCTGGAGTTTGCTGCAGACCAAAATGGGCGAAATGGGCGGGCGGAAGCTTTTAAATGCGTTCTTAGGTCGCGAGTACTGACGCACATCTAGCAATCGAAAGGGAATAGCGAATTAATAATTCACGCTATAAAGGCCTCATGCACACTGTTTGTAATGGGCTGCATTTCTAATATGTAGGGCTAATACTAGAATGAAAGGGGAAATTGATGGATCAAAGAAATAACAATTTGCCTAATTGGTCTCGGAAAGGTTAAGCGGTCTTTATCGACGACCAACTGATCAAATATTACTAACGGGTATATATTTACGCAATTTTAAAACTTTATTCAAAGTGAATTAATAATAGTTCTTGCAAATTACAGCAGAAATTTGAATTTTCTTTATTCTTCTTTTTTAATTTCCTTGAAAGGGGAGGAAAACTTCTTCTTCGTTTTGCTGACGAATTTTTAGTTCCTTTATTAAAAATTTAACGTGTGGCCTTTCGCTATTTCATTCACACTACATTTCGGAAAGGATTTCACAAGTTTGGCTTCACTACGTTGACCCGGAGTGGTTGGTGAACTTCATACACATTTCAAGAGTGGGTTAGGTTCTCTTTACGTTTCATTCACCGATCAGCAAGTTATATTTTTTGGCGAAGAACATACAATTCTCAATAGTTTGAACATCTACTTGGAATTTACTGGAAAGACTAGAATAAATTCTATGATCATAGAATAAAGCGGTTAGGTGTAGGTACAGCAAAAAATAATGTCACTTATATTTGTATGAGCCAAGCTTTACTTAGACGTTTTGTATTTAAAAGACATTTTACAACACCTAATTGCATATGGCGTGAGTTTTTTCCATACGTTGTCATAAATATTTAATAAGTAAGTTGCAGGGGTGGCAATATTAGGGACTAGTAATTAAACTAGTAATATTGCAAAATTACGTACATTGAATTTAGCCGCCCTTAATTACTAATGGTGATGTGTCATTTAAGTTTTTATACTAAGTCACTATCTGTTCCAACGTACAGACGCAACCGATGTGTGCATGGAAATCTAACTTTCCCCAATCTTAAATTAACTGGTGGTAAAAGTACACAGGTGTTAAATGCGAGAAGTGTCGTGATCACCCCAAAACAGATAGAATTGTTTTTAAAATTATCCTAATAATTCCAGTTACGGCCCTGAAAGTACATATGTTTCATTATCCGATGAGGCAGTAGTCATAGAGGAAGGATCTGTTTGACATAGTAGAAAAAAGAGATAAAAAAATCTGTCGACTGTAACAAAAAAAAAACACCTTCATTTTTTTACATTTAAAATGAAACATCAGAACACAAAAAAAAAAAGAAATCTTAAGCAACGCACTGATAAGTCACACATTAATTAAACATGATACTCAGTAATTAGGTAAATACAAACAAAACAAAGATGACATAAGGAAAAGGTGGAAGATAACTATTTAGAATAATCCCTTCATTGTAAATGGGAGTAGACGCACCTTAGTGTACTAGCTTCCTAAGCGTAAAGACTATATTTTTATTTAATATTAGACTGCCGTGAGTATAATTCTTCTCTAGTATTGTGGCAAAGGTGCGGTCTGCTCTCATGGCATTGCTGCTCCTGAGAATGTATTACTCGCAATTATCATTTTGAAAAGAGTAACCATTGAGTTTCTTCCCGGCTTTTCTCAGTGGAAGCAGCATTCCGAACCCGTGGTAGAATCTGACTATTTGTAAGTGCTTTTTGGCCTACAAGAATAAAAAAAAAATGATTTTCATTTTGATTTGAAGAGCATCCCCAATAAGAGGAATCCTTTTAAACTTTAAAAAAGTCTCTAGAAAAACTCTAAACTAAAAACCCGTAGTAGCAATAGAAAGGCGTTCAAAATTATAAAGGGAAAAGAAGTTACTGATATGTTGAACGGTTACATCATTATCTTCAAAATCATTTTTTTTATTCGTGTAGGCCAAAAAGCACTTACAAATAGTCAGATTCTACCACCGGTTCGGAATGCTGCTTCCACTGAGAAGAGCCGGTAAGAAACTCAATGGTTACTCTTTTCAAAATGATAATTGCGATTAATACATTCTCAGGAGCAGCAACGCTATGAGAGCAGACAGCACCTTCACCCATAGCTTAGGGCAAAGTCAACTTACCTTCTGACCAGCATCCCTCATAGCCTGGTATAGTTGGACCTTCCGCGTGGCTTCTCTAGCGAGGGCTGTCTCCCGCACAACCCTGGTGGCCCAGCGGCGGGCCTCCTGCGCCAGGGTCAGGGCAACAGAGTCGTGCTCTATGGTCACCACGTCGACAGGATCGTGGTCGCAGGCCTCGAAATCGTACTGCAAAACGAAATGATAAGGAAGAAGCAAGGTTTATCTTAATGAAACTAAACAGTGATTCTCCGACGTTCGCAAATTCAATCACGTACCAATTATAAATAAAGGGGTAGGCAGAGGTACACTGCAGTGCGCACACACTTCGCCGATGTATTTTGGTCCCAATGTAATAGGGGGCGAGCCTATTGCCATTATACCAGGCACATTCCCCCTCAATACGAGGGAGATTTGGGCCATAGTCCACCACCCTGGCCCAGTGCGGGTTGGTGAAGTGGACCATTCTATAGACGTGTAGGTTTCCTCACGATTCAGCATTCGAATTAATGTATTTTGAAAAGTAAAAATATTTTTACAATTATAAATTTAATCCCCGTTCCATATGCATGTGTCTTAAGAATCGGCCTTTAAATCGGAACTGTCCGTTAACGCCTTCAAATGTCTAGGAATTTAAAAGGAAATAGGGGTTACATGCAACAATGTTACATGGGATTGAAAGACGTTAATTGACTCTAAACTTGTCCTATTTATACTTAATTTTCATTCTATAATGTTTAACAAACTGCATTAAAGTTTGTTTTTAATAAAAAATATCATTAGAAGTAGTCTTCTATCTGCAGTCCCAAAATAATGCACTCCATATTTTGCACATGGTATTCGGAGGCAATAAAGAAAGAAGGAGAAAATATATTGCCATTAAGCCCCACACTGGGGCGTCGCCAATGGCGCGTCAAAATTTGAGCCCACGCTGAAACGAACTTTGTGTAACGCCCCCACGCATCAAAACCTCAGAGTAGATAGAGTTGACATAAGAACTTAACTCTTCGTAATGCTCTGCGGTGATTTTTTTGCAGGTTTGCAATAATGGTTTATATGAGATCCGCCATCTTAGAATTAAGATCAAGTAAGTACGTAAGGTGTCAAACAATTTATACAATCAACTTCTAATATGGCGGAAATTTACCGCAGTTCGGGTTCCTTAGGGCCACTCCTTAGTGTGGCCTCGCTCTATGGTTACTAGATCGATGGTTAAAACTCATTCACGCTGTCATTGTTATAGTTGAAAAATGAGCAAAAAAGTATTTACGTACGGCCTCCCAGCCCTTAGGTGCTAAACTGCTTTTCAATGTAACTGGGAATCGTATCTTAGTCCTGGTGGACTCTGCATGTGGAATCTGCATGGTGCTAGAGTGGTCTCTAGCACCATGTAGATTAACCCTTTTTATGTTCCTTCCAAAGACATGAAAGTTTCTATATAATGTTTACCTTCACCGTTTGCATGAGAAAATCAATTCGAGACAAGGTAGCTACCAACCCAAATGCAGACGCCTTAAATGTAACTTTAATCTATTTGAAACGTCGTTAAAATAAGAACAGAGCGCGAGTACTTTGACTAAAGTAAAATTTCACCTTATATTTTCAAACAAGATAGAACTCGCGATGCATCCGAGATTTTATTGAATTATGTCGCACCAACAAGGCTGAGTGCAGTTCGCAGACACGCCTCGCAAGCAGCTCTTTATCAGTGCTAACAACCTTACCTGGATGTGCTGCTTGAGTACCGGGTAGTAAAGGTACAGACACTGCAGATTGTAATCCCTGGTGAGCTGCAAGGCCTGGTCGCGGATCTTGCCGAACGAGTGCTGTGTGGCGGAGCAGGTGAGCAGCTCCGTGCGGCCCATCAGCGTGAGGAACTCGGACACCTTCTCATATACAGCAGACTCCATGCTTTGCATGCAGGACTGCAGTTCCACCAGGAAGTAGCGGTTCTATGGACGTACATTTGCGATGAAACCCGTCTAAGCATTTTGGTATTACACGCACTCGACAAGTTCCAGCGAACATATAGAAGAATTTGTTTGCGGTATCGGAAGCTGAACTTTTATTTCTACATGTTTTTATTTAGATACAATTAGGTGTCATCGTGGATAAAACATCTGGGTTCATAGGTTTAAAAAAAACTTCCACGGGATCTCAATTTAATCGTTCACGAAAGATACTACTTAATAACAGATAAACAATTGATATGCTGTTATAAAGAAAATATAAAATAAAAACACTTCCACTAAGACTCGTTCGCTTAATATTCGTTATTTCGTACCGGGAAAACAGTTTTTCCGACGAAGACGCTAAAGTTGCCTTGGTATCGTGCTATTCTATCTAGAATATACGTTCAAGACTGTTATTATATGTCGCAACGGTCATTGTAGTAATGTGCTATGAGAAAATTGTGGAGATCACCACACGCACCTGGTGAGCGTTTGCAGCTGCGATGCTGAGCAAGTAGTCGTTCCTGGCGCCCGTGGACTTCTCCTCGAGCTGGTCACGGCGGGACGACACCTTCGCACTGTTCTTCTGGAGCGAAGTGATAGATTGGAAGAACGACCCCTTCTTCTTCTTCAACCTATGTGGAGAAATATAAAATAGTATGAATTTCAAATTCGTACTATTTTGCTTTCAAGGTCCTTTAGGTTAATGCCCCCCCCTTATTATGATCTTCTATCCGTTTCTTCAGACCTTTTTTCAGGATATTGATCTGGTCTGGTACGTGAGGAAAAAATAAGCTATTCAAGTTCCAATATAGCTTAAACGGGGCAAATAGTTTGCACTTTATTCCAAGAATAACCCGGCTGAGGGTCCACCCTCAGATATGGCATGATAATATCAGGATATAAGGTTATATTAAGAGCTCGGAGACATTTTTCTCTTATTTTCCTTTTCAAAGCACCTGCACGGTTACTGCTCAATTGAACACAGGGCAGGAAGATTGTGACCTGACCCATGAAGCTTACACTCCTTATGGACATTAATTATAGAGGTAGTAACACAACGAGGGTATGGGGATACGTGTGTGTGTATTAAAACGTCAATGTTGCTTATTCTGCCAGTTTTTTAACGGTTTTGGCTTGCCTCCAATTGCAATATTCCAGCCAAAAAGGCCATTGTAGGCATATAATCAATTTTAGCATGTTTATTACCATTCTAGGACCATATATTTACGTTTTCACAACGAAAACAAGTGAACAAAGCGAAATTCAAATTTTTAGAATATTCCAGATATTAAAAAAAGGTAGGATACGATTATGATACCCGTTACGAGTCACAATTCACGATTGCACACCCCTTAAAAAAGCAGTCGGAAAGAAGTCATGCAAAAACGTTATGTTATATCGTAACTTGGTGTCAAAACCAGCCTCTCTCCTGAGATCTCAACGACGGCAAAGACCCGCGCACGCTTTAGGCCCTCATTTGTATTGACTTAGTAAAATACATCATCATCATCAGCACGCCTGTATTCCCCGAAGGGGTTGGCAGAGGTGCACTACACTTCGCTGATGTATTTTGGTCCCAATGTAAGAGGGGGCGAGCTAATACGAGGGAGATTCGGGCCATAGTCTACCACCCTGGCCCAGTGCGGGTTGGTGAACTTCACCCGCCTTTCTATTGACGTGCAGGTTTCGTCACGATGTTTTCCTTCACCGTTTAGCAAGTGGTAATAATATTGTTTTCTTATATTTACGCGAATACTATACATTGAAATAAAACTATTTTACGGATTTTATCGCGTTTATTTACTATTTTATTTTCCCGACGCCGCCATCACAGTGACCGAGTGAAACCAGCCACAGTCGAGCGTCTACCTACTGTACTACCATACATAAGAGGTGTCACAGACAAGATTGGCTACATCTTGAAACGGGCTTCAATCAAAACTTACTTCAAGCCACCGAAGAAGATTAGTCAGTTTTTACCACTTGTCAAGAGTCACATTCCTCTACAAGATGCAGGGGTATACAAACTCGATTGTGAATGTGGGCTCTCTTACATAGGACAGTAGTGATCTGTGCATAGGACAAACTAAAAGATCAATAAAAAAAAACCCGCGTAAAAGAACACATAGCTGACGTGAAACACAGACGCTTCACGAAGTCTGCAATCTGTGAACATGTACAGGACCGCACCCGCCATTATATCAGATTTGATAAACCGCATATCCTCGCAAAAGAACACCGACTCCGACCAAGGATGATACGTGAGGCCATTGAAATTAAAAAACATCCTAATATCAATAGGGAAGATGGCTGGGTGCTACCACTAACTTGGGATCCAGTAATTAATATGATTAAATCCAAAACCAAGCGTACCATTGCAAGACCTCAAGACACTGTGAGCACTTTCTGCGTGGATCGGACCGCAAACAACAACTAAATTTGAGGGTACCCAGTTATTAACTATGACATCAGGACGTCTAACACCTCAGTCCCCCCATGACCATGGTTGCTGTAAAGCAGCCGAAACGTCGGGAAAATAAAATAGTAAATAAACGCGATAAAATCCGTAAAATAGTTTTATTTCAAGTGGTAATAATTGTTAGAAACAGAAATAATTTGTATAGACAAAGAAATAAAATGTAATTGCTAAGAATATCAAGAATATAGGTAGGAATGATTACTTACAAAGTTCGCCATAATTATTCTCGAATGACTCACACCAGGCCATTAAGTCATGAATTTATTAGTGACACCGGTCTGTAATTGTCGCCACACTTATGCTTTATTTTAACATGAAGTCCAGGTACATCGAGCATCAAAAGCCCGATATATTCATTTTACAAGTTTATATAATACTACTACTATGATTTCTAAAGTAGTCGGTAAGCAAATAAAATAAATACCCCCTGAATAACTCATTATCCCACGCTAATTAAGGTCTCCGATCTCCATGTTGGAGGAGTTAGCTCGCGGGCCGGGCTAGTAGTATAGTAGTAGTATATAATATACCATGGTGTGTCTTGCCCATTCTTCTCCATAGGAAATGCATTCCGAATGGGTGGTAGAGATAATATTATTATTATTTATTGCCTGTATTGGTTTACATGAATAAAAAAAATCTGATTCTGTGTTCCCTTTCAAACCCATCATTATCAGTTTGATATCGTTTAACGTTTGATAACTACTTTCAAGAACACAAAGACGACGTTTAAAGTACATAAAAAAGCATAACTAAGCACATATTGCAACACGCCTGGAGGATGCATTCTTTTCTCTAAAGAAATTGAATAAATCTTTATTACCATAATATCGCGAGCGCGGAGTAAGGAATTTTTAAAACATGCAAAATCCTGACAAGCGTGATGTGCAATTTTGAACCTTATAATTTTAATGTTGAACACGATGTTGTATGGCATTTCCAACGAGTTGTAAAGTGACTTACTCATACCTTACTTTATTGAATCTGCCTTAAAAACCCTGTTTAATAAATACCTTTTAATGTCACAATATTATAGGTATATACTGTAATTAATAAGTAGATGCTAGTGAAGGTAGATCTTACCTAACCTACCTTGTTTAACAAGTTAGTTTGTGAGGTCATACTGGCTCATGGCGAACTTTCAGCCAGTGCGCAGTGCTTACAAAGTTAGTACCTCTATGGGTCAATATAACCTCATGACGCACCAATACACTAAAAATCCTTACGCAGCGAACGTGTTAAACATCAGAATAACATATAGGCTTTTATTTATAATTATTATTTCAACATCTCTAACTTTCACGGTTCATGAGATACAGCCTGGTGACAGACGGACGGACTGACAGACGGACGGACTGACAGACGGTCGGACGGACGGACAGCGAAGTCTCAGTAATAGGGTTCCCGTTTTACCCTTTGGGTACGGAACCCTAATAGACGGTAGAAGCTAGTATATAAATAAATGCATAGAATGTAGCCTTTAGCTTGCTAGGTACGTACTTTTCCTCGATGTCCTTGGCCTTGTCTCTGACATCATGTGCGGTATGCTCCTCGTCAAAGTACAGCTTCTTGGTCTTGTCGACGTCCAACACGGTCAGCTGGAGCTCCTTATGCGCTTGCGCAAGCGAATCTGTGCACTGCGCAACATAGCAACATAGATGCCATTGTGGAACCCAGAATAAAGGCTAGGTGTAGTTTGGGTTCCATAGTAACTATAACTTTTTATAATTTTTATTTTATTTTATAAAGATTCCACCATCAAATATATCATCAAGTTACAGTGGATTTGTAGACCACTTTTATACTCAAGAAAATGCCATAGTAGATGCTTTGTAGACGAATTTAAAATTGTATCAATTTGTCAGAACATATCAGCTGTAAGCTCCAAAAATATTTTTTTCGATTAAATCCAGGAAAATTTAGCTTTTCCCTGTGACCCGCCGAGGGTCAAACTTTGGGGTCTTTGTTAGATACTGTTGTAGAGTCTTACAGGAGTATCAGTCGTAGGAATGTGTGAAGGGCTTAGTCCGAAACATAAACAATAATTTTACTATGCTTTTTGACAAACACAATGACAAATGTTATAATTGCATGAGAAAACATCGTGAGGAAACCTGCACGTCTATAGAACGGCGTGTGAAGTTCACCAAACCGCACTGGGCCAGCGTGGTGAACTATGGCCCAAATCTCCCTCGTATTGAGGGGGAATGTGCCCGGTATAATGGCAATAGGCTCGCCCCCTATTACATTGGGACCAAAATACATCGGCGAAGTGTGGGCGCACTACAGTGCACCTCTGCCTACCCCTTCGGGGAATACAGGCGTGATGATGATGTATGATGAATGACATTATATCAGTGGGGTTAGCCTTAGCACTCATGCCAAGACAAGACATTTGTCACGGAGTTGCTCGCTCGCTTTCTGTCTAATTTCATACGAGAGAAAGACACAATATCAAGATATTCCGTGACATACGTCTAGTCTTGGTAGTAGACTGTTCAGTGTTATGAACCCAAAGACCGTGAATTTTAGCTACAGGGTTATTAGCTACTTAGCAAGTAGGCATATAGTGGTACCTTCTTAGCGACGTTGAGCTTATGCTGCCTTAGAAACTTGGCCTCGTCGGCTATCTGCTGCTGGAACACCTCGACCGCGGCCAGCCTGGCGCGCGCCAGCTTCTCATTCTCCTCCAACACCGTCCGCCACACGTTCCACATGTTCCTACACAAATATACAAACATATTAGTACCGCAACACTGATATATATTATCTATATATCGCATCTTTAAAAGTATAGAGACCTAACTCAAAAATAATGTTGTTGAAAAATGGTCGTTAGAAAGACCCTTTAAGATTTATAGTCGAAATCCTAAAATATCAAAACGGGTTCGATACTTTTAAAGATGCGATATCTCTTTTACATCTATAAATATCCATCTGTCTTCTTCTTCTTCTTCTATATCTTTGCATTTATAAAGCAATTTATAATTGTATCTTATAATGCTAATATTTTTTTTCATTTTGCTAATAAACATGATTTAAATAAACTCTCCTTAAAACTCAATTGTTGTTCGTTAATTTTGAAAAAAAAAAGAAATGACCAAAGATCAATTTGTTTTTTTTAGGGTTCCGTACCCGAAGGGTAAAACGGGAACCCTATTACTGAGACTTCTCTGTCCGTCCGTCCGTCTGTCACCAGGCTGTATCTCATGAACCGTGATAGTTAGAGAGTTGAAATTTTTACAGATGATGTATGTCTGTTGCCGCTATAACAACAAATACTAAAAAACAGAATACAATATATATTTAAGGGGGCTCCCATACAACAAACGTGATTTTTTTGCCGTTTTTATAGATAATGGTACGGAACCCTTCGTGCGCGAGTCCGACTCGCACCTGGCCGGTTTTTTTGTGCACTCTAATACAGGGGTGAACCCACAGAGGCGTCGAGCGGCGCGCATTACAATTATTGGCAATTTATTTTATTTTTTTCCACACAACACCTACTCATCATATAAACCGAAACTAATCAATCCTCGTACTGTGCGGGCAATACAATCCTAGAAGGTTATTAATTCCAAATTTTAACGATTTTTTTTTAATTGGTGGTATTGGCTACCTCTACGGTTATCGGGGACTTATGCCATTGTCCAATAATTAATAGCAACGACAAATTTAATAAATTGGATGGGGAACGTGATAACGATGGCGGATGACTCTAAACAAAGTCATTGTCCAACGAAATATCGCTCATGGCACTAGCGAATATTGCAGCTTAATATTGAATGTTACCACATAAATTCATTCTTTATGTAAATTGACACAGGGTGCATTTTGGTATTGACAAAAAGAATTAACTAAATGCCATTAATGACGCTAGCGAATTTAGTCGTACAGTCGCGTGGCTTTTGCTACAGACATTAAATCCTTATGATTAATTATTACAGAGTACACTTTCAAAGGAAGGCAAATGAATTCTCTGGAAACAGTATGTGCAGGGCATTAATGAGTAATATATGACTGTATAAATGGTTTTTTTTTTGGTATTTTATGTCTGCCGCTGTTAAACTCGATACCAGAATTCTTTAGAGTTTTTACCACCATTTCGATTAGGTTAATATTTTTTCTTTTTGGTCTAGAAAAGCTAGAGATAGAAATGAGTGGAAACAGCTGGAAGAGGCCTATGCGTCACAGGACACGCTGATCACTAAACCGGAAAAACCGATGTGTTAGATTTAAGTTTTTTTTGTAACTACTAGATTATATATTTTGTGTTTAGTTATCCAGCAATAAAGGCTTAATAATAATGTCTGCCGCTGTTACATGTTTTTTTCTGGGTTAACACATTGGCTGCTAGGCTAGTTTTCACTAGCTCGATTTCTGCGCCATAGGTCGGAAGATACTAACAAGGTTTTTAAAACCTAGTGTAGCATCTACCCTGTTAACCAACGTATTATCGTTAACGGGAATGTTACGGGTACCATCTCCACCAGTTATTTAACTATCGACGTGAGCCCACACATAGCTTGAGTATGTAGGAGATGGGGGGGCAACGGTACTACGAGTAATCAGTGCCGGATTAAGGTAACTTAATGTCTGTCTGTCAAGACCTTTTTTCTCGGAAACTATTTATATATATATATATCCGGCCTATCCGGCATTGTTTTCAGTATCCGGCCGGATACCGGATAGTAATTCAGTATCCGGCCGGATACCGGATAGTAATTCAGTATCCGGCCGGATACCGGATAGTAATTCAGTATTCGGCCGGATACCGGATAGTAATTCAGTATCCGGCCGGATACCGGATATAAATTCAGTATCCGGCCGGATACTAGATAGTAAAATAAAAAAATCTTTTATATTTACGCGAATACTATACATTGAAATAAAACTATTTTACGGATTTTATCGCTTTTATTTACTATTTTATTTTCCCGACGTTTCGGCTGCTTTACAGCTAGCTGTAAAGCAAGCTAGCTGTAAAGCAAGTTTTATTTCAATAAAAAATCTCATTATTTTACAAAAGGCAATTCATACTACAATAGGTGGACACCGTTTATTTTTATACTCGCACGACAAAATGCCATCTCCGTTATAATATATCCATGGTGGAACAACGTATGTTTTAAAATAAGAACCAATTTTGTAATATGATTTGTTTTCTTTTGAAATAAAACTATTTTACGGATTTTTTCGCGTTTATTTACTATTTTATTTGCCCGACGTTTCGGCTGCTGTAGACGTCCTGATGTCATAGTTAATAACTGGGTACCCTCATATTTAATTGTTGTTTAATAATAAATAAACGCGATAAAATCCTTAAAATAGTTTTATTTCAATGCATTGTTTTCTTTTGTTTTTGCGGGTGAGGTGCTCATAGTGATACAATTAATTTAGTTATACTTTGCTTGCAATGTTTATAACAACAAAATATTCATTACGATTCTAAATAAATATTAATCGCATACGATTGTGTTAATTTTTATTTTCCATCGTTAAACTATACGATTAAGTTATAAATTGTAGACAATATTTAAACTGTCCGTACACAAAGTTGCCATGTAAACGAGCAAGTCCCGGGCCCACAAGCGCGTCTAAATTCGCGCGATCAATATTTTACCTAAACCAAAAGGAACTGTTTCTCATAGAAAAAGCTAATTTTTCAACCAAATATCATCGATGAAGAGATTATAGGAAGCACGTCGCTTTTATTAGCTCGGTAACCGAGTGATAAAACGCACGCCGTGCAATGAAAGTGTGCAGGTTCAAACCGCGACTCGCATCTCTGGGTTTATGTGCGAATCTCATTTTCATCCGAGATTACCACTTGCTATGAAACGGTTTACATCGTGAGGAAACCTGCACATCTATAGAAAGAAGTGAGAATTTCACCAACCCGCACTGGGCCAGTGTGGTGGACTATAGCCCAAAAATCTACCTCGTATTGAGGGAGGCTGTGTCCGGTATAATGGCAACAGGCTCGTCCCCTATTACATTGGGACCAAAATACATCGGCGAAGTGTGGCGCACTGCAGTGCACCTCTGCCTACCCTTTCGGGGAATATAGGCGTGATGGAGTGTGTACGCTTTTACCATAGTGACCACGGCTTGGTGGTTGTGGGTTCGATTCCCGACAGTGGAAAATTACGGAGATGTTCTTTTCGGAATTTACCCTGGTCTGGGTTTAACTAGGATTGCTCTCAATGTATTGCGTGGTACCCATAGTTTGGGGATTATACGATGAGTGTGTGGGTGGGCTGGCCTGTGGTGTTAACACGCATGTCAAGACAAGACCCCTGGCACAGATTGGCTCGGTCGCTCTCTGTCTAATTACATACGAGAGAAAGAGACAACATCAAGATATTCCGTGACATACGTTTAGTCTTGGCGCTCATGCTACGAAAGGAATATACATTTAAATTAAATTTAAATTTAGAATTTTATTAAATATTTAATAAAATAATTTTATAACTACTGTGCTCGTATTATGACGCGCCTATGGGCTCAGGGTTCTATTTAAACATAATTTGTCGTCAAATAAGAAAACAGTGTTCGACGTCCGCTTGTTGCATAATAGAGCAGTTGTCAGGGCTAGCATTATTCCGTTATTGGTGGCGGACTATTGAGTGTAGATAAGGAGAACAATCGCAGGGAACAAAGTTGAAAAAGAGTCCAGCTGTACGCTATAAATTCCAGTACAAATACGCTGGTAATACCTTTGTTTACAGGTTATAGTATGAAAGTATGTCGAGTTAAAAAAATATATAATTGTCAAAATAATGGCACCTGATGCGAATGTGGCGCCACCCTTACTTAATGCATTTAGACGGACTCTTTTTCAATGCACAGATTGTTCTCTTTATCTACACTCCATATGGCGGACATTATCGGACCATAGAATAACAGCGTGAACTTAAACTCTGTGGATTTTCCTTACTAAGAATAAAATTGTCTAGCTTCTTTATTTTTTCGTCCCAACATTGATGTTAGTTTATCTTTTACAAAGCTGGACCCACTATGAGACCCATTATTATTTCGATGACGACTGTTTTTTTTTAACAAATTATTACCCATGTATTAAGGAAATATAAAAATAAAAACATAATATGATTAATCAAAAAAATTATTATCTGTTCTATTCCACTATACAATGTTTGTTTCTTCCTTCCATAAAAAAATAAAATCTGTAATTTTGATTATCCAAAAAAAAACTTCTAACTTAAACTACCAGTCCGAATTAAATTTATAAAACGGATTTCATGATTTCTACCATTACCAAAATGAAATGTATTTGCTTATAGAAAAGCTCATTATATAGACGGCGGTGATGCGTGGCTTTTTTCAAAGAAATGTCATCTTTATGTATTTTGTAACAGAGTTCATTTTGATATTGGGCAAAATTTTGTGTTTGTTTTCAAGCGCGCGTTTGTGAGATTGAATTTAACATGTAGAGTCAGTCTATCTCTACGAAATCCCGGCTAGCGTCTCTATTACGACATCAGCAGCCTGAGCCGGATAGATAACGCGGAATATCCGCCGCCCGGGGCTCAAACAATACCATAGTATAAAGGAGCGCAGACGCAGGCCAACGGATACGTTAGCACGACAATGGGATTACTAAATTCCATCTATGGTGATGGGAATTGCTTTAGACCAAAAGCCGGTCATTGTGTACAGAATTCTATAATAATAATATGCTTGGCTATGGCACGGTCCAACCCTCGACGTGAGGGGGATTTGGGCCATAGTGCATCACGCTGGCTCAGTGCGGGTTGGTAGACTTCACACGTCTATCGAGAATTAATTAGATTCTTTCTAGCGTGCAGTTTTCCTCACAATATAATTCGCACATAAAATGCCAGAGGTACTAGTCGAGATTTTAACCTGCGTACTTAGGATTGCAGTGAGTATTAAAAGATGTTTTTTATAGGCGGTCGGTCCTTTCCTATGTAATTAAACACCCCTATGATGGTTTCACAAGAAGGTGAGTATTTGCTCAGCAGAGGGATTAAATAAAAATCACTTTGGAACTTAAAAATAAATAATAAAGCAACTATGTATAAGCACTAAAATTTATATTTATGCTCTCACTAAGTGTATACAGTAAAATCATTTGGCAAATAGCAGAGTAGCAATTCATATACATTCGCAGAGCTATAGCCGCATCGCATGTGTAAACATATAAACATATGGCGGACAGTGTTTGAATAAATAGGAAACCGAATAGTTTGCAGGTTCCTTTAAAAAATAAATAAAAATATTGGGATAAGCAGATTGTTCAAAATTATCAAAGCAAAACAATGCAACGGAACGCAAGAACGCAAAATCAGGTTTGAGCCTAGGCCGCTCTGCTCACCGCACCCCGTGGTTGTGCATTTGAAACCCCTTTTTAACATGGGAAAATTGGATATCCCATCATCTTGTTTGAGGTGAAGGGATTATATTGAAGTCCCAGCTGTTGGCAACATCGCCACCAATGGTAATACAATTGATTTAATGTTACAACACTTGTAATAGGTCATCTCTCTCTCTCAACACGCTCACAAAAAGGTTGACGTGCGATATTACTGTGCGCTTTAATAATTAAATTATAAGTAACAAAGTAACTCAAAAGCTGTTTAATTTGCACCCGAGAGCAACTACTGTGTCCCACAAACTATAGGGGCACACACACACCAGTGAAGCCCTATATCCACTTAGTCAAATTCCGTTAGAGTGTTTTTTTATGAGATAGGGAGGCAAACGAGCAGACGTTTCACCTGATGGTAAGTGATCAACGCCGCCCATGGACACCTGCAATACCAGGGGCATCGCAAGTGCGTTGCCGGCCTTTAAGGAAGGCTCGATTCTTGAAGATACCTTGTGTAACTACTGTAACTAGTACTGCAAAAACGAACTCCAAAACTAGGACTAGATAAAACCTTTAAGGCTACACTGAATTCTTAACTAAAATTGTGTCGATTCTATTGTACACAAACTAAACTAATCCCTATTTGACAGTACTTTGACTTTTACAATTTTTTTATAAAATTTATTTGACTTTTATTTTAATAAAACAATCCAGCCTGGAAAAAATATTTTACACACATTAAACTTAAGGCTAATTTTAAGTACTCTGACCCCCACATCAGAGGTGAGCACGCGGGCCGGGCCGATAGAAAAGATTTGACAGTACCTACTATTAATAGTGTCATCTCGCTCACACGTTACGGCCTAAAGAAGGACGACAATACATTTAGATAAGTGTTGTTTAATTTGGCGCCAACAAAATCGATAACAATAATTTACCTTAATTTTTTTTATCGTATGATACATATCGAGGGGTGAAAGGCTATTTACTTAAGCGACACTTTTGACCAAAATTGACTTTTAGACATATTTGGAATCGGCGAATTTTTCTGCGCCGAATGAGGCTCGTGCCTTTGTGATATATTTTGGTAACCCATGCTAGCACTTACGATAAAACATCTTATCCATACGTCAACCACGTTGAATCAACTGTCAAACTGATTGTGTATTTTTATCACAGCACATCGTGGTAGCTATAACGGAACGGTTATATCACAAAAATGAGGTCACGATCCGTGATAAAATATCTTATCTTGGAAGGTGTGCTGAAGCCGCTGTAAAGTTAATAAAATGTCACTTAACCCCTCGATATATGGTTTGTATTTCATTAAGAAGTCGAACAATAAAGAGTTATCTATCTATCTACCTGTCTTTATATCTGAAAGAAAAGCTAAACTACTTTGCGCAAAACCTAACAATAATCCTCGGAGCACGTCATCAATCCATCAATGTTGTCTAAGTTTTAAAACTATCTCAGTAATAAATAGCGTCAGTTATTAGCGGACGAAACCATTCATTTTTATCAAAGCCAAATCATTCATTTCGTACAGGACTACGGGGGTACTTACAAATGCTACTACCGGATCGAAGCATAACGTCGGCTGGGAAAATCCAGCAAGAAACTAAATCGGCTTTTGTTTTTTTTTTATGTAACCGCCAAAACTCACTTCAAATACATAGGTGTATATATCTATAGATCAAGTGTGTTGAGTTAAAAATTGTTTATATATAATAAAAATCAACAATCAATTACAAATTAGTATTTCAAACCTAACGAGGGGAGAAAGTCTGTTCGACTTAAGCAACATTTTCCTAACTTTACAGGAGAGCATACTCGTTCGACGCAGAAAAATTCACTGATTCCAAATATGTATATAAGTTTAATATTTCCCAAAAGTGTCGTTTAAGTCAAATAACCCTTTACCCCTTGATAAAATGATTATATCTTAAAATTCAACTTGATGCGTATACAGTGTGTATCAGAAGTCCGAAATAATACTTTGGGTACATATACGGTAGCTCACATGTGAATGCTTAGTGAAAACAGATTATACTTAACTGTCATACTTTCCGAGTTATAGACCTTTGAATATTTGCCACAGGTATGGTGTTCTGGCCTTTGGGTACATCCATAACCCTATTCAGCAGAACTGAACTTATGAGAGGCGACTACAAATATTCACAAAGCTAAATATGCAAATTTTATAAAGGATCCGAGATATTGCGAGTTATAGAACTTGACAATGAAAAAAAAGTTGAAAAAGCATGATCAAATTTCGATCAGTTGTATACCGATTATGATGCTAATGGCAAAGTATTATTTCGGACTTTTGAAACACCCTGTATACCCTAGTGGTATACAAGCCGCCCTGGTAGGCAGATGTTCCGAGTTCGATTCTCTGTCTGACCATTAAACTAATCCTAGAGCATTTTGCTTAGTCATAGAGGCTAACGATCCTGCACAGTAAAAAATAATTGATAACAAGCATATTAAATTAAGCGGATTGATATTATTTTATGTTAAAAAAAATACTTCGCGGACCGAGAATACATCGCGCAAGCTGGCGCCAGCCAACCTACTTGGCTTTTAATAAAAAAATACTCTATATCGCGGCTTGAAAGGCAATTGTTACTAAGCGACAAACAGTCGTAAAATGTGTTATATATAACATTCGAACGGCCAGATTTTTTTGCGTCATTTGGTATATACACGGTGTTTCAGAATTCCGAAATAATACTTCGACGTTCGCATCAGTATCGGGTATACAGCAGAATTGTATAAATATTTCATTGAAATTCGACCATGTTTTTTCAACTTTTTTTTCGTCGTCAATTTCTATAACTATTAATCGAGTCCTATGTAAAATTTGCATGTCCTGTTTTGTGAATATTGGTAGTCGCCCCTCATAAGTGTAGTTTACATTTCTGAATAGGGTTATAGATGGACCCAAAAGCCAGAACACGATACCTACAACAAATATTCAAAGGGCCATAATTCAGAAACTATGATAGTTAGGTATAAACTGTGTTCGCTAATCATCCACATATGAGCTACCGTATATGTACCCAAAGTATTATTTCGGACTTTTGGTACACCCTGTATAAATTATTTTAAGATTTTTTGTCGCTTTACTAAGCGCTTGCCTTAGTAGGTAAGCGTCGATATTGGTATACAAAGATGCAATAAAACTGGACGAGACAACACATCGAAAGTCCCCCGCGTCATCGAAAACATTTAGTTGAAATATGTGCATGTACAGTTCGTTTCGACATTAAAATTGATCGCGTGCATTTTGACGTACCCGTTACGTGTTACGTTATTGACACATAATTAAATGGACTTTCAATATCAGATTATTTATTCCCTTTACTAGCCGCAGAAATGTATTTCTATATTAATACTAATTACTAATATAATATATATAATACAGAGGAATGATTTGTATTTTTGTATGTAACGAATTAACTTAAAAACTACTGGACCGAATTCAAAAAATATTTTACCGGTAGAAAGCTATATTATCACTGAGTAACATAGGTTTACATTAGAAACCCGTGCAAAGCCGGGACGGGACGCTAGTCGTTATTAAGACCGCCAATGGGTTTCAATTTAACAAGGAAGAAAGACGGTCCGTGTAAAATTCATAATTATATTGATAATATATATAAATTATACAGTTATATATTATCTGGTCCTGTGGGCTAAATACGTTTGCTTCTTACATCATCATCATTATCATCACGCCTGTATTCCCCGAATGCGTAGGCAGAGATACACTGCAGAACACCCACACTTCGCCGATGTCTTTTGGCCCCAATGAAATAGGGGGCGAGTCTATTGACATTACACCGGGTACAGTATCCCTCAATACGAGGGAGATATTGGGCCGTAGCCCACCACACTGCCCCAGTGCAGGTTGGTGAACTTCACACGCCTTTCTATAGACGTGCAGGTGTCCTCACGTTATTTTCCGTCACTGTTCAGAAAGTGGTAATCATTATTTAAAATGACAATTGAATTATTAGACGCTTGAAATCATATAATAGTTTATTTTTCATTTTGTACATAGGGTAACGTACTACAACTCAATATTAGCAATTAAATGTTTAGTATAATATGTATATTTTTAAAATTTATTGGAACGAAGTTCCTTACGGCAGGCTTGGAGGGGATAGGGATTTTGCTACGCGACCGAACTGAAAAAAATGTGATAGTAAAACCGTAAGAAAAAGTGCGTGGAATCAAACCGTTAAATGAGACGACTTTAGTTGATAATTTGAATAACGATGTTTTTTTATTTTATTTCTTTTATATTTTGTTGTTTTTTTTTTAGGTTTTGCTATAGTTTTTATTTTATATACTAATAATAATACACACATATTAAATACATTGAGTATACTGCCATCTGTGGGACAGTCGTTGAACTATTAAAATACATAGAACTCCGGGTCGTTATGGACCTTTTTTGTTTTTTTAAATTTCATGTTGTTTTGCTTTCACAAGTCTATACACGAATATAAACCTCTCATTAACAAAATAAAGTACGATCTTTTTTTGCAATTTGTGTCGATTCTACATTAGCCGAAGGAACTTCGTTCCTACCACGACACCGTTTAATTTTTATTATTTGATCAGAATATGTATTGCGTGACTGGCATATTGTATAAGACTTCAACACCTGAAAAAGTACCGATCTCATTATGTTGGTATTACATAAAAATTAAATAAACTGAAATGAAATCTGTACGTAGCCTTAAGAATACTCGTGAGAGCATTGATGCACATTTATATGTGAGTTACATCCTGATGTTCAGTCAGTTGAGTGCGCGATTCCGTCGCTACCGGGCGAAGAGCTTTATTACATATGATTTGCCACCATCCCTTAATTCAAAGTAATAAAGTTCGCTTTTGAATAACTTTTATCTATGGATCCAATTATCGAGATTATGGCACCAGATTTTAATCAAACTTGTGCAGTATTTTTTTTAAGAACGCAATAAATAATTCGTATTATTGGCAGATTATGGAGGGTATGCCCTCCATATAGCAGATATTGAAAAAAATGTTGTCTTTTTTACCAAATATTTTGTCACAGATAATATTAGCGTGCATTAATAAAGTGGTCAAAAAAAGTTTTACAAACAAAGTATCATATTTACCGCTTTTGGACACAAAACAAACTACATTGTGTGGCCATAATTTGAACATTGCAGTCGCCAATGTTGCCATATAATTTAATTCCGCATTCATTTTAATTACTTTAATTTTAAAAATTTGATTTTGATTTAATTTGATACACCTAAGTAGGTTAGTGTCGGTTCGTGCTGTGAATGTTGTTCTAGAGTCTTCTAGAGAGTCATCTAGAGAGGATATAGCTGTCTCAAGGTAAATTGTCAATTTTACAATGTATTTAAACTTGTTTGTAAATTATGTGTAATGTAACTTTAACGAAAATTATATTGCCATTGGCGCGGTTACATTAAAGCGTCTATGCCTAGTGATTAGACGGGCCGGCCTCTCATCGAAAGGTTCCGGGTTGAATTTTCACTCTCACGATTAAACTATACACATAAACCTCATCCTAAAATGAGCTTGTATTAAGCTTAGTAGTAGTGCTTAATTGGTTAAATGTCTTAGCAGTTTAAATTCGACGTCTGTGTTTTAACGGCCGGCTTTATCGTGCCAATAGAGCCTACAGCTGCAACTGAAGGTATATCCTCAAAGCAATTAACACATTATCTCAATACTAGCAATGAGCACCGAGGTTTAATAGATAACATTTGCATTTATTCGTACGAACCGAATTTATCCTATTAGATTGAAATAAACTTATGACATTGAAATTAGCGATTGAAATCAGCGATCATTGAAATTAGCGAGGCCGATTTTCGTGCAATCGACATCAATATCTATTAGAGATATCGTTGAATGAAAAGAAAAAGAAACAGACCAATTTGACGTTTTGTTTCAACATATCTCGAATAGAGATTGATGTCTATTAAACGAAAATCGAGCCCCTGTTCGTACCACCACCGTCACCGTTAACTGTTTACGAACAGCTAATATTATAACGTAATAATGCTCATCTGCCTTCTCTACAACCACATTTTAATTCTGTAAATCGATACGTACCATGTAAGTTGACGTAACCCACAAAATTAATGTATTCCAAACATGTATACAAGTTAATACCCCTCGATTTGTGTTTAGGTTAAAAAATGACTAAAAACTAACTACAGCCCTTTTTAATGTCCCACTGCTGGGCACGGGCCTCCCCTCAATGCGAGAGGGATTCAGGCCATAGTCCACCACGCTGGCCCGGTGCGGGTTGGCAGACTTCACACATCTATCGAGAACTAGCCAAGTTCCCTCAGACGTGCAGGTTTCCTCACGATGTTTTCCTTCACCATTTCATAGCAAGTGGTAATCTCGGATGTAAATGAGATTCGCACATGAAACCCAGAGGTGCGAGCCGGGGTTTGAACCTGCACACTTTGATTTACAAGGCGTGCGTTCGACCACTCGGCTACAACTGCTGTTCAATTCAAAAAAAATTACTATATGAATTAATTAATATATATTAAAATGTAATTTATTTTTAATAGTATATCTATGGAACGCTCTGTTGTAAAGTTGTGGTACATGAATGGGGTTACAGCAAGTTACGTGGGTGGTATCGATATTATTAATAACGAGCGGTCCGTCCCAGCTTCGCACAGGCGGACATATTTTTTTTACATTTTGGGATAAAAAAATATACTCAGCGATAATGGAGCTTTCTAACGCCTCCGGCCCTGATGCCCGGGGCCCAAAACAACGGGCTACCCTTGGGGTCGTGAGCGTCTGGGGTGTGGGCCCAGGACGCTCTTAAGTAGACGACGACACTGAGGAGGACGGCGGTGAGAGGTGGTCTCTCACCGCCGTATGCACTGCGAGGGTGCAGGGGGGAGCAAACATCTTCTCCCCCCGAGACGAGCTCCTGGGCATTAAAGCTCGGGAGCGAGGCACAGAGGGACACTGGTGCGTTCCGATAGGAGTTCCGGAGTCCCTCTAACGTGTCGAAGACGGCCACCGAGGAGGTTTTAGTGGGTAAGAATCCCACCTATCCCAGTCTTCTCCCACACAGAAGGCTGGGAATCTTTGTGAAGATTTCCTCCCTGTCAACAAAAAAAAAAGCTTTCTAACGCCAAAATTATTTTTGAAATCGATCCAGTACTTTTAAGTTTATTCGTTACATACAAAAATACAAATCTTTCCTCTTTATAATATTAGTATACTAGGACATACTATTACAGCCCTTTTTAACGCCCCACCGCTGGGCACGGGCCTCCTCTCAATGCGAGGGGGATTCAGGCCATAATCCACCACCCTGGCCCGGTGCAGGTTGGCAGACTTCACACATCTATCGAGAACTAGTCAAGTTTCTCACGATGTTTTCCTTCACCGTTTCATAGCAAGTGATAATCTCGGATGAAAATGAGATTCGCACATAAATCCCAGAGGTGCGAGCCGGGGTTTGAACCTGCACACTTTGATTGCAACGCGTGCGTTCGACCACTGCTACTATAGTATAATAGGGCATATAAGATTGTAAACAACCATGCAGGATTCAATTCAAAGTTTCGTCGAGTTCCAGTTTCGTGAGTAATCTCAGTTGAAGGGAGTCTGTCTATGAGTCTAACTTACATCCTGAAACCTCACTACTGTAAGATTCAGATAGCGAAGTTCCAACAGGAAACTAAATAAATGTGAACAAGAATAACTGCAATTAAATATATTTGCTTTGCTTAGTTTGGGATCATACAATAAGTATTTTTTTGGCGATATTTATTTATTTATTCCTATATTAGTTGCTCGGCGTATATTGTATTGTATTACATAAGTTATTTATTGAATAAATTTAAAGTGAATTTTAAATTGAATTGAATTATAATTTAGTGTACATGTTACTTAATTCCTTATGTTTATATACAAATATCGTAGGTATTAAATTTATGAATAATTATGTGTACAGTAATTTTAAATACTCATTAGCACTTGATGTATGGTGAAGGCAAAAATAACAAAAAACTCTTTTGCAAATAACTATAACTTATATGTCTGTTTGTAATGTTAAAGTAATAGCTTTTTAAATACTTAACCTTTCTGCCTGGGTAATCTTTGGAACGTCTCAGTAACTAAGGTTATAGTTATTTCTCTTCTATATGTGTTGCGGACGAAAGCGCAAGTAATAAATCCGTGTGAAGTATGCCTCATATCTAAT
Source organism: Ptilodon capucinus (assembly GCA_914767695.1). Taxonomy (NCBI): domain Eukaryota; kingdom Metazoa; phylum Arthropoda; class Insecta; order Lepidoptera; family Notodontidae; genus Ptilodon; species Ptilodon capucinus. Next base: position 12,457,000 of record OU611807.1, read on the forward strand.
TTTCATTGTATATTTCAATGTCAATAGACATCGGCCCTCATTACATTGGGCCCAAGAATATGCAGGGCAAGTATTGGTGCACAGGAATGCACCTCTGCCTATCCTTTCGGGGAATACATGCGTGATGATATATATTATTATCCGACGCGGTGACGACGTAAAATTTGAACTATTCAATTCTACAACAAAGCGTAGCCGTGCCGTAGCTGTGCCGTAGCTGATGCTACGAAAGACCTACGAACATTCGTAGCGGGATTAAGTCCGTAGCAAACTGAATTGTTTGTAACCATAGGTTTTTGAGATAGCTCAACGTAAATTAATTTGCTTACATTTCGGAAAAGCCGACTAAATTATAATTTTGGATATGTTTCTTAATAATTTGAAGGCAATAAGATTTTTCGGGAGCGTACGCTAAAATCTATAAAGTGTTTTCCATAATGGTTACAGTCCTCATTTTTGAATGACACGGTGGCATGCTCCGATCATACGGTACCCGGCCACACTGAGACGTCAAGACGCGCGCGATATTGCATATACTAAAACGGTCTGTATTGACTCAATTACAAAGCTCATTCTTCAACAAAGTGTCATTGAAAGCGCGAGCGAATTTTAACACGTTTACCACAGAAAATCAGTCTTAATGTATATTGACACATAGTTCATTTTGGTACTGGAAAATATCTAGCGCGTTTTGACGCCACATGTGCAAGTGCACTTGACGCTACGCAATACGCTCTTCGCCGCACTTACAACTTCGTACTCCAATACGTCACACATTCAATACATAGCCGACATTGAATTCCTATTTAGATATTTCGATTGGCATCCATCCCAGTTGCCAGATATTCAATTTCATCCCTCGAGACACAGATAGCAATACGTATTGAATTCATGAACTTTACAAAGCGGTAGAAAGCAACTTTTGATCAGTATCTGGTCGGACTGACCGCAGTCGTTCGGCTCATCGCTTCAGTCAAAGTCACGATGAGGTATTGGCGTTTTCGTAATTTACCCAGTTTTTGGATTGGCAATGCGAGCGGCGATTCGGTTGAAGTTAGAGATGAACGGAAATTCGGTAGCTTTAATGAAGTTCGGTGTACGGCTGCACATTTTGGACCCTCAGCTCATAAGCCGAATATTTGGTGGTGTATAAAATATTTAGTAAACGGGTAAATCCGGATTCTATAAAATATAGCTTACTATCCGATTTAACATTATCATACAGTTTAACGATTTCAAAGCCGTTTATAAACTATAACCCCCTTATTATTTTTTGTCTTTACGATGTGTGATACTAAAACTTTAGTACTTGTAAGTGTATTAAATTTATTGTTGCTATTAATCACTAGCAGAATATTAGGCAATCGTGGGTGCAGCCATTCCTCATCTTATTTTGTTATTTCGAAACACAAAAGAACACTAATAATATCTCGAAAGATGTGCGAAGTTCCCCATTCTAAGACAAGCTAGATAATTATTTCCAACTTCTAGATTAGATATATTTAGATTACAACTAAAACTACTAACTAAAACAATTAGCAATGGTAGCCGAGTGGTCGAACGAACGCCTTGCAAATCAAAGTGTGCAGGTTCAAACCCCGGCTCGCACCTCTGGGCTTATATGCGAATCTCATTTTCATCCGAGATTACCACTTGCTTTGAAACGGTGAAGGAAAACATCGTGAGGAAACCTGCACGTCTATAGAAAGGCGTGTGAAGTTCACCAACCCGCACTGGGCCAGCGTGGTGGACTATAGCCCAAAAATCTCCCTCGTAATGAGGGAGAATGTGCCCGGTATAATGGCAATACCAAAAATACATCGGCGAAGTGTGGGCGCACTGCAGTGTACCTCTGCCTACCCCTTCGGGGAATACAGGCGTGATGATGTATTTATTTATTTATTTAACTAAAACTACATCGGCAAACGGCAAACGGTGCACTGCAGTCCACAAGTGGTCTGGAGTTGCATGAATGCCGAAAGGAATCCGCTTGCCGAATATCAAGTTATTAGATCCCGTAGTAAAATGCCCGAGAGGCATCTGCAAACAAGGGTGGTAACTACGTTTTACCATTGATTAAACACACAGACTCCATACGTTTGTATATCTGGACCCGTTTGCGTGCGGAAATTGCCGCCGGCTACTCTATGGACCAATGGGCACGCAATCAAACTCCAATTTGTACACAAAATAACATTTCATGGCATTTAAATGATTTCCTGGGTCACTGCAACAATATAATATATGCAGTATTGGTGAACCTTTGTTTCTTGCAAAACATGATATGTTTTTTTAAAGCCTACTTTATTAAATGTGAAAGTTTGTGAGAATGAATGGTTTGTTACTCTTTAACGCAATAACGACTGAACGGATTTTGATGAAACCTTACATTATTATTGGTTATACATCAGAATAACATATATGCTACAATTTATAACGATATTGAATAATTGAAGTCTGCGCGGATGAATTCCTTGGTAAATTATTTTTTATATAGATAAGTAATTATATGTGATTAAAATTAAACATTGCTATTTTGTACCTGTCATTAGCAGATGGTGCCGTAATCCGTGGCCATGCATTAGTATTTTTACCTAAACTTTTGTTTCGTTTTGTTTTAAATTCCCTTTTCAAAACCACCCCTGTAATAGGGCGAACAAAACAAAAAGCTCTAATCGACTTAAATTCAGAATCATACGATGAGTTGTCTGGCGATATCAATTTAACTAAATATGTATTTAACTAAATCATTGTCTCAAAATTGACAGCACTGAACAGATTGCTGTCTCGGTATGAGAAGGACGGTATTATAGTTTGACAGAACCACGAATGTACATCAGTTGAGTACTATGTACAGTATAATAAAGTCCTAATTTCGTTAAAGTAGTAGAAATCTACTTTATTTTTATAAGTAAATAAACAATTATGCCTTTGTTTTTGGTGATAAAGTTCTCATATTAAAACATATAAATATTAGTATCAAATATGCCGGTTTTAGGAGACGCCGTAAGTCCAGTATACACTGAGGCGTTAGTAAACGCGCGCCAAATATCTGCCAGTACCAAAACGAATTCGGTGTCAATAGGACATTGATTATTTGTGATAAAAACATAGAGTATCTAGAGTACCCATAACAACTCCACTCTTCGTATAGCTCTGCGGCGATTTTTTCACCATTGTTTTTATCTCATGTACTTGTAGTATAATGGCGGAGTCAGATAAACCTGAAAAAATACCACAGCGCGGGCTCGAAATGCCATCTCCGTTATAATGTGTCCATGGATAAAAGCCAGGCCGCAACGCGTCAAAATTCTCTCGCGCTATCAATGTCTTTTTGTCGAAAAATGAACTTTTTCCATGAGTCAATACAGATCGTTTTGGTATTGGTGAAAATTAGACGCGTACGTCTTAACGCTCTAGTGTGCGGGCCTTAAAGTGAGGCCTCAATATCAACAGTAACCGGCAACTGTTTCAAACCTAAAGAACCGGTTAGGGTACCTCCCTAGTAACTACGACTACTACAGCCCTTTTAACGTCCCACTGCTGGGCACGGGCCTCCCTTCAAAGCGAGGGGGATTCAGGCTATAGCCACACTGGACCGGTGCGGGTTGGCAGACTTCACACATCTGTCGAGAACTAGTCAAGTTCCCTCGGACGTGCAGGTTTCCTCACGATGTTTTCCTTCACCGTTTCATAGCAAGTGATAATCTCGGAGGAAAATGAGATTTGCATATGAAACCCACAGGTGCGAGCCGGGGTTTGAACCTGTATACTTTGATTGCAAGGCGTGCGCTCGACCACGCGGCTACCACTGCTGCTCCTTCCTAGTAAATATTAGGTCAAAGGGGCATTAGAATATTCGCACGAGTTTGTAATGAGAAAATACTAAGTGCTGACCATTTCTCCTCTGCGCCGTCCACTTTGATGTCAGGAATGTTCGGTATTTTCTTGTTGAGGTACGCCGAAGATATCTTCAATAGCGCCTGCGGACAAACATATGGTAATATTAATACGTAAACTTTAAATATCTACACAAATAAATAAATTCAATTGTCTGCTTGTAATGTCAAAATTACAGCTTGTTTTAATAAATGCATATTAAAGTATATACAGTATTAATAACAAAAAAAAATACAATTTTAATTTTTCAAACGGCTGAAGCGATTTTTATGGGATTTTCTCTGGTTGTTGATGTTATAAGGAGTAACTTAGGCTACTTTTATTTTAGAAAAAAAAAATAGTACCTAAATTCCGCGCATACGAAGTAGCGGACTCAGCTAGCAAACCATTTATAAATATTTTGATGCAACGTTGACTCTGTGTATAGTGTACATATTATAGTTCCAATTATTCTCTACATCATAGCAGCGACATCTAGATTGATTGATAGTATTAGAAATAGTCTAGAAACTAGTTTTTGTGAGAGCTGCCAATGCTGCCATCTGTTAAGTATTGGCCGCATTAGGTCAGTGTGGTGAACTATCGAGAATACCTCTCGACCACCTATAACATTATAGACCAACTTTGGATGCACAGAAATTCACTACTGCCTACCCCTAAAGGATGAGAAGGCGTGACAATTTATTATTAGCACACGTTCATCAGTTATGTGTATATTAAGGAAGATGTTTGGTATTGGTATTTCGTTCAAAGCATATAGCTATGTTCAAAGTAGGTAATAGGCAGGTCTTTGTAGTAACGAACGCTTTTAAAAATGATGAAAGCACCATTGCTGAGAGCATAAAACCCTGCGTCCACAGGCGCGTCTATTCACCTGCGGCCATATCTTTGCCAAAACTAAGACAAACTGTATAACCTAACACATAGAGAAAGTACATTGTTCAACAAATTGTCATGAATTTTACGTATGAATTTGATACGTTCTCCCTTGGTTTTTTCCACAGAAAATTAATCGTCATGTATAATTTATACTGAGTACATTTTCAACAAAAAAAAGTTAAGCCAATTAGCTCGCCCCAGTGTGTGCAGGGTGAAATGTTGCTCGTTGCAATTTGTGACAACGCGTCTTGCTCAATGGGGACAGTGGGAATAATGTGTACCAAGATTAGACTTATGTCACGCAAAATGTTTATTTTGCCTCTTTCTCTTGCATGAAATAAGACAGAGCTCGAACGAGTGAATCCGTGACAGAGGCCTAGTTTTGACATGCGTGCTAAAAATGGAGGGTAGAATTGAAGGAGTGTCTTCATGTATCGAAAAAGTGTCCGTCGAATTGCATGGGTATATATCGACGCCCCCCTGGAATAAGTTGATATGCGCTATTATGGACTTTTTGCTGTAATGCCAGATTCGGAATCAGCGATTTTTCCGTTTAGCGGTTTATTCCCGGGGGGCGATATATACCCATGCCGACACCAGCGCCATTGTGGAAAATTTTTGAACTATTATTTAATGCATTTCGACGGACACTTTTTCAAATTTTTCCCATAGGAGATTTCTTTAATTCCACTAACCCTACTGATCTAGATGTCAAGCACTGGAATTATATCAAGAAAATGAACTATGTACTTAGTGATGCGCTATTTGTATCGATACTTAAGTGTATACTTAAGTGTGATACATTCGATTCTCGTATCGATAAAAGATATTACAGTTCGCTGGCGGATCAGTACACAGCTATGAATAGAGTTTTTAATGAAAAGTGTTATACGATTGACTAGATATTTTTTAACTATCGATGGCATGGTTCCTTTCAAATTATACAAATAATTACGTCTTATATAAGTTTTGTCTTTCAAATTGATTTATTAAACCCATGGCAGACTGGGGCGTTACGACACACGCTACAGAACTTTTACACCAAAAAAGTAGTAGTCAGATATCACGTGTATTTATTTTTCGTCAAACGCGCGATTTCATAACCGAGAGCGGCGTGTAGTGTGACCTTGATTCGCCGGAGCCAGGCAACGTCCTTAAATATAGAATAAAATTAGATTGTACTTTAAACCGGTATTTAAAGAAAACATTCTAAAAATTTTATGATTCTTTGTAGGTAGACTAAAAAATACACGTGATTTTCTTAAACCTCACGACGTATCACCAAGGGGGAGGGGGGTTTAAATTGCTAAAAAAACCATCACTGGCCGATAGCTGATGTTACAAGGAGTAACATAAGCTACTCTAACTAAAAAAATGGGGTTGTTTAATTCCGCGCGTTCGAAGTCACGGGTACATCTAGTATCAAATATATTAGGAATTCGCTCTGGCCTATGTGATCTCCCGCAGTCCGTAGTACGGTACCCATAGTAAAAACTATACTTAGTTTAGAAATATACAATGAGTAGCTATAGACTGGCGATCTATTTTTAACCAACTTCAAAAAGGAGGAGGTTTTCAATTCGACCCGGATGTTTTTTTTTATAATTCATATTAACCGAACGCTATTCCAAATTATCAGGCGGATTCTCCGTGCGAATAGATACATCGGTACGTTTATATTCCTTAACTCATTGACTACTTAATACGGAAGAGCCAATTATATGCTTTTCCACACTAACAGATCGATCCTTTAATTTGTCATCCACTAGATGCGGCCAATAGGCACCCATCCGAGGCACATACATATTGAATAATTAGCAACCATTACCATACTCACCGTTACGTTGAAATTCGCTCTAATTTAGCTCGACCGGGTCAAAGTGAGACCTGACTTTGTTTGTCACCCTCAACAGAGGCGGTTTCCACTTTGACGGACTGAAACCGCAGGGCAAGCGCAAATCTAGCGTACTGAGCGAGAGGCGAGTTTACAATTATGCTGTCGTATAATAGTGTAGTGATTTTTGTTATCAGTCCTGGATTAGCTATTTAAGCAATTGCTCAAGGCTTCCCGTCTAGGGGGGCACCAGCTACGATCGAGAAAACAAAAACGAGCATGAAAGTTAAAGCAATTTAAAAATCTTAGGACAACATGTGAAATCATGTTGCGCCGACCCCACCTACCATGGGATAAGTGCAGAAGGAACAACACATACATATTCTACCTAAGATACGTATTCACATTTTTTTTCTATTACTTCTTAGTAGTTCACTTCAGGATAGGGGGCGGGCCAACAGGGGAAGATTGCTTAGGGCATGAAGTTACCATATTCCGACACTGACCAAATATCTTTGGTATCTAATAGCATTTGAGCACTATGCACGTTAACCTGGGGCCTTACCTCTTAAAGTATCGTTGTTTTAATAGTAACATTTTCGACAGATATTGTATTGAGTAGCCTCGTGGGCAAGAACGCCCGCATTGAACGTAAGGGGTGCAAGTTCAAATCCCAGGCCTGCACCTCTGAGATAATTTTCATGTGCGAATGTCATTTTCAACAATGATTACCACTTGCTGAACGGTGAATCCCAATGTAATAGGGGGCGAGCCTATTGCCATTATACCGGGCACATTCCCCCTCAATACGAGGGAGATTTGGGCCATAGTCCACCACGCTGGTCCAGTGCGGGTTGGTGAACTTCACACGCTATAGAAAGCTATAGACGTACAGGTTTCCTCACAATGTTTACCTTCACCGTTCAGCAAGTGGTAATCATTGTTGAAAATGACATTCGCACATGAAGCCACAGTCATACGACTGTGGCTTCATTATTCATGGCATGAAAACAACATATCTTTATAATAGTAGCTAGAATAGCATGCTGTACGTAACCGCAATAATAAGTTTAAGCATAAAAAGTTTAAGCGGATTAATCGCGTTACCGAGTCCTCTTTATCTCCTGCAAGGTTTAAGCGGATAGATAGGAATGCTACGTCCTTGAAGGGATGGCATTAGTTCAAGTCTACGGGCATTGGCGTGGCGCCCAGACGTGACGCGGGTGACGAAATAACTGGAACACTAGAGTCTACAACTGGAACATTATTGATTTTTTTCAATTGGTGTGTCCTGCTGTTAAAGGCTTCGACAAACTGGTGAGTATCTGAACTATTTTTCTGTCAGTATCTACAATTAATTAAACTCCCATGAAACTCACTAGTTACTTTCCTAAAATATATTCTAACTTCGTAATAAAACCGCTAAAACATGACAAAAGTCTTTATCGCGGATTACGTCACATTCAGTCGCTCCATCACTTTCATAATACATAGGCGAGAAAGAGACAATATTTACTCTGTTTTTGGTAGTATGTCTTGTCACCACCGACTATGCAACCAATTCAGGTCAAACTAGTAATATAGATTCGGTACGTACAATAGGGTAGGCTTCATAGCTTTTATTTGTTTAATTAAGTATGCGGATTGCATAGATGATCCTTATCCATCAGCTATCTGGTAAATAAGTCCAAGCCATATGTCCCTACCCTATTACGTTATCAGTATTTTTCAAACTATATAACTTTATGTGTACAATAAAGATTAGGTACGTAGTTCCTGCCACATTTATGAGGTAGCGACTTCTGAGAACGGGCTCCACCGATTTGGGTGCTTTCTCAGAATATTTTTTTATGAAAGATTTTTATTTTTCATCTCCAGGAATTGTTGCGAAATTTGGATGGTATTTTGTAAGAACTAATAGGACGACGATCTGACCCGAACTAGTTATGAATAGATAGATAATAAAACATGAACCTAGCCAGTTTTAAAGGTAATAATATACCCCGGCTTATCGATTACCGGTTGACAAACGCAGAGCTTCCTGCATCCGGTGCTATCAGCGGGGACTGGAGACGGCTCATGCCTAGCCTTTGACAGTGCACTTAGCATGATGGCCGCCGGAGCTGGCTGCGAGAGCTAAGAGCATTGATTAATTCCGCCGCAATATTCCACAAATAGGATCTCCTAGTTCCACGAGATAATTAATTCCTAGTCTATTTTATTTCTCGTTTTTAAGCAATGTTCCAATCTGAACCGAAGGACGTACCGATACGAGAAAATAGTTGAAATTATCATGTGTTATATACTAGACGTTCTTGTTAGAACAAATTATTCCGTGTATTATCGAACAATTTACACTCAAGCAATAATAAAATATAGATGATCAATTTGTTGCAATCCAGTTTCAATCACTTTCGGTCAAAATTGCTATCAAAATTTAACTTTACTTTATTAGCTTAACTTGTAATAAGTATTACAAGTTACAACAGGTATTACAAGTATTACAGGACAACAAACAACGGTAAATAAAGAGTTATTTGTATGACTTGACTGACTTGAATGACTTCATTGTAACTCTTTATTTACCGTTGTTTGTTGTCCTTATTAATTAATTTAAAACGCACAATTTTTCTTGGTTTCTATCGCAAAAACATAGTAAATACATATTGCTCAGCGAATTATATAAGGTTTCCCTCACACTAGGGCGTCGACGATCATGCGTCAATTTTTTTAGCAATACCAAAATAAACCGTAATAATTAGAATAAGTTCATTCTTAACGAAATGACACTGTCAGAGCGAGTCTCGCATTTACCACAGAAATTCAATCTTTATGAATATTGACACAGAGTTTGTTTTAATGAATATACGGCCCTCTGCCGGGATTCCCACATATCCCTGCTACTTCTCCCGAGGTGAGACCTTAGAGGACTTTCCGACGTTAAAACAAAATCCTTTGCTGACCACCCTGTAATCTAATTACGAAATTTCCTCCGAAAATTACCCTGTCCTTTTATCGCAGTAGTTTCGCATCAAATAATTTTAGACATTACGTACCTCGGAATAAGACTTCTCGATGGCCGAGCGCTTGATGGTGTAGGAGCGCAGGTCCTCCAGCAGGTCACACTCATGCTGGTTCTTCGCTTGGAGCTTCGCGATTTGCTCCGTATGCAGGTTCTTTAGGAATTTCGTGTAGTTACTCTGAAACAAGAGATAGATAGATAACTCTTTCTATTTCCACATCTTAAAGTAATACAAACTACGTACATATCTTAATATATATATTTCTTCTGTACGTGTGTATGTCACTGAACTCCTAGATGGTTTAGATTCACAATTGAACCCGGTAGGTGGCGCTGCTTTCGTATGTCACTAATTCTAAGGTAGTACGAAGTTCTCCCAGTCAGCTAATAAGATAGAAATTTTAATTGTTACAATGGACAACCTTATCTCTAAAAGTGTAATCTACCAGAAAACTTTGGATGGACAGGAATTAAAGTACTGGTAATTACGGGGTGTCAATTATTTATATATTTGCTAAGTAGCCTAGTTGATGCAAGGGAGCAAGGCGGGCGAATGTCTTCTTCGATGTAAAACATCGTGAGGAAACCTGCATGTCTATGAAAAGTCTTATGAAGTTCACCAACCTCCACTTGGCTAGCGTGTAGCTTGGTTTCATAATTTATGAGTATTATGACCCGCATCCAACTCGCATCGAGGGGGGCATTCGCGGTATAACAGCACAAGGCTCTCTATCCCTTTAACATATAGGCTTTCAGCGCCCCTCTGACATCTCTTACAAGTAATACAGGCATGATAATATTTATGTACCTATTACATTTCTAAATTAAACATATTTTGTCTTATTTGTAATAAGGCATTGGCACATGGTCCTGATTATAGACACGGGTTTCAAGAATTTTTTCTTAGCAATATAAGAGTAAATAAAAGGCTATATTGCATTCATAAGAGTTTATTCATCACATTTATTTTCTATAAATATATTGGCGGTTATGCAGAAAGATAAAAATTCACGGTGTTTACACCAAACAGTCACACACCAAACAGATCAAACTATAATACTAAAGTTATCAAATCGTATTATTAGTAAAACTACCTAGTTAAGTACGCCTAGTACCTAACAATGGACGCGACGTGCAAACTAGGCCAAATGAACCCACAAATGAATCATTAATTGCATCTAAAGTGTACCAACTGAAAAACTTTAAAAGGTTTCCAATGTTCAGGAACGTGGCGCACTCCGTCCACTGATAAAAATATTAAGTAGGTAGGTACATATATTTAAGTAGCAGCGTCGTGCTGCCGACAGAAGTCTTCTTACAACTGCTGTCTGACAGAATATTTAGCATACGTACGTACGTACGCGCGGCGTCTCTTCATTTTTTTAATATTAAGAGCTATCTATATTTTTTTAATATTATCTCGTCGTTGAAGTCTATCCAGTTTAATTATTCAACCTAATTATTTTTATAAATTATATTTATACATAAAATTGTTTTTATAAATGTATCAAGTTACTCCTTGTAACTTAAGCTATGTTCCAGTAAAAGTCCCGTAAAATTGTTATCGGTATCGTGTATACTGTTTTATGCATTTGTTAAAATAATGTTATTTTGATATTACAAACGGACACTCGAATTTTATTTATTTGTATGTACAGAAGATGTATAGATATTCTGAACTATATCTTGCTCGCTGAACTACATACACGCCAATATAATCTTTACCCACTCATCCGTAAACAGAGAGGGAAAGTGGATATTTAAGGATCAATTCTCTTATTAGCGAGCAGATATCAGCGGGTTATTGATACCCGCTTGCTTCGCTGGGCACGCTATTAGCATCGATGATAATAACGCCGAGTGACATATTGTGCCGTAGTACAGCCCCGTCATCACCGCCTGTCTTACACCAATGTAACATTACTTTCAGTTTTTGGCAGTTCTCAGTACAAAATCTGTCAAAAATTTACAGTTATTGAAACAAAAACACTTTAAAGCTAGCTTCCCACGGTCCGTGATATCGCGGACGGACGCGGACCAGCTCGCACGGCACACCGTGGGAAGGGTCTCGTCCGTGGTAGCACAGGCGGTGCGCCGGTATCCGTCGCGAGGCGGTAACTTCAAAGGTGCGGTTAAAAAGTGAGAAGAACGTATCACGCATTTGCATTTGCATTTTGAAATGAAGCTATCAAAAGATCTACCCTGTCTGTGTGAGTTGCCGTCCGTGGTCGTCGGCTGTGCGTGATGATCCGTAGAATCGCGAACCGTGGGAAGCCAGCTTAAGAAGTGGTGGTGGATTCATTTGCCTTCATCATCCATTTTTATTTATAATGTGTATTTATTGAATTTGCCCTTGCTATAATTTACTTGATACTGACTGAAATACCCGTTAAACGCAGGTGGAGCTATTCCTCCATTTAATATCATCATTTCATTCATTTCGTAAAAGAAGAAGAAGAAGTGGTGGTAAGGGCCCTGAATTGGGGCCCCAATACAAGTGAATAAAACTGAAGTCTTTGTTTGTAATATCAAAAGAACAGGTTCTTACTAAAAGCGTATGAAAGTATACATGAGACCAATAACGAAAACGTATTTTTTTATTTATTTTTCTGTGTGTTTTGTGTTGATTGTTATCTGTTTGTGTTGGGTAAAACTATGGAGGTCAGAAGTACCTACCCTCTATAGATAAAACACCCAAACGACTGCACCGACTGTGACGTGACTTTCACCAGCAATAGCTGGATGGATTAGGGTTAGTTTCTTATTGTTTAGTTATTTATTATCAAAATTTAAAGTCTTATAATGCTGGTATATTAACTGCATTATCTAATCGATTCGGCGATTTCTTTATTTTAATGGTTATTTCTTGAATAATGAATTATGGGAGTTGAAACTATTATTTATATCTTGATATAATAAATGATGATTTTGAAATAAAAATAATTGGGATAATAATTATTGTAGCTGCTATAACAAAAAGAGCTCAAATTACAAGGAGTAAAAGCTGATATTACAAGGAATAGTTTAGGCTAATTTAATTGCTGAAAAATAATTTCAATTGAATTCAATTCAATTCAATTCAATTCAATTCTCTTCTTCTATTCATCAATGCATTTTAAAAATTAAACGAAGTATCATAATAACACCTTAATGGTGTCCTCATGGCGTACGTAATGTGTGTTCCTTTGTGTGGTGGAATAATAAAGAGTTATCTATCTATAGTAGCGTTGGCCGCTCAGCTCGCCTCAAATGGCTTCGTGTAATAAAAAATAATGGTAAAAAAAACTTTTTAAAAACAATATACATCGTCACGCCTGTATTCCCTGAGGGGGTAGGCAGATGTGCACTGTAGTGCACTAACACTTCGCCGATGTATTTTGGTCCCAATGTAATAGGGGGCGAGCCTATTGCCATTATACCGGGCACATTCCCCCTCAATACGAGGGAGATTTGGGCCATAGTCCACCACGCTGGCCCAGTACGGGTTGGTGAACTTCACACGCCTTTCTACAGACGTGCAGGTTTCCTCACGATGTTTTCCTTCACCGTTCAGCAAGTGGTAATAATTGTTGAAAATGACATTCGCACATGAAAATTATCTCAGGGTGCGGGCCTGGGATTTGAACTTGCACCCCTTACGTTCAAGGCGGGCGTTCTTGCCCACGAGGCTACCACTGCTAATTTAAAAACAAGTTTTTATTTAATTGCCCTTAGTTTTTGTGTTCTCCTCAGCAAGCACCATTCATTTGATACCCATACTGTGGTAGTGCAGAAAAAGCATGCATTGCATAGCTAAGCAGCTAAGCATGCATTGCCATCCAAAATAAGCGTATATACCAAATTTCAGCTCAATTGGTTAAAGATAACTGATAACATTCAGTTGCAAGATTCCACCCGGACATACTCGTACATTGCAAGTTAATATAACGCTTGTAATAAAAAAAGAGCTTGGACATGTTAATTAAAATTTATAAAGCAACATTACTTCAGTTAACTTAAGTTCATAAAACTATTCAAATTACTACACGGCTAGAGACACTCTAGAATAGGAGCTTTTGTTGAAAAATTGTTAATTCCTTTTCAGTTTTAACACTTTCTTAAATTTGATTAAATTTCGTATGCCAAAGCTCAAAGTGTTTATACCATAAGCTTAACAAACGCGAAACAGTTTGAAATCTACTCATGTAACTTCCGGTAAAGGATTTGAGCTTTTCGCGAGTTTCTCACGTTGGAATATCCGGTTTACGTCGACGCTGCTGGATCCGATAGCGTCGGCCTGGGCGACACCGAGCCGGGCTTAGGCCATCAAACATGTTATTCAATTAAAATCAAACCGTTGTATCCGATATCGACTCTTAAAAAATAAGACATCAAAACTATCGAGTTATTATATCGAGAGAGAACTTTTTGTCACTCATCTCACTTAACTTTTTATAAGTCAATGGCTACCATTGTCTTCCTCTTCTTTTTTTACGAAATGAGTGATATGATGATATTTTGATGAAATAAGATGAGGAATGCTTGCACCTGCGATATGCGGTATTTATGGCAATGTCGAGTAATTATAACAAGGACAAATTCAATAAAATATACATTATAAATAAAAATGGATGATGACAGTGATAAAGATGGCGGATGGCCGGCTTCCATTGTCAGTTTTAGTCCAAATTTGTGCGTGACTTTGCCGCTTACGTATGTCAAATCTTCTTTGTCAAGAAGTATAAGAGGGACATGGAACGGTCATCCGCCATCTTTATCACTGTCATTATCCATTTTTATTTATAATGTGTGTTTATTGAATTTGTCCTTGCTATTAATTACTTGACATTGGCGAAATACTCGCGCTAGTCGCAGGTGATGCCATTCCTCATCTTATTCCATTAAATATCATCATTTCGTTAAAAAAAAAAAAGAGGGACATGCCATCATGGTGAAACATTTCGCAGTAATTTGTCAAAAAAAAAAACTTTTTGCCACAATTATGTATCTGTACTTCTTAACATAAACCTTCATAATTGATTAAAACCTTCAATCTTTGCGATGCGTATTACAAAATTGTATTCTAATTTTCAAGTGTATTTACAAGCCTCAACTAAGCTAAATTATGAAAAGAGTTAACAATGTATTTTTAGCCGGACCGTCTCAGTGGAAGCTGCGTTCCAAACTGGCGGTATAGTCTGACCATATTCGAAAGTCCTTTGTTGGTCGACTTGAATAAAATAATTAAATTTATAGATTATCACTTTATCACTTAACACGTTGAGTGCGATACCAGGTCTAAACATCTTGTATGCGCCTTGCTTAGAGTGCGGCTAAGAAAATTATATTTTTAAGCTAAATAATTGTTAACGAACGGGTTAAGGTGTATGTCAATCAATTCATTATTATTAATATTCAAAGCAAAAAAATCTAATATATTTTTACATGAAGCCAAAAAAACCGGCCAAATGCGAGTCGGACTCGCGCACAAAGGTTTCCGTACCATTATCTATAAATCGGCAAAAAAACCCGTTTGTTGTATGGGAGCCCCCTTAAATATTTATTTTATTCTGTATTTTAGTATTTGTTGTTATAGCGGCAACAGAAATACATCATCTGTGAAAATTTCAACTCTCTAGCTATCACGGTTCATGAGATACAGCCTGGTGACAGACGGACGGACGGACGGACAGCGAAGTCTCAGTAATAGGGTTCCCGTTTTACCCTTTGGGTACGGAACCCTAAAAAGGATTTAAGTTTCTTAAATGTTACAGGGTCTATAAGCCTTGTGCAGCCACAATGGAAGTTTATTACCAGGAAAAATCACTGCCGCAGCGAACGTGTTAAGTAAGTGGTAATGCCCTACTTACAAACAGCTAGTTCCAATTTAAACTCAATAGCACCTAAGACGCTTAACTCTTCCGGAGATATTAAATCCTCACCATCCGACGTCTGAAGTCTTTGTACATATAATAGGTATTACACCGACAAATCACCGATTAGTTTTCAACTCGACGTTGAATAGAGACTGTCTGCGGTCAGACCCGAGCTTCGGTAAATCGGTTTAATTTTCAAAGACATTATTAGAACGGTTTCAATAAAATTATTTGCTACGGTAAATACAGTAACCGTTATTGATGTGGCCGAAGTTTATTATATAGTGGAACTAGCTAATGCTGATGCTTCACCCGCGTCGATGTCGGTTATCGCGACCAAAAGTAATCATGAAATTTTTATCCCGTTCCCGCAACCCATGGGAACCTATTCCAGGGATAGCTTTCCAATTACCGCTTTATAATTGCCCATTTTTTAAAGTATTAAAATGGATATAGGATATCTCTTAAGGATAACAATCCCTAAGAGATAGACATATGCTATCGCAGCTTTTCTTTATACACACAATTCCACCATACATAATTTTGTTATATCGCAATGGGTTTATTCAGCGTTTAGTCATTATATTTTAGCCAATATATACAAAACTTCACAAAAGTATATACAAAAACCTTCCTCTTGAATAACTCTATCTAGACAAAAATCACATCAAAATCGTTGCGTAGTCCGAAATAATACTTTAGGTAGCTCACATGTGGATGCTTAGTGTAGGCAGTTTATACCTAACTATCACAGTTTCTGAGTTATAGACCTTTGAATATTTGTCACAGGTATTGTTTTCTGGCCTTTGGGTAGATCCATCACCCTATTCAGCAGTGTAATCTACACAAATAAGGGGCAACTACCTATATTCACAAAACAGGACATGAAAGTTTTACATAGGTCTCGAGATATTACAAGTTATAGAAATTGACGACGAAAAAAAAGTTGGAAAAACATGAGCGAATTTCGATCAATTTTTTATACCATACTGTTGTATACCCGATACTGATGCAAACGTCAAAGTATTATTTCGGACTTCTGAAACACCCTGTATATATACACAGAAATAAATTTAACATTATGTCCATATAATCATAATTATGTCCAGATTTGGAAATTCCGAGTGGGGACTCGGACTCAAAGCTATAAAAATATTATAACAACCACTTATCTAAGTCGTGTAAAGGAATATTGACGCCGAGTGCAATTAAATTGCTGTTTAGTTATAATCAAATTATCACTAAAGGAAATTCATAGTCGTAGTTATGGTTCGAATGGAACGAGGCGAACCTATTACATTATACCAGTGGTGTCAGCACGCATGTCAAGACAAGACATCTGTCACGGATTGGCTCGGTCGCTCTCTGTCTAATTTCATACGAGTGAAAGAGACAACATCAAGATATTTAGTGACATACGTCTAATCTTGGCGCTTATGTCTACCAGTGCAGGTGCATTTAAAAGTAACTATAATTCCGTCAACGTCAAATTTTAAACAATCAACATAATACGTAGATATTTAATAAAAATCTGCGCACATACATCTATCCAATTGCAATATATAATATATAATAATAAGTGTCAATAACTACTTTTTATAATCTATGAAACTATAAAATGCGATGTTATTATTAATTGACAAGCATAATTTTCAACTGCCAAGAGGCAAACTCTTAAATCAATTACATCAACAAAAGTCAATTTTAATTAAACTATAATCCATGTAAATATTGCGTTTATTAGTTGAGTTAATAACGTTGAAGGGCTACTCTGATGTTATAATTAATTCCATCCCGGCCAGGCGCTCGGTGCATGCACCGCCGCGCCGATAACTGGCGGAGGTGGCCGGAAATCAAATTTCCACTTTAACAATGTTTGTTGCGTACCTCGGCCATCGATGATGCTGTAATTAAGTTAGTTCCTGGTATCGTGTACTGACTAGATTAAATGAAGCGAGCGTCCGGGAAACAATTTGCTGGTAGGCTAATAATTTCCGGTGAACCTAAATTATTTCCCGGATGGCAGGTGCTCTGTGTTGCGACGTTGTTTTATCCGACAGAAAAGGTAGGACATTTAATTTCATACAGGATACGGCTTGATGGGTAATATCTATACTCACAAGTTATTAAATTGATTTTAATATGTTACGTATATTTTACCAACGTTTAGACACATCGAACGACGCTTTTATTATATTTTAAAGAAATGAATATAATTACAAAGTTTTAATGGATTAAGATGAGGAATGGCTCCTCCTGCGATTAGCGGGTATTTCAGCCAGTGTCTATTAGTTACTAGGAAGAGCAATTTCAATGAATACACAATATAAATAAAAAGGGTAATTAACTTTATAAAGACGGCGGATGAATCTTCATGTTTATATTTACTAGTATTATGTGTGTCACTGCTCCGGGCACAGATAATAAATACTGTCACCTACCCACAGCTTAACCTAACGTAGTAAACTGACGCAGCGACGCTTTAGATATTCTGTCAGTGCAGCTTTGAAGTGAAATCTAATTTAAGCCGCCTGTGAAGTGTTCAACTGGGCGTGTTTCGATGCAAATTTATCTAGACTGGGATAGTTTACGATCCCTATGCCTCCCAGCTGACATTTACAACATAGTCAGTGCGGTGGTAGAGGATTTTTAAAACACTAAAGTTTCACTGGGATCTACACGTGTGTATATTTTTGCCATGTAGGTAGTAGTAATGGAGATAGCATTTCGAGCCCGCGCTGCGGTAAATTTTTCTGGTTGATCCGACTCCACCATCTTTGTTTTCTCATATAGTTTCCGTATAGGTACATGAGATAAGAAAAATGGCGGAAAAATTGCCGCAGAGCTATACGAAGAGTGGAGTCGTTATGAGTACTCTAGATACTCTATGGTGTTTGCCAATACCAAAACGAACTCTGTGTCAATATACATAAAGAATGATTCTACGGTGAAAGCCACGCACCCTCGCGTCTAAATTGTATCGTGTTCTCAATGTAATTTAGTTGAAGAATGAACTTTTTGTACGAGTCAATACAGTTTGTTTACGTCACGATGTTTGTTACGCCACGTACATCACCCATTTTTAGGGTTCCTTAACCAAAGGGTAAAACGGGAACCTTATTACTAAGACTTCGCTGTCCGTCCGTCCGTCCGTCCGTCTGTCACCAGGCTGTATCTCATGAACCGTGATAGTTAGAGAGTCGAAATTTTCACAGATGATGTTTTCTATTGCCGCTATAACAAAAAAAACAAAAAATCTGAATAAAATAAATATTTAAGGGGGCCCCCATACAACAAACGTGATTTTTTTGCCGTTTTTATAGATAATGGTACGGAACCCTTCGTGCGCGAGTCCGACGCGCACTTGGCCGGTTTTTATTTATTATGTGTATTTAATTTTTAATTTACTCTTGCTATTGATTACTTGGCACTGACTGAAATACCCGCTAGCCGCAGGTGGAGCCATTCCTAATTTTATTCCATTAAATTTCTTCATTCCATTAATTATATAATATAAATTAATTTAATAATTTAATAAATTAAAGCCTCTACTATTAGATATATACTACACATATGTATTTGGTAATAGTGATAATTTAAAGTGTATATAGGTATATACTATAGGTAAAACTGATATGAACTACTCTGACATGTTTCATCGGTAACAAATTAACTTTACATTGTCAGTTTCAAACGGTATGTTGTTAAAGTGGGCTATGTAAGTGGGTCATCATTTAGCCTCCTCGGCTGTACCTAACCTACTTAACTTAATTAATAACAAACTGTAAGTGTTCTCACAGCACACCGAGCGCCAGAAGGTGACATCAATGGAAGTGATATAGTAATGAAGGGGTAGATACGATGAAAGCGGAACACAACATAATTGCGCCCCGCGGGTGGCGCCCGACCGGGGACCGTCCCAGACTAGACACCTACACTGGGTTCCTATACAGCTCAATAGAATCTGAATATCTATGAGTGCTTCTGATCTATACCTTTTTTTCCAATAGTATATAGTCATAATATCAAAGTGAAACGTGTGTTGCCTTACTGAAGTCATTTGTTTTTTTCTTAATTATTTTATGCAACTCTAAAGGCGGTATTAAAAAAATCTAAGTAAGTAATTTAATTAAAAATTTATATAAGTATATAATAAGGCTAATACAAGCGGAATATTACAGATCCACTGAGTTTCTTGCTGGATCTTCTCAGTTCTTGCGTTCCGTCCGAACCCGAAAATACTTGTTGTATAGGCCCACGTTGGTACTCACAAATTGTCAAGTTTAGAAATTGTTTTACATTATAGTCGGGTGACAGGTAAACTTGCATAAATAGGAAAGATGTTTTTTACACTAAGTAGTCCTAGTAACTTAAAGAACCTTAAAATATCAACAACTTTTCCAACAACTTTAATGAATTTTTCCTGTTACCCAAAGTTATATTCTTTACGTGCTATTGTGGTGCCACTCATATAAGGCTTAATCAAGAGCAACAAACAATACTCGTAATTTGGATATCTTCGGAAGCCTCGAAATAAAGACCATATTAGTTTAAGAATAAGAATAATTTCTTACAGAACAACTTATTACTGTCTATCATTGTTAATAGTACCTATTATATTGTTTTCTTATATTTACGCGAATACTATACATTGAAATAAAACTATTTAACGGATTTTATCGCTTTTATTTACTATTTTATTTTCCCGACGTTTCGGCTGCTTTACAGCAACCATGGTCACGGGGGGACTGAGGTGTTAGACGTCCTGATGTCATAGTTAATAACTGGGTACCCTTATATTTAGTTGTTGTTTGCGGTCCGATCCACGCAGATACCCCCTCAAACCCACGCAGATAGTCCCTCAAATAAAAATACTAAGTGATCATTCAGAACTTTCTATGGGCTGTATTATATTTCAACCAACAACATTTTATTGTTGATTTTAAAAATATATCTCTTTTGTCCTCTTGACTTCATCCCCGCAAGCTTACATGCCAGCGAATAGCCCACATAATTCCTCTCAGCCTACGCCCACGTCATAATCCTTAAGCCCCCCGCACACTGGGGCATCGGTTCGCGCATCGGTTCGCGCATCGGTTCGCGCGTCGGTTTTTAGCCGCTACCAAAACGAACTGTATTGACTCGTAGGGAAAGTTTATTCTTCAACAAAATTACATTGACATGGCGAACGAATTTTGACGCATGGGGCGTGACTTTTAGCACAGAAATCAAATCTTAATGCATATTGACATAGAGTGCGTTTTATTAGTATGCCTGAAATATTGAGTCGCGATGCTGGACGCGCCTGTGTGGGCAGCTTTGAACTTTGCACTTAAAACATTACAAAATATACACTTTGTGAGTTAATTATACGTGAAATCAATTAGGGTCCTCGCTCAGTAACTAATTAATTAAGTTATTAATTACCAGAAGGCGTAAAAAAATAAGAGGAAACGATTTATATAACTTTTTTGGATTATGCCTGGTGTAATGCTAATAGGCTCGACTCCGAATTACATGTGAATTCACTGTAAGACAGGTCTGCCCACCTATCCGGGGAAAACAGGCGTGATGGTAATCTGTATCAGAATCAGACTTATTTCAAATAAACTAACACAGGTACTTAGAAATCGTCAATAAACAAAAAAGAAGTTAAAGTGTTTATGGAACCCAAACTATGCCTAGTTTGGGCCTAAATAAAATACAGGCCTGGAATGTATTCCGGGCCTGTATTTTGGGTTCCGTTATTATGAAATTATCAAAAGTAACTAAGGTATTTATTAATTAACTAACATAAAAATGTATTTATTAAATTTGCTCTGACTATTATTTACTTGACACTGGCTGAAATACCCGCTAACCGCAGGTGGAGCCATTCCTCATCTTATTCCATTAAATATCATGATTTTATTCATTTCCTAAATAGAGAAGAAGAAATAATACATAATAATACTACATCATCACGCCTGTATTCCCCGAAGGGGTAGGCAGAGGTGCACTGCAGTGCGCCCACACTTCGCCGATGTATTTTGGTCCCAATGTAATAGGGGGCGAGCCTATTGCCATTATACCGGGCACACAGGTTTCCTCACGATGTTTTCCGTCACCGTTTCTTAGCAAGTGATAATCTCAGATGAAAATGAGATTCGCACATGGAACCCAGAGGTGCGAGCCGGGGATAGAACCTGCGCACTTTGATTGCAAAGCGTGCGTTCGACCACTCGGCTACCACTGCTTAGAAAGAAGAAGATAATAATATATTTTGTATATAAATTTATAGCAAAATGTTAAAATCAACACGACATATTTTATAGATTTGAAATACCAACAAGTTGGGATTCTCCATTTCCTCGCTCCGATTTACGGTTGCAAGTGCTCGCACTACCCTTAATTATAAAATGTAGTTCAAAGGAGCACTTCATTTAATTATCTCCTGCTGATCTAGATTAACAGTCACTGCTAGACGCTCCACAGACGACACGATATCTCCTACTACGCCATTAGATGAAGATAGATAATGTTTAAACAAAGCTTGAAACCTTTAAAGTAAATATCGAGGGGTGTAAGCGACATTTTGTTAACTTTACAGGCAGACAAAATCTCTGATTCTAAAAATGTATATACTAAGTCAATATCACCCAAAGTTAAATAGAATTTCACACCTCGATATATATTTTTTTAATTTAAACAGCCAATTAGGCAATCGACGTTTTATTTTTAATTGTAAAAATACTTAACAGGATTTTTTCAACAGATTTTGTACTACGAAAACAGTAAACATCTAAATATGTAGATAATATTAAATCAGTACTACTATGAGAGGTATACCGCCTATAAGATCTCTTAAGCTTCAATATAAACGGACCTAATAAATATAATATTACAAGTATAGATAGGTAAGTCTCTAATTTAAAAAAAAAAGACTTGAGAGGTGTCAAGGGACACTCGGATGGAACGAAGTTCCTTTTGAAATAAAAAAGGAAATTTTTTTACATATACATACACACACACACACATCGAAATCGGAATCGAAATCGATATCACACACACATTTACGTAAGTGTCCGTCCGTCTGTCACCAGGCTGTATCTCATGAACCGTGATAGCTAGAGAGTTGAAACTTTCACAGATGATGTATTTCTGTTGCCGCTATAACAACCAATACTAAAAAACAGAATACAATGAATATTTAAGGGGGCATACAACAGACGTGATTTTTTTGCCGTTTTTATAGATAATGGTACGGAACCCTCCGTGCGCGAGTCCGACTCGCACTTGGCCGGTTTTTTTTTTATTTATATAGAAAGACAGAACGTTATCGAGCTTCACTAGATAAAACAATTGGTTTTCAATCGTTATGAGACGTATACATCCCGCTCGGGGTTCTTTCTACTTATTAATTCTTTACCTTGAATTGGACCCTCTGCTCAAACAATCGCTTGAAGGGACAATGGAAACATTTTGAAGAGCTTAAGAATGTAATTGTTTGTTCATCAAAGTTTCAACTTCAAAGAGACTTTTTATGACATAATATGTATGTTGATAAATTAAACAACTCTGTCCTCCATAAGTTAGGTATTAGGTAGGCAGAGGTGCACTGCAGTGCGCCCACACTTCGCCGATGAATTTTAGTCCCAATTTAATAGGGGGCGAGCCTATTGCCATTATACGGGGCACATTCTCCCTCAATACGAGGGAGATTTTTGGGCTATAGTCCCCCACGCTGGCCCAGTGCGGGTTGGTGAACTTCACACACCTTTCAATTGACGTGCAGGTTTCCTCACGATGTTTTCCTTCACCGTTTCAAAGCAAGTGGTAATCTCGGATGAAAATTAGATTCGCACATGAAACCCAAAGGTGCCAGCCGGGGTTTGAACCTGCACACTTTGATTGCAAGGCGTGCGTTCGACCTCTCGGCTGCTACCACTGCTTGCACTCTAACAATTAAACAATTAAATAACTTGATGTTAAAAAAACCGGCCACGTGCGAGCTGGACTTGCGCACCGAGGCTTCCATACCTAAACTGTGAAAGCACCGAGCATTACTCTAACGAAAAGATAAACTGGGTAGAGAGACAAACTTAACTTTGTATTTAGTATACAGGTGTCCCCATACAAAGTAACTACAAAATAAGTTTGTAACCGCAAAACAACATTTTCTAACAATAAATTTACAGTTTTCGATTTTTTTCCTTTACTTGTGCTATAAGAGACCTTGCTTCTTGCCAAATTTCATGATCCTAGGTCAACTGGAAGTACCCTATAGGTTTTTGATTCCCGTGCTAATGTACTGAAAATGCAACGTAAACAGCCGTATCTTTGATTGCGTTAACCTATTAATTTTTTTAGGGCACCAAGTAGGGTTGCCAACTTTTTTTGACAAAAAAAAATGTATAAAATGGACTGGATAGTAAAAAACAAGTATTTTAAAAGTAGTTTGAAATTAAAAGTATATTGCCTTAAAAACTTTAACAATTAATTTTTTTGCTATCTTTAAATGTTTCAAAGCTTGTTTGACAATAAAAATCACCACCACACACCATACCACATCATAGTGTGTTTAGTAATTATAAATAGTTTCCATCATCCGTTTTCACTAATGTGTACCGTTAAATAGTTAAGTACCCATATAGAGTGCTTTGTTTTACGCATCACAATAAAGGTTGGAAATAAAGTATTTTCTCATGCTTTATTGGTATGCAAAAGTATAATTACCAAAAATAAAGTAGGATACTTTATTATTAAGTATGGTTGGCAACCCTAGCACCAAGGGACCGCAGACATAAGTCTCTGTTATAAATTTCAACTTGATATCTTCACGCGTTTCTGATAAAAAGGGTCTTGACACCCTGACAGACAGACGGACAACAAAGTGATCCTATAAAGGTTCCGTTATCCTTTTTAGGTACGAAACCCTAAAAAGGATAGATATTAACATAATTATCCAAATATCCGTAGGTTTTATCTATAAATGTCTCGCAACAAATTCTTCAGCCATGCAATCCCAGCAAATCACAATTTGAACTGTGAACAGATTGAAAGTAAACTACTGAGTACATACGTACTCGTGTATATAACTGAGTGAAGCGGCATCAGGGTCATCAAACATCGACAGACGAACTGAGACCGCAATTCGAAATCCTATATAATTTTCATTTGCGTTTGTTGAAAGAATCGGTCCTGTCGATTTATTAATACTAAATGAATTGAAATGAGTCACGTTAGCCTTATTATCTACGACCTATGTTATAAGCGGTAGGAATAACTCATAGAAACCAACGATGAAACCCAAATAACACTATCGTCACCCATTTTCAAAGTAGTTCTTCTTTTTTAGGGTTCCGTACCTCAAAAGGAAAAAACTGAACCGTTATAGGATCAGTTGTTGTCCGTAGTCTGTCTGTCCCTTTGGGTACAAAACCCTGATAAAAAACATCTTGCTGCATCTGTTATGTAAATAAAGTAATATTAATATCTAAGATTATTGCGAGTATAAAAGACGATAGTATCGTAAGTACACCCTGCACTATGTGAAATTAATGTCGTAGAAATATCAAATGTTGGAATATTCTTCGACGTATGTTCCTTCCTTCTTTTATAACACGAACCGCTTTGAAGCTATTTATAAGTTTGTTGGCCGATACGTTCAAATATTGAAACTAACATCCATCGGAGCGATGTATTTGAAATAAAATCAAACACTCAGTCACATTTTCTTGCAACGAACGTTTCAAACAAATTAAAATCTTCTCTCGTTTCGTTTAAAATTGCATTTTAAGTCTGATATGATATGATTTTCATTTGATGAGTGAAAAATTGATCGGAAATGGCGAGTGAAAGAGGGAGATGGGACGTACTAATAAAGCGGCGACATGATAAGCAGGAAGAAGCCGCGACGGTATAAGGGAGCGCTACCTGGCGGATGAAACATCGTACATAGGATAGGATAGGAGATAGCTCTAGCACCGGATATTATCCTTCGATCTGTCTAGACGTTCAAAGGATATGAAAGATTCCTTCTGAGGAAGGTAATTACTTGCTAGTCCACATTATATCCATAAGTTAAAAGCGGATAAACCCCGTTATATTTTTCTCTGCCCTCTAACTAAAACTGAAGTACCTAACTTATTTGCAAGTAAATAGGTAGGGAACTATTAACCAACATTTTTTTTTAAACGAGTTATTATATCAAAGAGCGAGGTTTTCCTAACATGTGACACTTTCTCACGTCCAAATTTGTGCGTGACTTTGACATCTACGTTCGTTAGATTGTCTATGTAAACGTCTTTCATTAATTACATCAATGTGACCAATTTCCCTTCATTTTTTCGTCAATTTGACATATTAATTTGAAATGATGTGACATAATGATTGCTTAATGTATTAAAATATTATAATCACGTTGAAAAACCTTTTTATATTTGCGGATAAACGGAAATGAAAATCGACTGGGAAAGGTACTTAGGGCTGAAAATTCTCACATTTCGATGGCCTGGACACTCCACCGACACGCATCCCATCAATTAATTATAACCATTTACGTTAATATGAACGCGACCTGTAGGGTGATTTTAAAACACTCGGAATCGAATTCGGAAACGGAATCGAAAACTTCGAGTTGTCGATTCCGTTTCCGACGTCATGTCAAAACGCGATTTTGAATAGCGGACGGAAGGGCCAAATGGAAAGTTCCGACGTCGGAAAGATTGTGTGCGTTTACAAAGAACGTTTAAAAATGGTAGAAATGGTAGAAATAAAATTCGATTACAAAACAGTTATTAATACGAATTTTTTGGGCCAAAAATTCTTATATAAACACACTTATCATAATTATAAAAATGGAAATTGATTACTTATTTAAATTATCGATTTAAAACTTACTCTCCTTTATTATTTTTGGTTATAACAAACCTCAAAAATTTTTACTGATTCGTCAAAGTGAAAGTGAAGGGTAACATCACGCCTTTGAAACCACGAAGTTTCAAAGCTAAGTCATAGATGGCGCATGGCACTGTATTTCGGTAAATAAAAACTCAACCACGAAGTGAATAATGCAGCACGATTGTTTGCCGACGCTGCACAGCAGCCGCCCTATGTTGTCTCCTATAAGATAATATTCCATCCTATCGAAGGTTGAAGGGAATAATTTTCACAATAATGTAAAGGGCCATAAAACAACGTTAATGGGTTTATTTTAAACACTCTTTAGTACTGACTTACCTTAAATATTATGCAAGTATTTAGATAACACTTAAATTTGGTATTTTATTTATGTTTTTGTTCAATTTCGGAAGCTTTCCGCGAGGAAAAAGGTGTCGGAAACTTTCCGTCGATTTGGATGGGTTTATCCGACGAGAAATGTCAAAAATCGTCGGGTACGGAAATCAAAATAGCGATGGCTGGAATCCGTGACGGAAAGTTCCGATTCCGTTTCCGAATTCGATTCCGAGTGTTTTAAAATCACCCTGCTGATGAGATGCAAGCCACCATTCATATTTATTTCATTGCGCATTTTTTTGCGCTGTATATTAAATATTTCCAAATATGTTTATATATTTTAAAGCGGGCAAGTTATAATTTATAATAATCGTATAAAATATATGCCTATTAGCAACCTATCCACTAACTAACGAGCAAAGGGGAGCATTGTCTATAATTTGACAGTGCCACGCGTCCAATTTTGTATGTCACTTTGACATCTACGTACGAAAAATTGTCTATGTCACGATGTATAAGACTGGACGATTCATCCGCCATCGATTCATCTGCCATCTTTATCACCGTCATTATCCATTTTTATTTATAATGTGTATTTATTGAATTTGTCCTTGCTATTAATTACTTGACATTGGCGAAATACCCGCGCTAGTCGCAGGTGAAGCCATTCCTCATCTTATTCCATTAGATTTCATCATTTCACTCATTTCGTAAAAAAGTAAACATCCGCCATCGTTATCACTGTCATCATCCATTTTTATTTATAATGTGTATTTATTGAATTTGTCAAAAAATCCCCGTAGCTATAGACCGGAGGCTGCGCTTTAAGGATTATTGTGTCGATATTTCCTTTTATAAAGTAAAGTCCAAGCGAACTAGCGAGTTCAGTGGGGTTGGCACGCATGTCCAGGCAAGACCTTTATCACAGATTTGCTCGCTCGCTCTCTAATATCATACGAGAGAAAGAGACAACATCAAGATATTCCGTGACATAAGTGTAGTCTTGGCGCACTTGCTACAACTACTGTTAGATACTATAGGCTGACATAATGCCTGGCCTAGATACCATCACCAATGTCTGATGCCTTATTATTTCAAGAGAGAGTTATTCATAACATTTCCCCGATTTTTATGTGACTAACGTCTACGTACTAATCTATATCAATCATAGAGTATCTAGAGTACCCATAACGACTCCACTCTTCTTAAAGCTCTGCGGTGATTTTTCCGCCATTGTTATCTCATGTACCTACGGCAACTATATGGGAAAACAACAATGGCGGAGTCAAATAAACCAGAAAAATCGCAGCGCGGGCTCGTAATGCCATCTGCGTTATAATATCTCCATGGTATCAATAGTTATAAGACTAGGTCCATGCTATCAATTCACCCATTTAGAAGTAATGTTTTGAAGCGCCTTTTTGGCATATTTGAATAATCTGTAATTCTTATTAACGTTACATAGTATGAAGTGCGCCGTACTAAGCGTATTTGGTTCCCTCACTTATAATCTCGAGTCACAACCGCGTTTCCAGTAGACGAAGTCAAGGCTTGCGTAACGGATGAAAGAGTTTCAAGCGCGCATTTCAGGAGTACAAATCTTTGGTATGCATTGCAGGTAGGGATGTATCCCTCACTCATGATACGACTGACTATTTTCTCACAAAACTTGAATTTAAACATTGAACCGCTTACCTCGTCCACTACCTTCTTATGTAAAAGTTGCTGAGAAAAGTTTTAATTGTGTCGAAAGTGAGTCTTTGGAATGAGTAAGCGAACGAAGTGAATACGAGCTGGATTGATGCCTCGCCTCAAATGAGATGCACTGCCTCATCCACAAATAAAATATATACGAGATACCCATCACTTATGTCGGATGCGAGAGTTTTAGCCGAGTGTACGAGAAGTTACGAGTCTGGTGTGTATTATAGTAATACGCGGTAACAATACTCATGTGGAAACCACTTAATATGAGAGGACTTTAATCTAAGTCGTTTACGATAGTTTCTCTAAAATATGACCTCTGCTATGTCTGTTTTTAATGTCGAAAGAATAGCATTTTACTGTATGCGCATGAAACAATATTCAGCACTAATAATAAAAACCAGCCAAGCGCGAGTCGCTCACGAAGGGTTCCGTACCATAATCTATAAAAAGGAGAAAAATTATTACATTATCTATAAAAATCACGTTTGTTGTATGGGAGCCCCCTTCAATATTTATTATATTCTGTTTTTTAGTATTTTTTGTTATAGCGGCAACAGAAATACATCATCTGTGACAATTTCAACTGTCTAACTATCACGGTTCGTGAGATAAGGCCTGGTGACGGACGGACGGACGGCGAAGCCTTAGGTAATAGGGTTCCCGTTTTACCCTTTGGGTACGGAACCCTAAAAACTCTGAAAACACTGAACCGATTTAGACGGGACTTTCACTGGCAGATAGCTGATGTTATAAGGAGTCAATTCGGATATTTTTATGTTTAGAGAAGAATTAGGATTACTAAATTCCACGTGTGTGAAGTTGCGGGCTAAGCTGGAACGGGCAATCAATAAGATCACCCTAAACAAGCATAAGAAAAATATTAACAAATTTTGTTGCTTCATTTTATATACTTCCTATGGATTTATTTGATATAGGTACGAACCTACTTGTGCCGCGGCATGTATTATTAATTAATACCTATAAGTTGAAGAAATTGGATTCTACGCTAAAACATTTAATTGCGTATCGTGGGCGCGAGTATAACGAAGATATGTTTAATTAACAATGAAACAAAAACGTTACGAACTATAGATTCGTAGGTAGCTATTTTTGATACAACACGGGTATCTATTTTTAGTTTTTTATCGGATATTGGAAAGTATAAATCTCGCTAATAATTTCTGAGAAGCTAGTAATGTAAGTACAATAGTTAATTCAGAGAACTAAAAAAAAGAAACACAAGCAAAAGAAATTTAGACGAAAGTCTAGATAAGAACAAATTTAAAGCAATAATTAGGTGGGTACAATTTGGTTTACCTACTAACTACTTGGTAGCGATGTATAGATTTTTTTTTGTTTTGTTTATATTCTTCGTTAATTAGCTAAAGCAAACTCATATAAAAAGTAATATCATTAGGTACTACCTCGATAAAATATTACGGTTTTTTAGTGTTTTATGATAAATCTCTCCACCGTATGTGAGTGAACCCTTCATGTTGAAAACAACACGACGTAGAAAACTTACCTGTAATGTTTTCTTTTTCTATGGCCATACTTGAAAGAGCTACTTTTAATTAATTCCGTTTGGAAGATGCAACATAAAAATGTTTACCTTGCCGAATCTTTTTGAATTTAAAAGTTAAAAATATAATATTTCCCGAGTAAATAGGAGATGCTTTAAATATTACGGATACATTGCTACTTCTCTTAGTAGATACACAGTTTGAGAGTTATATTTCGTAACCAGCCGTTTAAATCAGTAAAAAACAAAACTGTTTCGATGATGAGATTCGATCAGCACTGGACTCTCATTAGGCAAGTTCTTCTAAAACTAACCGGCTTTATCAATTTGTAGCCAGATACGATGCATAAGACATGCATCGTATCTGGCTACAAATTACGCGTAGCACGCTACGGGCTACGCATTCTTCACTACATCTGACGTACTGCAAAACAAGATCGGCTTTTATTCACAATACCCCCACTAATTAATCATTTAGACAATGTTTAGAACCAATAATTTTGTATTGTATATTATTTTATTTAATAAAAAGAGGAAATAATACGCATGTTTACCACAGACAACCAATGTTTATATATTATCAACAATTATTGATTAAAGCATCAACTCGATCGCTGCGATCATCGCAATCACCACGACGTGCCGAATATTGTAAAGGATTCTAAAATTAGATGTGATCTATTTCAATAATGACATAAACATAGCGTTATATAATTAATGTTTCACGTCAAAAGTTTGGTTCGCGCTGTACGACCAGTGAACCTAGGGTCGCACGGATTGTTGTTGTGATATTAACCTTGTGGGCACTCACCTTCCTAGGCGGTGGTTGCATGGTGCCAGCACCGTTCGCCGGATCGCGCGCGAGTTATCGGACCGAGCGTCAGAGTACGGAGCGGATCGATGATCCCGCAGGAACGCGTCGCTACCCTCTGCCGAGCCGGAGCCACACGCGGTAGCGAGCCCCACTAGCCCGAAAGGCCATACCTACCAACAGACGCCAACGCATGCGCCAGAATCTATCCCTAATCGTACCATAGACTAGAATATTTGATTACCAGGAACATTCTATTCCAATTTTTTTTTTTGGTATTTTATCTAAGCATACCTACAAGTGAGTATCGCGACGACGTGTATTAGTAAATAATTTGGTTTAGATTCAAGATATTTTTGTCCTAAAAACTTTTGTAGTCCTGAATAATATAGATGGCAGTACTTTTTAAATGTACAAACGCGTCCAAACGTTGAACCTTGTCAATGTTGTACGCGTGTCTCGCTCGGCTCGTAGGTACCTCGTACAGTGGGGTGGCCGTCTGTGTTGCCATAGCAAAATTACAGTTTGAGTGCACGGCACGCACGTAGCCGTAGAACCGACCAGCGTACTACACCAAGATTTTCATTTCATCTATTAGCTAGACTGGTCTGAGCAAGATATGGTTGAATATATCGGGTCCGTCTCGACACAATAAACGCAAAAGAGTTTTCAATAATATTTTCTATTTAGGTACTTGAGTAATAATGTTAAAAACATTGGAACGAAGGGATCATGTATTAGTTTGTAGGTAATTTTGTTTACCGTTGCAAATACAGTACAATCTCTTGTTCGATCTTCTCAGTTGCGATCACGTTACTATGCAGCCGTTAGGATAGGTATCTACTACTTACTTAAAAAATATTAAATATTTGTGCGTACCTAAGTGCCCTAAACAAAATTAAATAATACTTACTTGACGCTGATATGCGGTTCATGAAGCACTATCCAAAATTGCGATTCAATTTGGTTCTAGTATCTACAGCGGAATGATAAAATTCGTATCATCACCACAGATTTCTATTATACTTTACTGTGACTACGCTAAACCTTACCCTCAAAATTCGTAAAGAAAAATATACTATTTTGCAAAATAACATCTGTCTCATATCTATTAAGGTTGCACAAGCATTTTTTTTCATGGTAGAATCCTCATGGACTCCCGCACGCGCCGAGGGAGAAGTGCGGGTTGTGCCGGACTCTTACCGGCTAAAACTCCGTTGGAGCTACCGCCGCTTTGTGAAGAAGCCATGGGAACGCTATAGCTTGCACAAACCATGTCATACAAGCCAGTCTCGATCCGTTTAATAATTTTATTGAGATATATAGTAGTTTTGGGGCCGTTATAATGGCTCTAACCAGGCTTTGTTGATGTTCTAATCTGAGTCGTTTTAATAGTTCATGGTAAGGCCCCTGGATACATCTATGGACGCACCAAATGTGCTTTACCTCAGACGAAAATGTATCCTTTGCTACGAAAGGAATCCTCTACACAAAATTCCTTCGAAAAGTTTGTAGCTGCCCGTCGAGCTGGCTTCTTTAAGAAACACATATAATGGCACTGTGCTGGCAAAGGTGCATGATAGCATGGGTAACATTGATGTAGAAATAAAATAAATTAAATGATACTTTCTCAAACTTTTTTTAACAAAATGACTATTTCATGGGTGACCAAATATTACTTAACGTTGTTGCATGAAAGTAGGTAGGTACCAACCATCGTACAGGAATAGTCAATAAATAGGTAGGCAAATACCCACATACTGTGTAAGTACCCCTTTATCCGCCATCACATCTAACACACATTTTTATTTTTAATGTGTGTCTAATAAATTCTCTCTTGCTATTAATTAATTGACACTGGCTGAAATACCTACTTTAAACTTCATCAAATCTTTCATTTCGTTTACGAAAGAAGAAAAAAAAACAGATATGGTTGTGGAAAAGTTATGAACTGAGACATATTACAATAGAGTACAAAATTACGTATTAAAAAACCCGTAGGAACACTTACCAGCACCTTGGGACGTTTCCTCACAGTTCCGTATTTAGCCTCATAGTAACTCATATTTTGTTTACCATAACAACAATTCTCGAATAACAAAACACTTCAACACATAAATTACAACACATTAATTATGTACTTCAACACTTAAAGGAAATCCAACTTAATAACGAATATTACGTATCGATAATAACTGATAACTACCTGCTCCAAATACTTTCATGAAGAAATTGTGAATACGATATTCAGTTCACGAGTATTTAATAATTCTTTAAATGGTATAGACAGGTAATGATTGAGGCGACGCCAAAGAACTGATAATTAAATCAATCGAGTCATTATCAGATAAGAGATTTTCTTAGCTGTTGATAGCAACGCACTTAATGTTTGTTTGATGATTAGTTAAACATATATATTAGGTATATGTAACTCGCGAATGAAAGAAATCTATTTAGTAGACGAGATAGGCAGTTCCTTCTTCGATGTTATACACAAATAAAATTGATGATGACACAAATAAAGCAGATGCTACAAAGAGTAACTTTTATTATATAAATAATTAGCATTCCGCGGGAAAAAATAATAACCAATTTTGTCCGGGTACCTGCCTACTTAGGGTTACTAAACTCTTCGCGTACGAAGTTGTACGCTCAGCTAATTGTATATAAAAAAATTTGATGATACCATGGACGTATAAAAAAGGATCACTTCGCGCCCCTCACGTCAAAACCGAAGCAACGCATTGATATATGTGTGTGAATTGAGACATAACAATCAATACGTGTCTCGTTACTACTACGGTGATTGACCTACTATGAAGTTAGTGTGTGTGAGAAAGACGTAGGTAGATATACACGAGCTGACTCACATTGTGTTTCTAATATTGTTTAACGAGACTTTACGAACTTTTTTATACGTACCTACATGGATGACACCAATCATATTCTAAGAAATTCTGAAATGCATATGATAATATATGTACGTATGTCCGATTTCTATATTCAAGAAACGCCTTGATTTGCTAACGGATTACTTATTTACTTTTTTACGAAATGAGTGAAATGATGAAATTTAATGGAATAAGATGAGGAGTAAAATTTTCAACGTGACGTTAGTCAAAAATTTTCCTGTCAATAAAGTTTCAGAAGTAAAGCTCTCTACGCCTGTAAGTACCTATGTTATCCAAAATTTGGAACTAATTATTTTCTCCATACACCCTACCGAACGTTACCAAGTTATTCAGACATAAAACCAATGCTTACGATACGTTCGACATCGATGACTTGTTTGAATATGATAGGTATTCAATATTTACCTACCAAATAGCATTAGGTAAGTGTCGATGTAAGCGCCTCCTAACGCAGTATGTCTGAACTTTGAACCATAAAACCCGAACCCAATTCAATACAGTTACTTACTTACCTTTGATGTAAAACTACTGCGTGACTAGACTGGAGAGGGTCTATGTTATCTTAACTCATAGATGTTACAGCCCCATGCAACAAGATGGTGCTGATAACCCATATTTTAATAGCCATTTTGAGATTACTACATCACTATAAATCAGTGTCGTGAAGAGGAAAGGTCTAAGGGAAAATCGAGGATTGGTATGATTATAACACGCATATAACAAAAGAAATGGCCCGAGCAGACCGTTGAAAGCACCTTCTGTGGTCCCTTGCATCAATGTAAGTGAGAGAGAATAACAAAGTAGCTCTGTTTAGTTTATGTAACCTACTAGATATCAATATACATATATATAAAAATCAATGCCACTTTTCGTTGTAAGCTAACTACTCCTAAACAGCTGGACCGATTTGAATGTTTTGTTTGTATGCGTTCGGGTGGCACCCTGGATGGTTTAGATTCATAATTGGGCCCGGTAGGCGGCGCTGCTTTCGTATGTCACTCATTCTAAGTCGGTACGAAGTTACGAAGTTCGCCCGGATAGTTCTCCTATATATTCGATTTTAATACATTTAATTGATAGCAAGAGGACGCTGTTCTAATCTACTTACTGTTTGGTTATGTTTATCATTTACAAAATCAATCTCAAAGGTATGCCTACTAAATTATTCGACACTGGCAAAGTGCCTGCTAGGTAATTGCGGCTGAACCAATATAATCTTATTCCTTACCACCACCTCTTTAAAGTATCATTGTTTCAATAGAAACGGTATTTTTTATCAATTTTCTACCGATTTAACTGTCAAAAACTGAAAGTAAAATTGCCGCAAGGCGGGTGGTGGTATATTTTAAAAGAAACCTTGTAGGACACCGATTCTTTACCAGACTGTCTAACGGCAACCTACTCTTAGATTCTTATGCATCTAACGTTTTAAACAATTTGGTCCAATATGAAGCTGCCACCCTGCAACCTCTCACGCAAACCTCTAGGAACATTAGCTACGTCTCAGAAGCGTAGTACTTCAAGTTATATCACGTAACTACCTTCTGAAGTTTATCATAAGTGTAGGGGCAGATACTCTAAGCAACGTGCGACCTTAATGGACTAGTACCTTACCTACCTACTACTTATTATTAAAATAAAAGTGGGCAAAAAATCTAATAGAACAGTCGTAACAAAAATAAGTATAAGTCACAAATCATATCCATAGCCTATCAAAATAATAAGGTACAGCTAGAGAGGAAGAAGGTATGAAACGAACCAAAAAAAAAGGAAAGATTAATTGATCTAAAAAATTTATTAATGAATGAGGCGACTATGTGCACATTGAAAACACTTGTTATATTACAAGACCACTTGTACAATATTTACAATATCCCGCGTCACGACCACTGTGCCCCGGCGCCGCGCGAGCTGCGCCCGCTCCGCCGCTGACCGCCGCCACTGCTCTTATTACCCACACTGTACAGCAGTTTGTACAAGTTACTCTTACAATTAAAATCTATACTAACGATTCTTAATTTAAAAAAAACAATGGAAATATTGTTGATCATAATACTTATACAGAGTAGGGTATAAGAATTTTATCTTGTTTATTTTAATCTCTTAAATCT
The DNA here is from genome assembly GCA_914767695.1 of Ptilodon capucinus. Taxonomy (NCBI): domain Eukaryota; kingdom Metazoa; phylum Arthropoda; class Insecta; order Lepidoptera; family Notodontidae; genus Ptilodon; species Ptilodon capucinus. Next base: position 12,492,770 of record OU611807.1, read on the forward strand.
AATACTTATAAGATTACATAGACTACGATATAAATAATTAATATATGTATTGAATTGCCTATAACCTAATGACTGGTACGCGACGGTCGGTCGCGTCGGGCGCGGGCGCCGCCTCCGCCGCCGTCGGGCCCTGCGCGGCGAGGGCGCCGGTGTGGACCGCGGCCGAGTCTACAAAACCACTTGTCCGCACGTATCGCAACGAATTTAATTCATTTGGAACCATCTACGGGACCCGCACCACGTAGCCGACGGAGCGGCGCCCACGCATGCGCGCCTCGGGTCACGTCGCGCGTCACATACATACAATGTAATTAATACACAAACATATCAACAACACACAGAGTCGTATTACAGTAAATTGTTACAATTCCGTACAACACTTGATGTCAACACTCAGAAAATAAAAATACTCATAATAAAATCATGCGCTTAAAGCACGAAATCTAAACAACAAGTCTCTAAAGTACCTACCCAAAAAGTCGTTACATAGTTTTTTATACATCGATAAAGTATTTTAGAAAATTACATACGTTATATTAGATATAAATAAAAATTATATATTTTATAAACAAATTAATTTTATGAAAATATGTACATTCAATTATTTTTTTATTCCCTACAGTCGGAATCTCAAATACAAAACATATTCTTAAACATCTAATCTTTTTTTTATATAAATAAAAACAAATCACAGTAACAAGGTAATGATCGACACAATAATTATTGAAATGTGATGCAAAACTCTGCGTACCTAGTGATCAAATTGTGCGAAACGACATGAGCAGACGCACGCGCCAGTGGGAAAACTTTACGAAGTTGGCTGCGAACTAAATATTTTTTCGGGCCAATATGTTTATAGGGACGATACAGTCAGCAGAAAAAATTACGGGATGAATAGACAATTAAAAAAAAAACATATAGTGACAGAAGAGGAAAATTAATTGGCATAAATGCGTGTTAAAGCCAGATCATTAGCATCGTAAAGCAGTTGTCAAAAGGACATAATTGTCAAATTATTTCATTTTGATGTTTTCAGAAATCATTTCGCACATGGCGATACAACCTCTTAAAGCACTACACGTTACTTCAATTATTTCACAATTTTCGCAGAAAATGAAGAATTAGGAGATGGTCTGTTTAGGTAACATTCGTTGAAACAATGATTTAAACACGTCAATTAAATTCATCTGCGTGGTGGACTATGTCCCAAATCTCAACGCATTAAAGAGCAATATATAACCAAAACCAGTCCACAAAATGTGAGTGCACTGCAGTGCACCTCTATCTACCCTATCGGGGAATACAAACGTAAACGAATAAATAATTATTAGTGGCATCATTAATCCAAATTTGTATGTAAATGAAGTGCCAAATTATGCAATTGTAATTAGTATAAGAAATGTTTCAAATTATTCATATTCATTTATTTTGGTAAATATTAATTTACATGTCAATTATATTAAATAGGAATACAGTTATTTGTTATATACAAATTATTTGTTTGTTTCCACACGTGCGCGTACGCACTGCTCACACGGACCAACTGTACTAACCCAAGTAACATTTATATTGTGACGACACAAACGACGGATAAGACACCCTTTAACAAATAAAACATTCTCTAACGGTCGTGTATCCGAAAAGTAGGGCATAGATACCTATCGCAATTGATTTTGATAATAAATACTTATAATTTATATATATTTGTCAGGTTTTCACGAACAGTGAAGCCAAGGTACCCACAGTGAGAAAGTATTCACGAATTCACATGAAACGTATTTCACAGTAATATTGATAATCGAAAAAAAAAGGTGAAATCGTTATTTTACTAACTGTCACTTCGCTAAACATGAACTGGCCGCTTGCCACCACCACTTCAGCAGCAGGTACCAATTGATTTGATATTATTTAAATTTTACGACAGTTTTTCGAATTAAATACAAACACTGACAAAAATTTTAATAATAATAAACCAATTCTACTAAAACAGGTGGTGGTAAACATCTTGAACATGACTTGCTTGGTGAACTGAATCATTAATAGGCTTTTAAAAGACCCGCGGTTCAACAATTGGACGTAGAAAACGGTGGCTATAACTATTAGACACTTTATTTTAAAATATATATTTATCGAGAATTTTTTTTTTCTTTAATAGAATAATTTATTTGCACTTCGGCTTCACATTATACGTAAAAAAAAGTAAAGTATAAAAAATGTACTACAAATTAGTAATTTGTTCTTGGGCTCACGCTCACGCTCATATTGTTATAAGCCGGGTAGCCGAAGTAGAAACAAAGGCAATACAACATCTCGCAACGGAAATTCACACCGAAACGTCTTTTGGTGCTTCTATTTTTTATAATAAAGTAATTAAAATTTGTTATTGTAATTTATGCCCCGCACCCACTGATGCGAGCGAATTTACTCGACTTTTTATAACTATAGCACGCGACCATACGTTCAAATTGGCTCGCGTCATCAATGACACGTCATTAAAAAAATTATGTAAAAAAAATACTTTTTAAAATAAGCTTTTATTTAATTGCCCTTAGTTTTCGTGTTCTCCTCAGCAAGCCCTTTCATGTGATACCCATACTGTGGTAGTGCAGAAAAAATAACTATTCCGCCATTTTGGATGATCCGCCATAATGGAATTAGAATGACGTCACATAGGTAAGCATACATTGTCACCAAATTTAAGCTTAATGGGTTAAAGATAACTGATTTAAAATTCAGTTGCAAGATTCCATCCGGACATACATACATTGCAAGTTAATATAAGGCTTGTAAAAATGAGTTGTTAGTTTAGGTGTTGGCAAAGATTTGGTCGCGCGCGTTTTTGACGCGTCGGTGGATGCAGGGCTTTAGAATCAACATTCTCCGGGTGTTATCGCATTATATGCGTCCGACGAGCCGACAACTCTTCACATTGCCCGTGATTCAGTAATGTTAACAAAATCAGTCCCAAAAAGTTTAGAAAATTGATAGGTGACGTTAAGCTCTATACGGGGGTTGAGTTTGTAGTAAACAGAGGCAATGTGGCGACGCGGCCGCGGCTATCTCGTAGCAACATCTGAACAAGACGAACAATCCATTGAATTACGGTCCACATTGGCCGGGCAACGAGAGCTTTGTGGTCAAGTTGATCATATCAAGTTTATAATGGTTATAAGAGCAATCCTCGCATCGCCCGCCCAAAGTCGACCGAACATATATACCGTTACAAGAGGTTATTTACAAATGCTAACCCTAATACCTTTTTTAATATTTTTAGTTACCGATAAATATAATATCCAAATGTTTGAACTACTAATACATAAATATGAATCTTAAGGTCTACGTACATTTACGAATATTGTGACATAAAAGTGCATTTTGTCCATTTTAAGAGCTAAATGCCTCGCCCCACCCTGACTACCGTCCGCTGTTCCGGATTCTGCCCGTATTACTTAGTGAACTACCATAGATTATCATAATATTATACTACATTCACTTACGATAGAATAAAAAATAGACCATACTTGGATAATTTAAATTAACATATTTCACCAAAAAGGCTGGCCAGATACTTTTGAGAATCCATTACTTATCGTTCAATTAAACGCGACGATTTAAAAAACATTTTTTTCGTAACATGATTTTGGGTATATGCATTTATTTGATAAATTCACATAAGACCAATAGGAACAGATAAATATTACGTTTACTTAAATAATAGGAGCCCTACTCTAATTGAGGATGAGTTAATTTGAAACTAGAAGTTATATTATTAAAGTGTTCATTGCTAATTTAAATTTAACTATTTCGGCTATTATCTGTAATGTAGACAAGAAATTTGACAACGACCTTACTAGCGACTACGCCCTACGAGACAGATTACCGTTCACTTTAAGCCCCCCGCACACTGGCGCGACCAAAAACTCGCGTCGAATTAACGATCTGTATTGACTCAGAGAAAAAGTTCACGCTTCAAGGAAATTACATTGACAGCGCGGGTGAACTTTGACGCATGTGGGGTGTAGGTTTGACCACTGCAATTCAATATTTATGTATATATGACACAGAGTCCGTTTTGGTATTGGCAAAACATCCAACGCTCGAGTTTGTTTTGAAGGCCCCGTGTGCGCATGGTTATATTAAAAATTAGACATTTACCAACACAGAAAATCTATAATCTAATAATTCAAAAATACATCAACATCCATCAAACATCTATTGTGGTGATAACTGTATTATATTTAAAGTTCCCATTGGAATTTATATTGAACATGAAAATACATAGACAAGGTGATAATCTAGTATTACCAGCGAGTAAGAGCCCTTGCAGGGTACACTAATATTTACACTGAGTATGCGAAACAAGTTTTCGATCAATGGTAACATTTTTTTTGTATTATATTATGTTTTTTTTTATAGACACAAATATTTCACTAACTAGGTACATCTATCAATAGAATTTCTTGTTTGAACTTTTGTCGTTATTATAAAAATAATATAAGAGTGTGTTTGTATGCCGTAATAATGTCGATATTTAACTAAATTAAATAATTTCAGATATAGAAATCATAACGAAATATTTTTGTTGCGATAAGTCATTAATTCAAAACAAAATAATACTTGGTGCCACACTGCGACATATGAGAGTTACCATCCATTTACGGAATTGAAAGGGGCATTATGTACACTTAAAGGTTAATAAATAGTTGGTAATAGGTCGTCGCCTCACATACGAAATATCCGGTACGAAGGCGGACAAATGTGGGCTAGCAACGAGTAAACTAATATCTCTCATACACAACAGTACCTTCGCATAATCACAATAACATTGCAGGGTTCATGATTACTATAAATCACTTTCAAATTACTTCTTGTAATCAAATATACTTAAAAGTTTCGACTATTTACATGATACGCACCATTCACGTACATTAGAAACGAGTTAAATGCAATTCACAAGATGTTAGTAAGATCGTTCGAAATGGGTTATATTTTTTGTTTGTTTGGAATAATAAATTAATATTTTTAGTCTCATAAAAACATATAAAAGTATAAAAAAAAATTTCATTCATAAAAAGTTATCTACAAGATAGAAAAACGATGTTTCTGAACCCCCGATGCTTGAAACAACTGATTTATATCAAACAAAACTGTCAAAACCGTATCTGATGTGCTGGTATGCAAAAATGTAGCAACCCACATATAGATACACGAAGTGGATTAGCATGCTTTGGCATAACATTTTTGTAAAAAGGAACTACCACCTTTTAGCAATAACATCAGGGGCGAAAAACGATTCTTAATGTTTTTTTATTAATAGATCTTCTGAGATACAAACGAAACTAAACATAGCTTGCAATCACAAACAAGTTATATTCTTAATATTTTACACCACAAAATAAGTGATAAATTTCTGATTGACGTTAATAAAAAAACTACATTATAAATACATTTTAAATTATAATTGCATCATTTTTAGCCATTTAACCCCTCCATATTTTCCCCCTAATATTTATAGAAAATGTATATCTATTGCCAACCACGCCACAGACTATTGTTCTTGAACAAATGATTTGTGGAGTAATTGTAAATGGAAATAAAAGTCTATAAATTATGGGTTAATAATGGTTTTAAAATGAGATGCATTAATTTCAGTTCGGTGCTTAATTTAAATTGTAAGGAGTCTACACACTCATATTTATCTTATAGGGGTCCATCCATACTGATTATGTCAACCTCCATTTGTAATGTATGTACAGTATATTGATTGATACGATTTATCATTATTTATAAACAAGTACCGAACCCCATCGTCGGGCGGAAAACAATTTAAATATGAACTTTGATCACTATTTACATCACCAGTGGAGTTAGCATGCATGTCAAGATTAGACCTCTGTCACGGATCCGCTCGCTCGCTCTCTATCTTATTTCATACGAGAGAAAGAGAAAATCTACATATTCCGTGACCATAAGTCCAGTCTTGGCGCACATGCTACAACAACGGAAAACGATATTTAGTATGTCATAACACGTCTATCAAGTACCGCGTTTGGCAGCCAAGTGTCTTGGCTAACAGCAAATCTACGAAAATCAATAGACGCGTAACATCTCAAACGCTAAACACCGAGGCCATGTAGACACATAATTTTTGTTAGCTGATAATACTGTATTATTAATTAACATCCAATTATTATAAAATACAAGTGATTTTACATTATTTACAACGGGAGCGGACAGACATGTACTTAAAACTAACCTCGAGTCATTCAATTCTCTGACTACGCAATGAGTATTGCCGAATATTGCACAAAACAAAAATAATAATTATTATGTTACTATTTTACATAACTAATAAACCAATGTCATATTTAGTATACGCCATGTGCGACGCGCTGTGATCTGTTGGCATGCGTACGGCGCCAGATGGGAATATTTCACAAGCAGCGTACCCTGAGCTACTCCTAATCCTAATATCTAAGTCATCCAATTCACAAATTGCATGTACATTCAGGTGCATGCACTTGCGAGTAACGGTGAAAGGAGGAGATCGCGCTGGGTAGCGGACGACGGAGTCAATGGCCGCGCTAGCTACATGCGTGGACAAAGTCCTTCCCACCACCCCGTAGTGTTTTCAAACTGTACATTTTTGACGGATTTTGTATATAACTGTCAAAAACTAAAAGTAATATTAAAAACATTGTTGCAAGACAGGGCTGGTGTCAACTCTGCCACCTTACCCACAGTTAGCGATCCCCAACATTCATTTATCTGCGCAAGGAGTCCCTGTCGTCCAAGCTATTATAATATCATTTTTTATAGTATTCTGTCAGCATTACTTTTTACATATTTTTTTTCCTGATTTGTTTTTCTGACTAGTTCTTTTTAAGACTAGTTATTAATGTGATGTTAATTTATTTGAAAGAGTCGTTTTATTAATTCGTTTTCAAGAGGAAACCAGATGCCATTGAAACATCTTTGGTGGATAATTATAATTAATGTTTAACCAGGTCAATGAAGTGATTCAAATTGTCATTACTAACATTGGATATGATAACTAACACAACAAAAGCGTGACGCATGATAGTAACTTAAGGAAAGCCCAAATATTAATCCAGATCCAAGATGTAACGTATACTATTTATGCAACCAGTTTTCAATCAAACACATCCCCACCGGTTCGGCGAGCACTTAATTTCAAATTGTACCTTTACAAACATGATTGTTGTTGATTCGCATTTAATAACCGGGATAAAAATGTAGAGTTGCAAATAAAAATAATAAATTAAATAACTTGACGTAATACGGCCGTGTATGCCCATGCTTAGTTTGTTTTACCACATTTTCGAGGCCGTATTAACGCGAAAATTTTAGGCTGTCTGGTGGACTCTGTACACTGCCCTCTAGCGGTGAGTAAATGACGTTTGAAATAATAATAAAATCACGCTACGCACACCGGTCTGCACGTAGCAACGATGCATTCGAAATGTATATCATACAATAATTGTACAACAAATTCTGCAGAATCATTAAATGGCTTGGCGCCCTTAAACAAGCATGTGTTAAGTTTCATGTCTACATTTAGATTGTAAACGTTATATGCAATATGAAATTATTGCATGCAAATACCACTTTGTGACGAAAAAATAAACATTTTCTATCATATCACGCGCTCATTACTGACTCAGTTCCGGTGCAAACAAACCTTTTGAAGATTTTTAATAAGTTTTACATCAGAGACGTTAGCTGATATTAGAAACATAAAAATATTTCCTATTTTTGCATTTAAAAAATTACCATTAAAAAAATCACGATTGCTGGTATTTACCGTTGCACATTAAAATTAATTGTAAAATGTGCCAAAGGTAATATAGACTTACGTTTCGTTGGGATTTGGTCCCATATTGAATGCAGTACTGTTTTTTTTAGACTTGTAACAAAATATTAAATTTAATATTATGTATAACACTGATTTAGCGTTTGTTTGCCTCGGAAATTTTTATGAAATTTGAATTTCAACACGAATAAATAAGTCCATTCAAAAATTAACAGAATTTTTTGTGTATATTTGGCTACATGTCCGCAGTTGTAAATGACGAAACCAAACTATTTTTTTAAATATGATTGTACCGAGAAATGTTGGAGGTATACATGAGATCTGCCCCATCACCCCCGCCTCTTTAGCACTATTGTTATAATATTACTTTCAATTTTGGACAGTTAACATAAACTATAAAGAAATATGAAGTAATATGAAGACTACAGTGCCGGCGAGGCCCGTGAGCATCGAATGTTTTTATATGGTTAAATGCACGTTTACATGAAATACTTGTGATGTCTGTTGTGATTGCGAAGCCTTCTTAATAAACAAAATATATTACCTAATTACAATAGTCACGTTGTTACTTCATGAAAAATATTAATGAGATTCCATTCGAGGCATAAAGTAAAACAGCAACTTTAACAAAATATATAATATGCTATTCTATAATAAGATTTACTTGTGCATCCCAAAGCGCACAATATACCTTAGAGTAACTTTAAGTTAACCATTGAGCTTTCCATTTATACAAATAAATAATATAATAAACTACATAATGATAAAGATAATATTAATTTAAAAATATACAGACAATGTTTAGTCAAACTATACAAGAGATTATATACTTGTTCTAAGGGTAGAGTGTGAGTCCGTTCGCTTATTTCTTAGCGCGCGTATTGTATCATCTCACTTCACAGTGTTTATTGACGGCGAGCGGCAGGGCCGAGGGGGCGGGACGGGCGGGATGGGCGGGCGGCTCGGCCGACTCGCCCGCCTCTTTCATCACATAGCCAGAGCCCTCCGAGGTGCGCGCTAGTTTTAACCTGATCGGTGTCACTTTAGCGGTGCGAATCTTTCGCATCGCGGAGGTGGACTCCGAGTAGGAGGGTGCGTCGAAGGCGAGCGGGTCCGGCCGGTGCGGGTCGTACTCGAAGGGGTCGAGGCCGGGCTCGGGGATCGACGCCGCCGCGCTCGTGCTCGCGCCGCTCGTCGACGCCGACGCGGACGCCAGCGTTGACGCCGACGCCGACTTGGACGTGGGCGCCGTCGACGACTTGGCCGCCGACGATTTGGACCCTGACGCCGACTTGGAGGTGGACGCCGCCTCCCCGCCGGGCCCGATCTCCTTCTTACGCTTTATTTTTATGATCAACTTGGTCGCATTGTCACTTTCACCACTGTTCACCACTTGCAGCTTTTCCGCTTTCTTGTCCTTCTTCTTCTTTCGTTTCTCGCTCTTGCTGGGTTTGCATTTCTTCGTTTTCTCATTTTCCTCAAAGTCGGCCATCACCATTCGCCTGTACTTCATACTCTCTCGGCGCAGGTCCTCCATGCTGGGCATGCTGTGAATCAACCGCTTCTTGGGAGGGCGGAACTGGACGCCGGACGGCTCATCGTTCACCTGTTGCACGGTATTTGCGCCGATCTTAATCTTCAGTTTGGGAGCGACCGGCGTCGTGGCTTTATTCGGCTTGGTGGACACCCGCCCGCGTCTCTTGTGAGCTTGACTCGAGGTGCCGGCGATAACGGACAGCTTCACGTCGTCCGATGGGTCCACGTCGTCGTTCATGCTCACCTCCAGGTGCCTCAACTCCCGAGAGAGGCCACTGGTGGTCTTGCGTTTTTTCTTCTCGATTGGAGTTTCGGTGAGCTTGTAGTCTTCCCTCGTGGGTATGCTGGTCATCGACGAGATGGCTTTCGGTATAGTGATGACGGCGCGGGTGAGAGGCGATGGCACCGCGGGCGGCGGTACCGCTCCCATCGTCACCGAAGCGTTTGTGGGATCGTCCATGTTCATGTCCTGGGTCCAGTACTGGCGTAGCAATTCCTTCTTTCGCATACGCCTCAGGTTTGTGGACCCCGGTATCATGGTAGAGGTGGACGCGCTGGGCACGCTCAGCGCGCTGGCGGTAAACTCGTGAACGGGCGCCGGAGGAGGAGGCGCGACAGGCTGGATGGAGCTGGTCGAGTAGTTGGCGTCCAGGAAGGGACCTTTAATCTTTACTTTCAATTGGTTCCTCGAATCTGAGAGGGAGACCTTGGGCAGTTGCGGCGTGAAGGTCTGTTTGGGCGGCTCGTTGATCTCCGGCGCGTGGTGGCCGGGCGAGCCGGGCTCGGGGTTCCCGCCCATGAGCTCCGACTGCAGTTGCTTCTCGATCTCTTCGTCAATATCGGGCAGATGCTGATCTGCTGTACCGCTAGCGAACGCGAGCAGGTACGAGTCTCCTCCCGTCGCGGGGACGAGGTTCTCATACTGTTGATAGGGGTGGACCGAACGCATGTCGACGGCACCGGGTAGCACGGGTTGTACGTGTGAAAATTGCGGTGTCTTAGCCTTAGGCGAACCGTCGCGTGGTGCGGTTTCGGGAGTGGAAGGTTTCGACTTTTTAGTTTCTGCGGGGGTAGCCCTCTTATTAGTTTGCGGGGGGCTAGGGACGCGAGGCGACTGTGACGAGTCTTTGTAGGAATGTTCCGATTTTCTATCGTCTCTGACATCTACAGATTTCCGCCTTTCGCGGAGAGCCTTGAGATCAACCCCATCGTTGGCGATCTCCTCATTGAAGTCGTAAACGGTGCCGACCAGTTTGCTTTGGATCGAGTTGCCCGCGTAGTCGATGGGTGGGAATCCGTGCACGCTCTGCCCGCGGCTCTTGGAGCGCCCGCGGCCCCGTTGGCTTCGGTTGCTTCTGTTGCTCGCGCGCTTGGTACCCTTGGAGCCTTCGCCCTGTCGGGGAGATATTCCAGGACTCTTGCCGGGCGATTTACCCGGGAATTTGATGGGCGCCTTGCCCGATTTAGGTGGCGATTTAGATTCCTGGGGATGCATACTGGACACGGTCTCGTTGCTGTCGTTGGACATCTTTGTCGGGGCTCTGTTGCTGTTCGTATCGTAGGAATCGACGCTCACGCTCGGGCTTGAGACGACATGTATCGAGAACTTATCGCTACCGGTGATGTCGATTTCGTCTCGT